>OX451740.1:862548756-863148756 GCA_948472305.1 Vicia faba
ATGTGTTTGTAGGGCTATCTCTGGTGTATAAGGTGTTTTTACCAATATTTAGGACTAGTTGACTTAAAGTAGTGAGAAGCATTGTATATGCGTTTTTGAGGAAAATTGAAAATCTCTTCACCGTTTTAAGGTTGAGGTATTCATAGGAGCTTCCATGGGTTGGACATAAGAGGAAGTCAAACCCACTTTCTCTACTTTTCCCTTCCATTTCTCAATGAGGAGCAGTTCCTTCTCCAATAATAAAGAGGATGGTTTTTCAACATCGTTTTAACCATGTTTTGGTTTGTGGTTGTGCCATGTGTTATAACCACTGGATTGAGAAGGGAAAATGTATTAGATCGAGCATCCTAGCCTAAGCATAACAAGGAAGCCTAGCCCTTCTTTGGCGACTTGGAGCCCTTTAATGGGTGGTCTCACAGTTCTATTTGGATGGCCTGTCATAATGTATTGGTCACTCACCTAATATTGGGGCAGTTAGTTTGGTGTCACACAATGATGGACCCTTTAGCTGACTACACCAAAAGAGAATTTAAGCAACACCACCTTTACCATCCCTTATTTTAAAAAATGCTACTAAAACATACGAGAGGACATTAGACATTACTTTTGAAAATAAGCGTTGGCTAAGGTATCCATATTAGAAAGTGCTTTATTCTATATGCACTGCTGTATGTTTAACCAAAAATATAAAAAAAATTATACATTAGGCAATGCTTTTCTTTAGACAACGCTTAAATTTAAAATTGTTGCCTTAAATATACATAAGACTACGCTCAAAATAAATGAAAAGTGCTGCCTAAAATCAAAAAAATTAAAATGTGGCTCTACCAATACTTATTTTAAAAAGTGTTGTCTACGGTCTGAAACTATAATGCGTCTTTAAAAATTATTTTTATAAAAAGTGCGACCTAAAGTTATAAAATTTAAAATGTGACTATACTAGCACTTATTTTAAAAAACGCTGTCTATGGTCAGAAAAATTATAAAGCACTTTTAACAGCTCTTTTCATAAAAAGCTGTCTAAAGTTAAAAAACTATAATACTAAGGGGCAAGTTACTTGGCCACTGAAGCTTACGCGTTGTTGGCAATAATTCTCCCATATATTATATTTACTAAGAGATTTAAAAATAAATACAAAAAATACAATCACAAGATGTTGAAATATAGAAATCATACTTAATTATAGTCCTAAACTTGTCTCTCAAAATTTCTCTCCAAAACTCCTTCCAAAATTAAGTATGCTTATTCTGAGATATGTTGATTCTGAAGAATCTGTTCTAAAGAAAGACAAGTTATGAAGAATTGAACTCTGAAGATAGAGACTCTGATCTAGCAGACTTTGGCTATGGATGAAGACATATTTGAATATTGTTCAAAGAGACTCTTAATCGTCAACTGATAATGAGACATATCTACAACATGAAGAAATGTGTATACAATGGTTACACATATGAAGCTCAGGACTCTGAACACTATAGACTTTGAAGTCTCACACTCTCCAAGTTCTGAAGAGAGGATCTAAACTCTGATCAAGTTTCAAATATCTTTATACAAGAAGCCAATTATTAGAAGAATGATTGAAATAATATTCGTGAATAATACAACATTAAAAAGCGGCAAAATCAAACGTTCCTAAAAGGATAAATACGTTGATATCCTTTTCACTACCCTGAATTTCTGGAGAAGGATTGTACTATTATACCTTTCGTTCCATCCTAACTACACTATATGCAACAAGAAAAGTTCATTACACTTGAGAATTTTGAGGATATTTCAACTTCACCCTCTGATAGATATTTTTATATTCTATATAAATAGGTTTTGGAAGTTTGGATAAAGCAAGAATTGAAAGAAACAGGTGTGGAACACAAGCATGAAAAGAAAGAAGAAAAAATAGAGAAAAAACAAGAATTATTTTTGAGAGAAAATCTTCATCATTGCACTTTAAACTTTTTATTGTATATTTTTCTAAACTGTAACTTTTGTTTTTCATAGTGTGTATAAGCTTTCTGAAGTAACTTTGCAGACACATTCTTTGTTTTGTAAACTCTGATTTAATTCCTTAAGATTTTAGGGTATAGTCATGATTGTCAAGAAGTCTTTGACAATTAGTCATTGAGATTGTAATCAAAGATTTGATTATTGGACTAAGTCCTTAGTAAGAAGGCAAAATTACCTTGGCAGATGGATTGGAAGTAATTTCGTTAATAGCGAGCCAGGATAAAATCCTTGTGTTTTATCATTGTTGCATCTTTGTTTTATCAATTTAAACCCCACATATGTTGTATTTCTTTGCACCTTCGTCTTCTTCACTTAATCAATAATATTGTAACAATATTCCGCTAGTGTCTTTTCACTCTAACCTTGTTTAACAAAAATGTATCCACCCACCAAACGCAAAAGAATTATTTCTTCATCAAGTAATGATACTCTTTCTCCTTTCCTCTCTATTAGTTCATTTCAAGAGAGCATGCTGGTAGATTTTTGCCTAAACAATACTCATGCATTCAAGAACGAATATTTGGCACTGAAACTTTACATGGTCATTCATATTTTCTTGAAGAGCTTGGGTGTATGATTTAGACGAGACTTAACAATATCATCAAAGAGAGCAACAAAACCATTGCGTTAGAATTTTATGTGAATTCTCACAATAAAGGCGCTGATAATTTTGTTTCTTTTGTAAGAAGTATACGCATCAATTATAGTGTTACTGCATTAACAAGTTGTTGGATTTACATGTACCACATGAGTGTGGCATCCAAAATATGAGGCTCCCTAGTAATATCTCATATAATGCTGAGTGGAATGCAATTTTGAATGAGTTATGCCTTCCAGGAGCCCAATGGATCAGAAAGCCTGGCCATAATCAAACCAGGTTGAATACTCTTGTTTTGCACCCCATTCCACAAGGAATGATCTCCCTAGGACGACATTGTATATGTTTTCACATGGAATTACTAAGAAACATGCGTTCACGGTCCTCTCATTTTTTCCTTCTCCAACATTAAATAGTAATTATATAACCCTGCAAGATTGAGTAGAGGAGTCATTGAACTATAAAAGAATCACACATTCATACGACGTGAGATCCCACTCATGTAATCCTAACCTCCTAAAGATATTGATGTACATAATGTCACAAGAACTCCCATCGTCAACAAGGATCCTTAACATTGACTGATTTTCTATTGCAGCAATCATGACTAGTGGAAGCGTCCCATTATGAGCTTTATCAATTTTCTCGCGGTCTTGAAATCCTAGGATAGGTTTGTCTCTTTTCTACCTACTAGTTACTTCCAATGGTCTTGAAGAGTTTTGTGTCTGATGTTTTTTATTCCATTCTTCCTTTCTATAGGGTCATCCATCAATCATAGAGACGAAAGGTAAGGGGATGAATGGTCTTGGAATTGATAGACCTGAGCGAGATCGTAGCTAAATTTTTTGACTTTGGGATCAGAAGACTCTATTCTTGTAATTTGTGAGAATCAGAAGTTGATTCCCTCAGACGGTACCATTATTTTGTGGAGGAACCAAAAACATGTGAAGATTGAATGAAATTGAATTCTGGTGCGGTGGAGTGAGCTTCCAGTACGAAGGAACAAAATATGTATCTGCAAGGTTAACACTCAAATGCTAAATTCATTGAGTAAGTGAAAAATTGTTTGAGAGTGTGAAAGAGAATATCTAAAATGACTCGAGTTGGACTTTATATAGTGTGAGGGTTAAAATCGTCCCTGTGTGATCCGACGTCTTGTTGGGGAGATCATTCAATTATATGTTACAATGAGTGATTGTTTAAGGATCAAGTGTGAGTCTCATGGCCGCAAATATCCTAAGCTATCAATGTCTTGGTACGCACGTTCTTAGAATGGGTCTCATCATGATTGGACACTACTATAAAATATACCTTCAGTGACACTATATTACCACGACCATTTAGTCACTGTAGTAGTATCTCATTTTTTACGCGAATGTTTTTTTTATTTTATTAAGAAACTTTTCATCACGGTTCCTAAAAACATCCAAGGCTATAGAACTTGGGTGACAAGCTTCGAATCCCAGCATAAACATTTTTCCAATTTTTCAATAAAAACAAGCGTGTGTCCCTTAATATTTATTGTTATTTAAAAATTGTAAGTGTAATAACTATAGTTGTTTCATTCAACCGTGGTTATATATTCAACATTTCACTACAGTTTTTTCTTGCAACCGCTGTGAAATTCTTTTCCACAAAATTAAAACATAAAAAGTATTTTATTTCGTTCATAACACACAAGGGTGCCTTAGCGAACAAGACGACAACGGTAGCAAAATCTTCACCATCTTCATTCATTTCTGGAAACGAATATTATTTCTGGAAATGAAATCTTCATCCTCTTCAAATTATGGTACGTTACTATTCTCTCTCTCTCTCTCTCTCTCTCTCACACACACACACACACACACACACACAGACACACACAGACACACACACACACACACACACACACACACACACACACACACACACACACACACACACACACACACACACACACACACACACACACACACACACACACACACACACACACACACACACACACACACACACACACACACACACACACACACACACACACACACACACACACACACACACACACACACACACACACACACACACACACACACACACTTTTAAATGTTTATGTTCTTAGCTAGGGTAACTAGTTTATTTTTTTTAACATATAAATGATACTGGTTTTTGTTATATTTCATGAATCAAGGGTTTCAGCATTGACATTGTCATGTGTATTATTCATGTTTCCCTATTCATATTTTATTCAGATTTTGTTACTATAACTTTGTGTAGTTACAAATGAAATTATTAGGTTGTTAATTGATGTCATGAATTGCATTCGTGGCTATGAATATGCTTTAGGTTTTAGTGTTGGATATGCTTATGCACATAATTATATTAGGATGTTGTGTGTGTGTAGTATTAGCGTTCCATTCACATTAGCATTTTGATATAAATTTAGAATTTGTTATAGATTGTAGTTGGATAAAAGATGATAGATTAGGTCCAGTGTATGAGAAAGTAGTTCTAGAATTCCTTGAATTCGCCCAAAAAAAGTTCCTGACAATAATGATATATTTTATTGTCCTTATATTTGTTTGCGGGAATATAAAAAAGGTCAAAGAAAGAATTATTACATCACCTATGTTGTAATGAAATATGTCAAAATTATACAAAATAAACGTGACAGGGAGAAGTCGATAAAAAATCAAAATGTTATATCACAAATGGATGAAGTTGATGAAGATACAAATGATTGATTAGAATATATGATCTGTGATATTGGAGATTTGTCTTATATGAAAGCACATATTTATGATACTTTATGTAGCGACAAAGATGCGCCTTTATATAATGGGTTCACCAGTTTTACACGATTGTTTGCATTGTTAAAATTGTTTAATATAAAGGAAAATGGTGGGTGGTCAGTTAAAAGTTTCACAAAATTTATTGATTTCTTGAAAAAAATGCTACCAGAAGATAACAATTTGTCGGATTATTGTTATAAGGCCAAGAAGATATTGTGTTCAATGGGTTTGGAGTATGTAAAAATACATGCATGCCCTAATGATTGCATAATATATAGGAAAGCGTATTAAAATTTGGATCAATATCCAGAATAAGGTGAGTCGCGCTATAACACGAAGAACAACAATGGTGATGACAATGACAATGTTAGTAAGAAGTGGGCTCCTGCTAAAGTGTTATGATATTTGCTGAAGGTGCGAGGAACACAAGAAAGGGGGGTTTGAATTGGGTTGCACCAAATATAACATTTTTCGCAACTTAAACAACAACGTTAACAAGTGAATAAAAATAACTGAACACAATTATTTTTATCCTGGTTCACTGTTAACTAAGTTACTCCAGTCCATCCCACACGGTGAATTACCTTATCCACAAGGACTTAATCCATTATAATCAACTGATTATAGAAACCATAATAAGTCCGATCAACCTTGTTGACAACCTCAACACGTTCAACTGATACGTATTGCCAAATCCATACTAACCGCAACCAATGTCTTATTGAGACTCCTTACTACACCTAATATCTCAAGGAACTTCTCAATAATGGTTGAAGAAATCAAATGACCGCAACTAATTATCTTCTTGATACTTCTGACCACCACGTAGTGTCTCAAGGAATCTTCAACAAAAGTTGATTACAAAGATGTCTATACAGAGATGCTTCTAATAAGCAGATTACACAATGTTTAAGCATAACAACACAAAAGCGTTGATATCAAGATACAAACAAAAGATCATTTCTAAAATACAAAACTATACTAATATTTTCTCTAATGAGTTGTGTAGCGTATTGGTGTAGTTTTGTAGAACTGATTCATTGATTTCCAATTCTTCCAAGTCTTCCTTTATAAATTAAGGAAAGAGTCGTTGTAGGGTAGAATAGGAAATGTAAATACAAATGTATTGTCCCTAACAGTCATGGTAAGAGTGAATGACAATAAGTACGAAAGTCATGTCCTTACGCCACTCTAGAAGGGTAAAGGTCATATTGTATAATGTACTCTTATGCACATCATCTCGCGCAAGCCATTCTTGATCTTCAATCTTCTATATCTCCAGAGGCTTGTAATATGTATTTTGGTGAAACATGTTGTAGAAGGAGCCGTCAACAAATTCAGAAGAACCAGAGGTACATGCACTTTGTCAGCATAAATCTGACACTTGTGGCAAGTTAGAGAGTGTTGATAGCAATCTTCTTCCATGGTAGACCAGTAATAGCCTGCCCGTAGGATTTTCTTTGCCATCGTATGCCCACTGGAATGGGTGCCAAAAGTGCCTTTATGTAATTCAGCCATGATCCTTTCAGCTTCAACCTTCTCTACACACCGAAGTAACAGAGTCATGGTTGCGTTTGTAAAGAATTCCATTACTAAAGAAGAATTTAGCAGAGAATCTCCTTAAGAATTTCTTATCGTTTACTGAAGCTCCTTCTGGATATTCTTGGATTTCAAGATACCTCTTGACTTCATGAAATCAAGGTTGGTCCACTACTTCTTCAGTATTAATCTCGTGATAGTGTGCTGGTTCATCCCTTCGTTCAATGGTGATATGGGGAGCCTCGTTATCCCATTTAAGTTTAAACATAGATGACATTGTGGCTAGTGCGTCTGCTAGCCGATTTTCTTCTCGCGGGAAGTGTTCGAAGGTAATCTTCTCAAAATGTGGGAGAAATGTCAAAACATGTTCTTTGTAAGGGATAAGGTTAGGGTGTTTGGTGTCCCACTCCCCTTTGATCTGGCTGATAACCAAAGCTGAATCTCCGAATACATTCAAAGATTTGACCCCCAAATCTATGGCAACTTTGAGACCAAAGATGCACGCTTCGTATTCCGCCATGTTATTTGTACAATTGAAGCAGAGTCTTACCCTAAAGGGAGTATGACATCCTTTAGGAGATATGAGTACAACACCAATACCATTGTCGAGTGCGTTAGATGCCCCATCAAAAACCAGGGTCCATCGGGATCCTTGTTCAGGTCCGTCATATGGTCTGAATTCTTCATAGTTGTTTACCATCATGATGTTTTCATTTGGGAATTCGAACTTCATGGACTGGTAGTCTTCCACAGCTTGATGAGCAAGGTGATCAACTAGTACACTGCCCTTTATTGCTTTCTGGATAGTACACTGTATGTCATATTCCATCAGGATCATCTGCCATCTCGCTATTCTCCTAGAGAGAGCAGGTTTCTCAAAGATGTATTTTATTGGATCCATTTTAGATATCAACAAGGTAGTATGGGTCAACATATACTGTCTTAGCCGACGAGAAGCCCATTCCAGAGCGCAACAAGTTTTCTCGAGCAGTGAATATCTCGTTTCACAGTCAATAAACTTTTTGCTCAGGTAATAAATGGCGTGCTTTTTTCGGCCAGACTCGTCATGCTGCCCCAACACACACCCCATTGAATTTTCCAAAATGGTCAGATACATGATCAATGGTCTTCCCTCGACTAGTGGCATCAAAATATGACGCTCTTGTAGGTATTATTTGATTTTGTCAAAAGCAATTTGGCACTCATCATTCCATTTGACTACCTGATCTTTCTTCAGTAGTTTGAAGATTGGTTCACAAGTAGCTGTCAGGTGAGAAATGAATCTGGCAATGTAGTTCAAGCGTCCCAAGAATCCTATGACTTCCTTCTCAGTATGAGGAGCAGGCATCTCTTGTATAACTTTCACCTTGGAATGATCTACTTCAATACCCTTATTACCGACGACAAAGCCTAGGAGCTTACCAGACCTTACTTCAAACATGCATTTATTCGGGTTCAACCTCAGCTTGTACTTCTTCAGTCTCTCAAACAGTTTCTGTAAATGATCAAGATGCTCTTCTTCTGTTTGAGATCTAGCTATCATGTCGTCCATATAGACCTCTATTTCTTGATGTATCATGTCGTGAAATAGAGAGAAAATGGCACGCTGATAGGTTGCCCCAACATTCTTCAGTCCGAACAACATCACCTTGTAGCAGAATGTGCCCCATTGTATGATAAAGGTTGTCTTCTCCATGTCCTTAGGCGCAATTTTGATTTGGTTGTAGCCTGAGAAACCGTCCATGAAGGAAAACACTTTGTGCTGTGCTGTATTCTCAACTAGGATGTCAATGTGGGGAAGTGGGAAATCATCCTTAGGGCTTGCCCTATTCAAATATCTGTAGTCTATGCACATTCGTACCTTGCCATCCTTTTTAGCCACGGGAACAATATTGGCAACCCATTATGGGTAAGAGGTGACAGCCAGGAATCCAGCGTTGAATTGCTTCATGACTTCAGCTTTAATCTTCTCTGACATATCTGGTCGCATTCGACAGACCTTTTATTTGACTGGTGGAAAATCTTCTTTTGTATGCAGACGATGTAACACAATATCCGCATCAAGTCCTGGCATGTCTTCATACGATCAAGCAAAGATCTCAACATATTCGTGTAGCAACTGAATCAGACGCTCGTTGACACTGGGTTCGAGATTGGAACCCACCTTGACTTCTCTTTTGTCTTCTTCGGTACCTAGATTGATGGTGTCCACCAGTTCCTCACGGGGCTGAATGGTTCTCTCTTCTTGTTGTAGTAACCCGGCGAGTTCCTCTGGTAATTCATAATCTTCCTCACCTTCGTCTTCGTCTTGGTAGATTAGATCTTCAGAGTTACAGAAATCCATAGCAGAATCGTTACCCATGGGATCCTGAATGGATGTAGACCTGCATTATGAGTGTGAGTGTGTGTAAGAGTATAGCTATCTTTGAAAGAAATGAAAATGTAAAAAGAAAAACGATGAGCACAAAGTATGTATGCAAAAACGTCCATGATTCATTGATGTCATATGGAAATGAGATAATAACCCTTACAAATGGACCATTGTGCCTCGGGTAAGACACAAGGTTTTAAGAGTCTGAATTGTTTTAATATTACAGATCCAACAAAATGTAAAGACAAATTACTGTGGGATAAAAGTGATCGGGACGAAATCTCTAGCCTCCCAGTTGCTGAGCCCTCCATTGATAGTTGGAAAAATCCAACCCTCCAGGTTGTAGCTGTCTTCATCATCCTCTACTATGTTGGCTTCACGGTTGCTGATCTTCAAGGGTGGTCCTCCAGCACGAGCGTGGCGTACATCCTTTTGAGCACCTGAAGTGAAACCCAGGCCAAACTTGTCAGATTTGTATGAGATATCTAGGAGTTGTCCCCAGATAGTGCACCCACCTTCTTCTATTACTGCCTTGGTATCCTTCAAAGATGACATTCTGAGTGGAGGCCTTGTGATCTTGGGAACTTGAGATACAACCTTGGTCACTGCCACATCTTGTGGGACTTCTTCAACGTGCTGGAATAGAGTTTCAATAAATTCACCATCTAGCTCCACATATCGGAAGGAATTGAGATGGCTAATCATATACTCTTCTTCTCCATGAACGGTGATAATCTTCCCTTGAATTGGATACTTCAGCATTTGGTGCAACGTAGAAGTGACAGCGCCAACATTGTGAATCCACGGTCTTCCTAGCAAGCAGGAATACGAAGGGCGGATATCCATTACATAAAAAGTTGAATCAAATGTTTGGGTTCCAACCTTTATGGGGATATCCACTTCCCCATGCACCATCCTTTTTGAGCCGTCAAAAGCCCTCACTACTATATTGCTTGGCTTCAATGTCAATCCTTCACAGTCAAGCCTATCAAGAGCTTTTTTAGGCAATACATTCAGAGACGAGCCAGTGTCTACCAAGATATGAGCCAGAGTCGTGCCTCTGCATTCCACTGAGACATGCAATTCCTTATTATGCTTCCTCCCTCTTGGCGTTAAATCAACATCTGAAAAACCTAAACCATTATCTGCAGTCAAGCTGGCTACACAGTCTTGGAACTGATCGACAGATGTTTCTTAGGGTACATGGGTAGTTTTTAGGAATTTTACCAAGGCCTTTGCATGCGCCTCAGAACATAGTAGTAAAGCCAACATGGAAATTTTAGATGGAGTTTGCCCCAGTTGCTCAAATACATTGTAGTCGCTTCTTTTTATGATCTTTAGAATTTCTTCCATCTCTTTCCGGGAGGTCTCAGGGATAGCCAATGATTATGCCTTCGTTCGGACAGGCTCAATCAGAATACTTTTACCTCGAGTCTCGGTTGACTCGACAGTAGGAATGTAAGTAGCAGTGATAACAAGGGTCGTATCAGCTTTGCCAGTTGGAGTATTAACATAGATGATTGTAGGACTGGAAATAATCTTTGGAGGAGCAACAATAACAAGAATGATGACGGGTCCAGAGACTGCTTTTGGAGGAGCAATTTCTGGAGAGAATATCCTTCCGCTTCGGGTAATCTTGCTAGTCCCTGCAATATTACTGACATCGGAGTCAACTTTCTCAGAATTTGAATCTTCGGCAGTTGGCCAATCTTGCTTGATACCGTGGTAGTAGATATCCCCTCCATAATTCCATGGTACAGTTTTTTCGGACAAATACGGGACTGGTCTAGGCATTGTAATTATCAAAGGAGCTACTTTTGGAACTGATGTAATTCTAACGGGTCTTTTGGTGGAGAACCTGGAAGGATTATCAGAAATGGTCATGATGGAAACATCATTATAGGAAACAGGTGGAACAGAAGTCTTTCCGAACAAAATTTTCTTGTTGTCTATTAGGCACTGAACGCCTGCTTTCAAAAAAGGACAGTTGGTTGGTGAGGACAAACAGAAATGACAGCTTTCATCACAACCCGGGAAAACACTGGCATTCAATAAGTTCTTTTTGATAATCGGGAGTGGAGTCGTAAGTTCATCAACTGAAGTAACAAACATATCTTCCTCAACGGCGTTGGTATTATGACCATGTTTGGGCATAGGGGCAGAAATGATATTGGGCTTTTCTAGCGCATCGAATTCAATTTCTTTGGCTTCAAGGAGGTCTTGTACTTTATTCTTTAGAGCCCAAAGTTGTTAGTGTCATGGTCGGGACTCTCAAAATGGTATGCACAACGAGCATTAGGATGATAGTGAGGAGATGTTGTGTTATGGTTCTTTGGAGCTTCTTTCAAGGTCACTAGGTTGGATCTTAACAGATGTGGCAATACTTGAGATACGGTCATGTTAATTCTGGTGAACTGTCTGACTGGTCTTTCTATTCTTGGTTGGTTGTTTCTTTGCTAATCAGGCGTAGGTTTAGGAATCATAACAACCCCCACCATTGGACGGCGTTCAGCCCTTTCTTGATTTCTCTGAGGATACACATCAACCACTTCTTTCTTCCCGATGAATGGCTTCCTTACAGCAGTGGAGGATGCATCTTTTCGAATCTTTCCATTCTTTATCCCGGCTTCTACCCTTTCTCCGGTCAATATTAATTCAATAAAATCCACCGATGAACTCCCAATTAAATGATTAAAAAAGGGACCAGACAAGGTGTCCAAAAACATGTCTACCAACTCTCTTTCAGATAAGGAGGCTGAACTCTTCCAGCCAAGTCCCTCCATTTTTGCGCATAGTCCTTGAAGCCTTCATTTGAAACTGATCTTACCGGATCAGACTTGGACCGTCACGACTGGCTCCGAGCGAGAGTTGAACGAGATGGGGGGGGGGGAGATACCTGCAAGGCACTCCGATGCTAAAGCGAGTGGCGGTACGAGCAGGCAAAAAGTGTGTGTATGGGTAAAAGAATGAATACCTGACCCTCTAGGAATAGAGGATATTTATAGCCCCCAGCGCAGGGCCAAGGTCCCTTTGTTGGGCCGATCAGGACTGGCCCAATAAAGGAACTGCCAGGTTCTACGTGTGTAGTGGGGACGCGCACGTGGTCCCCTTCCTGGTGAGAGGGATCAGTACCCTGTGATGAGAAATTGTGTGTAATTGCACCCGAGAGGAAAATACCTATCAAGTAGAAGGATTCGGGGTCAGTTGCAATACCATGCACCATAAAAGAGACACACCAATCCGACCATAATAAATTTCTATCCGGATTGCAACTAGAAAGAAATCAATTCCAAGATAAGAGCTTAATCATACCTAACCCATCGAAATTAAAAAGAATCCTTCCATGAAAAAGAATAGTGTTTCTACATGCCCAAATGGACCAACACAAAGCCAAACCAAATAACCAACATGAATCCAAAAGAAATATGGTTCCAACATAAGCTTCCAAAGTAACCAAATGCTCGACAACAGAAGTCGACACCGAAGGCAAATCCACCTAACAACCACTAAAAAGATGCTTAACATCTTCCTCTTTCGAAAAACAGAAATAGAAGACCAGATTGTGATTTCCAACAAAAACTCTGCGTCTAGACAAATTCAACTTGGTCGGGAGGCGATTCAAAAGTAATCTCCAGCCAAAGTACAAAGATTTGCTCGGAGATTTCTGGTCTGATACGATTCAAAAATATTCAGGTTAAAAATTTAGAAATTCTGTAAAATTGAAAAATATATATTAAAAAACAAATAATATCACAACGATTTTTTAATTCAACAGTTGTTATAAGTAGAATGCTATCCAGAACAATAAAATTCAAGTATGCGTTGGTGGGATTCGAACCCAAGAACTATAAATTATAATGATTGTTACATGTAGTTATAAGTAGTGTGCTACCTAACTTATAACTACCACCACACACATGTTGTGGAAACCCACATACATATACATATAACTTAACAACGAACGTGCAACCATCATTATATATATTTTCTATAGTAGTGAGATTTGCTACCAACACATATTATATTTATATTATGTTGTGGTTTAAGATATTTCTTATTTAATTATTATAACTCACATGTTCTCCCTTTTATAGGTTATATAAGAATATTTTCTTTTCATATGAATTGTTATTCAAAACATGGATACCTCTACTATAAAGAAACTCCTAACCATCAACAATTAAGCCATTTTTAAAACAACATGCAACCCTCAGAGATATTTAGTCACATGCATTAACTTAAAACTAGAATTCCACAAAAAAATTGTTAATTACCACCCTTCCACTTGCATTAAGCTTGACTCCCTAGGTTCTAACATAAGAATAAATATGTGTCAAGTAACAATAGCAAACCATCATTAAAAGGTCAGTTTTTGCAATCTGGTTTGGACACGAATGAATGAACTTTGTGTCATAATTCAAATTCACACCCAATTTACAATTGATAGGCTATACATAAAAACACCAAAATCAAACGTAACATATTTAACATTGTGCATTATTATTATACTTTCAAATCACTCGTTCTTAGGTTGAAACAAAGTTGGACAAGGCCAAAAAATGTTAGGAGGCGTAGACACTAAATTCTCCAAGCTGAAACAAAAAGTCCTGAATTGAGAAGAGAAGTAGATGCAGTTTCCCTCACAACCATAATAATCTTTAGCCAACAATGCAAAGTTTGAGTCTTTACCTAAAACAAACGAAACATCACCCAAATCTTTAACATCTAACCATTTACCCCATTCTTGATCAAGCTTATAAACTTCCACAAAAACATCTTTCGACAAGTAACCATTGTAATACTTTTTATCATTAATAAACAAATCAATCACATAGAGACTTCCATCATACTCAACTAACTGCTTCTTGTTAATATCACAATTCATCGATACATGCATCTTCCTCTCACCGCAGCACACATTTTTCGGCGAAAACTGAAACAACTTCAAGGACAAAGCATTGATCCAGAAAACCGTTCCCATTTTATCCACAACATAAACCTGTCCCTTGTAAAGTATTATATCATCAAAATACTCATTTTCTGCACCATCATCCTTTAACATGGTCTTTTTCTTCTTCCCAATATTGGAAACTCTTAATATTTTATCGCTGCTGAGTTCGAAGACCATGCAACGATCCTCGACAGAAAACAAGATTACTCTACCAACATAACTATTAGGCTCAAAGCTGAAATCATTTTCAACTTTATAACAAAGAGTATACAATTCGAACAACTCCACAACTCGAAAGTTCATCAAATTCAAAACTTTTTCCATAGTCTCCTCAATTCTTAGTCTCTCATTAGTGAAGAGATCTAAGAGGTAAAGTTTGGAGGAATTTGGATCCTGAAAAACTTTAACGAGCCACCCTTTATTAGAACAAGAAGTTGAAGGGTTTTGATATTGTGTTGATGGTTGAATACGATATATTTTGGTTTGGAGTAGAGAACATAAGTGATGTTGAATGCAAAGGTTGGGAGATGGACGTGAAAGAGAAGAACGCCACAGACTACATGTGCCACGAAATCTAGTAGCATCAATTGTAGTGTTGAGTTTTTGTCCAATAACTGTCCACAATTCATGAAGAAGATTTGAGCTTGACATTTTCTCCACATTCACTTCAGTTCTTGACTTAGTCTTCTTATGTATATACACCACTTTAAGTCTCCACCGTCAGTCCCTTTACTTTTATAAAGATGATAACCACATTATGATCTTTTATTTCTTTTCAGTATAAGATAAAAAAAAAAGTTAACTAAAAGATTCGATTTCATTAATGAAGCGAATGAATCTAGTTAACAAAATAAAAAGGAACCGAATCTATTTTAAGAGCCTATTAGACTTGCGACTGAAGGAAACCTTTTTTTTTAAAAGTTTATTAGACTTGCTGTTGGAATTTTAGTGGGATGTAGCTGGTTTGCAAACCAAATATTTTATGATACACCTATCAGTGTGAATGAGATCTGTATTTCGACACGTTATATGTCTAATTTCCATAGAATGACTATATATATACACTATATGAAGTTTAGATTAGGACACGGATTTGAGATACAGATGAATAAGGACACGAGGACACCATTAAAGTAAAAGATATAGGATACAAACACAACTATATATATTTTATATATTAATAAAATAACATAATTTATAGTTTATGAAGAATTTAAAATAAGAACTAAAATTTATATTTATTTAAATTTAGTATTTTCAATAAAAGAAAAGACTTAAATTGAATTTCAATTAAAAAAAAATTATCTAAAACAAAATGATTTATGTAAAAGATAATGATTTAAGAAAAATTATCTAAAACATATGTATCTAAATGTGACTCATCTAAAGAGAAGTTATATGTTATATGTAATTAACATATAAAATAAAGTGAAATAAAGACAAATAATATATAACATATCTAATTAGCATATAAGATTTATGTAATTAACATAAAATATAGACAAATAATAAAGAAAGAAAATGAATGAGTATTGAAAGAGAAAGAGTGGAATATTGACGGTGACGGTGATGGAATACCAACGTGCAACAAAGATGAAAATAAATAAAGAAGATGAAAAAAAAAAAGATTAAAAAACAAGGAATGCGAGTTGTTTTTATAGTGGGAAAGTGAAATATAAAAGGTAAAAAAACATTTATTTTTATTAATTATGATAATTTGAAAGGTTGATGTGTTTGTTATTTAAAATAGTGTATCATATCTATGTCCGTTGCGTTTTAATTTATTTATTTGTTAGACACTTCAAAAACGTATCTGATATGTGTCGTACGCGTGTCAGTGTCTCATATGTGTCTGTTGTAGGGACACACCTTTTAATTGGCGTGTCAGAGCTTCATGTTGTGATTGACATTATATTTGGTAAAACTAACTTAGCATAATGAACAAGGAAGAAGGATTTACGAACAGACCACACATTCTTGTTAGAACCAATTACGACTATTGGAAATATCATATGGTAGCTTTTATGAAATTCATGGACAACGAGACATGGAAATCCGTGGTCAAAGAATGGGATCTACCAATGGTTAGAGATAATGATGGGAAGACTACTAGAGTACTGAAGGGTGAGGAAGACTGAAATGATGAATATTACACGTTAGAAGAGGGAAACTCCAAAGCATTGAATACCCTATTCAATAGAGTGGATAGTAACATATTTAGACTGCTAAGGAATTGTACTATTGATAAAGAAGTTTAAGAGACTGCTCATGAAAGAAACTCTAAGGTTAAGACATCAAAGCTCCAAATTCTTACCACCCAGTTTGTGAACTTAAGAATGAAGGAGGATAAAAGTAGAGGTGGAAAAATAGGCCGCCCGCCCTACCCCGCCCCACCCCACCTTAAGCCCGCCAAAATAAGAGCGGGGCGAACAAGCCCGTCAAGTAGAAATGGGCATAAAAATCTAACTCGCCCTTCCAAGGTGGCGGGTTAGCGGGCGACGGGTTTGCTCGCCTATTTTTTTATTAATTTATTTTTCATTCTTTTAACAGATTAATACCATTTTTTACATTTTCATTAGATTTTTCATTTATATTTTAGAAATTTTTTTTATAAAGCATCTTTTAACAAATTTTACTTCAAAAAATATTGCATATGTTCACAAACTAATGTATAAAATAAATCGTCAAGAATTAGATTTACTAGAGTTAACTAAAAAATCGTGGGATTAAGATGGGACAAGCTAAACGAATAGGTTTGCGGGCTTTGGCAGGACGGACTTTGGCGGGTGGCAGTCTTTAGCAGGGCGGCGGACCCAAAATCCCAAACCAACCTGCCATTTATGGTGGGTGCATGGGCTGGCCCGATGGGTCACGACCCATTTTTCCACCCTTATATGAAAGTATCCATGGCTTTCACATGAATATCATTGAGATAGCCAATGTCTGAAGTGACCTGGGGAGAAGATGTCAGAAGCCAAGTTGGTGAGAAAGATTCTCAGATCTCTTCCAAAGAGGTTTGATATGAAGGTGACTTCCATTGAAGAAGCCCGAGATATAAAAAACATGAAGGTTGATTAACATATGAGATCTCTGCAGACCTTTGAATTAGGGATCAATGAAAAATCATAAAACAAGAAGAGCATTGCCTTTGTCTCTGATACTGATGACCTAAATGATGTATGTGACTGTTTCCAGTGATTTCTGGTAAACAACCGCTAGTCTTCCAAACTATCGAATAAACTTACTGACTGTTATTCAATTTCTCTGGTAACTCATAGGATCGACTAGATTGATCCTAGGACTTGTTGGTCATTAGGGTAACTCTCATGATCGAACAGGTATTCATGGTTGGTATTTAGAGTGTTGCGTAGGTGTTTGACTTATTTCGATTTCTCTCTTAAAGACCTAAAGGTGTAATCAAAATATATGTGTGCGAAACTAAATTGCATGAATAAATGTTAATTGTAAAGACATGTAAAATTGCATAAAAGATAAGTAAATGGCTTCGAAACGTAAAACAAAACAGTTAATGTAAAAGATTCGAAATGCGAAGAAAGCGTTTAATGCAAGAAATCTGTAAAATGACTTTAAGTAAAAATAGGCGTTCGAAGGATAAAACTTGAAGATAAAGACATGAAAAGTATGACAGTTTTCTGAAATGTAAAGTGTTTGAAATGGAAAGAAAGTATTTAAATGTAAGGCATCAATGAAAAGATTTCGAATAAAAAAGACTTTAAATGAGAAAACTTATAAATGGTATTTGACAGAAAGATAAAGGAAAGTACTGGAAATGATAAAGGGTTTTCATTAAATCATAAACATGTGGTGCTATCATACGTACATTGCTCTTGCATTCGTTTCCCTAGCCATGTGGTAATTGGAATGTTTACTGAGTATTTAGTACAATAGATATGACACACGAAATTCTAATGCTAAGACTTCTATTTATACTACTTCGACCATAACGGTCTTGCTATAAGATTATGCCACGTTCAGAACATGCAGAACAATGCCTCTCTCTTGTTACCACGTGTCTTCAAATGCTCCAGCACATAAATTTCAAACTTCGAATGTCCCGCTTGCATTTGAATTTCAAATGTTTTGGCACTTCTTCGCTTCGAACGCATTCCTTAGATACAACCTTGTTGTCATTTCGAGACTTCTTTAGATACGTTCCCATAATTGCCACTCGAAGCTCCAAGCTTTGATATGCTCATTCGAAACACTGCTTCTGCTATTTCGAAACATGACGCTTTGTTTCATTTCGATCGAAACGTTCAATTCACTTGGCTTCTAATAATATTATCAAAATCTTCAGCCAACAAAATGCCCCTTTAAAATATGTATTTCGATCTCTCTTGAGAAATACTTATTTTAAACATATACACAAGATTTTGATGCGACCTTCAAATTATCGTAACATTTAATGCATTTGACTCCAGTCACGTCAATCATAACACTTTTTAGATTCCTTAACCGCCTGGAATCACTCCACAGTATGGTGCAATTACAAAACAATGATTATCTTTAATCACACTTACTACCAATGTTAACTTTACGCCACCTCTTCATCAAACCAACCCATGATTTCCACGTATCACAACCTTATTCAGTGGATGCTTAAACTTCCACACTATAAAAACCATCAACTTAGTCTTTTTCTTTTCTTTCCACATTCTGAATCTTTTATCCTTCTTCTCTCACCGAAAAACCCTAAGCTTTCAACATTCTTCAAAAATGTCTTCTTCTACATCATCCCAACTAAAAAAGGTTTCCAAGAAGAAAGGAAAGACCGCAGGAACTACCATGGAAAGTAAAGTTATCACTCACCAAGGTCAATCCGTTCTTGCTCCCCAGATGATCTCAAAGGAGAAAGAAATGCTTTATGCATCTCAGGTACTCATTCCTACCATCGCTGCTGGTAAGAGGTTAGCTTTAATGGGCCCTCTTACGGTTTTTGAAATTTTAAAAGATACCAGGAAAATTTTCCCAGTTTGCTATAGTTTTAAACCCTTGTTTAACAAAATGGACGCCCCTAATGCAATAGAATCTTCTGGCTCAGACACCATGGAAAATCCAACTGTTCCTCCTAAGGACCCTTTTGTATTAGACTATGTAAAGAGTAATTTTAAACCGTTTCGATCTTGCCCCACCTCCGACACTGCTTACCAAAACTGGTTCAATAAGGTAGAAGCTAAGAAATCCCAGCAATGGGAAGAATTAGGTATCTACAACTTGATTAAGCTGTCGAAGCCTGGTTTCACTTACAGCCACCCTTTGTTATTCGCGTCCCTCTATTTCTGGGACAGTACTTATAATACTTTCCATCTCCCTGGTGGAATGATTACCCCTACCTTCTTTGACATAGCGGCCATCACTGGGCTATCACCAGTGGGAGAAACATATATCCCTGACAACGAAGAACACTCGAGTATAATCGAGTTCGAAGTCAAACTAGCAAGTTTTTCCAAGTTTATCAGTCACTACCATGCTGAAGGAGACAGTGTGTCTGATGTAGAACACATTGCTTTCCTTACCCTATGGCTGTCAAGATATGTTTTCTGCAGTAGATCCCTACAGGTAGCCAGTAGGTTTATTCCTCTAGCTAGGGATTTGCACGAGAATCGAAGAGTGTTCTTAAGTGAACTGCTCTTAGTTGACCTTTATGAAAGCCTAAGGTCAGCTGTTTCGAGCCTAAAATCTCATACCTCCAAGAATATCCTGTTGGCTGGCCCTTTTTGGTTACTTCAGCTATGGCTAAATGCCATGTTCGAACCCTCCTTGTCAACTGCCAACACCATTGATGAACAAGACCCTGAGATAACTGATAGAATAGTCGAAGGCACTAGGCTGCGAAGATTAACTCCAAATGACGACAAAGATGACTTCAAAGTCCTATTCTCGAAGTACATCATGATATTCTCCAAGAGGCATAAGTTCGAAGAGACCATGGCGCCTTTTGCTTCGAGGGCTCATGGACCTTCCTGGTTCACCATGGCTCTCTCAGAAGCTGTCAAGAGCAAGGAGATTCAAGATGTATGGAGAGCCTTTTTGCTACCTAGACTCATTTCTTCAAGAATAACTCCTGCCAAGAATCAAATTTTCCTTTTCGCTTACCAGCCAAATTTTGTTTCGAGACAGTTTTGCTTATGCCAACTAATTCCTGAACCCTTATTTCAAACTGAGAGTGCCATTACCTCTGGGCGAACTTTCAAGGCACGGGAAGCAAAATTACAGCAAGAACAATACCAAGGCTTTGCCCAGTTTGAGCTAATAACCTTCTAACCTACCCATCTTACAGCTAAGGGGTTTCTGGAATGGTGGACCAAGTTTTATCAAACTTATATGTTCGATACTCTTACAATTCAGCAGAAACTAATTGATGCCTTCGATGTGCAGGTACCAGCCAAGAAAGGTATGTTTACTCATGCCAAAGAGATTAAAGCTTTTCAAAATTATTTTGAAACTACTTATGACCCCACATGCTTGGAATCCACTGTGCATCAAGCGGCTGAGACCTTGAAGGAAAAATTCAAACAAAAAGTTTCTAAGTTAAAACTTCCTTCAGGGTTGTCACCTGAGGATAGGTATAGGTTGGCATTCGAAATGCATCCACCTAAATTCCCTAGATTACCTACCTCAGAACTGGCTCTGGCTTGGTTTCCCCCATATCCTTGGTGGTTCACTTGCAAAGAGATGTTCAAACATCTTCAAAAGAAACCAAAGCCATCTGAGACTGTGACATGGACTCGACACTGGCTCCACGATTTCCCAAGACACCTTCGATACAACCTTTCTGCCATGTCGATTAAATCTGATCAAGGCACAGGTGAGAATGCTTGGGAAAATCCCAAACGTTTTTCATTTTCCATATCTTTAACCTTTGCTTTAATTGTTTCAATTTTCAGCCATCAGGATAAAGACAGCCGCTTCGAAGTCTAAAGAAGGGAGCGCCTCTCGAGCCTCTATCGAAACCACTGACAAAGTGACTCCATCCGAAACAACAACCATTGCTGCAACAACCACAACAACAATACCAACAACAACCAGTGTTCCAACTCCAACGGTAACCACTTAGCCTTGATGTTTCGAATTCACCAATGTTTTATGGTTTGCATCTAACTCTTTGTTTAAATCTTTTCCGACCAACAAACTTCCTCCTACTACTCCAAAGAAGCGAAAATCAAACACCACTGGGGAAGACCCCAAGGCTGGAGGAAACTTACCAACTGCTTCGAAGAAGAAGCAGAAGAAGGATATTTCGAAAAGTACCGTACCAACTAGTGTCTCTGGACTCGATTCCAGGGATGCTGCTCCCTCACCCAAATCCAAAATTCCACCTTCGACCTCCAACGTAATGTTGGAACGCATAGCTAGCAACCTCTCCTCCGAGAGTCCACAGGTAAATTGAACTTTAAACTTTTGACAAAATTATTATTTATTACCTTGGTGCATGCTTTTGATGTTCTTTCTCTCCTTGCAGAATATCTTACGTCCAGCTTCTACCACTTCGACCTCACCAT
The DNA here is from genome assembly GCA_948472305.1 of Vicia faba. NCBI lineage: Eukaryota > Viridiplantae > Streptophyta > Magnoliopsida > Fabales > Fabaceae > Vicia > Vicia faba. Next base: position 862,570,515 of record OX451740.1, read on the forward strand.
CCAAAGCTGCTGCTCCACTCAATTCCTCTCCTCAAGGAGATTCCAGCAACCTTGTACAGAACAAAGGTTCCTCCAATATGGCGGTTCTGGCTGGGGCTTCTGAGCAGCAGGATGATCAGAGTACTTCCCCTCCTGTAAAAGAGACAACTGAAACACCACTTCAAACATCTGCAGAGGATTTACAAAGAGCTTCTCTCCAAAAGTCCCCTCTTGAAACCCTTCAAGAGGACCCAAAGGACACTCAAACTGAAGGAGAGAAAGCTGATTCTGGCCAAAGAGACGAAAAATCTGCAGAAGAAGAGTCTGAGGAGGAGGATGCCAATGATGGTTCGACTGCTGGGACAGAGTCCAATGCAAATAGCAGCGAAAAAGAAGACATCGAAGTGGTGGACTTGGATGACGATGAAGAAGATCATGAGCACGGAATGAATGAAGGGGATGGTGACACAACCAACAAACCCATGAAGGTTGAAATGGACGTGACTCCCCTAAGTGTGGAACTCCCTCAATCCTCTTTGTCTCGAATGACTGACGAGGAGCTTGCACTCCTGAGACGAAATGACCCTATTGGGTACATGAAGGCGAAGCTGGCTCAAAGGGACATTCCACTTGCTAGGGCTGGCACAAGTTCGACTAGCTATCCTCTTCCCACAGATGAAAGAATTGTACTTCTTAATAAGATCAGGAAAACAATTCTCAATGTGGATATATTCAAAGTGCTCAAACAAGATAGAACTGCTTGCTACACTATGAAGGAGTTGCTTACAAAGGTCAATCTTGCTACCTGCTCCTTGCCAGTTAGTACTATCTTGTTCGATCTTCAGTCTTTGCTGGACAACGTAACTGGTTACCTTCTCCAAGATGAATCTGCTGCCAAGAAGGTTCAAGAAAAACGCATTGCAATGGATGCTGCTTATGAACAAGCTTCGAAACTTTCTCAAGAAGCTGAGGATCAAGCTATGCATCTAAAGCAAGCAAAAACTGATTATGAGGCTCGAGCTGAGTCCATACTTCTCTGGAAAAGGCAGATTCAGGAGCTTCAACAGAAGGTTAAAGAGGCTAAAGAACAACAAATAGCCTTCGAAACCAATACTGCTGGTAACCAATTCGAAGAGCTTCTCAACCAGGGGCTTGCAGAAATGGAAACTGCAGAACAACTCAAGGGAGAAGTGGCAACCTTGGAAGGAGCCAGGCGTTTCGCTCAACAGAGACTTGAATCTTTTCGAAGCACTTTCAACAGACTGAAGAATAATTCTTATTTCTAAATTTCAGTGTTTATTTGATTACAATTTGGTTTTTTATATGTAATATTCGAACAACGCCATTTTGGCATCTCATCTTGCCATTTTGGCCTTTTTATAATATCTTGGTTACATTGTTACTATTCGAATCTCCTGCAGGCGTGGCTTATATTTCTTCAAATATTTCCCATTAACCTTTAGGATACGCTTATCATCCACCAGTTCTTCGATTTCGTATGCATTGTTTGAGAATACTTTTAATATTCGAAAAGGTCCTTCCCAGTGAGGTGACCATTTACCTAATGCTTTATTTTTCTTGTCCATGGGCAATATGACTTTCCAGACTAAGTCATTAATAATGAATACTTTTTTCTTCACCCTTTTGTTGTATGTCCTGGCCACTCTTTCTTTTTGTCTCATCAAAATTTCCAATGCATGTAATCTAACTTCGTCCAACTCAACTAATTCATTCATCATCATTTCCCAATATAATGCAGCTGGGATTTCGTTTTGTCTCTGAATTCGAACTGATTGTAGATGAATTTCTACTGGCAGCACTGCATCATGACCAAATGTGAGTTGGAAAGGCGTAGTGTTAGTAGCTTCCTTAGGAGATGTTCTACAGGCCCATAATATTTGGTCCAAAGTTTTGTGCCAGTTTCTTGGCTTTTTACCAATATGTTTCTTGATTAATCCTATTATCACTTTATTGGCTGCTTCGACTTGACCGTTTGCTTGAGCATAATATGGCGTTGATGTTAGCAATCTAAACCCCATTTCTTGGGCAAATTCTTGCATCTTTCTACCAGTAAACACAGAGCCTTGGTCTGTGGTTATGCTCTCTGGAAATCCGAACCTATAGATAATGTGTTTCTGTATAAACTCAATAATAGCCTCTTGATCAGCGACTATTAAGGTTCAAACAAGATAGCACTGCTTGCTACACTATGAAGGAGTTGCTTACAAAGGTCAATCTTGCTACCTGCTCCTTGCCAGTTAGTACTATCTTGTTCGATCTTCAGTCTTTGCTGGACAACGTAACTGGTTACCTTCTCCAAGATGAATCTGCTGCCAAGAAGGTTCAAGAAAAACGCATTGCAATGGATGCTGCTTATGAACAAGCTTCGAAACTTTCTCAAGAAGCTGAGGATCAAGCTATGCATCTAAAGCAAGCAAAAACTGATTATGAGGCTCGAGCTGAGTCCATACTTCTCTGGGAAAGGCAGATTCAGGAGCTTCAACAGAAGGTTAAAGAGGCTAAAGAACAACAAATAGCCTTCGAAACCAATACTGCTGGTAACCAATTCGAAGAGCTTCTCAACCAGGGGCTTGCAGAAATGGAAACTGCAGAACAACTCAAGGGAGAAGTGGCAACCTTGGAAGGAGCCAGGCGTTTCGCTCAACAGAGACTTGAATCTTTTCGAAGCACTTTCAACAGACTGAAGAATAATTCTTATTTCTAAATTTCAGTGTTTATTTGATTACAATTTGGTTTTTTATATGTAATATTCGAACAACGCCATTTTGGCATCTCATCTTGCCATTTTGGCCTTTTTATAATGTCTTGGTTACGTTGTTACTATTCGAATCTCCTGCAGGCGTGACTTATATTTCTTCAAATATTTCCCATTAACCTTTAGGATACGCTTATCATCCACCAGTTCTTCGATTTCGTATGCATTGTTTGAGAATACTTTTAATATTCGAAAAGGTCCTTCCCAGTGAGGTGACCATTTACCTAATGCTTTATTTTTCTTGTCCATGGGCAATATGACTTTCCAGACTAAGTCATTAATAATGAATACTTTTTTCTTCACCCTTTTGTTGTATGTCCTGGCCACTCTTTCTTTTTGTCTCATCAAAATTTCCAATGCATGTAATCTAACTTCGTCCAACTCAACTAATTCATTCATCATCATTTCCCAATATAATGCAGCTGGGATTTCGTTTTGTCTCTGAATTCGAACTGATTGTAGATGAATTTCTACTGGCAGCACTGCATCATGACCAAATGTGAGTTGGAAAGGCGTAGTGTTAGTAGCTTCCTTAGGAGATGTTCTACAGGCCCATAATATTTGGTCCAAAGTTTTGTGCCAGTTTCTTGGATTTTTACCAATATGTTTCTTGATTAATCCTATTATCACTTTATTGGCTGCTTCGACTTTACCGTTTGCTTGAGCATAATATGGCGTTGATGTTAGCAATCTAAACCCCATTTCTTGGGCAAATTCTTGCATCTTTCTACCAGTAAACACAGAGCCTTGGTCTGTGGTTATGCTCTCTGGCAATCCGAACCTATAGATAATGTGTTTCTATATAAACTCAATAATAGCCTCTTGATCAGCGACTATTAATGGTATAGCTTCGATCCACTTGGTAAAATAATCTATTCCTACCAAGATATATTTCTGTCCTTTGGAAGAAGCAGGATTTATTTCTCCTATCAAATCCGATGCCCATCCTCTAAATGGCCATGGTTTGATGATCGAATGCAACTCACTTGCCGGGGCATGTTGAATCCCTGCATGTTTCTGACATTCCTCACATCTTTTAGCGAAGTCTATGCAATCTTTGAGCATGCTAGGCCAATACAAGCCGTATCAAAATAACAGCCATTTCATTTTATGGCCTGCTTGATGTGCCCCACATGCCCCATTGTGGACTTCTGACAATGCTAAGTATGCCTCACTTTCTCCTAGGCATTTCAATAATACACCCTCTTGGGTCTTTTTGAACAATTCGTTCCCCATGAGGAGATATGACAATGCTCTGTATTTTGTCTTTCTATCCACATTCAGAGTTGGGTTTGCTAAATAACTCATTAGTGGACTTCGCCAATCTGCATCTGATAAAGTGTTTATGGCTAATATTTCGAATCCCTGTTTCTCAGCATATCCCAATTTCATACTTTCTAGATATGATGGTGTGAATCTAGTAGCCATAACTCTACCCCTTAATTCAACTAAATCCTTAAAGTTCCTGGTGGAAACTTTATAACCCGAAGCCAACTGTGCTAGGTCATTTGCTTCTTGGTTCTCTATTCTTGGTATGTGTTGAATATCCATGTATTCAAATTTCCTTAGTAGCCTGTTGACTATGACGAAGTATATCATCAAGTTTTCTTTTATGCATTTATATTCCTTTGTAATTTGTTTGACCACTAATTCTGAGTCTCCTTTAATTTTGACTCTAGTTGCCCCCAATTCCAACAAAGCTTCAAGTCCAACAATGAGCGCTTCATACTCAGCTTCGTTGTTCGAGCAACGAGGACCATCTAATTTATACTTGAATTTTGTTGGAATTCCTTCAGGAGAAATTAAAAGGACTCCAACACCACTTCCATTCCTGTGGGTTGAACCATCAAAGTATAATTTCCATGGTTGCATTTCGACGTAGCTCATGACAGTCTGATCAACCAATGAATGGTCCACAATGAAGTCAGAAATCACTTGGCCTTTCACAACTTTTAAAGGCATGAAAGTCAAAGAATATTCTGTTAAGGCTAAAGCCCATTTACCAACTCTGCTATGCATTATTGGTTTTGAAAGCATGTGTTTAATGACATCGAAATGAGATGAAACATAAACATCAACAGGCTTTATATAATACTTGAGTTTCATACAAGAGAAATACAAACAGAGACATAGCTTTTCTAAATGGCTATATCTGGTCTCTGCATCATTTAGTACTCTACTTAAATAGTATATGGCTCTTTCGATACCATTGCTATCTTCTTGTGCTAACATACTACCTAGACTAACTTCAGAGGTAGATATGTACAATCTCATGGGCTTCCCCCATGAAGGTGGAGACAAGATAGGAGGCTGAGAGAGGTATCTCTTTATCCTGTAAAATGCCTCCTGATGGGCTTCGTTCCATTCGAAGGCTTGGCCTTGCTTTAGACGAAGCAACGGAGAGAAAGCTTGGGTTCTTCCACTCAGGTTCGAAATGAATCTTCTGAGGAAGTTAATTTTCCCTAGCAGAGATTGCAACTCCCTTTTTGACGTAGGTGCTTTTGTCTCCATTATGGCTTTGGTTTTGTTCTGGTTGATTTCAATCCCTTTCTTGTGAACCACAAAACCAAGGAAATCTCCAGCCTGCACAAAAAATTCACATTTAAGGGGATTCATCTTTAAGCCATGTTTTCTCATTCGTTCGAATGATTGGTTCAAATGATGAAAATGTGTTTCTGCAGATATAGATTTGATGACTATATCATCAATATACACCTGCATGAAGGTTTCAATGAAATCATGAAAAATCGAATTCATTGCCCTTTGATAAGTTGCCCCAGCGTTCTTTAAACCAAAAGGCATCACCACCCATTCGTAGGTGCCTAAGGCTCCTGGGCAACGAAATGCTGTCTTTGCAACATCTTCTTCAGCAATGAAAATCTGATTATATCCAGAGTATCCATCTAACATACTCAAGTATTCGAACCCTGCAGTAGAGTCTACTAGCATTTCTGCCACATGCATGGAATACTCATCCTTAGGGGTTGCAGTGTTTAAATCCCTAAAATCTATGCAAATTCTTAAAGAACCATTTTTCTTAATAACAGGTACTATATTTGCTAACCATTCGACGTACCTTGTGGTTCTGATGAATTTGCAACGCAGCAACCTTTCGATCTCAGCTTTAATCTTCGTGAGAACCGCTGGTGCGAATCTTCTGGGAGTTTGTTTGATGGGCTTCTTGCCATCTTTGATTGGCAGTCTGTGTTCAACTAACTCCCTCTTTAAACCAGACATTTCGTCATAATCCCATGCGAAGCAATCTTTGTTTTTCTTGAGGACTTCGATTACTTCCTTCTTGAGGCCTGGGCTAAGTTTTGCACTTATGTAGGTTATTCTTTTCGTGTTTTCATCCCCTAAGTTGACTTCTTCGAGTGGATCCTGTGCCAACATTTTGGCACCTGAGTCTAAGGGGTCCCTTTCGAAGCCTAAGGGTTCTTTGTCGTAGATGGCGTCCAACCTTTGATCCATCTCAAATTCTTTGAAGGGTGAGCATTTCGAGCCATCCCCACTTACTTCGTTCATCTTTACAGTTAATTTGTTTATTTCAGCCTCTAAGGCCGCTTTTGATTCGTTCTCAACCATATAGGCCGAAATCCTTTTGAAAAAGGTGGACTCAGTCATGGATAAGGTTGTCGAAGTCCCAGCCTGCTGGCCGTCTTTGTATAGTAATTTCGACTCCCTCTTCTAAACTGATTATTGTTCTATCCCAGTAAAGGCCGTCATGGCGAAGGGTCATGTAGTAGTGGGCGTTTCTGGTTTCGTTGATCTCATCATTTGGAACACACGGAGCAATCTTTGCCAGATTTTTATCGCAATCCCTCTTGTCAACTAAATTGACTGTTAACATAAAGTAACTCTGGTCTGCTTCGATGTTTTCCACGATCCCATCATCTCTCCATAGAACTAGTCGCTGATGCATTGACGAAGGAACTGCCCCCCACGCCATGGATCCACTCCCTTCCCAGCAATAAGTTGTAGTTGGCCTTGGCTTCGATCACCATAAACATGGTGGGCCTACAGCTTGAGCCTATTGTTAATTCCAACTGGACCACTCCCAGTGTTTTGCCCATTTTCCCCTCATAATTGGACAGAACCATATTATGGGGCTTGATGTCTCCTTCGCGGATCTCTAATCTTTTCAGCATGAAGTGGGGTATCAAATTGACTGCAGCACCCCCATCCACTAGAACCTTATTCACACCATGGGCACCAACTTTTGCCCGAATAAATAGTGGCTTAAGATGGTTCTTCATAGCAGGTTCTGGACGTTCGAAGAACGCATTTTGCTCCTCGACCGCCCCATTGTCCATCACATAGTAGCACACAGGCCTATGCTTCATCAAATCTGTGGTATCTTCTTCCTCATATTCATCAATTTCGGTTTCCTGCCCAAATTCACAGGGAAGCACAGATACCACGTTGCAGTTTAGGTTGAAAGAAGACTTCCCCTCTGATTCAAAGTTATCTGTTATCATATCTTCGTCTTCTTCTGGGCCTGGAGTGTATTCCTTTGGTTCATCCAATTGTACTTCAGAGAAAATCCTCCTATTAACTGGAGGTTTGTCTTCAGTTTGATTTTTTGGTTTGTTGGTGCTAGATTCACCTTGGTTCTTTGTTGAAGTGACCCCTTTGTTTGCCACAGCTTCCCTCTCAGCCTTTCGAATCCTTTGTTGCATGCGCCATTGGGATCTCGACATGGGGTTCCTTCCTTTGTAGTTTTCTAATCTTACCTCTTCCATTTTTGCTACGTTGAATTGCCTTCTGTATGTCATAACATGACGTGCATTTCATTCGGTGTTTCTCCATCTGTCTTTGCCTTTGTCATTTCTGACTTGCAGCCATCTGTCGGTTGGCACTTCAGCAGGGAGTTTGAGAGTCACTCTTCGAGCAGCCTTGGGGTGAGGGCTATCAGGACTTCGTTGTTTGTACCTGCTGTCGAAACGTGGGCCCATCTGGACAGTTTCTTGATGGTTCCAGCAAGGGGCGAAGGGAATCGTCTCGAAGGCTCTGGCCATGCTTTGATCATACACGGCAGAACACCTTGGGCAAATCAAGCACTTGGTTGCCCCTTTGTAGCAGCGAAACACAAATTCCAGCAAACTTTCTCCAGCCTTAGGATAACACCTGAACAGCTGGTTATCCTGGCGCCAATTGTTGCCAGTTCGAGCCCTCTGTACCCTTTCGAAATTCGCAGCGATTCTCTGATTGCAGAGGATGCTGCACCTAGGGCACAGTATCATGCCTGTATCTCCCTTGTGGCATGTCATGAGGTAATCCTTGAGACTAGCATCTCCAGCGTGATTATCCTCCATTTTGTACTTCTCTTTTTCTAAGTATCTTTCTACCTCCTCAATCTCAGAGCGAGGCCTCTCCATATCCACCATATTTATCTCAACATCTTCCCCCTTAGCTTCATCATCTCCCCATCCCGTGGGCTTTATATCTTCAATATGAACCTTCGAACTCTCTGGGGCAGAATATTTGACCAAATAATCAAATTTTCCACTGGGTTCCCCTAAAGTGTCCCATATTTCCTTCTGAGGGGAAGTTGGCTTCGTGATTTGGACTTTCTCCAATTCCAGCCTCAGGCCTTCAGTGACCTGTGTTAGTTCTTGGTTTTGATTTTCCTGGCCTTCAGTAGCTTGGGTTTCTTTTGCAACAGCTACAGGTGCTACTTCAATCGAAGTCTCTGGTATCTTCTGGATGTCTTCAGTGACCTCCTTATCGACTTCAACCATCACCCAGCTTTCGTTTTCAGTATCTTTCTCTCCTATTGGGACATCAATTTGGTCAACTTCCACCATGTTAATCTCTCCAATGCATGCAGACTCGGAGTAGTTGGTGTCTGCCACGTCCAAGGGATCTTCGTCCACTTTCATCTTTGCCTTATCAGCAAACATCAGTCTGCCATCTTTGATTGCATTCTGGATTAGGTCCCTGAAAAGAAAACACTGTGAGGTTTTGTGGCCTAGGAAACTATGATATTTGCAAAATCCTCTCTTCTTTCTTTGATCTAAAGGAGGTATTTTGACATTTGATGGCACAATGAGTTGGCCATCTTTGACAAGTAAATCAAAAATCTCGTCACATTTAGTGACATCGAATGTATAAACCTTCTTTGGGAATTTGTCACTTTTCTCATTTTCAACAATCTCTTTCCCTTTTGTGGGAACTAATAGCTTGCAGGAGTAAGGTGGTGCCTGTTTTAATTCAGCGAGGTCGATTTCGACCTCTTCGAATTCGAATTCAGGATAGTCCTCTGCTTCCTCAGTTCCAACGTAGGAGATCCTTTCCTTCTTGTTATTTTTGAAGACTCTGGCCTTTTCGGCTTTTAGCCTTTCTACCTGTCGAACCCTATCGGCTAACTGAGCCATGTCCCTCAAATATTGAGTGTCTAGTTTCTTTCGAATAGAGTAATCCAAGCCACCAGCGGCCATTTCGACTAACTCATGTTCAGGCACTACTGTGTAACATCTGGATTTCAAGAGCCTAAATCTATTCAGATAATCATCTAAGGGTTCAGTGAACTTTCTCTTGACACTGGATAATTCCTTCAAGCTTATTTTCGATTGTCCCATGTAAAATTGTTCATGGAATAATCTCTCCAAAAGAGCCCAAGTATCAATGGACCCAGGAGGCAAAGTGGTGAACCATGTGAAGGCGTTTTTAGTCAGGGAACTTGGGAAGTTTTTGATCCTGAGATCTTCATTATTGGCTATATCTCCCGCTTCGGTTAGATATCTGGCTATATGTTCGACTGTTGACTCATTGGTATCCCCAGCGAACTTTGTAAACTTAGGGACTTTATATCCCCTTGGAAAATCAGTATGCATTATGCAATCTGATATAGGAGAAGCATAATTTGGCCTTCTCATTCCTGTGTTGAGGCCATTCTGGGCCATGACTCTCTCTATCATGGTGGTTAGATTGTTTTCTGCCAAGATGTTATCGTTTCGAATTCTATGAACGACTGCATCAGCATCTTGATTTTGACCCACCATGACAACCCCCCTAGGTTGTTCTTCTCGAAACTCTGGGACTTCCAGCCTTTCGACCCTTGCCCATGGTTCCATAATTTCTCTTTGTGGGCCTGGGATTATTGGGGCTTCTAGCCTTGGTGCCCTTGCCCCCAAGTTAACTTCTTCTCTAGGTGGTCTATAAATTGGGTGGTTAGCAACTTGTTCCATAATGGGCATGTTTGCTCAAACTCCCGCCTGATTCTGCCTACGCCTTTCTGGGGGAGCAAAGAAATCTGTTATTCGACTCATGTTATCAGCGTTTTCTCTGTTTGTCACAGTCACATTTTGTACTATTGGGGCAAATATTTCCTGCATAGTTTGTGCTAACACCCCTATCATATTATGGTTACTGTCATCCATCAATTGCCTAAAAGCCAACTGGTTTTCTGTGGTTAAAATAGGCATTGTGCTATAACCCACTGACCCTTGGTTATTTGTCATAAACTGATTCGCCCCAGACCCAGACCCTAGTTGTGGTGATGAATTCGATGTGGAATTGTGTAAACCTGCCATAAAAGATGTTGGCATTCCGTAAGAGGAATTTCTGGTTCTATTACCATCGAAACTGGGTGGTCTAGTTAGTGGAGTGGCGAAATGGGATTGTGTCCCTGATGGTGGAACAAATCCCCCAGGATAACCAATGGTTCCAGTATTTCCTAAGATCGAACTATTAGTTGATATGCCACTTACTCCATTAGTGGCTATATTACTGGTTGAAGACGCAACAGACTGTGCATTCGAAGGGATCACATTAGATGTTCCCATCGAAGTGGATACACTAGTGCCTGTTGTATGTGGGGCATTTTGTTCCCTTTGTTGATTGTCAGAATTAGACATCTTGTTCAAACGTTTTCTTCTGGATAATGGTTGGTTACTGTTGGTTATTTTACCACTTCTTAGGTTCATAAAACAGCAAACTTCTTAGGTTCCAACGTTTTTATAATGGTTATGTCTCAACAATCTTTATTTCTAATGTCCAACGATTGGTCCCACCAGGTGTGCCAATTTGTTTCCAGTGATTTCTGGTAAACGACCGCTAGTCTTCCAAACTATCGAATAAACTTACTGACTGTTATTCAATTTCTCTGGTAACTCGCAGGATCGACTAGATTGATCCTAGGACTTGTTGGTCATTAGGGTAACTCTCATGATCGAACAGGTATTCATGGTTGGTATTTAGAGTGTTGCGTAGGTGTTTGACTTATTTCGATTTCTCTCTTAAAGACCTAAAGGTGTAATCAAAATATATATGCGCGAAACTAAATTGCATGAATAAATGTTAATTGTAAAGACATGTAAAATTGCATAAAAGATAAGTAAATGGCTTCGAAACGTAAAACAAAACAGTTAATGTAAAAGATTCGAAATGCGAAGAAAGCGTTTAATGCAAGAAATCTGTAAAATGACTTTAAGTAAAAATAGGCGTTCGAAGGATAAAACTTGAAGATAAAGACATGAAAAGTATGACAGTTTTCTGAAATGTAAAGTGTTTGAAATGGAAAGAAAGCATTTAAATGTAAGGCATCAATGAAAATATTTCGAATAAAAAAGACTTTAAATGAGAAAACTTATAAATGGTATTTGACAGAAAGATAAAGGAAAGTACTGGAAATGATAAAGGGTTTTCATTAAATCATAAACATGTGGTGCTATCATACATACATTGCTCTTGCATTCGTTTCCCTAGCCATGTGGTAATTTGAATGTTTACTGAGTATTTAGTACAATAGATATGACACACGAAATCCTAATGCTAAGACTTCTATTTATACTACTTCGACCATAACGGTCTTGCTATAAGATTATGCCACGTTCAGAACATGCAGAACAATTCCTCTCTCTTGTTACCACGTGTCTTCAAATGCTCCAGCACATAAATTTCAAACTTCGATTGTCCCGCTTGCATTTGAATTTCAAATGTTTTGGCACTTCTTCGCTTCGAACGCATTCCTTAGATACAGCCTTGTTGTCATTTCGAGACTTCTTTATATACGTTCCCATAATTGCCACTCGAAGCTCCAAGCTTTGATATGCTCATTCGAAACACTGCTTCTGCTATTTCGAAACATGACGCTTTGTTTCATTTCGATCGAAACGTTCAATTCACTTGGCTTCTAATAATATTATCAAAATCTTCAGCCAACAGTGACTTGGATACAAAAGAAGGGATATTGAATGCTATTGTGCTGCTTCGAAGCCAATTCAATAAAGTAATGAAGAATGTGGACTGGAAGTCAAGGTCAAATGTCAAGAACAAATCATTCGACATCAACAAAATCCAAGACTTTGATACAAGGGCCAGGACTGATGACAATTCCAGCCAAGAAAGAAGAGTTCAGTGTCATGAATGTGAAGGATTTGGACACATAAGAGCTGAGTGTCCCACTTATCTCAAGAAATAAAAGAAAGGGTTGTGTGTCATGGTCAGAGAAAGATTCTGAAAGTGATCATGAAGAGAAAGGTGTCAAATAGGTCACAACCTTGACTGAAATTTGTGACTCTGATGAAGACTCAGATTGTGAAGGACGTGCCTTTTAAGAACTTGCTGCTTCTTAGAAGGAGTTGTGCCTCAAATGTTAAGAGGTGGACAAATTAAAAGAAAAGCATAAGAAAACTATTGCTTAACTAGAGGCTGAAAAAGTGGAGCATCTATCCACCATCTCTGATATGGAGGCTGAAAAAGTGGAGCATCTATCCACCATCTCTGATCTGGAGGCTGAAAAAATTGAGCACCTGTCTACCATCTCTGATCTGAAGGGTGAAGTTCTCTTACTCAAATCACAACTTGATAACATGATCAAGTCTGTAAGAATGCCTAACAGTGATTCTGGTGTGCTTGATGAGATTCTTCAGTCTGGGAAGAAGGCTGGAAATCTTAAAGGGATTGGCTATGACAATCAAGCTATGAAGAATAAAGGCAAAGAGGCTGAAGTGAAGTTTGTCCGTCCTAAGAAAGAACTGGAACAAAAGATGTCAAATAAAATGTTCCAATAATAGCATGGACAATAGAAAAATCACTCAGGAAACAAGACTCAACGACGGAGATGTAATTATTGTGGAAGGTTTGGCCATATAAAATCCTTCTTCTATAGATTATATTGTTATCCCAAATATGAAGCAAAACCCAAAAGAGAACGAATATTTGTTAGAGCTAAAAAGAAGTGGCTCCCAAGAAAGGGTACTTCTGGACTCATAGCTCACACATCCCTCATAGCTTCTGCAAGAGAGGATTGGTATTTTGATAGTGGTTGTTCTAGACACATGACAGGTGTCCAGAAATTCCAGGTGGATATTAAATCTCACTCCACTAGATGTCACTTTTGGAGATGTATCAAAAGGTGAAATAAAATATGTTTGGAAGATGGACTATACATGACAACTAAGTCTTGAGGATGTGTTATTTGTAAAGGGCCTAACTGCTAATTTGATCAGTATTAGTCAACTATGCGACCAAGACCTCAAAGTTAAATTCATTGAATCTGAATGCTTAGTTACAAATGAGAATAATGATGTTGTCATGAAAGGAGACAGATCAAAAGACAATTGCTATCTGTGGAGTTCTCAAGAAATAGGTTGTTTCTCTACATGATTAATGACACAAGAAGATGAAGCTAAGTTATGGCATCAAACACTTGGTCACTTGCATCTGAAAGGTATGAAGAAAATTTTGTTAAAGGAAGTTGTTAGAGGTATTCCCAAACTGAAGATTGATGAAGAAATAATATGTAGTAAGTGTCAGATTGGGAAGCCGACAAAGATGCCACATAAGAAGATCCAACATCTGACCATATCAAAGGTGTTGGAGTTGCTGCATATGGACTTGATGGGACATATGCAGGTTGAAAGTCTAGGAGGAAAAAGGTATGCATATGTTGTTGTTGATGATTTATCAAGGTTCACATGGGTGAATTTCGTCAAAGATAAATCCAAAGTATTTAAAGTCTTTAAAGAGTTGTGTCAAAGGATTCAAAGAGAGAAGGACTGTAGTATAGTCAGAATTCAAATTGACCATGGGAAAGAATTTGAAAATAGAAATTTTGAGGAATTTTGCACCTCTAAAGTGATTAGTCATTAGTTCTCTTCACTTGTTACTCCTCAATAGAATGGTGTGGTGGGATGCAATAATATGCCTATTTAAGAATGTGTCAGGGTCATGCTTCATTCTAAGAAACTTACATATCATTTTTGGGCTGAAGCCATGAACACTGCCTTCTATATTCATAATAGAGTGACTAACAAATCTGGTACATCCACGACTCTTTATGATATGTGGAAAGGAAGAAAGCTAACAGTGAAATATTTCCATGTCTTTGGAAGTAAATGCTACATTTTGGAAGATCGTGAGCAGAGGAAGAAGATGGATCCTAAGAGTGATGAGGGAATTTTTCTAGGATACTCTAAAAATAGTTAAACCTATAAAGTATTTAATTCCAGAACTAAGGTGATGATGGAGTCCATAAATGTGGTGATTAATGACTCAACCAATGAAGTAGATGTCCCAAATGATGCTGGAACATTTTTTCCTATGAATGATGATGTTCCTGAAGATGTTGCAAATTCATGTGTCAACACTTTACCTGAAGGAACAGATGCAACTGACAAAGTTCCTTCTATTAGGATTCACAAAGATCACCCTAAGGAGTTTATTATATGAAGCATGAACGAAAGAGTCAAAACCAGATCTAGGAAATTTTTGTAAAATTCTTGCTTTGTTTCAAAATTTGAACCAAAGAATGTCAATGAGGCTTTGAGTAATGAGTTCTAGATTCATGCTATGCAAGATGAACTTTGTCAATTCAAGAGAAATAAAGTTTGGGATTTGGTACCAAGACTTGAATGAGTGAATGTGATTGGTACTAAATGGGTGTATAAGAATAAGTCAGATGAATAAGGGGTTATCACCAGAAATAAGGCTAGACTTGTTGCTCAAGGGTACACTCAGATTGAAGGAGTGGATTTTAATGAAACGTTTTCTCCTATAGCTCGTCTGGAATCTATCAGACTACTGCTTGGAGTGGCATGTCTCTTAAAGTTCAAGTTGTTCCAGATGGATGTTAAAAGTACCTTTTTAAATGGCTATTTGAATGAAAAAGTATATGTTGAATAACCAAAAGGATTTGTTGATCCTTCTTTCCCAAAACATGTGTTCAAGTTAAAAAAGGTGTTGTATGGTTTAAAACAGGCTCCAAGTGCTTGGTATGAGAGGTTGAGTGATTTTCTCATTAACCATGGATATATAAAGGAAGGATTTGACAAAACTTAGATTTATGTGGATGATATTGTTTTTGGAGGGATGTCAGATGAAATGGTCTAACAATTCGTCGAGCAAGTGCGATCTGAGTTTGAGATGATTTTGGTGGGTGAATTAACATTCTTTCTAGGGATGCAATACAAGTAGATGGAAGACTCCATTTTCCTTTGTCAAAGAAAATATTCCAAGAATATTGTAAAGAAATTTGTATTGGAGAATGCCACCCATAAAAGAACTCCTGCTCCTACACACTTAAAGTTATCCAAAGATGAAAAGGGAGTGAGTGTTGATCAAAGTTTATATAGAAGCATGATTGGTAGCCTTTTTTATCTTACAAAAAGTAGGCCAAATATAGCTTTTTCTGTTGGAGTTTATGCTAGATATCAAGAAAAACCCAAAGTAAGTCACATCAATCAAGTCAAGAGAATTTTGAAGTATGTGAATGGCACATGTGAGTTAGAATGCTATATTCTCATGATTCAAATCCAGTTCTTGTGGGATACTATGATTCCAGTTGGGTTGGGAGTGTTGATGATATGAAGAGTACCTCTGATGGATGTTTCTTCTTGGGAAAAAATTTGATCTCGTGGTTCAATAAGAAAAACAATTGTGTATCTCTATCTATGGATGAAGTTGAGTACATTGTTGCAGGAAGTAGTTGTTCTCAACTTGTATGGATGGAACAAATGTTATCTAAATATAATGTCACACAAGATGTTATGACATTATCTTGTGACAACTTGAGTGCTATTAAGATTTCAAAAAATCGTATTCATAGTAGTACTAAGCACATTGATATCCGACATCATTTCATTAGAGACCTTATTGAAGACAAAGTTGTAACTGTTGAGCATGTTAGCACTGAAAATCAGCTTGCTGATATTTTTACCAAAGTTCTAGTTGTAGTTCAATTTGAAAACTTGCGAAGGAGACTAGGGATTTGTATCTATGAGCACTTATGGAAATTACTGTTGTTGTGGGTCAATAAAATCCTTCATCCTGGTATTTTATTGGCTATCGATAGTGTCAAGAAAAGGGAATCTCATTTATCTTTGCATTATAGATTGTTTGGTAAAACACATGTTCTAGAACTTTTTGTGACATCTTTCCAGATGGAGACACTGCTGACAGAAGTAATGGCGTTGTTGTTGGTAGTGAAATTGTTGCATCTGTTGGTGCTGATGCTGATGAAGAAGGATAATAGTATGATGCTAAGGCTGGTGCATGATTATGGCTTTTGTGGTTCATTTTGGTTTTTCTTTGTGTACTTGTTTTTACTACTTTATGATTTTGTAAGGGATAAATGCCTATGATTTGTTTAGCATATGTGTTCAATTTGTGTGCTAAATGTGCTTTTGGTTACTTACCTTTGTCATATTATGGCTAAAAAGGGGAAGTAATATGTGTGATGGTTATTGCTGCTATTGAGGGGGAAGTAACATGATGTTTGTATATTGTTGTGGATTTATTTTTCTCTTGTTGTTATGTTGAGTAGCATATCTCTGTTAAATTGATTTCTGTTGTTGTGCCTCTGATATTAGTGTTTGATTTATTTTCAAACCATGGTTGTTTTTTATGTTTATCTGTGCAAGGAGTATTAAATTGATTTAGCCAAAAAAACCCAAAGGGGGAGATTGTTAATTCTCTATATTTTTTATTGGCATTATGTTTGGTAAAAATAACATAGCATAAACATGTTGAAGAATGTGTTCTAGCAACTAGAGAAACATGTTGAATAAGATGACCTATGCATAATCATTCGACATCGCGCCTGTGTATAATGAGACTGTTAAATTCTTTTAGATTTTATAGATGCATAATATTCTGGGAATATTATAATATCCTATGTGGTGCTCAGTTTAACGATTAAGATATTTAAGCTCAATTCAAGGAATATTATTAGTTTATAATTATGGAGATAATTTAGGAAAGTGTTATTTATCTGAATTTGTGATTGGTAATCATTTTACTAAAAGCAACTTCACAGTAACATGTTGAATAAAGAAGTCTGAACTTGTTATTTTCAAGATTTCGAAGAAGATGTCCCAACCTGGAGATAGGACATCGTGTCTGCATCAACCGTTAGTAATGTCTCAGTTGATTTATCAGTTACTGAATATTTGAGGAATATTTTGTTAGCTGATGTGGCGTCCAAGATTGACAACTCAGATTATTTTGTGTTGGTTTTTGAAGATTTGCATAGTTTTTAAATATGGATACATTTTAGGAAAATTTTGATTGAAGACCAATTATCTTGGAAAAGTTTTTTCCGAATTTGTGTAGCCTTATTGCTGCCGTTTTGAAACCTAACCCAGTCTATAATAATGATATAAATAGACTGATGTATACCTAGTTTTAGGTGGAACTTATCTGTGTATTTTTTAGGGTTTTAGAAATGCTTATTGTTGGGTTGTAAGTTCCTTGTCAGGTGTTCTTAAGCTTTTAATTATAGACATTTGTGTGTCAGGTACTCACAAGTGTTGAAGCTTTGAGTACTTGTGTGTCAATTCTCATAAGTTTTTAAGCATTGACTTTTGTGTGTCTTGGAAGAGTGACTTTTGTTTTTGTTCTCTACTTGTGTTAGAGTGTCTCCAACTTCTGAGTATAATTGAAGAGGGATTTGAGGAGGGATTTATACGTAGGTGTGTCCTAGGTAGAAGTTAGACAAAGGGTAGTGATTAAGTGGGTAGTTTGTAAACTGGATATTTGTTGAGAGGTCTACAAATTGATACTATCTAGTTAATTTTGTCCTTGGCTTGGTAGCCCCCATAGTAGGAGTTGTCTCCGAACTGGTAAACATATCTAGTGTTATTTACTTTCAGAACTATTTTATTTGTTTATACTTCTTTTTTTTGTGTGTGAAGTCGGATCCGGTGTCTTTACATATTTTAGGACATTCGAATCTGACATCCAGAATTTCAATTGGTATCAGAGCAGGCATCCTTCTCTGACTCTATGTGAGATTCGGGGAAAATTACTTTCTGGCGCAACAGACAAAGATGGTGCAATCATAGTGAAAGTATCGATTCTGGATGGTACAAAATATGACAGTTGGAAACCGCATATGGAAACATACATTAAGTCTTTGGGCAATAAGGTCTGGAAGAATGTTGTCAAAGGATGAGATCCTCCTAAAGTTAAGGCGTCAGATGATGTAGTCACTGATGTGTAGAAGCCTGGAGAAGATTGGGATGATGATGATGAGGCTTCATCCAAGGGGAATTCTAAAGCACTTAATGCAATATCCAATGGGGTTTATAAGAATGTGTCTAAACTGATCAAGAACTGCAAGCAATGTAAGGTTGCTTGGGAAACCCTGAAGAAAGTGCATGAAGGAAATCCCAAAGTAAAGATTGAAAAACTTCAACTTCTTGCTACAAAGTTTGAAAACTTGAAGATGAAGGAAGATGAAAGTATTCAGGACTTCCACATGACCGTGCTAGACATTGCTAATGACTCACAAGATCTGGTAGAAAATATTTCAGAGAATAAGCTGATTAGGAAGATGCTCGGATCTCTTTCAAAGAGGTTTGACATGAAGGTGATAGCCATTGAAGAATCTCAATATATAAGCACTATGAATGTTGATGAATTGGTAAGCTCTCTTAAAACCTTTGAATCTGCCATTAATGAAAAGACGTAGAAGAAGAAGAGTATATCTTTTATGTCTAGTAGTGATGAATCAGAGAATAGAGGAAATATCAGCTCAGAAGGAGTTTCTGATTATCTTGTGTTGTTGGGGAGACATTTCAACAAAGTATTATGGAAGTCCAGGTTAAATGCTAAGAAAATGTCATCTGACATCAACAAAAAACAGGACCTGGGAAGGAATTCTAGATTTGATGAAAAGCGAAATCAAGGAAAAGGTGTCTAGTATCATGAATGTGAGGTATATGGACACATAAGAAGTGAATGTGCCACCTATCTCAAGAAGAAAGGGAAGAACCTGTCTGTATCATGGTCAGAAGGTGAATTTGGTAATGATTATGAAGAAGAATCAGCGAAGCAAGTGATTGCCTTGACTTGAATCTGTGAACCGAAGAAGGGTCATGTGACTCTGATAAAGAATCATATGTGGTAGAACTTACTATCGGTCAACTATCAGCTAGATTCACAGAGATGTGCCTCAAGAATGAAAGAATGTGTCAGAAAATCTGTGAGTAAATGATTCTCATTTCTATACTTGAGGCTGAGAAACATAAGAACTTCTATATCATTGCTAATCTTAGAAAGAAGATGTTTCAATCTGATGAGAGTATGGAGAATGTAAAGGATATTGGGTATACTAACTAGGCTGTGAACAACAACAAGAAATTGGTGCAGTTTATTCCTCAAAAGCTGAAATAAGATCAGAAGATGTCCAGTCATATCTCTCAACATCAATCTAGACATCTCAGAAGGAAGTGAGATCCCATGTATCAGCCATGAAGATGTGACTACTGTGGATTTCTTGGTCACCTAAAGTCTTCATGTTACAAACTGTATGGATACCCCAACCAAGTGACTTCTCTCAGAAGAAAACCTGGTCATTGTAAGGCAAGGTCAAAAGAAGCTTCTCATCTTGATGCATGTGGGCTCATAGCATATACGTCTCTAAAAGCCTCAACCAGGGAAGATTGGTACTTTGGTAGTGGTTGTTCTTAAAAGATGACTGGTGTCAATAAATTCCTAGTGAACATTAAACCACATGACTCGAGCTATGTCACTTTTGGAGATGGGTCAAAAAGTGAAATCAAATGTGTTGGAAAGGTGGAGTATGCAAAACAACCCAGTCTTGACAATGTGTTATTTGTAAAAGGTCTAGCTACAAACTTGATAAGTATCAATCAACTATGCAATAAAGGTCTTAGAGTTAACTTTACTCAATCTGAATGTCCGATTACAAATGATAAGAAGGAAGTTGTTATTAAATGAATCATATCAAAAGACAACTGCTACTTATGGAATTCACCAGAAATAGAATGTTTATCAACATGGTTAATGTCAAAATATGATAAAGTCAACATATGGCATAAAAAATCTTAGTCATCTTCATATGAAAGGTATAAAGAAGATCTTGTCAAAAGAAGCTATTAGAGATATTCCCAAGCTAAAGATTGATGAAGGGAGAATTTATGGTGAATGTCATATTGGGAAGCTTAAAAAGATGTCCCATAAGAAGATCCAACATCTTACTACTTCAAGAGTTCTAGAGCTACTTCACATGGACTTGATGGGACCTGTTGTACCCCAAAATTTGCCCTCTCATTTATCAAGACTTTTCTCACAAGACTTCTTTGACTCAAGACAAGATTAGGGTTTGGTTAGCTCAAGACATCTCACCTTGCACGGATAACCCAAAATTAGGGTTTGAGTTTGCAAAAGAATTTTTTGACTACCAATGCTTCATTTGACTTTCATACATCATCTTGGACCCCTAAGATTGCTCATGTCAAGTTTTAAGCCTTGAACCACATTTTTGACCAGTCAATTGGACAATTGACCTAAAAATCAAATGTATTGGGGAAAAAGTCAACCATGGCCAATTTACAGTCAAACTTCATAATTTTTTATCCCCATCAACATTTTAGACTCATATGTGCCATTTGATCAAGTTTGGTTTACAACTCCTCAAGAAATTTGACCAAATCATCAAAAGGGCAAAATGGTCAAAATTAGGGTTTTTGACTGAGGAAGGGAAATTTCTGATTTTTAACCTAGCAATTGACCAATTGAGTTCAAGCATGATTTCAAGTATTCAGTGACATCATCTTGACTTAATTACTTGGTTCAAAACATCTCAAGTTCATTGGATTGACAGATGAAATTTGCAGTCAACTGATCAAAAGTTAACTGTACACTGAAAAGTCAAACTTTGACTTTTTGGTCAAAATCAAGTGCCAAGGGTCATGATTCATCAAGATATGTCAAAATGTGAAACTTGTTGACCAAGAAAACAAAATTTGAAAATTAGGGTTTTAATTTGAAAATTTTCATAACTTAGAATTTTTCTAAGTATAAAAAGTTTCTTATTTTTTCTCAACTTTGCACCATTTTTTCACCATGATGCATTTTGATTCAAAGAAAACTCCCAACATGAAAGTTGTATATCCCCATGAAATATACAACTTTACTTCACAAAATTTTCCCTAAAGATGCTTGTATCTCAAGTTATGAATTTGTGAATACATGTTCATGAACTTCTTAACTTAGTAAATTTTTGCCCTAATATAGGCAGGTTTTGGACCCAACTTCATGGCAAGTTTTCACCTAATTACAAGAGGTATCTACAAATTCATTTCATATATAGATTATATAGAACATTTCAAGCTTTCCAAAATGTCAGAGAACTCTCCAAGATCATTTTTGAGTAGGGAGAATCGAAGAGAGGAAGTTGACACTTTCTCACTTTTTGTTCAAGCCATTTTCACATAGAATCAAGTTGCAAACCAAACCTATGATGGCTATTTATTGCTTTACAGGTCCTAAGATTTCTATACACTCCTTAATTAAATGTATACTCAGTTGACAAAGCCTTTATCCTTGCTTTTGAAACATTACACAAGTTGTAATTCCATTTTGGGCAAAAAGGCTTCATTGCCATTTTCATAAAGATGCACTTTTGCAACTTTGTCAACTTGGAGCATTGGACCTGTACCCTTGATACAAGCAAACTACACAACTCTCAAGCAATCTGTACAAATTCATATCAGCCCTAAAGCAAGCTGGTACAAGCATGTGAGATTGGTCTTGTCAACTTTACTTCAAGTACAAGAAAAGTTGCAAAAGGGCTAAAGCTTGCACAACTAGTAGGAAGCTGACTTTGGATCACTTTTATACTAATATGCAAACATTGTACAAGGCATTACATGCTTGGCTTGAACCTATAACTCTCTCAAACTGAAAAACACCAAAAATCTACCTAAGTATACAGTTTCTGCAAAAACTCAGCCAACTCTCATTTGACTCGTGCGTTTTGTGTTTAACTGATTCAAACATCTTATACACTTGAAACCTAGTCAATCTAAGCCATCATCCTGGTTCTGTAACCTCTGTTTCACCATCTTCCATTTTCAACTTGGAAGCTTACAGTTGGACTTGGTCAGGGAATTCCAGCCATCCTCAGAGCAAGATAAGGGTTGGAATAGTTTCAGGGAAGCTCAAGGAAGCTCAAGCAATCATCAGGCCTCCATTAAAGTCCCTATATTTCCATACACGATTCCAGCTGAAGAAGGTATTTTCTTAAATTCTATCTCTTTATACAGGCAACCTTAAGCCACGATTTGTGAAGGAAAAATGTAGTTCTCATCATAACGAAGCTGTACATATCCTTACTTTTCATTTATATTACTTGTGCTAAGAGAATTTGAAGCTTGAAATCTATGAAAAAATTAGGTCACAATTTAGGGATTCCAAAATTCTCCTTGATCTTTGATAGTTAGGTTACATAATTTATATGGTTGGAATCGTGAGCTCAAATGCCACATTTTTCATGTTATGAGTTTTCATTTTTATGCAAGCATGAGGAAGATACAGGTTGCACTGAGAATGGTGTGAAGATGATGAACGAAGGACAAGGATGGAGTTCTGGGCTTTTTGTTGCTTGGGCATTTTTTGTTTTTGCTAAACACCCCCCCTGACTTGCTATTGCACCCCTTTTGCTAACAATTTTATATTTTTATACTTTTTCATATTTTTTTATTTAATACTTTTATTTATTTTTCTTAATGATAAAAAATAATAAAAAAATGATTTATTTATTTTCACCCTTTTATTTTATTTTATTTTATTATTTTCACACATAAAAATTAATTTATTTTGATAGAATATAATTTATTTTCTTAATAAATTTGTGAATAATCAAATATACTTAATATTTTTATTTTATATTTTTATACTTATAAATACCAATTTTTACACATATTTAATTTTTAATATTCATATACAATATTATTTATTATTTTTTATACAAAAAATGCACAAAATAATAATATGAAACATTATTTTCTTTTAATTGAAAATTAGGGTTTAATCCCTTTCAAAAAGAATTAATATATTTTTCCTTATATTTTTAGGTTTAAATTAAATATTTTTCATACAAAAAAAAGACATAAAAAAATCTTTCCTTTGCATACATATTGCATTGCATTTTAATTATTTATTTAATTCACGCAAATTCGATTTGGTTGTAATAATATATTTAGCTTTATATTTGTGCAAATCCCCATTCAAATTTGTATTCCCCCCTTCCATAAAAATTGTTGTAATAGCTTAGTATATTTACATCAAGCAATTTATCGCTTTAAATGCCATGATTAGTAATTAGGGTTTGCATGACAAGAACAAAACAAAACAAAATAGAAAACCCTAAATACAAGACTAAATCAAAAGCATGAAAATAACACACTTTGCACACAAGCACCCTTAGGGGTTTTCCCACTTGGTTGCCTAAAATAAAATGGCAATGTTACGCATGTGAAGTATCTTGGCAAAACAAAACAAATATAAGATCATAGTCCCTCGATGACGCTATTCAAAGAGTTGCCTTACAAAATGATCTTGGTCCCTCAAAAATGCTAAGATACTTGGCAACATTGCTATCATGGTTATACGATGACCCACGCCCATCCCATTTACATCCAAAGATAGGGTTGCTTACCAAAATCAATGGTAAGTCAACAATGTCAAAGGAATAAAAAATGCACAAGAAAGACATTTGAGTAGGTAGATAGCTTCTAAGTTACTTGCTCCATTTCAAACATAATTGCTATTTTCAAAAAAAAAAAACACACACACATTTCAAAACATCTTACAAAATATTGAAATCATTTTCAAAAGACAAACATCTTTGTATACATTCTTACGAACGAGAATCATTACAAAGATTGCCTAAACAAATGGCCTCTTTTACAAATACTTTCAAAACTACATCAAACACCATTTCAAACAAACCAAAGCAAGTGATCTAAGCAAGTAACTAAGAGCCCATGGAAAACCATGGATGAAAAGGGTGCTAACACCTTCCCTTTTCATAATCTACCCCCCGAACGCAAGAAAACATCTCAAAGGTCTTTCCTGTGATTTTTCACCATTCCTTTTGGATAAAAGAAAAGTCGGTGGCGACTCTTGCTAACCGCAACATTTGCGATAAAACACAAAACCTTCAAGTCAGTTCTCCCACCGCATCACAGAACTGGCGACTCTACTGGGGAAAATTTAAAAGTAGGGTTACCTTAGGGTTTAGATCACATTTATTTGCTTACATTGTTTGACTTGTTTGCTTTACAATTATGGTTCTTTGTTTGGGTTTAAATCCTCCACCCGGATTTGGGAAACATTATAGGTAAATAGCAATACATTATAGAAACTGTGCGGGGTATACCGACATGGTCTAAGCAATAGCTATATTAGTGTGACATATTTGTGGGTACCGGTAGCCTTTGAGTCAATCAAAGAGAATACGGGGCCGCTGAGTGATGTCATAAAGCACTAATGAACTTCTAGAACCTTTACTTGACCAACTTGGCCTTTTAGGATGTAGTGAGATGACCGACTTTGGTGCAGTCCAAAGTTGGTAGATACTCGATACTACACTCATTAGGGGTTGGTTTCTTGGGATATTTCAGTCGCCATTAAAGAGGCTTGAGCTAAAACAATGACCAAGGAAACAATCCAGTGATATTGAGCTCCTTAGAACCCGATTACTATTTTTAGGACAGGTTGAGCCAACTAAACTTCAAGAGGGTACTTACCTATGAAACCTCATGCAAGCCTAAACTAAGAACTTTCTTGATTTGCTTGTACATATATACTTGTGCATAACATCATGGACATCATGAACATCATATGCATTCACTAACCATTTCAAGGATTTTGGAGATTCATCTTTGTTCTTGTTTTGTAGGTTATGGATTCACTTCGCAGGAAAACTATCTAAATCAACCTTGTAAGAATTCCTCCACAACTCAAGGAGCTTGCTTCAAGGATCCCTGAGAACTCTCCATTCACCGAGAGACATGGTCGTCTACTCAACTTGGTCACTTCCAACACAAAGGAGGATATGATGAAGGTTCTCTTCCAGTTCTTTGACCCTTTGCACCATTACTTCACATTTCCTGACTATCAACTTGTGCCCACTTTGGAAGAATTCTCTCAACTTCTGAGGATTCCTATTCTCAATCAACTACCCTTCAACGGTACAAAAAGAGATCCAAAGCCAAAAGAGATTTCTCAAGCCCTGCACTTGCACTCATCTGATGTCACAACTCATTGGGAAACTAGAAGTGGTGTCAAAGGCTTCTTGGCAAAGTTTCTATTTGAGAAGGCCCAAAGCTGTTGGAATTCCATAGACTTGCAAGCTTTTGAGGAGATTATAGCTCTTCTCATCTATGGGATGGTCTTGTTCCCTAATCCTAACCAACTCATAGATGTAAGCGCTGTTAAAATCTTCATGTCTCGCAACCCGGTGCCTACATTGCTTGGGGATATCCTACACTCTTTTCACACTCGTACAATGAGGAAAAAAGGTGTTCTTATGTGTTGTACTCCTCTTCTGGCAAGATGGTTTATTTCTCATCTTCCCTAATCAGTCTTGAATAATGAGCAAGGTTTGAGGTGGTCACAAAGGTTAATGACACTTAAACATTCGGATATTCATTGGTGCTCTCGATCCAAAGAGAATGTTATCATTGTTGACCGTTGTGGGGAATTCCATAATGTCCCTCTACTTGGTATTAGGGGAGGCATCACCTACAACCCGTGCTTGGCTCTAAGACAGTTTGGTTATGCTCGAAGGGATGGCCCACATGATATTCTGATTCAAGGCTTGGTTTTTGACTACGACAACGACGATCAAGGACTTCACCATAGATTCAACCGAGCTTGGAGGATGCTAAACAAGGTGGATAGCAAGACTTTGGGACAAAAGAATTCCATCCCTCTTGAGCCTTACCTCAAGTGGGTACGAACCCGCGCTCAAAGTCTTATGATGCCTTATCCCTCCATTCTCCCAGTGGTTATTGAGCCTGTTAAGGAAGGAGAAGTTCCATACATTATCCTACATCCTGATATGCCTACATCACTCGAAGACCTACAAAGGGATTGAATACAGCTCAAAGGAGAGCGCGATACTTTTGAAGCCCAATTCTACACAAGCGAGAAGAAGGTTTTGGAACTCACTCGGCTACTTCATGAAGAGCAGACTCTAAATACCTACATTGCACCAAAGAGGATGCGCAATGTCTTTTCATCTTAGAATTTTGTATTATTTTGCCCAAGGGGCATTGATGTACTCAAATTCTATCTTATTAATATGACGTGTGTTTCTTTTTTGTTTAAAGCAAATTTGAATTTCTAAATCCTTAAAATCATTGCATGAATACATATCATTCATCATAAATATAAATAGGTCTTTACAACAAGTTTCCTCATCTCTCTACTGTTTATTTCAGTAAGATTGATCTCGAGCAGACGGTCAAAGACCTTCAAGCTCAAAACACATAATTTCAACAATTACTCATGACCTTAGCCAAGGGGCAAGAGGAGCTGAAGACTCTGCTAGAAAAAGAGAAAGAGAAAAAGAAGAAGAAGCCAACTGGTATGGTAATCATGGGCAGAAGGTTTCAGAGACAAGCTAGAAGGACCTTAGATTTTCCAACAACATCTGATGAAGGGGAAAGAAAAGGAAAAGAAACGGCAGTACCGTCAGATTCTGAAGAAGAAGAGGAAGAGGAGGACTACTCTGAACAACAATACCCTCCGTATGATGACAAGTATAAACACCTTGAAGAGCGTTTAAGCGCTATGGAAATACAGAGAGTACCGGGGCTAGATTTTGAAGAGTTGGGGCTGGTGTCAGGAATTGTGATCCCACCAAAGTTTAAAGTGCCACTATTTTCCAAATATGATGGAGTGTCATGTCCTAAAATACACCTCCGATTATATGTCAGGAAGATTCAGCCACACTCTGCCGACAAAGACTTGTGGGTCCACTTTTTCCAAGACAATTTATCAGGAACGCAACTTGATTGGTTCTACCAGTTGGAAAGGGCCGACGTCCATAACTGGGAAGACCTGGCCGCAGCTTTCTACAAATAATATCAATACAACGCCGATTTGGCGCCTACCCGTACTCAGCTTCAGAGTATGGCTATGGTTTCCAATGAAGTCTTTAAAGATTACGCGCAAAAGTGTAGAGATCTAGCCGAAAGGGTGCAACCCCCTCTATCTGAAAGGGAGTTGGTGGACATGTTCCCGGGAACTCTATCATGCCCTTTCTTCAATCATCTGATTGGGAGTTCTTCTGCAGGGTTTACTGAATTAATTTTAACCAGTGAGAGGGTGGAAGCTGGTATAAGAAGTGGGAAGATTCAGAAGGATGCGTCTGCCTCTACAATTGTGAAAAAACCCTTCACTGGGAGGAAGGAAGTATCTGCTGTTTATTTACAGAGGAATCAGGGAAGAATTGAACACCGACCAACGGTGGGGGCCTTTATGATTCCAAAGCCTACATCGGACCAGCCAAGAAATAACCAGCCAAAGGTGGAAAGGCCAGTCCGGCAATTCACCAGGATTAACATGACTCCATCCCAGGTTCTACCACATCTTCTGAAATTGAATCTGGAAACTTTAAAAGAGGCCCCAAAGAATCCCAATACTGCGTCTCCTCATTACCACCCGAATGCCAGATATGCATACCATTATGAAAGTCCAGGGCACGACACTAACAATTGTTGGGCTCTGAAGAACAAAATTCAAGACCTAATAGATGCGAAGGAAGTTGAGTTTGAAGCGCTTGAGAAACCAAATGTTATTTCCGCTCCGATGCCTAGGCATGGTCATAATGCCAACACTATTGAAGAATATTTATTTGTTGCCACCATGGATGAACTGTTGACTCCACTCCCGATTATTAAGTTGAATTTGTTGAAAGCTGGTATATTCCCAGGTTGTGACAAAGACTGCCATTTTTGCCTATTCTCATCATTTGACTGCCCTCTGTTGAAAAAAGGTATCTGTTGTACCCCAAAATTTGCCCTCCCATTTCTCATTGATTTCTCATCACTAAGCCCTTGGAGCTCAAGATCCAGTTAGGGTTTCATCTGCTCAAGACTTCTCCTTGCACTGTTGACCCAAATTAGGGTTTGTGTTTTCACAAAGATGTTTGGACCAAAATTGCCTAAGATGACTTTCATGCTTCATATTGGACTCCAAAGTTTATCCATACCAAGTTTCAAGTCTTGATTCCAAATTTTGCTCAGTCAATTGGACAGTTGACCTAGAAATCAGCTGTATTGAGGAAAAAGTCAATTGTGGCCAATTGACAGTCAAATACCATGATAATTGACCCACATCAACATTATGAACTCACATGGACCATTTGATCAAGTTTGGATCACAATTCCACAAGAAATTTGATCAGATCACCAAAAGGGCAAAATGGTCATTTTTAGGGTTTTGACTGCACAAAGGCAATTTTTGACTGTTTGACCTAGCCAATGGCAAACCAAGCTCACATATGGACTCAAGGACCCCATGGAATTGTCTTGACATACTCAACAAGTTCAAAAGATCCCAAATGCACAAGATTGACAGTTGAATTGCCCAGTCAATTGATCAATTTTGACTGTATACTGAAAAGTCAAACTTTGACTTTTTGGTCAAAATCAAGTGTCAAGATTCATTTTTCATCAAAACATGACAAATCATGAAACTTGTTCATCAAGAAATCAAGAATTGCAAATTAGGGTTTGAAATGAAGATTTTTCATAACTTAGAATTTTTCTAAGTTATGAAAAACCCTAACTTTTTCCTAACTTTGCCCCACTTTCTCACCAAGATTCATTTGGATTCAAGCAAAAGTCAAAACATGAAAGTTGTAGCCTATTGCAAAATCTACAACTTTGATTCACAAAGCTTTCCCAAAAGAAGCTTGTATCTCAAGTTACAATTTTTGGAACAAGGGTACCAAACCATTCTTAACTTAGAGAAAATTTGACCTATTTTAGGCAAGGTTTTTACCTAACTTCAAGACCATTTTTCACATACTTCCACTTGGAATTTCAATTTGCATTTCAAAGATGGATTGTAGTACACATTCCAAGCTTTCCAAAATGTCCAAGAACTCATCAAACAACCTCATGGTTAGAGAGAATAGAATTTGGCAATATGGAAAAAACTCACTTTTGATTTGGCCAAGTTACATGTTCATACATTTGTGCCATTTTGAATTCAGCATGCTTTCCTTAATTACAGGTCTTTTATCTCAATTACACTCCTTAATTTAATGCCAATCCTTTGTGCCAAGGTGTTGTTCTATGAGTTTGGACATTGTATGCAAGTTTAATCCATTTTTAGATAAAGCATTATATCCATTTTGGAAAAGTTGCACTTTATGTCTAAAGAAAATCCAAGCAAGTACAGTTAAGATCTCTTTGGCACAAGTTTATGGACTAATTGCACTGATCAAGACTAAGTTGTGCAGCATAGATTGGGGGCCTCTACCTGTCTAGAACACCAACTTGCCATCTCTTGCTTAAAGTGTAAGAAACTTGCCATAACACATACCAACTCTCATCTCAGCTAACACAACCTTAAGCAAACTTGTCAAACATATTCTAAACATCCATTCTGAGCTAGAACACGAGCCAACCATCCCCAACACCCTCTCATTCACAGAATCACCATTGAACTGCCCAAAACAGGGCATCCCTGCAGTTTGAGTTCCATAGCTCAAACCTTCCATGCATTCTTGCTAAAAACACTTCAAACATATTCCATAATATCCATATAAACTATTCCAAACCTT
Organism: Vicia faba; assembly: GCA_948472305.1. Classification (NCBI taxonomy): domain Eukaryota; kingdom Viridiplantae; phylum Streptophyta; class Magnoliopsida; order Fabales; family Fabaceae; genus Vicia; species Vicia faba. The sequence goes on from OX451740.1 coordinate 862,600,328, forward strand.
GAACTGAGACTGTAACAGCCATAGCACCATTTTCCATTTCCATTTTTCTATCTTGCAGGTGGACTTCTGCAGCTTGATTTGGCACGATTCAAAACACACCAAGCATTGGAATAGCATCACTACACTTCAGGCAAGCTGTACAAATCTTCATCTTGCCCTGAAAGCTCCTCCATTGCAAGACACGATTCCAACTGAACAGGTATATTCATGAAGTTCTATCTCTCAATATAGGCATTGTTAGCTTTAGGTTTGTGAAGAAAACATGTCACATTCATAGCCCTGAACATGCCCATGTAATTAGATTTCATTTATATTATGTATGCTTATAGAATTTTAAGTCTGAACATTGAACAAAAGTTAGGTTAAGATTTGGGAATGGAGAAATTCTCTCTCATTTCTGAGAGTTAGGATGAGTTATTTACATGTCCAGAATCGTGGCTTGATGCTTAACATTTCTTATGTTGTAAGTTTGTGCTAAAGGTCCAAGAATTCAGGTGTTTGAATTAGTAAACAAGCGCGCGTTTTTGTCAAAGTTCTGGCCAGAGGTTGAAGAAGGTCCTATTGGGCTGGGCTTGTTCTATGTTTCTTATTTGCACCTTGCTTTTGCTTTTGAACCTCCCTGACCCATTTTGATTTTTACTTATCATTTTCCATTTTTTTCCTTTTGATTTCATTTCTATGTTTTATTTAAGTATGAAAAAATATAAAAATCTTTTTTTTCCACATTTTTTGCATTTATTTTGATATTTATTAGTCTTATTTGGTTTTTGTGCATAAATAATATAAATACTATTATTTAGAATAACTAGAAAAAAATAATGTAAACACATTCATTTTCTAATTTTATTTTGTTTTTATCTTCTGAAAATATTTTATGTAAAATATACTTTTTTTTATAAATATTAAATATTATTATTTTGTATATATAATACATATTTAGTAAATAATACAAATATATATATATATATATATATATTAGTATATTTAGGTTAAAAATACAAAATATATACATTTTTATTTTTATTAATATTTGACATTAAAAATACCTTTTTTATAAATATACTTCATTTTTATTTTATTTTTGTATATAATTATTAAATATTGTACATATTAAATAATTAATGCATTTACTTAATAAAATTAGGGTTTTGCCCTAAACATAAAAACTCCAAAAAAATAATACTTTTTATTTTGTTTATTTAACATATAAAAAATACTTTTTTCTCATACATATAAAAAGCCTTTTTGCATCTTGCATATTTATTTTATTTCTATTTAATTTGTACAATTAATTACCTTGTATAATTCCAAATTGATGTAATAGTTAGATTTAAATTTCTTGTCAAAATATCCCCCATTTGAACATTTGTACCCCCCTTCCCATGTTGTGTTGTAATAACTTAGGAACTTTATTTTTCGCACTTTAATGCTTTCTAATTATACCATGTTAGAATTAGGGTTTGTATGCGAATCAAAAACAACAAAAAAAAGTTTGACCTAATTTCAAGATAAACAAGCATGAAAATGGACAACACTAATCATACTTGCACCCCTAGGGTATTCCACTTGTTGCCTTCAATAAATGGGCCATATTGCATGTTAGGTCTCTTTGGGCAAAACAAAAACAATTCAAATGATCATAGTCCCTCGACGACGCTTTCGAAAGTTGCCTAAAAAATGATCAAGTCCCTTAAAGAAAACATTGCCCAAATATACTTGGCACCATTGCAATTATGGTCTAAACGATGACCCGCGCCCGTCCCTTTCACATCCTAACACAAGATTGTCCACCAAATGCAATGGTGGAACAAAATTGTTAAAAGGGTTAAAACATAGCAAAAATATTTGAGAACTTTAGGGTAGATAGCTCTTAAGTACTTGTCACCTTGCAAAACAAAACACTTGCCTATTTTTCAAACTACTCTTTCAAAACAACTTTCAAAAAAACCTTGAAACATCTTTTCAAAAAGACAAACACCTTTTGTAAAACATTCGAGTAAAGAATTGTTACAAGGGTAGCCTAGACAAGGCATCTTTTTCAAAACATTTTCAAAACCACGCACAAAGCACCATTTCAAACAATTGAAAACCAAGGCAAGGTGATCTAAGCAAGTACCTAAGAGCCCATGGATAACCATGGATAGAAAGGGTGCTAATACCTTCCCTTTCTATAATCTACTCCCCGAACCCAAGAAAATATCTCAAAGGTTTTTTGCTGTGCTTTTTAAACCTTTCCTTAGGATAAAATAAAAAAGTCGGTGGCGACTCTTGCTCAACCGAAACATTTGCGAAAACAAACGCAAAACCATAGTCAGTTCTCCCACCGTATCACAGAACTGGAGACTCTGCTGGGGAAAATTTTAAAAGTGGAGTAACCTTAGGGCTTAGATCACCCTCTTGCATGATTAATTGTTTGTCTTGATTGCTTTATATCTTGGCTCTCTTGTTTGGGTTTGTAATCCTCCACCCGGATTTTGGGAAACATTTCATAGATAGCAATACGTTGTGGAAACTGTGCGGGGTATACCGACACGGTCGAAGCAATATCTATATTAGTGCGACATATTTGTGAGTACCGGTAACCCTTGAGTTCAATCAAGGAGAGTACGGGGCCGCTGAGTGATGTCACTAAGCACTAATGACCTAGATCCTTACTTGACCATCTTGGCCTTTCATTAGGGGTAGTGAGATGATCGGCTTTGGTGCAGTCCGAAGTTGGTAGATACTCGATACTACACTCATTGAGGGTTGTTTTCTTGGAATATTTTGGTCGCTAGTTAAGTGGCTAAACCAAAACAATGAACAATGAAAACAATCCAGTGATATTGAGCTCCTTAGAACCCGATTACTATTTATAGGACAGGTTTTTTAAGCCAACTACACTCAAGAGGGTACTTACCTATGAAACCCCATGCAAGCCTGAAACTAGGGTTTGGTGTGATTTGCTTGTACATATGTTTGTGCATACATCATAAACATCATAAAGCATCATATGCATTCACTAACCACTTCAAGGGTTTAGATCTTCATCTTTGTTCTTGTTTTGTAGGTCATGGAAATTCCTCGCAGAAAAACCATCCAAGTCAACCCTGTGAGAATCTCTCCTCAACTCAAGGAGCTCACATCAAGGATTCCGGAAAGCTCATCCTTCAGTGAAAGACATGGTAGACTGCTCAGCTTAGTCAACACCAACATTGAAGAAGACATGATGAAAGTGCTATTCCAGTTCTTTGACCCTCTTCACCACTGTTTCACTTTCCCCGATTACCAGTTGGTGCCCACTTTGGAGGAGTTTTCTCAACTCCTGAGAATTCCTATCCTTAATCAACTACCCTTCAACGGTACGGAAAAGGAACCAAAGCCGGAAGATGTTGCTCGAGCATTACATCTACAACCATCCGACATCAAGGGGCATTGGGAAACCAGAAGCGGTGTCAAAGGATTCTTAGCAAAATTCTTGTTTGAGAAGGCACAAGAATGTTGGAATTCATTGGACCTACAAGCCTTTGAAGAAATTGTGGCACTCCTTATCTATGGGTTGGTCTTGTTCCCAAATTCTGACCAATTGGTAGATGTCAACGCCGTCAAAATCTTCTTGTCCAGAAATCCAATACCAACATTGCTTGGGGACATCCTTCACTCATTTTACACACGAACAATGAGAAAGAGGGGTGTTCTCATGTGCTGTACTCCTCTCCTTGCAAGGTGGTTTATTTCGCACCTTCCACAATTTGTCTTGAAGAATGACCAAGGCTCAAGGTGGTCCCAACGGTTGATGACTCTTACTCACTCTGATGTACATTGGTGTTCTCGGTCCAGAGAAAATGTCATCATCGTCGATCATTGTGGAGAGTTCTATAATGTCCCATTACTTGGCATTAGAGGGGGCATTACCTACAACCCTTGCCTAGCTTTGAGGCAATTTGGATATGCACGGAGGGATGGCCCTCACGACATGTTGATTCCTGACCTATTTTTTGACTTCGACAACGATGCGCAAGGACTTCGCCAAAGATTCATCAGAGCTTGGAGGATGCCCAACAAGGTTGATAGCAAGACACTGGGACACAAGAATTCCATCCCTCTTGAACCTTACCTCAAGTGGGTACGAGCCCGAGCCCAGAGTCTAATGATGCCTTATCCTCATGTTCTCACTGTGATTAAAGAGCCCGTCAAGGAAGGAGAGGTTCCCTACACCATCCTACATCCTGACATGCCTACATCGTGGGAGGAAATGCAGAAAAGTTGGATTCAGCTCAAGGAGGAACGGAACACTTTTGAAGCCAGCTTCTACGCTAGCGAGAAGAAGGTTCTAGAGCTTACCCGCCGACTCCATGAGCAAGAGGCCCTCAACACCTACATCGCACCAAAGAGGATGCGCAATGTCTTTTTACCTTGAGAAGTTGTTTTTGTAATATTTGGCCCATGGGGCATTTATGTACTAAAAAATTTCTTCTTATTAATATGACGTGCGTTCTTCTTTGTCTGCAACAATTTTGAATGTTATAAATCCTTGAATGCATTGCATACATAAGCATATCATTCATCATGTGCATAAGCAGGTCTCACTCCAGGTTTCCTTATCTGTCTGCTGTTTATTTCAGTAGGATGGATCTCGAGCAGACAGTTAAAGACCTACAAGCTCAAAATGCACAGTTCCAGCAACTCCTGATGACCTTGGCTAAGGGTCAGGAGGATCTCAAGACCTTGCTGGGGAATAAAGACCCAGTGAAAAATAAGAAAAAGAGACTCGGGGTGGCTACTTTAGGGAGAAGATTTGAAGGAGAGGCCAGGAGAGTGCTTGAATTTCCTCCTACTTCTGATGAAGGGACCAATAAAGGAGGTGGGGCTGCGGTACCTTCCGAGTCCGATGTGGAAGAAGAGGAGGTCGAAGAGGATGAAGACTACTCTGATCAACAATACCCTCCGGCTGATGATAAATAAAAAGGTTTAGAAGACAGGTTGGCCGCCATGGAGCTACAAAGGGTGCCAGGTTTGGATTTCGAAGACTTGGGTTTAGTTGCCGGGATTGTGATTCCCCCAAAGTTCAAAGTGCCAGTTTTTGTGAGGTATGATGGGCTGTCCTGTCCAAAAATGCATCTCAGGTCCTACGTAAGAAAGATCCAACCTTATACGGCAGATAAGAACCTTTGGATCCATTTCTTTCAAGACAGCCTTTCTGGGGCTCAACTGGAGTGGTTTTATCAGCTAGAGGGAACCAGTGTCCGAAACTGGGAAGACTTGGCCACCGCCTTCTACAAACAATATCAGTACAATTCTGACCTTGCTCCTACGCGTACCCAACTTCAGGGTATGTCACTGGGAACAGGCGAAGGATTCAAAGAATATGCACAAAAATGGAGGGATTTGGCTGGCAGGGTGCAGCCTCCTTTAACCGACCGTGAACTTGTTGATATGTTTCTAGGGACCCTATCTGGGCCATTTTTCAATCATCTGATTGGTAACTCTTCCGCGAGGTTTACCGATTTAATCTTAACAGGCGAAAGAATAGAAGCAGGCATCAAGTCAGGAAAGATTCAGAAGGGTGCCGCTGCAAGTGTTGAGAAGAAACCTTTCAAGAAGGAAACTGTTGTTGTATACTCCCAAAGAAGAGCAGGGAAGACTGAGCGCCGGCCGACCGTGGGGGCCGTAATGATTCAAAACCCTTCAAGTGAGCAGCCTCGCTATAACCAGTCCAGACCAAATCAGCAACGGGTGGAACGGCCACAACGACAGTTCACCCGCATTAATATGACTCCGGCGCAAGTGCTTCCCCATCTGTTAAAGTTGAATCTCGCAACTATCAAAGAGGCACCAAAAAATGTGAATACGTACTCTCCGCATTATCATCCTAATGCTAAATGCGCCTACCATTCTGACAGTATCGGACACGACACCAATGATTGTTGGGAACTCAAGCATAAAATCCAAGACCTGATAGAGGCGAAGGAGGTGGAGTTCGACGCTCCAGAGAAGCCGAACGTGATATCTGCTCCAATGCCGAAGCACGGCCGAAATGTCAATGCCATTAAAGAAGATTTGTATGTTGCTGATGTCAATGATCTGATAACTCCATTGTTAACCATCAAGTTGAATCTGTTAAGGGCCGGGATCTTCCTGGGATGTAAAGAAGATTGCTATTGTTGTTACTCTCTGCCGTTTGATTGTCCGTTACTGAAGAAAGGCATCCAAGGCCTAATGGATAGTCGACAAATTTTGTTTGAAAAAGTTTCTGCTATTCCAACCCATACTGAAGATGTCTCAATCATAACCATTCACGCCAATCTTTCCAAGGCCGTCAGAAAGCCTGTTAAGATTACACCAGCTACGAAATCTGTTCCTTTGAAGATAACAATGCCAGGGCCTGTCCCCTATGTTTCTGAGAAGTCAATACCATGGAACTACGGCGGTGACGTCTACTACCATGGTATTAAACAAATCGAAATAACTGAAGAAAGTTTGGATGATGAAGAAGCCAGCATTGGAAACATTGCAGGCACGAGCAAAATCACCCGGAGCGGGAGAATATTTTCTCCAGAGATTGCCCCTCCAAGAGCAATCTTTGGACCCTCATCTACTGACAAGGTTATCCCTGCACCAATAAAACTCTCCGCTAGAACCCCATTGATTGAAGATGTTGTTGTCCCTAGTATTGTCCCTCCTACCGCTGCTGATAAAGGTAAGGGAATCCAAGATGAGCTCGTCAGGACGAGGGCTCAACCCTTGGTCATCCCGGAAACCTCCAAGAAAGAAATGGATGAGATCTTGAAGATAATCAAAAGGAGTGATTACGATGTGGTAGAACAACTGGGGCAAACCCCCTCAAAGATCTCCATGCTGGCGCTACTACTTTGCTCGGAAGCGCACGCTAAGGCTCTGATAAAATTCCTAAAGGCAGACCATGTGCCCCAGGAAACCTCTGCGTATCAATTCCAAAATTGCGTGGCTAGCCTTACTGCGGACAATGGATTAGGTTTCTCTGATGCCGACCTAACTCCTAAAGGTAGAAACCACAATGATGCTTTTCACATTTCAGTCGAGTGCCGAGGAACTACTCTCGCACATGTCTTGGTCGACACTGGTTCGTCGCTGAATGTACTGCCTAAGAAAGCTTTGGACTGACAAGATTGTGAAGGGTTAGAGTTGAAGCCGAGTGATATTGTTGTCAGAGCTTTCGATGGTTCGAAGAGGATGGTCCATGGGGAGGTTGAAATTCCCATCAAGATAGGCACTGAGGTGTTTAACTCTACTTTCTATGTGATGGACATCCGTCCGTCATACTCTTGCTTGTTGGGTAGGCCTTGGATACACCATGCTGGGGAAGTCACCTCCTCCTTACATCAGATGTTGAAGTATCCTGTTAAGGGAAAGATTATAACCGTCCATGGCAAGGAGGAGTACATGATCAGCCACTTGAACTACTTCCGGTATGTGGTGGTAGAGGGGGAGTTCATTGAGACGCCTTTCCAGCATTTCGAAGAAGTCCTTCCTGAAATAACAGTAGCAAAGTTGGCAGCTGAAGTACCGAGGCAGATGGCCAGGATGGCATCTCTGGAGGACGCAAAAGCCGCAATGAAGGAGGGGAAGAATTCAGCATGGGGGCAGTTGCCTGATATTCCACATAAAACAGACAAATTTGGGTTAGGGTTCACTACCGCGGGCCAGAAAGCTATGCGCCGTTCGAAGATTGAAAGAGCGCCAGTCAAAATTTCTCCCTACGGAATCAACGCTTTGGAGGATGAAGACAAAGAGAGCAACATCAAAGAGTGGATTTACCCAACTGTCAAAGAAGGATTGTGCAACTGGGAGGCAAAAGACTTTGTCCCCATCACTTTTATTCATCAGTAATTTATCTGTCAAACATTTCCTATTGGTCTGTAATATTTATTTTCGAACAATCCGTACACTATCTTTTTACCTCATGCCTTGCCCGGGGCATGTAGGTCCATTTGTAAGGGTTTTGATTACTTTCATATCCATATGCCATGTTTAATGATTCATTGGACGTTTTTCATTTGATAAACTGCTGTGTTCATTTTCTTTCCTTTTGCATTTTTTAAGGATGGATATCCCTTACACACACCCACACTCACAAATGCAGGTACCCATCCACTCCGGATTCCATGGGTGACTATTCTGCTATATCCTTCAATAACTCTGAAGATCTGGTCAATCAAGCCGAGTATGAAGATGACGAAGGTTGTGAAGTACCAGGGGAACTAGCCAGACTTCTACAGCAAGAGGAAAGGGCCATCTTACCGCACAAAGAGTCATTGGAAACTGTCAACTTAGGGACCAAGGCAGACCGGAAGGAGGTGCAAGTGGGTGCCAATCTGGAACCAAGTGTCAAGGAACTCCTGATACAGTTGTTGAATGAGTATGTTGAAATCTTCGCTTGGTCTTATGAAGACATGCCGGGTTTAGACACAGACATCGTGGTTCACCGTCTCCCCACAAGAGAGGATTGTCCACCGATCAAGCAAAAAGTCCGCCGAATGAGGTCTGACATGTCTGAAAAGATCAAAGCAGAAGTGATGAAGCAATTCGACGCTGGCTTTCTGGATGTTACGTCATATCCTCAATGGGTCGCTAACATCGTGTCATTACCTAAAAAAGATGGCAAAGTCAGGATGTGTGTGGACTACCGGGATTTGAATAGGGCCAGCCCCAAAGATGATTTTCCACTTCCACACATTGACATTTTGATCGACAATACAACTCAACATAAGGTGTTTTCCTTCATGGATGGATTCTCGGGCTACAATCAAATCAAAATGGCCCCCGAGGATATGGAGAAAACAACTTTTGTCACGCAATGGGGGACTTTCTGTTACAAGGTGATGTCGTTCGGGCTGAAGAACGCAGGGGCAACTTATCAACGCGCCATGGTAGCTTTGTTTCATGATATGATACATCATGAGATTGAAGTTTACGTAGACGATATGATAGCTCGGTCACAAACAGAGGAGGAGCACCTTGAACATCTAGAAAAGCTGTTTGCTAGGTTGAAAGAATACAAACTCAGGCTGAATCCAAGTAAGTGCACTTTTGGAGTTAGGTCTGGTAAACTTCTAGGATTCATTGTAAGCAACAAAGGCATTAAAGGCGATCCAGCAAAAGTGAAAGCAATACAAGAGATGCCTGCTCCCCATACTGAAAAGGAGGTTAGAGGGTTCTTGGGGCGCTTGAACTATATTGTCAGATTCATCTCTCATCTGACTTCTACCTGTGAGCCAATTTTCAAACTCTTGAAGAAAGATCAGGTAGTCGAATGCAACGACGATTGCCAAACTGCTTTTGATAAAATCAAGGAGTATTTTCTAGAACCTCCTATTCTGATGCCACCCGTCGAAGGAAGACCATTGATCATGTATCTGACCGTCTTGGATAACTCAATGGGGTGTGTTTTGGGCCAGCATGACGAGTCTGGTCGAAAAGAGCATGCTATTTATTACCTTAGCAAAAAGTTTACCGACTGTGAGACTCGCTACTCACTGCTCGAGAAAACTTGCTACGCTTTGGTATGGGCTGCTCGCCGACTAAGACAATATATGTTGACTCATACTACCTTGTTGATTTCCAAAATGGATCCTATTAAGTATATCTTCGAAAAGCCACCTTTATCTGGAAGAATAGCCAGATGGCAGATGATCCTGACTAAGTATGACATCAAGTACACCACTCAAAAAGCTATAAAAGGGAGTGTACTAGCTGACCATCTGGCTCATCAAGCTATCGAAGATTACCAACCCATGAGATTTGACTTCCCAGACGAGGACATCATGAATTTGGACAACATTGAAGGTAACGGACCGTATGACGGACCCGAAAAGGGATCCCGATGGACCCTGTACTTTGATGGTGCCTCAAATGCACTTGGAAACGGTATCGGTGCGGTACTCATTTCCCCGGAAGGTTGTCACACACCTTTCACGGCCCGACTTTGCTTCAGCTGCACAAACAACATGGTTGAGTATGAAGCTTGCATCTTTGGTCTCAAGGCTGCTATAGACTTAGGGATCAAATCTTTGGTCGTATTTGGGGACTCGGCTTTGGTTATCAGTCAAATCAAAGGAGAGTGGGATACAAAGCATCCCAATCTTATCCCATACAAAGAACATGTCTTGACATTGTTGCCTCATTTCGAGCAAATTACCTTCGAGCATTTCCCGCGAGAAGAGAATCAGCTAGCAGATGCTCTAGCTACAATGTCCTCCATGTTTAAACTCAACTGGGATAACGAGGCTCCCCAAATCACCATCGAGCGAATGGATGAACCTGCACATTGTCACGAGATTAACACCGAAGAAGTAGTGGAACAACCCTGGTTCCATGAAATCAAAAGGTATCTCCAGACTAGAGATTATCCCGAAGGAGCTTCCGTAAATGACAAGAAGTTCTTAAGGAAATTTGCTGCCAAATTCTTCCTGAGCAACGACATCCTTTACAAACGAAGCCATGATTGTGTATTACTCCGATGCGTAGACAAAGCTGAAGCAGAGTTGATCATGACTGAGATACACAGCGGCACATTTGGCACTCACTTGAGCGGGCATACAATGGCTAAGAAGATCCTAAGGGCAGGCTATTTCTGGTCTACCATGGAAGCTGACTTCCATCAACATTCCCGTACTTGCCACAAATGTCAAGTCTACGCTGACAAAGTTCATATCCCTCCGGTTCCTCTCAACATTCTGACTGCTCCTTGGCCATTTGCAATGTGGGGCATTGACATGATTGGAGAAATCAAGCCCACGGCTTCCAACGGACACCGTTTCATCCTGGTTGCCATTGACTATTTCACCAAATAGGTCGAAGCAGCTTCCTTCGCCTCTGTTACTAAAAATGTGGTTGCCCGCTTCATCAAGCAAAATCTCATATCCCGGTATGGTGTTCCAGACAGGATCATCACAGACAACAGTACTAATATGAATAACACGATGATCACCGCTTTGTGCGAATAGTTCAAGATTTATCATCACAATTCATCTCCCTATCGGCCGAAGATGAACGGTGCTGTTGAAGCTGCGAACAAAAACATTAAGAAGATCATTCAGAAAATGACAGTTACTTACAAAGACTGGCATGAGATGTTACCGTTTGCTCTACATGGATACCGTACGACGGCACGTACTTCAACCGGGGCAACACCATTTTCTTTGGTATATGGCATGGAAGCTGTCCTACCTATGGAGGTTCAGATTCCTTCTCTAAGGATTATGAAGGACACACGTTTGAATGAAGATGATTGGATTCAGACCCGACTTGATCAACTCAATTTGATCGACGAGAAGCGACTCGCTGCTATATGCCATGGTCAGACGTATCAAAAACGGATGATCAAGGCCTTCAATAAGAAAGTCAGACGTCAAGTGTATCAAGTCGGAGATCTCGTAATCAAGCGGATTATCTTGCCGCAAAGTGATCCCAGGGGCAAATGGACTCCTACATATGAAGGACCATTTGTGATCAAGAGCATATTTTCTGGTGGTGCGATGATTCTAACCACCATGGACGGCGACGATTTGCCGCACCCTGCGAATGCAGACATAGTCAAAAGATACTACGCATAAAATAACCCGACAAGTCGAAAACCCGAAAGGGCGGCTTGGGCAAAAAATGGACATCCCGGTGGACCGAAAACCCGAAAGGGCGGTTCAGGCAAAAATTAGGGATAAAACAAAAAAAAATTTGTACAACCGGCAAGTCGAAAACCCGAAAGGGCGGCTTGGGCAAAAAGGGGTTTCCCGGTGGATCGAAAACCCGAAAGGGCGATTCAGGAAAAAGTTAGGGAATTAAAGCGTGTGACTATGTCTCGTCGGATCACTTCAAAGACAATCTCTTCATCAACCAGTTCCAGGTTTCTGATCAATCCAGTCATCGGCAAACGAAGCATTGGATGGACAGATATTCAGAGTTGTGAAGGCTATATCGGAATGGAATCCCATGGAATTATTTCATATAGCCATCTTTATTTTGTATAAATCTTTCAATATTTACGACAAAATCCTCTTACTAGGATGATTGTATCCTTTGTACAAATATACTCAGAGAAAGTTAATACAAATACTCTTCCCAGAAATTTGTGTCATTTCCTTCTTCTTTTTCTCTTGCACTAATTGTTTTATTTTGAGAAACGTCCAATGTTTTGTTAAATAGGCATATGCATTTGAACATAATCATTTCCTTATGAATCAAGAAAGGGGATTACTGATAGGTTGAAGGTGCAGTTGGATATCTTGATACCCTTTCAAAGGAAACCCCCAGGAGATTTGGAATCCATATCCCCAGCAAGTCTTGAAGCTTATCCCCAGTAGATTCTGGAAGCTTATCCCCTGTAGAGTACGGACGTCTCTCCCGAGCTTTATTCAAAGTTACTCCTCACAAGGGCTTATAACTGGGTTATCCTCAGCTTATTGCCACGGAAGATCGCACTCGGAAAATTTCTTCCTATCCCCAGCGGAGTTCATCAGAGTTCCCCAACATAACTTATCAATACAATCCCCAGAGGAGTTTATCTTTGTTATCCCCAGCCAGAGAATCCTCCAGAACTCAATTCCCCTCAGCGTTTAAGTTTCAGTATCCCCAGCAGAGCTAAAACTTCAAATTATCAATCCCCAGCGGAGCCAGACTAGTGAACCCTCTCCCCACAAAAATGCTTCTCACTAGACTAGAGATTCTCAGTCTTATCTCCCCAGCTTAAGTCTACCAGGTTCTAAAATCCCCAGTAGAAATCATCAGAAATTCTTTTACCCTGCAAGTCACCAAGGAAATTCCAAGTCCCCGCAAGTGGTTCTAAGGCCCCTCGACGTTTGAAGGACTGGTATTCCCCAAGCAAATTTGAAGACTTTCAGTTTTCAGTTCCTCATTGTATATTCGAAGATTCTCCAGTGAAGATCTCCTCAAGACAGGGATTCCCCAGAAGATTGGTATACAACCCAAGCTCCTTATTCCCCAGCAACATCCCAGGAATTGTTCTTCCTGGCAGCAGTCAAGATACTTTTATCTTCAGCTATCTCAGATTCATCTATCCTTCGCAAGACAGCTCTTCAGCTTACATGCGCATTCATTTACATTCATATCATATAACATACGTTGCATCATGCATCATGACATGGCATACAACTAACTCTTTACCTTTTCAGGTAAGATCAGTCAATAGACAAAAATCATTATCTTCCGAGACACTTTTGAAAACAGTTTACGGACGCTTCCCAACAACGGATGCTGCTCTATTGCTTATTCAACTTGAAGATTTTTGAAAACAGTTCATGGGTTCTCCAGTAACGGATGTTAACCTATCGCTTGTTCAGATTCTTCTCAAGACTTCTGAAAACAGTTTATGGATTCTTCCCAACAACGGATGTTAATCTATCACTTGTTTAGATGCAACTTTTGAAAACAGTTTATGGACGCTTCCCAACAACGGATGCTGCTCTATTGCTTATTCAACTTCAAGATTTCTGAAAACAGTTCACGGGTTCTCCAGTAACGGATGTTAACCTATCGCTTGTTCAGATTCTTCTCAAGACTTCTGAAAACAGTTTATGGATTCTTCCCAACAACGGATGTTAATCTATCGCTTGTTCAGATGCAACTTTTGAAAACAGTTTACGGACGCTTCCCAACAACGGATGCTGCTCTATTGCTTATTCAACTTCAAGATTTCTGAAAACAGTTCACGGGTTCTCCAGTAACGGATGTTAACCTATCGCTTGTTCAGATTCTTCTCAAGACTTCTGAAAACAGTTTATGGATTCTTCCCAACAACGGATGTTAATCTATCGCTTGTTCAGATGCAACTTTTGAAAACAGTTTACGAACGCTTCCCAACAACGGATGCTGCTCTATTGCTTATTCAACTTCAAGATTTCTGAAAACAGTTCACGGGTTCTCCAGTAACGGATGTTAACCTATCGCTTGTTCAGATTCTTCTCAAGACTTCTGAAAACAGTTTATGGATTCTTCCCAACAACGGATGTTAATCTATCGCTTGTTCAGATGCAACTTTTGAAAACAGTTTACGGACGCTTCCCAACAACGGATGCCGCTCTATTGCTTATTCAACTTCAAGATTTCTGAAAACAGTTCACGGGTTCTCCAGTAGCGGATGTTAACCTATCGCTTGTTCAGATTCTTCTCAAGACTTCTGAATACAGTTTATGGATTCTTCCCAACAACGGATGTTAATCTATCGCTTGTTCAGATGCAACTTTTGAAAACAGTTTACGGACGCTTCCCAACAACGGATGCTGCTCTATTACTTATTCAACTTCAAGATTTCTGAAAACAGTTCACGGGTTCTCCAGTAACGGATGTTAACCTATCGCTTGTTCAGATTCCTCTCAAGACTTCTGAAAACAGTTTATGGATTCTTCCCCATAACGGATGTTAATCTATCGCTTTTTCAGACTCTTCTCAACTTTTGAAAACAGTTTACGGACGCTTCCCAACAACGGATGCTGCTCTATTGCTTATTCAACTTCAAGATTTCTGAAAACAGTTCACGGGTTCTCCAGTAACGGATGTTAACCTATCGCTTGTTCAGATTCTTCTCAAGACTTCTGAAAACAGTTTATGGATTCTTCCCCACAACGGATGTTAATCTATCGCTTGTTCAAACTCTTCTCAACTTTTGAAAACAGTTTACGGATGCCTCCAGATACGGATGTCAATCTATTGCTTATTCAGACCCCCAGTTCGGAGATAGTCCAAAGCATGGACACCTTCCTGATACTCATTCCAGATGGCATCTTTAAGCCCATCTCCGACAAGATTCTGTCACCCTTCTAGATGGCATCTTTAAGCCCATCACCAAATGGCATCTCTAAGCCCATTCCCCCATCCATTGCTTTGACGAGTGCAAATTTAAGGGCACTCTAGTGTCCAATCTCCTTTTACCCTCGAGTCACGAAAGGCAAACTTGCCTATCTAACTCTTCGGATTCAAGAAGATTGAACAGGGGCAACTGTTGTACCCCAAAATTTGCCCTCCCATTTCTCATTGATTTCTCATCACTAAGCCCTTGGAGCTCAAGATCCAGTTAGGGTTTCATCTGCTCAAGACTTCTCCTTGCACTGTTGACCCAAATTAGGGTTTGTGTTTGCACAAAGATGTTTTGACCAAAATTTCCTAAGATGACTTTCATGCTTCATATTGGACTCCCAAGTTTATCCATACCAAGTTTCAAGTCTTGATTCCAAATTTTGCTCAATCAATTGGACAATTGACCTAGAAATCAGCTGTATTGGGGAAAAAGTCAACTGTGGCCAATTGACAGTCAAATCCCATGAAAATTGACCCACATCAACATTATGAACTCACATGGACCATTTGATCAAGTTTGGATCACAATTCCACAAGAAATTTGATCAGATCACCAAAAGGGCAAAATGGTCATTTTTTTAGGGTTTTGACTGCACAAAGGTAATTTTTGACTGTTTGACCTAGCCAATGGCAAACCAAGCTCACATATGGACTCACGGACCCCATGGAATTGTCTTGACATACTCAACAAGTTCAAAAGATCCCAAATGCACAAGATTGACAGTTGAATTGCCCAGTCAATTGATCAATTTTGACTGTATACTGAAAAGTCAAACTTTGACTTTTTGGTCAAAATCAAGTGTCAAGATTCATTTTTCATCAAAAAATGACAAATCATGAAACTTGTTCATCAAGAAATCAAGAATTGCAAATTAGGGTTTGAAATGAAGATTTTTCATAACTTAGAATTTTTCTAAGTTATGAAAAACCCTAATTTTTTCCTAATTTTGCCCCAGTTTCTCACCAAGATTCATTTGGATTCAAGCAAAAGTCAATAGCCTATTGCAAAATCTACAACTTTTATTCACAAAGTTTTCCCAAAAGAAGCTTGTATCTCAAGTTACAATTTTTGGAACAAGGGTAACAAACCATTCTTAACTTAGAGAAAATTTGACCTATTTTAGGCAAGGTTTTTACCTAACTTCAAGACCATTTTTCACATACTTCCACTTGGAATTTTAATTTACATTTCAAAGATGGATTGTAGTACACATTCCAAGCTTTCCAAAATGTCCAAGAACTCATCAAACAACCTCATGGTTATAGAGAATCGAATTTGGCAATATGGAAAAAACTCACTTTTGATTTGGCCAAGTTACATGTTCATACATTTGTGCCATTTTGAATTCAGCATGCTTTCCTTGATTACAGGTCTTTTATCTCAATTACACTCCTTCATTTAATGCCAATCCTTTGTGCCAAGGTGTTGTTCTATGAGTTTGGACATTGTATGCAAGTTTAATCCATTTTTAGATAAAGCATTATATCCATTTTGGAAAAGTTGCACTTTATGTCTAAAGCAAATCCAAGCAAGTACAGTTAATATCTCTTTGGCACAAGTTTATGGACTAATTGCACTGATCAAGACTAAGTTGTGCAACATAGATTGGGGGCCTCTACCTGTCTAGAACACCAACTTGCCATCTCTTGCTTAAAGTGTAAGAAACTTGCCATAACACATACCAACTCTCATCTCAGCTAACACAACCTTAAGCAAACTTGTCAAACATATTCTAAACATCCATTCTGAGCTAGAACACGAGCCAACAATCCCCAACACCCTCTCATTCACAGAATCACCATTGAACTGCCCAAAACAGGGCATACCTGCAGTTTGAGTTCCATAGCTCAAACCTTCCATGCATTCTTGCTAAAAACACTTCAAACACATTCCATAATATCCATATAAACTATTCCAAACCTTGAACTGAGACTGTAACAGCCATAGCACCATTTTCCATTTCCATTTTTCTATCTTGCAGGTGGACTTCTGCAGCTTGATTTGGCACGATTCAAAACACACCAAGCATTGGAATAGTATCACTACACTTCAGGCAAGTTGTACAAATCTTCATCTTGCCCTGAAAGCTCCTCCATTGCAAGACACGATTCCAACTGAACAGGTATATTCATGAAGTTCTATCTCTCAATATAGGCATTGTTAGCTTTAGGTTTGTGAAGAAAACATGTCACATTCATAGCCCTGAACATGCCCATGTAATTAGATTTCATTTATATTATGTATGCTTAGCGAATTTTAAGTCTGAACATTGAACAAAAGTTAGGTTAAGATTTGGGAATGGAGAAATTCTCTCTCATTTCTGAGAGTTAGGATGAGTTCTTTACATGTCCAGAATCGTGGCTTGATGCTTAACATTTCTTATGTTGTAAGTTTGTGCTAAAGGTCCAAGAATCCAGGTGTTTGAATCAGTATACAAGCGCGCGTTTTTTGTCAAAGTTCTGGCCAGAGGTTGAAGAAGGTCCTATTGGGCTGGGCTTGTTCTATGTTTCTTATTTGCACCTTGCTTTTGCTTTTGAACCTCCCTGACCCATTTTGATTTTTACTTATCATTTTCCATTTTTTCCTTTTGATTTCATTTCTATATTTTATTTAAGTATGAAAAAATATAAAAATCTTTTTTTTCCATATTTTTTGCATTTATTTTGATATTTATTAGTCTTATTTGGTTTTTGTGCATAAATAATATAAATACTATTATTTAGAATAACTAGAAAAAAATAATGTAAACACATTCATTTTCTAATTTTATTTTGTTTTTGTCTACCGAAAATATTTTATGTAAAATATACTTTTTTTATAAATATTAAATATTATTATTTTGTATATATAATACATATTTAGTAAATAATACAAATATTTATATATATATTAGTATATTTAGGTTAAAAATACAAAATATATACATTTTTATTTTTATTAATATTTGACATTAAAAATACCTTTTTTATAAATATACTTCATTTTTATTTTATTTTTGTATATAATTATTAAATATTGTACATATTAAATAATTAATGCATTTACTTAATAAAATTAGGGTTTTGCCCTAAACATAAAAACTCCAAAAAAATAATACTTTTTATTTTGTTTATTTAACATATAAAAAATACTTTTTTCTCATACATATAAAAAGCCTTTTTGCATCTTGCATATTTATTTTATTTCTATTTAATTTGTGCAATTAATTACCTTGTATAATTCCAAATTGATGTAATAGTTAGATTTAAATTTCTTGTCAAAATATCCCCCATTTGAACATTTGTACCCCCCTTCCCATATTGTGTTGTAATAACTTAGGAACTTTATTTTTCGCACTTTAATGCTTTCTAATTATACCATGTTAGAATTAGGGTTTGTATGCGAATAAAAAACAACAAAAAATAGTTTGACCTAATTTCAACATAAACAAGCATGAAAATGGACAACACTAATCACACTTGCACCCCTAGGATATTCCACTTGTTGCCTTCAATAAATGGGCCATATTGCATGTTAGGTCTCTTTGGGCAAAATAAAAACAATTCAAATGATCATAGTCCCTCGACGACGCTTTCGAAAGTTGCCTAAAAATGATCAAGTCCCTTAAAGAAAACATTGCCCAGAGATACTTGGCACCATTGCAATTATGGTCTAAATGATGACCCGCGCCCGTCCCTTTCACATCCTAACACAAGATTGTCCACCAAATGCAATGGTGGAACAAAATTGTTAAAAGGGTTAAAACATAGCAAAATTTTTTGAGAACTTTAGGGTAGATAGCTCTTAAGTACTTGTCACCTTGCAAAACAAAACACTTGCCTATTTTTCAAACTACTCTTTCAAAACAACTTTCAAAAAAACCTTGAAACATCTTTTCAAAAAGACAAACACCTTTTGTAAAACATTCGAGTAAAGAATTGTTACAAGGGTAGCCTAGACAAGGCATCTTTTTCAAAACATTTTCAAAACCACGCACAAAGCACCATTTCAAACAATTGAAAACCAAGGCAAGGTGATCTAAGCAAGTACCTAAGAGCCCATGGATAACCATGGATAGAAAGGGTGCTAATACCTTCCCTTTCTATAATCTACTCCCCGAACCCAAGAAAATATCTCAAAGGTTTTTTGCTGTGCTTTTTAAACCTTTCCTTAGGATAAAATAAAAAAGTCGGTGGCGACTCTTGCTCAACCGAAACATTTGCGAAAACAAACGCAAAACCATAGTCAGTTCTCCCACCGTATCACAGTATCCAATGACTGATGGATAACCAAGAAATTCTGTTTGAGAATGCTCCTATTTTACCCATTCTAGTTAAATAAGTTTCAATTATAACCATCTACGCCAATCCTTCTAGGGCCCCTAAAAGACCTATTAGGATTACACCTTCTTCAAAGACTACTCCACTTAAGATTACAATGCCCGGGCCGATCCCATACAAATCAGATAAAACAGTACCATGGAATTAGGGTGGAGAAATCTACTACCACGGTATTAAACAAGATGAAATGAATGCCGAAGAAGAGAGCTTCGAAGAGGACAATTCCGACATTAGCAATATTGCCGAAACTAGCAAGATTACCCGTAGTGGTAGAATCTTCTCTCCAGAGATTTCCCCTTCAAAGGCAGTCTTTGGACCCGTGGTTGTTCCGAAGATTACCTCTGCACCAATGATTATACCTGCAAGTGTACTTACCGACAAAGACAACACAATCCCTATCCCTACTTCCACTGCTGAGAATAAAGGAAAAAACGTTCAAGAAGAGCCTGTCCGGACGAAGGCTCAATCACTAGCTATCCCCAAAACATCCAAGAAGGAAATGGAAGAAATCATGAGGATAATAAAAAAAAGTGATTATGATGTGGTTGAACAGTTGGGGAAAACCCCTTCCAAGATCTCTATGCTAGCTCTGGTGCTGTGCTCCGAAGCACATGCAAAAGCTCTGGTAAAATTTCTGAAGACAGCTCATGTGCCGCAAGAGACGTCTGCTGACCAATTCCAGGACTGTGTGGCCAGTTTGACAGCTGATAATGGCTTGGGCTTCTCTGATGCTGATTTGAAACCCATAGGGAGAAAAACACAATGAGGCATTACATGTCTGAGTGGAGTGTAGAGGAACAACCCTATCCCATGTCTTGGTGGACACGGGATCATCTTTGAATGTCTTACCGAAAAAAGCCCTTGACAAATTGGATTGCGAGGGGCTGGCATTAAAATCCAGTAACATAGTGGTGAGAGCATTTGATGGTTCAAAGAGGATGGTCCACGAGGAGGTGGACATCCCAATAAAGGTGGGAACTCAGATTTTCAACTCAACCTTCTATGTGATGGACATCCGTCTTTCTTATTCCTGTCTGTTAGAACGCCCCTGGATCCTAAATGCCAGTGTTGTCACCTCCATATTGCATCAGATGTTGAAGTACTCGATCCAAGGAAAGATCATAACTGTCCATGGGGAGGAGGAGTATATGATTAGTCATTTGAATTCTTTCCGATATGTGGAGTTGGATGGAGAGTTCATTGAAACCCCTTTCCAACATTTTGAAGAAGTCTCTCAAGAAGTAGCAGCGACCAAGGCAGTATCCTCAATTCCTAAGATCACAAGATCTCCACTTCGGATGTCATCTCTAAAGGATGCAAAGGCAGTATTGGAAGAGGGTGGATGCACCATCTGGGGGCAGCTTCCAGATATTCCGTACAAATCAAACAAGTTTGGCTTAGGGTTTACTTCAACTGCTCAGAAGACTGTGCGCCGTGCCCGTGCTGGGGGGCCACCTGTGAAGATTAGCAACCAAGGGGTCAATGCAGTAGAAGACAATGAAGAAGATGGCAGCTTGGAAGATTGGATATTTCCTACTGTCAGTGGAGGACTTCGCAACTGGGAAGCCAGAGACTTTGTCCCAATAACTTTCATTCCTCAGTAATTTATCTTTTACATTTCTGTTGGACTTGTAATATTCACGAACAAATCACACTTTAAAAACCTTGTGTCTTACCCGAGGCACAATAGTCCATTTGTAAGGGTTTTTATTTCATCTTCATATGACATTCAATGAATCATGGACGCTTTTTCATATATAAACCTTTTGTGCTCATTGTCTTTCTTTTACATTTTATTGTTTTAAGATGGCTATACCCTTACATACACCACACTCACAAATGCAGGTACCCCTTCATTCTGGATCCCATGGGTAACGATACTGCTATAGCCTTCAGTGACTCTGAAGATCTGATCTACCAAGCCGAATACGAAGGTGAGGAAGATTGTGAGGTGCCAGGGGAATTTGCCAGACTACTACAACAAGAGGAAAGAGCTATTCATCCTCATGAGGAGCTGTTGGATACAATCAATTTAGAGTCGAGTGTCAAAGAGCGCCTAATTCAGCTGTTGCATGATTATGTTGAGATCTTTGCCTGGTCATACGAAGACATGCCAGGACTCGATACAAACATTGTGGTACACCATCTACCCACAAGAGAAGACTGTCCACCAGTGAAGCAAAAAGTCCGTCGCATGAGACCTGACATGTCAGAGAAGATCAAAGCAGAAGTTATGAAACAGTTCAATGCTGGATTTCTGGCTGTTACTTCTTATCCTCAATGGGTGGCCAACATTGTTCCCGTGCATCAAAAGGACAACAAAGTGAGAATGTGCATGGATTATAGAGATTTAAACAGGGCCATCCCTAAAGATGATTTTCCACTTCCACACACCGACATCCTGGTTGACAATACAACCCAGCATAAAATATTTTCTTTCATGGATGGATTCTCAGGCTATAACCAGATCAAAATGACGTTTGAGGACATGGAGAAAACTACATTTGTCACACAGTGGGGTACGTTCTGCTACAAAGTGATGCCATTCAGACTGAAGAATGCGGGAGCAACCTATCAACACGCCATGGTATCTTTGTTTCATGATATGGTACATCATGAGATATAGGTGTACGTAGATGACATGATAGCCCGATCACAAACTGAAGAAGAACACCTTGATCACTTGCAAAAGCTGTTTGTCAGATTGAAAGAGTACAAACTAAGGTTAAACCCAAACAAGTGCACATTCGGAGTCCGGTCCAGTAAACTCTTAGGCTTCATTGTCAGCAACAAAGGCATCGAGGTTGATCCTGACAAGGTTAAAGCAATACAAGAAATTCCTGCTCCTCGCACTGAGAAGGAAGTCAGAGGATTCTTGGGACGCCTGAACTATATTTCCAGATTCATTTCTCACCTAACGTCTACTTGTGAACCAATCTTCAAACTGTTGAAGAAAGATCAAGTAGTCAGATGGAATGATGAATGTCAGATTGCTTTCGATAAATCAAAGAGTATTTACAAGAGCCTCCTGTCTTGATGTCATCAGTCGAGGGAAGACCACTGATCATGTATCTGACCGTTTTAGATAACTCAATGGGGTGTGTATTGGGGCAGCATGAGGAGTCTGGCCGAAAAGAGCACGCTATTCACTAACTTAGCAAAAAGTTTACCGACTGTGAAACCAGATATTCAATGCTCGAGAAAACTTGTTGCACTCTAGTATGGGCTGCTCGCCGGCTAAGACAGTATATGTTGACTCATACCACTTTGCTGATATCTAAGATGGATCCGATAAAGTACATCTTTGAGAAGCCTTCTTTGTCTGGGAGGATAGCTAGATGGCAAAAGAACCTAACAGAATATGACATACAGTACACGACCCAAAAAGCTAAAAGGGAAGTGTGCTAGCTGATCATCTTGCTCATCAAGCTGTAGAGGATTATCAGTCCATGAAGTTTGAATTCCCATATGAAGACATCATGACATTAGACAACTGTGAAGAAATCAGACCATATGACGGACCTGGACAAGGATCCCAATGGACCCTGTTCTTTTATGGGGCATCCAATGCACTTGGTAATGGTATCAGCACTGTACTCATATCTCCGAAAGGATGCCATACTCCTTTTACTTTCAGACTTCGCTTCAACTGTACGAACAACATGGCAGAATACGAAGCATGCATCTTTGGTCTCAAGGCTGCCATAGACTTGGGAATCAAATCTTTAGATGTTTTTGGGGATTCAACTTTGGTCATCAGTCAGGTCAAAGGAGAGTGGGACACTAAGCATCCAAACCTTATCCCTTACAAAGAACATGTTTTGATATTGCTACCATATTTCGAGCAGATTACCTTCGAGCATTTCCCGCGAGAAGAAAATCAACTAGTAGATGCTCTAGCCACAATGTCATCTATGTTTAAACTTAATTGGGATAATGAGGCTCCCCAGATCACCATTGAACGAATGGACGAACCAGCGCACTGTCACAGGATTAATATTGAAGAAGTAGTGGACCAGCCGTGGTTTCATGAAGTCAAAAGGTATCTCGAGGCTCAAGAATATCCAGAAGGAGCTTCAATCAATGATAAAAAGTTCCTAAGGAGATTCTCCACTAAGTTCTTCCTGAGTAATGGCATCCTGTACAAACGTAATCATGATTCTATTCTACTCCGTTGTGTGAATAAGGCTGAAGCTGAAAAGATCATGGCTGAATTACATGAAGGTACCTTTGGCACTCACTCTAGTGGGAATACGATGGCGAAGAAAATCCTACGGGTAGACTACTATTGGTCTTCCATGGAAGCAGACTGCTATCAACACTCTCAGACCTGTCATAAGTGTCAAATCTATGCAGACAAAGTGCACGTGCTTCTGGTTCCTCTAAATGTCTTAACAGCTCCTTGGACCTTTGCTATGTGGGGAATCAATATGATTGGGGAGATCAAGCCTACAGCCTCTAATGGACATTGTTTCATTCTAGTGGCCATTGACTATTTCACCAAGTGGGTCGAAGTAGCTTCCTTCACATTTGTTACTAAGAATGTTGTTGCCCGCTTCATCAAGCAGAATCTTATTTGCTGGTACAGTATCCCAGAAAGGATCATCACTGATAACGGTACGAACCTTAACAATACTATGATCACCACCTTGTGCGAGCAGTTCAAGATTCAACATCATAATTCATCCCCCTATCGGCCAAAGATGAATGGTGCAGTCGAAGCTGCTAATAAAAATATTAAAAAGATCATACAAAAAATGACAGTCACCTACAAGGACTAGCATGAGATGCTACCGTTTTCTCTCCATGGCTACTGTACCATGGCTCGCACATTAACTGGGGCAACACCCTATTCTTTGGTTTATGGCATGGAGGTTGTTTTACCTATTGAGGTTCAGATCCCCTCTTTGAGAATTATGAAAGATGCAGGTTTGAGTGAAGACGATTGGATCCAGATCCGACTTGATCAACTGAACTTAATTGATGAAAAGAAACTTACTGCTGTTTTCCATGGTCAGATGTATCAAAAACGGATGATCAAGGCCTTCAACAAGAAAGTCAGACGCCAGGTATATCAAGTTGGAGATTTGGTGATCAAGCGCATCATCTTGCCATAAAGTGATCCCAGGGGCAAATGGACTCCTATCTATGAAGGACCATTTGTAATCAAGAACGTATTTTCCGGTGGGGCAATTATCTTAACCACCATGGACTACGCATAAGAGACCCGCTAGGTTGACACATCTAGGCAAAACAAGGGCATCCCGGCGAACCAAAAGGTTCAGGCAAAAATTAGGGATAAAATAAAAAAATTTGTACACCCGGCAAGTTGAAAACCCGAAAGGGCGACTTGGGAAAAAAAGGGTTTGCTGGTGGACTGAAAACCCGAAAGGGAAGTCCAAGAAAATGTTAGGGAATTAAAGCGTATGACTATGTCTCGTCGGATCACTTTGAGGACAACTTCAATCTCTTCACTGACAAACTCGGAGCTTCTGATCAATTCAATCATCTTCGGACGAAGAAACAAATGGACAAGATATTCGGAGATACGGAGGCCATAGCAGAATGGGAACCCCATGGGATTATCACATATAGCTATCTTTCTTTGTATAAATTTTTCTTATTTTTATGACACCATCCTCTTACTAGGATGTCTGTCTCCTTTGTACAAAATACTTATTCAAAGTAAATACAAAGATATCTCTTTCAAAGTACAGAAAACTATTTGCCTTTACACTTGTGTTTTTATTTGCAAAAAACGTCCAATGATTCATTAATGAACATATGCATTTGAACATAATTACTGTTTACAAATAAGCAATATGAAAAAGAACAATTACTGACAGGTTGAAAGAATAGGAAAACATCTTTAGGCTATTCCATGAACAATCCCTACAGTACGTTATTAAGATCCCCAGAGGAGCTGAAACTTCAAACTATTAATCCCCGGTGGAAACCATCCAGTTTCTCCAAGTTCCCCAGTAAGTTGTCTTGAAGTCTGAAAATCAATCGGATAATGGTTAACTTCTGTTTCTCCCTAACATAGGATAATTCCCCAGTAGAGTGGAAAACGACCAAAACTCTTGAACTTTTTCCAAACAGGAATAAGCTTTTTCGCACAGAGTTTTCATTGTTCCCCAACAGAACGAGGATTCCTAGGATAATTCCCCAGTAGAAGTCATCAAAATTCTCTGGATTCCCCAAGAAAATTATTCAAGAAGTACATGGCATTACTCTCGCAACGGAATTTTTGTCAATTACTCCAACTTCAAAACATGAAGAATCCACATATCCTCAGCAGCAGTCAAGGATTTATTTTCCTGAGCAATACAACGAATCAACTTACATGCGCATACCTTACATCCACATATCATAAACATCGACAAAACACATATATTGCATCATACATTTCATGTAACATAACTTTGTGTTTCAGCTAACATTTTACCCTTTTCAGGATAAGATTAACAACTACCGTTAAACAATGTGCAATCATGATACAGTACAGATACGCTCCAGATACGGATGCCATCCTGATACTCATTCAGATTCAGATTTCAGATACAGTTCAGATACGCTCCAGATACGGATGCCATCCTGTTACTTATTCAGACTTCAACACTCAGATACAGTTCAAATACACTCCAGATACGGATGCAATCCTGATACTCATTCAGATTCAAATTTCAGATACAGTTCAGATACGCTCCAAATACGGATGCCATCCTGTTACTTATTCATACTTCAACACTCAGATACAGTTCAGATACGCTCTAGACACGGATGCCATCCTGATACTCATTCAGATTCATCTTCCAGATACAGTTTAGGTACGCTCCAGACATGGATGACATCCTAATACTCATTCAGATTTCCAAAAGTTCGGATACGCTCCAGACGCGAATGTTATTCTGTTGCTCATACAGATTCAGTCTCCATATACAGCTCATGTACGTTCCAGATACAGACACCATTATGATACTTATTCTTTTGACCTACAACTTACAATTCAACAAACATTCTTAGATGGCATCTACAAGCCCATCACCAACAAGATTCTATCACCTCTCCAAATGGCATCTTTAAGCCCATTCCCCCAACTACACTTCGTCGAGTGCAAATTTATGGGCACTCTAGTGTCCAATCATCTTTTACCTTCGAGTCACGAACGACAAAGCTCGCCAATCTAACTCTTCAGGTTCAAGAAGATTCAACAGGGGCAGCTGTTGTACCCAAAAAATTTTCCTCTAATTTATCAAGACTTTTCTCACAAGACTTCTTGGACTCAAGACAAGATTAGGGTTTGGTTAGCTCAAGACATCTCATCTTGCACTGATAACCCAAAATTAGGGTTTGAGTTTGCACAAGGATTTTTGGACTACCAATGCTTCATTTGACTTTCATACATCATCTTGGACCCCTAAGATTGCTCATGTCAAGTTTCAAGCCTTGAACCACATTTTTGATCAATCAATTGGATAATTGACCTAAAAATCAACTGTATTAGGGAAAAAGTCAACCATGGCCAATTTACAGTTAAACTTCATAATTTTTTATCCCCATCAACATTTTAGACTCATATGTGCCATTTGATCAAGTTTGGATTACAACTCCTCAAGAAATTTGACCAAATCATCAAAAGGGCAAAATGGTCAAAATTAGGGTTTTTGACCGAGGAAGGGCAATTTCTGATTTTTAACCTAGAAATTGACCAATTGAGTTCAAGCATTATTTCAAGGATTCAATGGCATCATCTTGACTTAATTACTTGGTTCAAAACATCTCAAGTTCATTGGATTGACAGATGAAATTTGCAGTCAACTGATCAAAAGTCAACTGTACACTGAAAAGTCAAACTTTGACTTTTTGGTCAAAATCAAGTGCCAAGGGTCATGATTCATCAAGATATGTCAAAATGTGAAACTTGTTGACCAAGAAAACTAAATTTGAAAATTAGGGTTTTAATTTGAAAATTTTCATAACTTAGAATTTTTCTATGTATAAAAATTTTCTTATTTTTTCTCAACTTTGCACCATTTTTTCACCATGATGCATTTTGATTCAAAGAAAACTACCAACATGAAAGTTGTAGATCCCCATGAAATCTACAACTTTTCTTCACAAACTTTTCCCTAAAGATGATTGGATCTCAAGTTATGAATATGTGAATACATGGTCATGAACTTCTTAACTTAGTAAATTTTTGCCCTAATATAGGCAGGTTTTGGACCCAACTTCATGGAAAGTTTTCACCTAGTTACAAGAGGTATATCCAAATGCATTTCATATATGGATTATAGATCACATTTCAAGCTTTCCAAAATGTCCAGGAACTCTCCAAGATCATTTTTGAGTAGGAAGAATTGAAGAGAGGAAGTTGGCATTTTCTCACTTTTTGTTCAAGCCATTTTCACATAGAATCAAGTTGCAAACCAAACCTATGATGGTTATTTCTTGCTTTACAGGTCCTAAGCTTTCTATACACTCCTTAATTAAATGCATCCTCAGTTGACAAAGCCTTTATCCTTGCTTTTGAAACTTTACAAAAGTTGTAATTCCATTTTGGGCAAAAAGGCTTCATTACCATTTTCATAAAGATGCACTTTTGCAACTTTGTCAACTTGGAGCATTGGACCTGTCCCTTTGATACAAGCAAACTACACAGCTCTCAAGCAATTTGTACAAATTCATATCAGCCCTAAAGCAAGCTGGTACAAGCATGTTAGATTGGTCTTGTCAACTTTACTTCAAGTACAAGAAAAGTTGCAAAAGGGCTAAAGCTTGCACAGCTAGTAGGAAGCTGACTTTGGATCACTTCTATACTAATATGCAAACATTGTACAATGCATTACACGCTTGGCTTGAACATAGAACTCTTTCAAACTAAGAAACACCAAAAATTTGCATAAGTATACAGTTTCTGCAAAAACTCGGCCAACTCTCATTTGGCTCGTGCGTTTTGTGTTTAATTGATTCAAACATCTTATACACTTGATACCTAGTCAATCCAAGCCATCACCCTAGTTCTGTAACCTCTGTTTCACCATCTGCCATTTTCAGCTTGGAAGCTTACAGTTGGACTTGGTCAGGGAGTTCCATCCATCCTCAGAGCAAGATAAGGGTTGGAATAGATTCAGGGAAGCTCAAGGAAGCTCAAGCAATCATCAGGCCTCCATTACCATACACGATTCCAGCTGAAGAAGGTATTTTCTTAAACTCTATCTCTTTATACAGGCAACCTGAAGCCACGATTTGTGAATGAAAAATGTAGTTCTCATCATAACAAAGTTGTACATATCCTTACTTTTCATTTATATTACTTGTGCTAAGAGAATTTGAAGCTTGAAATCTCTGAAAAAATTAGGTCACGATTTAGGGATTCCAAAATTCTCCTTGATCTTTGATAGTTAGGTTACATAATTTATATGGTTGGAATCGTGAGCTCAAATGCCACATTTTTCTTGTTATGAGTTTTCATTTTTATGCAAGCATGAGGAAGATACAGGTTGCACTGAGAATGGTGTGAAGATGATGAATGAAGGACAGGGATGAAGTTCTGGGCTTTTTGTTGCTTGGGCCTTTTTTGTTTTTGATAAACACCCCCTTTGACTTGCTATTCCACCCCATTTGCTAACTATTTTATATTTTTATACTTTTTCATATTTTTTTATTTAATACTTTTATTTATTTTTCTTAATGATAAAAAATAATAAAAAATGATTTATTTATTTTCACCCTTTTATTTTATTTATTTTATTATTTTCACACATAAAAATTAATTTATTTTGATAGAATAGAATTTATTTTCTTAATAAATTTGTGAATAATCAAATATACTTAATATTTTTATACTTATAAATACCAATTTTTACACATATTTAATTTTTAATATTCATATATAATATTATTTATTATTTTTATACAAAAAATGCACAAAATAATAATATGAAACATTATTTTCTTTTAATTGAAAATTAGGGTTTAATCCCTTTCAAAAAGAATTAATATATTTTTTCCTTATATTTTTAGGTTTAAATTAAATATTCACACAAAAAACAAGACATAAAAAAATCTTTCCTTTACTTACATAGTGCATTGCATTTTAAATATTTATTTAATT
Organism: Vicia faba; assembly: GCA_948472305.1. Lineage (NCBI taxonomy): Eukaryota > Viridiplantae > Streptophyta > Magnoliopsida > Fabales > Fabaceae > Vicia > Vicia faba. Next base: position 862,629,594 of record OX451740.1, read on the forward strand.
CGCGAAAATTCGATTTGGTTGTAATAATATATTTAGCTTTATATTTGTGCAAATCCCCATTCAAATTTGTATTCCCCCTCCCATAAAAATTGTTGTAATAGCTTAGTATATTTATATCACGCAATTTATCGCTTTAAATGCCATGATTAGTAATTAGGGTTTGCATGACAAGAACAAAACAAAACAAAATAGAAAACCCTAAATACAAGACTAAATTAAAAGCATGAAAATAACACACTTTTTACACAAGCACCCTTAGGGTTTCTCCCACTTGGTTGCCTAAAATAAAATGGTAATGTTACGCATGCAAAGTATCTTTGCAAAACAAAACAAATATAAGATCATAGTCCTTCGATGACGCTATTCAAAGAGTTTCCTTACAAAATGATCTTGGTCCCTAAAAAATGCTAAGATACTTGGCAACATTGCTATCATGGTTATACGATGACCCACGCTCGTCCCATTTATATCCAAATATAGGGTTGCTTACCAAAATCAATGGTAAGTCAACAATATCAAAGGAATAAAAAATGCACAAGAAAGACATTTGAGTAGGTAGATAGCTTCTAAGTTACATTCTCCATTTCAAACAATCCTTGTTATTTTCAAAAACAAACACACACACATTTCAAAACATCTTACAAAACATTAAAAACATTTTCAAAAGACAAACATCTTTGTATACATTCTTACGAACGAGAATAATTACAAAGATTGCCTAAACAAATGGACTCTTTTACAAATACTTTCAAAACCACATCAAACACCATTTCAAACAAACAAAAGCAAGTGATCTAAGCAAGTAACTAAGATCCCATGGAAAACCATGGATGAAAAGGGTGCTATGACCTTCCCTTTTCATAATCTACCCCCCGAACTCAAGAAAACATCTCAAAGGTCTTTCTTGTGCTTTTTCACCTTTCCTTTTGGATAAAAGAAAATTCGGTGGCGACTCTTGCTAATTGCGATATTTGCAATAAAACGCAAAACCTTCAAGTCAGTTCTCCCACCGCATCACAGGACCTATGCAGGTTAAAAGTCTTAGAGGGAAAATGTATGCTTATGTTGTTGTTGATGATTATTCAAGATTCACTTGGGTAAAGTTCATCAAAGAGAAGTCTGAGGTGTTTAAAGTCTTCAAGGAATTATTTCACACAATTCAAAGAGAGGAGAATTGTGGCATTGTCAGAATCATGAGTGATCATGGGAAAGAATTTGAGAATAACAAGTTTGAAGAATTATGTGCTTCTGAATGAATTAGTCATGAGTTTTCTTCACCCATCACTCTTCAACAAAATGGTGTATTTGAACGAAAGAACAAGATCAGTCAAGACTATGCGACAATTATGCTTCATGCCAAGAAATTACCTCTTTACTTTTGAGCTGAAGCGATGAACAATGCTTGTTATATTCACAATAGGGTAACAACCAAAAATGGAACTTCAGTTACTCTTTATGAATTATGGAGAGAAAGAAAGATAACTATCAAATACTTCCATGTATTTGGGAGTACGTGTTACATTCTGACTGACCGAGAGCCAAGAAGGAAGTTGGATGCTAAAAGTGATGAAGGAATTTTTCTGGGATACTCTACTAACAATAAAGCATATAGAATATTCAACTCCAGAACCAAGGTAATGATGGAATCTTCAAATATGATTGTTGATGACATAGAAGATGATGCCCCAGAAGAAGTTGAGACAATCATTCCAGTTGAAGATGTGATTCTTGAAGAAAATGTTATAACTCCTACCAGAGATGTTGCAAGCTCAAGTGCTAACTCTGAAGTTGAAGAACCTCAGGTAGCTGAAAAATGACCTTCTCTCAGGATCCAAAAGGATCATCCTAATAAGCTTAAAATCGAGAATCCTAGACAAGGGGTGGTTTCTAGATCAAGGGAAACTGTATCAAATGCTTGTTTTGTGTCAAAGGTTGAGCCAAAGAATATGAAGGAAGCTTTGAGTGATGAGTTCTGGATTAATGTTATACAAGATGAGCTTGGTTAGTTCAAGAGAAATGAAGTCTGGGATTTGGTACCAAGACCTGAAGGAACAAATACCATTGGTAAAAAGGGGGTGTACAAGAACAAGACAGATGAACAAGGAGGTGTCATCAGGAATAAGGCCAGACTGGTTTCTCAAGAGTACACTCAAATTGAAGGAATAGACTTTGATCAAACATTTTCCCTTGTGGCTTACTTTGAGTCTATTAGATTGTTGCTTGGAGTGGCTTGTCACTTAAAGTTCAAACTATATCACATGTATGTCAAGAGGGATTTTCTAAATGGGTACCTAAATGAAGAGGTTTGTGTTGAACAACCAAAAGAATTTGTTAATCCATCTTTCCTAAACCATGTGTTCAAACTAAATAAGGATTTGTATGGTCTAAAGAAGGCTTCAAGGGCTTGGTATGAGAGGTTGGTTGTATTTCTTTCAATCATGGATATAAAAAGGGTGGAATTGACAAGACCCTCTTTGTCAAAGATAAGGATGGAGAACTTATGATAGCCTAGATTTACGTGGATGATATTGTCTTTGGGGGAAAGTCAGATGAAATGGTTCAACATTTTGTTGAGCAGATGATATCTGAATTTGAAATGAGTTTGGTAGGTGAACTGACTCACTTTCTTGGTTTACAAGTTAAGCACATGGAAGATTCTATTTTCCTTTGTCAAAGTAAGTATGCCAAGAATATTGTGAAGACGTTTGGAATGGAAAATGCCAAACATAAGAGAAATCTTGCTCCTACTCACGTGAAGATATCTAAAGATGCAAATGGGGTGAATGTTGATCAGAGTTTATACAGAAGCATGATTGGAAGTCTTCTATATGTCATTGCTAGCAAAGCAGGCATAACTTTTGCAGTTGGAGTTTGTGCAAGGTACCAAGAAGAACCCAAGGTGAGTCATATTAATCAAGTGAAAATGTGTTTACTATGGAAAATGGTAAACAACCACTAGTCCCTCTTGTGATACGGTGGCCAGAACCGGGACATGTTTCCCTATTTTGTTAGGAATTTGCTGGTTTACGTTTTGCGTTTGTTTTTGCAAAATGTCGCGGTAAGCAACAGTCGCCACCGACTTTTATTTTATCCAACAAGGAAAGGAAAAAACCACAGAAAAATTCCTTTTTCGAGATATTTCTGAGTACGGGGGGAAGATTATAGAATGGGAAGGTATTAGCACCCTTTCTATCCGTAGTTATCTACGGGCTCTTAGGTACTTGCTCATCATTTTGAAAATTGTTTTCTTTGTGTTTGCGTGATTTAGAAAGCTTTTGTTTTGACTTTGATTTAACTCTTGCTTCTGTCTTCAAGAGTGTAATGAAGTGTTTTTGAAAACTTTGTTTGTAAAGGAGTGTAAGTGTGAAAAATTTGTTTTGGATTGAGAAAGTATCTATGAACTAATCTATCTACTCTTAAAAAGAATCGTTCTATTTTCGTTTCCTTTAGACAATGCTATCCCACTATTAGTTAGTAGGTAGCACCGTCGTTGGAATTTTGAGGGTCAATTCGAAAGGGACATACGGTCACTAATGCAATGTTAGGACGTCTTAGTAATAACCGTAATGTCTTAAATCAATTTATTCGAGGCAACAATTCCGAGGCAACCATTCTGAGGCAACCTTTCCGAATCGGGACTTTGATCTTTGTTTAGACAAAAGGACGACTACTAAAACATCCTATACTCAATGATCGTTTACCAAAGGCAACCAAGTGGGAGTGTACCCTAGGAATGCGCATGTGTGAATGATTCAATTTCAGTTTATTTATCTTTGCACATTTAGGGTGATCTAACTGTTATAAAATTAATCATACATTCTTGCCATGCATCCTAATATCATACATCTAACAGTTAATAATTTGCGGAATTTAAATTGCGGAAATTAAACTAAGCTATTACAAGGCTTCGAGTATTTACATAGCAAAAAACAAACCCTTTGAGAATAAAGCGATAAATGGAAATAAATGTCCTAATTAAACTATTACAAACTGTAGGCAGTTACATCAATATGGATAAAAATAATAATAAAGTGCGCGAGGAAAATTAGATCGACGAGAAATTAGGGTTTTGACCCTTCTAACCTAAAATTAAAAGAAAAATGTTTTTTGTTGTTTTTAATAAAAGAAATAAGTTTTCTAAATTAAATATGAAAATTAATTAGTTAATTAAATTAATTAAGAAAAATAATTACATGACCTATTTTTGTGTTTTTGATTATTTTAGGAAAAAAAATAAAATATAATTAAGTTATTAATAAAACCTATTTATTCTAATTATTTTTAATTATGTACAAAAATAAATTAAAGTTATCTAAATTAATCAAACCTAATTAAATTAATTAATTTTTTAATAAAAATAAATATCTTAAATTTAATTGGATAGAAAAATATTTTTGTGATTTTTTTTATAAAAAGAAAATAGTTTGATTGGTTAGTAAAATAAATTAAATAAATTAAATGAAATAAAAAAAATAAAAAAATAAATAGAGAAAGAAATTTGGGCCTGAATAGTATTTTGAAGGGGTGTAAATAGTCAGATCTGGGCCCAAAAAGATGAGGTCCGTGTTGACTTGTGAGATCCTGTGCTACGCGTTTGACTTGGCTTTTGGTGTTCCTCCCATCATGGCCCTTGGATCTGGCCTCAGGACACTTGGCATGACAGATGATGAGGGAGCATGATAGTCTCGGCGTGACAGATGATGAGGGAGCATGATAGTCTCCTGGCTTGTGTACGCATGTAATTGCCTGAAAGAAAATAATATTGAGAAAAGTGGGGGACCTGGGATTCGAACCCAGGTCCTGAAGGCAATCTCCAGCGCTTGGCAACCAGTTGAGCTGTTGGTTTTTGTTGTACATATAACAAGAAATAATGATAATATATAAAAAAGCGTGTTAGTGGAGGAAACAAAAAAAAAATGCGCCAAAGTTTGAATAGTCCAATGGAAAGGTGCCACGTGGGTCATCTTCTTCCTCTCTCCGTGGGTAAAAGTCCCAGACTTTTACCTACGGACGTTTGTCCGTTGCTATAAGTCTGGTTCGTTCCCAAATCTTCCACGGGCCATATAAATGACATCTAATGCCATGGTTTGACTCGTCTCGTCCTTCTGAACATGATGGTACCATTCATGAAAGCTCATTTCACCTGCAAGCCAAAACCCTAAAACAGAATCCAAAACCCTAACAATGGTGAAATCTTGTATAGGCCGTATAAATGGAATTAAACCATACAAAAGCTTGCATATGTCTCATAGATCAAGAATATGTGGTTAATTCATGCTAACAATGCTGAAATCATGCTAACCGAATTCAAGAATTCACGGATATCTTGATGGACTTACAACGCGATACAGGGCCTGGAAACGCTTGCTTTGGATTGCTTTAGCTTGCTGAGGATCCCAGGAAGCAAGTGGAATGGCCAAGGAGTCTTGAATTGGCCTCTAAGTTTGAATTCGTGTTTTCAATTTTTCTTGATTTTTCAAGTTTTTGTTCTGCCTCTTGCGCCTGCTTCTAACCTCTCTTTTAGGTATGCATTCCTTCTATATGTATTGAGGAATGAATTAGGTTTGAAAACTTGGCCTCAATCTTCCTCCACCAACATCCTTGATCTTCATTTGATTCACCTTTAAATCTTTCCAAAAATGATCCAAATCCAATCTTTTTGTGCACACATGCCTTGATACGAGTTTGATTTTATGCTAGCTGTGTAATAAGACCTGAAACAAGCACACAATCTTTGGTTTTCAATATTTTGGATTTTATATGATTTGTTTTGATTTAAATTGAATTAATTCAAATAAAAATCAAAATAAATAATAAAAGCATGATAAGGACAAGTGGCAAGGGATAGATCTCGTGGACTATGTTGCCTATCCAAAACAAGTGAGAAAGTTTGGGCCCATTTGGCAAAATTTGAATATTTAGGCATAGTTGACTTTTGGCAATTTTACAAAAAAGGTCAATTTCACCAATGCATAACTTCCTCAATTTTGACTCGTTGGAGGTATTCCTTAACTTTTTAGAAAGATTTAGATGTACTCTAATCAACCCTTTTGGTCTCATTTCTGTTTGATATTCCATGCTCGTATATGAAGCTTTGACAAAAAATGTGTTTTTGTTGACTTTTCAAAATGACCTATAATGTCCAAATTCATAACTTATTGTGAGTGCATATTTTTAACTTGGGGGATGAAGATGGACTATAGGTAATTGCATCCTCTTCAAAATGAGCTTTGGATGGGTCATTTCTCATAAAGTATGAGAAAGTTATGCTTGGTCAAAGTTGAGTTGACTTTTCCTACAAAACCCTAATTTAGCAACTTTTGAGTCTTGATGAATTATGAGCAATCCTTGATGAATCATGATCAACCCTTGATAAAATGATGAAATATACTTCAAAATGAGGATGTTGACCAAAAATCTTGTAGTTTGACTGTATGTGAGCCACATTTGACTTCTGCCCTATCACAGTCGATTTTTGGGCCTTTGAGCAATTGACTGAGCAAATTTCCTCCGCAAAGCTTGAAACTTGACATAGATGATCTTGAGAACATATTAGGACATTGGTGAGCATTTGGGATCCCTTGGAATCAAGTATCTTGATGCAACATGAAACCATAATTTGAGGTAGACTGCCTTAGGAGAGAGCTTGTCTGGCCAACCCTTGGACTACCTTGAGCAACTTGAGTATCATTCTTGAAATGTTTTGAAAAATATGGGAGGGAAAATTTTGGGGTACAACAGCTGCACCTGTTCAATCTTCTTAAACCTGAGGATGTAGATTGGCTTTCGTGCCTTTCGTGATCCGAAGGTGGAAGATGATTGAACACTAAAGTGCCCAGAAATTTGCACTCGCATGAAGTGGTGTCCGTCTTGCGATATCGGGAATGGGCTTACAGATGCCACTTGGAAATTACTGACGAGGGGATGGGCTTAAAGATGCCATCTGAAGGAGTGTCGATCGCATAAGAGATTCCTTAGCGAGAGCTTGTATACATGTCATTGAGGAAGATTCCGCTGGGGAATGCTGATCTCTGTCTTGAGAGAGATAGAATTTTAGGAGCTTCGGTCGTCTGTTATTCTGCTGGTGAGTCGTCTCAATTTGAATATAGGAACTTCGATCGTTTGTATTCGACTGAGGAAACATCTCTGTTGAATTTTAGGAACTTCGATCGTCCGTATTCTACTAAGGAATCATCTCTGTTGAATTTTAGGAACTTCGGTCGTCCGTATTCTATTGAGGAATGATCTCTGTTGAATTTTAGGAACTTCGGTCGTCTGTATTCGACTGAGGAAACATCTCTGTTGAATTTTAGGAACTTCGATCGTCCGTATTCGACTGAGGAAACAACTCTGTTGAATTTTAGGAACTTCGATCATCCGTATTCTACCGAGGAAACATCTCTGTTAAATTTTAGGAACTTCGATCGTTTGTATTCTACTGAGGAAACATCTATGTTGAATTTTAGGAACTTCGGTCGTCCGTATTCAACTAAGGGATCATCTTTATTGAAGAGGAAAACTGAATTTTAAGAGCTTCGGTCGTCCGTATTCAACTGGGGAATCAACTCTGTTGAATTTTAGGACCTTCGGTCGTCCGTATTCTACTGAGGAAACATTGCTGTTTAATTTTAGGAACTTCGATCGTCCGTATTCGACTGAGGAATCATCTCTGTTGAATTTTAGGAACTTCGATCGTCTGTATTCAACTGGGGATTAAACTATTATCAGTCATACCCGGGCTTCACAGCTCGAATTTTGTGAGAATTTTATTGTATCTTTCGTGAAAGGTAAAGGTTAGCTGTATGTAATGCATGATATGTATCAGGCAATAATGTTCTCAAAATAAATCAGATTGTGTTGTATGATGCGTATGCATGTGTCATGATGTATGGAAATGTGATGTTTTTAGCTGGGGAAAATAAATCCCGGATTGCTGCTGGAGAAAAGAGTTGAATTCTTCATTTCCGTTGGGGATAGTGAATGAAGATGTTTGTGAGAATAAACCTGCAGGAGAGGATAACTCTGCCGGGGAATAAACCGATGAGAACATGACTATGTGGGGAGGACATACTCTGCTAGAGAACCTGTTGATTTAGAGAAATAACCTCGGCTGGGGATGAATCATCATCGCTGGCGATGATAAACTCTGTCAGGGATTGAGTTTCTGTTTGTGAAAGGAATGTACTCCGCTGGGGGTGATTTTCCAGTTGCGACTTCACTGGGAATAATCTTCTAGACTCTACCGGGGACAATCATCCAGAGTCCACTGGGGATAATTTTTTCAAATTCCACTGGGGATAATTTTCATACTCCACTGGGGATAATTTTCTAGTGCTGATGGTAGATAAACTCTGTTTGGGGAGAATATTTCTGACTCATTCGCGGTTGCGAGCCTCAGCTCGGGAGAATTAACACTACTATCTTTTCTTACTCTGCGGGGAGTGAATGTACCTTAGTCATATTCTTCAGCTAAATCTATCCATGTACCTGGTGGATAGAGTAATTGTACAGCTTGGACTTTTCTCGTTTGCCCCTGTTTCTGATATTACGAGTAATCATCTTTCATTTCGCATGTAAATATTCACGTGCAACAATTATTGTAAAATGCATATATAAAAAATGAACCATTGGACGTTCTTGCAAAACAAAACAGAAAAAGAAAATAATTTGAAATTTATTTGTGAAAATGAATTGTATTAACTCTGAAGTTTGGCCTGTAAATAGGCGTTTTTGTACAAGAGGCTGACGTCCTAGTAAGAGTATGCCGCCGAACAAATAGAATTTATATAATTTGTGAAAAACAAAGAAAAACAGCTATGTGAATAATCCCATTGGGTTCCAACTCTGCTATTGCCTTTATATCTTCGAGCGTCTCATCACTTTGCTACTTGGTTGAAGGTAGCTCAGATTGTTTGGTGCCATTCGAGCTTGTTAGTCAATACCGAAGTCTGGTCGCACGGTGATCCAATGAGACATAGTGTTACGCTTTAATCCCTAATTTTTGCCTGGACCGCCCTTTCAGGTTTTCGGTCCACCGGGATACCCTTTTTTGCCCAAGCCGCCTTTTCAGGTTTTCGACTTGCCGGGTGTACAGTTTTTTTCATTTTCATCCCTTATTTTTTCTCGAACCCTTTTGGTTCGCCGGGAAGCCCTTATTTTTGCCTAGGGCAGTCGACCTAGCGGGTCTTTAATTATGCGTAGTATTTTTTCACTATGTCTGCATTGACGGGGTGAGGAAGGTGGTCACCATCCATGGTGGTTAGAATCATAGCTCCTCCTGAGAAAATGTTCTTAACCACAAATGGCCCTTCGTACGTAGGGGTCAATTTGCCCCTGGGATCACCTTGCGGCAATATGATGCGTTTGATCACCAGATCCCCAACTTGATACTCTTGTCGTCTAACTTTCTTGTTAAATTCCTTGATCATCCATTTTTGATACGTTTGACCATGAAAAGTAGTAGTAAGTCTCTTTTCATCGATTAAGTTCAGCTGATCAAGTCGGGTCTGAATCCAGTCATCTTCGCTCAAACCTGCATCCTTCATAATCCGAAGAGAGGGTATCTGATCTTCAATGGGCAAGACTGCCTCCATGCCATATACCAAGGAATAAGGTGTTGCCCCTGTTGACGTTTGCGCTGAGGTACGGTACCCATGGAGAGAAAATGGTAACATCTCATGCCAATCTCTGTATGTCACTGTCATCTTATGCACAATCTTCTTGATATTCTTATTAGCCGCTTCAACAGGCCCATTCATCTTCGGCCGATAAGGAGAAGAGTTGTGATGTTGTATCTTGAACTGCTTGCAGAGCTCGGTGATCATCATATTGTTGAGATTTGTACCATTGTCTGTAATGATCCTCTCTGGTACATCGTATCGACAGATCAAATTATGTTGAATCAACCGTGCCACGAAGTTCTTGGTAACTGTAGCAAAGGAAGTTTCTTCAACCCACTTTGTAAAGTAATTAATAACTACCAGGATGAAACGATGCCCGTTGGACGCAGTAGGTCTGATCTCCCCAATCATATCGATGCCCCACATTGCAAAAGGCCAAGAAACTGTCAAGACTTTCAGAGGAAATGAAGGTATGTGCACCTTATCAGCATAGACTTGGCACTTATGACAGGTCCGAGAATGCTGATAACAATCGGCTTCCAGGGTGGACCATTAATATCCTGTCGGTAGGATCTTCTTTGCCATGGTGTGTCCATTGGAATGAGTTCCGAAAGTACCTTCATGTAACTCTACCATAATCCTTTCTGCTTCGTTCTTATCCACACATCGCAGCAGGGTTGAATCGTGGTTACGCTTGTAAAGGATACCATTACTAATGAAGACTTTTGCCACGAACCTCCTCAGAAACTTCTTATCATTAACAGATGCACCCTCAGGGAATTCTTGAGCCTCAAGATACCTTTTTACCTCGTGAAACTAGGGTTTATCTGCTACCTCTTTAGTCTCAATGTCACAGCAATGTGCAGGTTCGTCCAACCTCTCAATGGTAATCTGGGGAGCCTCGTTGTCCCACCTGACTTTGAATATAAAAGACATCATATCTTGCGCGTCCGCCAACTGATTCTCCTCTCTTGGGAAGTGTTCAAAGGTTATCTCTTTAAAGTGTGGAAGCAAAGTCAATACATACTCTTTGTAAGGAATAAGATTTGGGTGCTTCATATCCCACTCGCCTTTGATCTGACTGATCACGAGAGCGGAATCTCCGAATACACTTAAGAACTTAATCCTTAGGTCAATAGCTGCTCGAAGACCCATGATGTACACTTCATACTCCGCCATATTGTTGGTGCAGTTAAAACACAATCGGGCGGTGAACGGAGTATGACAGCCTTCAGGAGATATGATCACTGCGCCAATGCCATAACAAAAGCGTTTGAAGCTCCATCAAAGTACATAGACCATCGGGATCCTTCCTCAGGTCCTTCATCCGGTCCAGGTGTTTCACAGTCAGTTACCAACATGATGTTCTCATCCGAGAACTCAAAGTTCATAGACTGGTAATCATCCACTGCCTGATGTGCCAAATGATCTGCCAACACACTTCCCTTGATTGCTTTTTGAGTCGTGTGTTGGATGTCATACTCAGTCAATATCATCTGCCATCTTACTATTTTTCTGGATAAGGCAGGCTTCTCGAAGATATACTTGATTGGATCCATCTTTGATATCAATAGAGTAGTGTGAGTCAGCATATACTGTCTCAGACGGCGAGCAGCCCATGCCAAAGTGCAACAAGTTTTATCAAGCACTGAGTATCGGGTCTCACAGTTGGTAAACATTTTGCTAAGGTAGTAAATAGCATGCTCTTTTCGGCCAGACTCATCATGCTGCCCCAACACGCACCCCATTGAATTGTCGAGTACTGTCAAGTATAAGATTAAAGGTCTCCCTTTAACTCGAGGCATCATAATAGGTGGCTCTTGGAGATATTCCTTTATCCTTTCGAAAGCGGCTTGAAATTCATCATTCCATCTTACCACTTGATCTTTCTTCAGTAACTTGAAGATTGGCTCACAAGTAGCAGTTAGGTGTGAGATGAATCAGGCAATATAATTCAGTCGTCCCAAAAAGCCTCTGACTTCCTTTTCAGTTCGGGGAGCTGGCATTTCCTGTATAGCCTTCACCTTTGCAGGATCCACTTGAATACCTTTATCACTAATGACGAAACCCAACAGCTTACCCGACCTCACCCCGAAGGTGCACTTGTTCGGGTTTAACCTCAGCTTGTACAACTTCAACCTGTCAAATAACTTCTGGAGATGGTTAAGATGTTCCTCTTCAGTCTAGGATCTTGCAATCATGTCGTCAACGTATACCTCAATCTCATGATGAATCATGTCGTGGAACAAAGCGACCATGGCGTGCTGATACGTTGCCCCAACATTCTTCAATTTGAACGGCATGACTTTATAGCGAAAGGTACCCCATTGCGTAACAAAGGTTGTCATTTCCATGTCTTCGGGAGCCATCTTAATCTGATTGTAACCGGAGAAACCGTCCATAAAGGAGAATACCTTATGCTGTGCGGTGTTGTCAACCAGAACGTCAATATGAGGCAGAGGGAAATCATCCTTGGGGCTCGCCATGTTCAGATCCCTATAGTTAACACACATCCATACTTTACCATATTTCTTCGGCACTGGAACCACGTTGGAAACCCACTGTGGGTAAGAAGTGACAGCTAGAACACCGGCATCAAACTATTTCATAACCTCAGCCTTGATTTTCCCAGACATCTCTGGGCGCATTCGGAGAACTTTCTGTTTCACTAGAGGGCAGTCTTCTTTAGTTGGCAGACGGTGAACCACAATATCGGTATCCAATCCAGGCATATCTTCGTAAGACTAGGCAAAGATCTCAACATAGTCACGCAACATCCGTATCAACCGTTGCTTAACGCTAGACTCCAGATTTGCACCGATCTTGACCTCTTTCTTGTCTACTTCTGTACCCAGATTTACTGTTTCCACTGGCACTTCATGCGGCTGTATGGCCCTCTCTTCCTGAAGTAACAGTCTAGCAAGTTCACCAAGCACTTCACAATCATCTTCACCTTCGTCCTCAGCTTGGTTGATCAGACTTTCGAAGTCATAACTGGCAGTAGCAGAGTCGTTATCAGTGGGATCCATAGTGGATGTAGACCTGTATATGTGAGTGTGTGTAAGACAAATAGCTATTTTGCAAGATAGAAAAGAAAAACAAGGAGCACAAAATTCGTAATGCAAGAGAACATCCAATGCTTTTATTGATGATATATGGAGATGACACATAATAAGCCCTCAAACAAATCCACGGTGTCTCAGGCAAGGCACCGGGCCGTAAAGTTTTAAACTGTCTGTTACAAATCTCAAAACAAAAGTCTTATTATTGTGTAATAACAGAAACGGGCATGGAATCCCTCGTCGTCCAGTTGCTCAAGCCACCGTCGGTAGTCGGGTAAATCCAACTGTCAAAATCTGACTCTTCATCATCATATCCGATAGCATTTACTCCCTGTCATGTTTTGGCATAGGAGCCGTTATGACATTAGGTTTTTCCGGAGCTTCAAACTCAATCTCCTTAGCTTCAATCAGATCCTGCACTTTATTCTTCAAAGCCCAGCAGTTGTTGGTATCATGCCCCGGGTTATCACAGTGATAAGCACAACGGGCGTTTGGATTATACAGCGGTGACGTAGTACTGGGATTCTTTGGAGCCTCCTTCAGAATGACCAAGTTGGTTTTCAACAGTTGCGGCAGAATTTGAGATAGAGTCATACTGAGTCGAGTATACTACCTTTGCGGTATTTCTACTCTTTGCTGATTATTGCGTTGTGGGGCAACAGTTGGTCTTGATATTACCACCGCATTAACTGCTTGGCGGCGTTCGGGTCGATTTTGGCTCCTCGAGCTGTAAACTGCACTAGATTCCTTCTTGAAAGGCTTCTTCTCTGTACTTGACGAAGCACCCTTATGTATCTTGCCACTTTTAATACCAGCTTCAACTCTCTCCTCAGTCATAATCAATTCAGTGAACCCAGACGATGAACTTCCGATCAAATGATTGAAGTATGGACCAGACAAAGTCCCAAGAAACATATCCACCAACTCCCTGTCAGCCAGAGGGGGTTGGACTCTTCCAACAATATCTCTCCATTTCTGAGCGTAGTCCTTAAAACCTTCGCTCGCACCCATAGACATACCATGAAGTTGGGTACGCGTAGGAGCAAGGTCGGCATTATACTGGTATTGCTTGTAAAAAGTGGCAACAAGGTCCTCCCAGTTAGGGACGTTAGCTCCTTCCAGTTGATAGAACCATTCAAGTTGAGTCCCTGACAGACTATCTTGAAAGAAATGAACCCAAAGGTTCCTATCAGCAGTATACAGTTAGATCTTTCTGACATACGAGCGGAGGTGTAACTTTGGGCAGGAGACCTCGTCGTACTTAGCAAAGACAGGAGCTTTAAACTTGTGCGGGATCACCACCCCAGATGCCAAACCCAAATCTTCGAAGTCCAACCCAAGTATCTTCTGGATCTCCATTGCGCTCAACCGGTCTTCGAGTTGCTTATACCTATCCTTGGCAGGAAGATACTGGTCTTCATCAAAGTCAGTGTCATTGTCAGAAACCACAGGGCTAGGACCCTTCCTTTCCTCTTGATTCTCTCCCTCTCCAGATGAGTGAGATAAATCAGCTTCTTGTCTCAACCTGTTCCCAAACCTGTGACCCATATTCAGCAGGACCACCTTCTTCTTCTTCTTCTTCTTCTTCTTCTTCTTGTCCTTCAAGATAAGAGTCTTAAAATCTTATTGACTCTTGGCTAAATTAAGGAAAATTTCCTGGAACTGGGTATTCTGAGCTTGAAGAGCCTTAATAGCTTGATCAGTAGGTGTTTCAGAAGACATGTTGTGCTGAAATAAACAACGAAGAAGATAAGAAACCTGTAAGGGTACCTGTAATGAGATGCATGGTAATGGAATGCGTATGAAATGATTTCAAAGACCTTAGGGAGATTCAAATTTGTAAACCAAAATAAAACACACTTTATTAGATTAAAACTTGAAACAATGTTTAACAAATTCCTTTAAGGCGTTACAAAAGAAATACTGAAAAGCAAATCTAAACTAGAAACAATAAAAGACATCAGAATTCCCAAGGTCATTTCCCCTTCGTGTTGACATAATCGTTGATTGTCCTCTCAGTCTCTAGCTGCCTTGTAAGCTTTAAGATCTTTTGTTCTTGCTCCTAATACTTCTCTCTGTAGGTATCTCGTTCTTCCCTTAACTAGATCCAAGATCTCTTTAATGCCCCAATATCAGTAGGCATGTAAGGATGGAGGATCATATAAGGAACCCCTTCTTCATCAGCATGTTCCACAATCACCGACAAAACAGCTTCATATGGCATTCCCAGCTTTTGAGCACGAGCTCGAACCCACTGGAGATACGGTTGAATTGGGAGAGAAGTCTTCATTCCTAGCTCATGTGGATCAGACATGTTCATCCTGTCCCAGGATCATATAAATCGGCGGCGATGTCCCTCAACATCCCCCATGAAGTCAAAGACAATGTTTGGAAGCAGCAACTCATGAGGACCGTCCCTTTGAGCTCGTCCAAACTGTCGTAAGGCCAAACAAGGATTATAGGTTATCCCTCCTCTAATTCCAAGCAATGGAACATTGGGGTATTCCCCACACCGATCAATGACAACTACCTTTTCCATATCTTTAGTACTCCAAAGGATGTCCGTATGAGCGAGGGACATGATTCTGTAAGCCCAACCCATACCTTCCTCATTCTTCAATACAGATTTGGGGAGGTGAGAAATAAACCACCTCGCCAGCAGCAGTGCACAACATAAGAGAGTTACCCTACTCCGAACAGTACAGGTATAAAGAGCATGCATAATATCACCTAAGAGAGTAGGCACTGGGTTACGAGACATGAAAATCTTGACTGCGTTCACATCGATGAAAGAATCTGAATTAGGGAACAGAACCAAGCCATAGATGAGGAGATCCAGGACGTCTTCAAATGCTTGAAAGTCCAAACTATCCCAGAACTGTTGAGCTTGAACAATCAATAACTTAGCCACGAAGCCTTTAATCCCACACTGAATGTCCCAGTTAGATATTACATCAGCCTTTGTTAGATGGAGGGCTGAAGCAATATCCTCTAGCCTAGGATCTATCTCCAAACCTGTAAAGGGTGTCTACTCTAGAATAAATATGCCAAGTAAATCAGAGAACTCCTCCAAAGTAGGGACCAACTGATAGTCCGGGAAGGTGAAACAGTGATGCAACGGGTCAAAGAACTGGGACAAGACGCTCATCATTTGCTCATCCAACTTGGAAGTGACCAGGCTGAGGAGATGGCCATGTCTTCTAACAAAGGATGAAGTATCAGGAACCTTTGAAACCAACTCTCTAAGCTGAGCAGGGATTTGCACGAAGTTGATCCGAATGGTATTTCTGCGCATATATGCCATAATCTGCAAAACAGAACAAAGATGAATCCCCTCGGTCTTTGAAATGGTTAGTATAATGAAATATGCATGCAATGTCATCATGCATGATGTCATGATAAAAACACACCACAGGTATCACAGATAGCAAACATGGTAAGGGCAAACAAGTCACACAATAACCCTTAAATTTTAGGCTGGCATGGAGTTTAGGCACTACCCTCTTTCAGTTTAGTTGGTTCAACCTGTCCTAGTAATAGTAACCAGGTTTTAGAGGTTCTCAATATCACTGACCATCCTCGATCGGTCATAATTCCAGTTTAGCAATCTTTTCTTGCGGCCGAAATCATCGCGAGAGTATGGTCTCAATGAGTGTAGCATACTGCTACTTTTCTATGGCCAAGTTGGTCAATTATAGGTTCTAAGGTAAGTTGATGCTTAATGACCCATTAGCAGCCCCATACTCTCCTTGTTGCTCCACAAGGGATATCCGTACCAACTAATGTGTCACACCAATGTAGCTACTACTTCAACCGTACCGGTCTATGCCGTACAGTTCCCTCACAGTCTATTGCTACTTACCTAAAAGGTATCCCCAGATCCAGGTTAGGATCTATAGTAACTCAGATACAAAGCCCACAAATATAAAGCAAACAAATCAATCAATTGAAAACAATATGATGAACTAATCCTAAGGTACATCCCACTTATATTTCCCAGCAGAGTCTCCAGTTCTGTGATAGGGTGGCCAGAACCGGGACGTGTTTCCCTATTTTGTTAGGAATTTGCTGGTTTGCGTTTTGCGTTTGTTTTCACAAAATGTCGCGGTAAGCAAGAGTTGCCACTGACTTTTATTTTATCCAACAAGGAAAGGAAAAAAGCACAGAAAATTCCTTTTTCGAGATATTTTTGAGTACGGGGGGTAGATTATAGAAATGGAAGGTATTAGCATCCTTTCTATCCGTAGTTATCTACGGGCTCTTAGGTACTTGCTCATCATTTTCAAAATTGTTTTCTTTGTGTTTGCGTGATTTGGAAAGCTTTTGTTTTGACTTCGATTTAACTCTTGCTTCTGTCTTCAAGAGTGTAATGAAGTGTTTTTGAAAACTTTGTTTGTAAAGGAGTGTAAGTGTGAAAAATTTGTTTTGGATTAAGCAAGTATCTAAGAACTAATCTACCTACTCGAAAAAATAATTGTTCTATGTTCGTTTCCTTTAGACAATTCTATCCCACTATTACTGAGTAGGTAGCACCGTCATTGGAATTTTGAGGGTCAATTTGAAAGGGAGATACAATCACTAAAGCAATGTTAGGACGTCTTAGTAATAACCCTAATGTCTTAGATCAATTTATTCGAGGCAACAATTCCGAGGCAACCATTCTGAGGCAACTTTTCTGAATCGGGACTTTGATCTTTGTTTAGACAAAAGGACTACCACTAAAACATCCTATACTCAATGACCGTTTACCAAAGGCAACCAAGTGGGAGTGTACCCTAGGAGTGCACATGTGCGAATGATTCAATTTCAGTTTATTTATCTTTGCACATTTAGGGTGATCTAACTGTTTTAAAATTAATCATACATTCTTGTCATACATCCTAATATCATACATCTAACAGTTAATAATTTGCGGAATTTAAATTACGGAAATTAAACTAAGCTATTACAAGGCTTCGGTTATTTTCATAGCCAAAAACAAACCCTTTGAGAATAAAGCAATAAATGGAAATAAACGTCCTAATTAAACTATTACAAACTGTAGGCAGTTACATCAATATAGATAAAAATAATAATAAAGCGCGCAAGGAAAATTAGATCGGCGAGAAATTAGGGTTTTGACCCTTCTGACCTAATTAAAAGAAAAATGTTTTTTTGCTGTTTTTAATAAAAGAAATAAGTTTTCTAAATTAAATATGAAAATTAATTAGTTAATTAAATTAATTAAGAAAAATAATTACATGATCTATTTTTGTGTTTTTGATTATTTTAGGAAAAAAATACAATTAAGTTAGTAATAAAACTTATTTATTCTAATTATTTTTAATTATGTACAAAAAGAAATTAAAGTTATCTAAATTAATCAAACCTAATTAAATTAATTAATTTTTTAATAAAAATAAATATCTTAAATTTAATTGGATAGAAAAATATTTTTGTGATTTTTTTGATAAAAAGAAAATAGTTTGCTTGGTTAGTAAAATAAATTAAATAAATTAAATGAAATAAAAAAAATATAGAGAAAGAAATTTGGGCCTAAATAGTATTTTGGAGGGGTGCAAATAGTCAGATCTGGGCCCAAAAAGTTGAGGTCCATGTTGACTTGTGAGATCTTGTGCTACGCGTTTGACTTGGTTTTTGGTGTTCCTCCCATCATGGCCCTTGGATCTGGCCTCAGGATACTTGGCATGATAGATGATGAGGGAGCATGATAGTCTCCTGGCTTGTGCATGCATGTAATTTCCTGAAAGAAAATAATATTGAGAAAAGTGGGGGACCTGGGATTCGAACCCAGGTCCTGAAGGCAATCTCCAACGCTTGGCAACCAGCTGAGCTGTTGGTTTTTGTTGTACATATAACAAGAAATAATGATAATATATAAAAAGTGTGTTAGTGGAGGAAACAAAAAAAAAAGCGCCAGAGTTTGAATAGTCCAATGGAAAGGTGCCACACGGGTCATCTTCTTCCTCTCTCTGTGGGTAAAAGTCCGAGACTTTTACCTACGGACGTTTGTCCGTTGCTATAATCCTGATTCGTTCCCAAATCTTCCATGGGCCATATAAATGACATCTAATGCCATGGTTGGACTCGTCTCGTCTTTCTGAACATGATGGTACCATTGATGAAATCTAATTTCACCTGCAAGCCAAAACCCTAAAACGAAATCCAAAACCCTAACAATGGTGAAATCTTGTATAAGCCATATAAATGCAATTAAACCATACAACAAGCTTGCATATGTCTCAGATCAAGAATATGTGGTTAATTTATGCTAACAATGCTTAAATCGTACAAACCGAATTCAAGAATTCATGGATATCGTGATGGACTTACAACGCGATACAAGGCCTGGAAACACTTGCTTTGGATTGCTTTAGCTTGCTGAGGATCCCAGGAAGCAAGTGGAATGGCCAAGGAGTCTTGAATTGGCCTCTAAGTGTGAATTCATGTTTTCACTTTTTCTTGATTTTTCAAGTTTTTGTTCTGCCTCTTGCGCCTTCTTCTAACCTCTCTTTTAGGTCTGCATTCCTTCTATATGTATTGAGGAGTGAATTAGGTTTGAAAACTTGGCCTCAATCTTCCTCCACCAACGTCCTTGATCTTGATTTGATTCATCTTTAAATCTATCCAAAATGATCCAAATCCAATCTTTTTGTGCACACATGCCTTGATACAAGTTTAATTTGATGCTAGTTGTGTAATAAGACCTGAAACAAGCACAAAATCTTTGGTTTTCAATATTTTGGATTTTATATGATTTGTTTTGATTTAAATTGAATTAATCAAATAAAAATAAAAATAAATAATAAAAACATGATAAGGACAAGTGGCAAGGGCTAGAGATCGTGGACTATGTTTCCTATCCAAAACAAGTGAAAAGGTTTGGACCCATTTGGCAAAATTTGAATATTTAGGCATAGTTGACTTTTGGCAATTTTGCAAAAAAAGGTCAAATTCACCAATGCATAACTTCCTCAATTTTGACTCTTTGGAGGTATTATTAGAATTTTTAGAAATCTTGAGATGTCCTCTAATCAACCCTTTTGGTCTCATCTCAATATGATATTCCATGCTCATATATGAATCTTTGACAAAAAAGGTGTTTTTGTTGACTTTTCAAAATGACCTATAATGTCCAAATTCATAACTTCTTGTGAGTGCATATTTTGAACTTTGGAGCTCAAGATGGATTGTAGGTAATTGCATCCTCTTCAAAATGAGCTTTGGATGGGTCGTTTCTCATAAAGTATGAGAAAGTTATGCTTGGTCAAAGTTGAGTTGACTTTTCCTAGAAACCCCTAATTTAGCAACTTTTGAGTCTTGATGAATTATGAGCAATCCTTGATGAATCATGATCAACCCTTGATCAAATGATTAAATATACTTCAAAATGAGGATTTTGACCAAAAATATTGAAGTTTGACTGTATGTGGGCCATAATTGACTTTTCCCCTAGCACAATCAATTTTTGGGCCTTTGAGCAATTGACTGAGCAAATTTCCTCTACAAGGCTTGAAACTTGACATAGATGATCTTGAGAACATATTAGGACATTGGTGAGAATTTGGGATCCCTTGGACTCAAGTATCTTGATGCAACATGAAACCCTAATTTGAGGTAGACTACCTTAGGAGAGAGCTTGTCTGGCCAACCCTTGGACTACCTTGAGCAACTTGTGTATCATTCTTGAAATGTTTTGAAAAATATGGGAGGGCAAATTTTGGGGTACAACACCTCCAAAGCCAAAACTGAGGGTTAATCACAGGATTGACTAGTTAATCCTAAGATATGTCCTAATAGAATTAAATGGGACTTGTTCTATCGATGCAACGCCTTACTTTGTAAGAAACAATTTTTCTCTAAATAAGGGAACAAGGAAAAGTTTTCCACAAAAATGCTATAAATTGACTGATTGAAGGTGACTCGTGACCGACAGAAGACTAGGACTAGTCCTAAATGAATTAAATTTTGAGTGAAAGTGAATTCCAGTATCATAATGGAACGAGATTCAATAACATAAATGACCATATAAAAAGATTGTTCAAAAGTAAATAAGATGCAAGTAAAATATTTAAAGGGCACAACTGAAAAGATTGTTCAAAACTAAATGTGGTGATTCACGTACATTAACATTATTGAACTCTTTCCTCCTTACGCTTGGAAATAAGGAGTTTTACAAGTGATTTTAGTACAAAGTGAAAACACTGAATACTATATTAGACTGTCTTATTTATAGTAGTTACATAATAACTGAACATGCACTTCAATGAAATACTAATCTGACACATATATGGCTTAATAAAACCGCTTCCTCATAATTAGCCACGTAGTTGGCGCCTTGATCAAGAAACTTTCTGCAACCGCTGTAATATTCAAATTTCAAAATCTATCCTCCTATAAGTTTTACTTCTATATCAACCATTTCCGTAGACAAATAACCCAAATTCTCTAAGTCTTGGATTCCATTCTTATCGACAAAACAAAAATTGACTGGCTTGTTATTGTCTTTGTCGACTAGTTTCTCTTTTGTTCATCGATCTCCCTTTAATTCTTTATAAGAACTTTACAACTATCATTTTCTTGACTCTAATCTTCTTAAAGTCCCTACTCCTAGAAGGCACTTTCCCTTCAGTTCACAGGGTTTACCTACTAACAATGCAATAAATGCTTTAAGGAACTTTTAAGGTAACAAAATGCCCCCAAGAGATGCCATTTTCGAATTCGAAAAATATGACGTAATGACGTCTCTAAAATGTCGACTACCTTCAATAAAACTTACTCGTTTTCATTTCATGCTTAGTTGAAGCTACTATTTTCCCTTCCTTATGACGTCATGCCATCACGATAATGTATCTCACATTTTCCTCGAGACGTGCGCATACCAACCCACCCATTATTTATTTTTAATGGGATACGTGGCCCACTATCTTCCACCCTATATCATCATGTGTCCTCAGATGCGACAAACGAATTTTAGAAGTTAAAAAAAAGAAACTCAAACGTTTTTTTTTCTTTTTAACTTAGGGTTTCCCTCCCATTTTTCTCTTTTTCTACAATCAAACTTTCAACGAATCTTATTTTCAAAAGACAAAACCCTATTTCTTCTTTGAATCTTCATCTTCTCCAACATTTCCTTCCTCTCTAATGGCGAGCTCCTCCAAACGCGTTCCTCACTCCGCAAAACTACAACACCCACTTATTATTGATGAAAGAGAGTATGTTCCTAAACCTCCCTACGTCGAAGAAAAAGCCAAAATCTGGAAATATCATGTATTAATTCCCTTTTCCCTTGCTGATGAACCTTTAGCCTTTCTAGGTCCTCTTCCTGAAGAATGTGAAACAATAGTCTCTACATACAAACATGTATTTTTTTTCCGTGCAGTAACGTTACTAGACCCATAGTATCCCTTGAACAACCTTTATCACTTCACTATGTTGATAGAAACTTTAGAACTGCTCCTCCCATAAAATGCCCTTGTTGTACCCTAAAAGTTTCCGTCCCCTTTTTACTTAACACATGCCCATTGAGGTCCTCAACTTGCCCAAGAATGACTAAGAATTGACCAGACAAATTCTCCTCCTAAGGCAATGAACCTCTAACTAGGATTTCAATTTCCATCAAGATGTGTGAGATCCAGTGGTCTCAAATATTTTCCATGGTCCTAATACGTCCTCAAGGTTATCCATGCCAAATTTCATGCCTTGCACAACAAGTTTGTTCAGTCAACTGCTAAAATGCCTGAAAATCAATTGTATTAGGTCAAAAGTCAATTGTGGCCTATATACAGTCAAACTTCAAGATTTTTTTTCAACATCAAAATTTTGAAGTGATATCCATCATTTGATCAAGGGTTGATCATGATTCCTCAAGAAAAGCTCCTAATTCATCAAAAGTCAAGAATTGCTAATTAGGGTTTCTATAGGAAAACTCAACCAAACTTTGACCAGGAATAACTTTCTCATACTTTATCAGAAATTTTTCCAACAAGGATCATTTTGAATGGAATCCAATTCCCTACAACTTCTCTTCCGCCCTCAAGTTCAAGAAATGCACCAATTGAAAGATACAAGTTCAGACATTATGGGTCCTTTCAAAAAGTCAACAAAAACACCTTTTGGGTCAAAGCTTGGTACATGAACATGGAAGATTCAATTTAGATGAAACCAAAGGGTTGTTTAGATGACATCCTAATCTCTCTAAAAAGACCAAGAACACCCTCATATAGTTAAAATGGAGAGAGATATGCATTGCTAAAGTTGACTAATTTTTGGAAAAATGCATAAAGCAAATATTGAACTAACTTGGAATTTTTCCAAATGGGCCTACCTTTTTATGTTTGAAACTTGTTTCTAACATGGTCCAAGACCTATAAACCCACCCATGCATTATTATATTATTTATGCTATTTTTTTATTCATCAAAATTCAAAATTAAATAAGTAAATATTGGAAATAACAAAAGATTGGATTGAGATCATATTTCTATTAAATATTGGGAAATATGTTCTGATTATGTCAAAAAGAAACGTGCAAGACCATGAAAGGGAAGAAATCTTAAAAAATAGAAAGTTTGGAAATTAAATATTTCTTTCATGAAGGCATTGATATCTATCCATATTTGTTACCCTAATGTTGTCTCATATATATGCACAACCATTCAGAAGCAAGGGAACATGTGCAGCTAGCCTTAAACAGAACCCTAAAGTTTCAAAAAAAATTCAAAGAAATGTAACCTTTGTTCGCTTGATTGAGCCAACCTCAGTATGATCCAATCATTCTATCATCCTTCTGAGGATCCCAGAGGTTGAACTAACCCAATCTTGAAGGCCAAAGCATACATGATCATCCCCTCCAATAACTCACGATTTGGTAAACTTCTCAAACTTCAAACTTTTAATTCATGGCGTATGAATGATATCTCTACATATATTTGGGTTTAACATAATGTTTGCGTATGTTTAGAACCATTATATGCAAGCTTTGACGTTAGAATCAAGAAATTCCATTGTTAGGGCACGAAGATTCTTTTTCTTCGTATCTGAGTTTGTAGGTCATTTCAGTAAAAAAGAACATCACCATCGTGATCGCAGCCCTCGAAATAGGGGGGTAGGGTACCCTTTGCATCCTTATCTTGTGTGATTTGCAGGTTTTACTTTTTGGCTAGCCGGAGATGGTGACCGGAGCCACCGTCTGAGGTGGTTTGACCGGCCAGAGACCCTGCGTGGCATGATGGGTTTTTTTGGTTAGTTCGTTCAAATATCAGGGACCCCACAACACGCGCGTGTCTTGCTGACTCAGCCATTTGATTGGTGCTTATATCATATTATTTTTATTTGTTTATATGCATGAATGAGAAGGATGACTGGATGGTAAGGGTGCAAGCGTGTAAGGGAAGGGACCTGGGTTCGATCCCAGGTCCAACAATTTTGCATTTTTCCAATGTTTCTTGCAGGTTCCAGTACATGATATCTCAATATGTCCATCCCGGGTCCTCATTCTCATCCACTGGATCATCCATTGATTCAGATCTGGCGCCCAGCAAGCAATCCCCATGGTGAACCCCCAGGGGCTAGCAGCACTGGATCTCATGCAGATATGGGCCAGTGCAACTTGGGCCTAATAATTTCCAGATTCACACCTCCCAATTACCTAACAACACCAAGCCCATTTTCCATTTAATTTTATTATTTCCTTTTGTTTTAATTATCTCATTTTTCTTAAATTCATTTCTTTTATTAGTTTAATCATAAAATCAATAAAAAACACAAAAAATAGAATTAGGTTTTTCATAGTTAAATTTAAATTTTTGTAAATTAATTAATTTAATTACTTTAACCTATTTTTATTTAAACTAAAATTAAATAGAATTAGGTTAAAACTTCAATTTTTTTTCAATAAAAAACCAAAAACTTTTTCTTCTAAATTAATTAGATTCTTTAGGGTTTTTTCAAACTTGTTCCCATTTTAATCTCCGTGCATCTATTATTTTCCGTTTTATTATTTTTCAATTTATTGTAACTGATAATGGTTTGTAATAGTTTAAATTAGGGCTTATTTACTGTCTTTATCCCCAAGTTTTGGTTATGTATCCCCCTCCCCGAGGCCCTGTGATAGTATATGACTCTATTTTCCTGTTTTTACTTTCCGCACTATTAACTGCTTAGATTAATAGGATTGCATGAAAAGACTGAAAAGAAAACGATTAGATAACCCTAAATGCGCAAGATAAATTAAATGAATCAATACACTTGCACATGCTCACCCCTAAGGTATCTCCCATTTCGGTTTCCTTCGAAAATGATCACAATTCTCGAAACATGAGAAATTTTAGTGGATGTCCTTTAGTTCAAGAGATCACAAGTCCCTCGATGACCCTTTCGATGCCGCCTCGGTTAAAAAGTGATCTTAGAACTTTAGGACAATTACTAAAAGTTCTTTCCCAGTTGCCTTAGTGACCGTAAACTTCCCTTCGATAGTCCCTTAACATCCAATGATAGGGCTACCTGCTCACTAATAGTAGGGTAGAAATATCTAAAGGAAAGGAGGAAAAGAACGCCTTTTTCGAGTAGGTATATAACTGTTAGGTACTTGCTCAAAAATAACCTTTTTCACACTACACCTTCAAAACCTTTTTTCAAAAACGCTTTATCAACACTCTTGAAGACTGATACAAGAGTTATTATAAAGAAAACAAACTTTTCAAAACACACAAACACGAAATCAATTTTCAAAAATGAGCAAGTACCTAAGAGCCCGTGAAAATCCATGGATGGAAAGGGTGCTAACACCTTCCATTCCCATAATCTACCCCTTTACTCAGAAACTCTCGAAAAAGGTCTTTTTCTGTTCTTTTCACCCTTTCCTTTGTTGGATAAAAGAAATGTTGGTGGCGACTCTTGCTTACAGCATACTTGCGAATACAAACACAAACCAGTATAACAGTCGGTTATGCCACCGTATCACAGAACTGGCGACTCTGCTGGGGATATTATAAAGTGGGGTTACCTTAGAGTTTTATTTCATAATTTTTAAAATGCTTTATTGTATGTTTGCTTGCCTTATCTTTGAGATCTTGTTGGGGTTACTTATAAGGATACTACACCCGGATCGGGGAACATTATTAGGTAAGTAGCAATAGATCGTGGGCACTGTGTGGGGTATACCGACATGGTCGAAGCGATGGCTACGTTAGTGTGACACATTTGTTGGTACCAGTATCCCTTGAGTCCAGTCAAGGAGAATACGGGGCTGCTATGTGGTGTCATGAAGCACTAACTGACCGTAGAACCTTTAGTTGAAAAAACATGGCCATTAGAAAGTAGTGAGATATCCGACCTCGGTGTCAAGCTGGGAATCCTTTGATACTCGATACTACACTCATTGAGATCAGACTTTCGGGATGTTTTGGCCGCAAGAAAAGATTGCTAAGCTGAAATAATACCGATAAAGAAAGATCAGTGATATTGAGATTCCTTAGAACCCGGTTATTATTTCTAAGACAGGTTGAACCAACTGAACATTTAAGAGGGTACTTACCTTAAACCTCATGCAAGCCTTTGAACCTAAGGTGTATTGTATGATTTGTTTGTGTTTATCTGTGATTTAAGCATAATCATGACATCATAAACATCATAACATCCATTTTTCATTTCTATAACCATTTCAAGGACCCATGGCATTTATCTTTGTTCTATTTTGTAGATCATGACTTCCGCTCGTAAAAACACTATCGGAATCAGCTTTGTGAGAATACCTCTCCAACTCAAAGAGTTAGTATCAAGGGTTCCAGAAACTTCTTTTTTCACCACAAAATTTGGTCGACTTCTCAACCTAGTTACCTCGGGATTTGATGAGAAGATGATAAGTGTATTCTTTCAGTTATTTGACCCTAAGCACCATTACTTCACCTTTCTGGACTATCATCTGGTACCCACCATGCAAGAATTCTCTCAATTATTGGGCCTACCTATTCTGGATCAGTTACCTTTCACCGGTTTGGAAGAAGCTCCAGAGCCAGAGATCATTGCAGCAGCTTTACATATGAAACGGTCTGACATTGTATCCTAATAGAGAAGGCTCAGCTGTTTTGGGATGATTTGGACTTCCAGGCTTTTGAGGAGGTCTTGGCCCTTCTAATATATGGGTTAGTACTGTTCCCTAACCCAGACTTACTCATAGATGTGAATGCTATCAAGGTCTTCGTCTCTCACAACCCTGTGCCCACTTTATTCTGAGACATCTTGCATACCTTCCACACTCGTACCATGAAGAAAAGAGGGATTATTATGTGTTGTGTGCCATTATTGTCAAGGTGGTTTATTTCTCAGCTCCCTAAACCAATACTGAAGAATGAAGAAGGTTTGGGTTGGTCGCAAAGGATAATGTCACTTTCTCACGCAAATATTCTCTGGTATTCCCGGTCTATGGGAGATGTTTATGTTATTAACTGTTGCAGGGAATTTGCTAATGACCCACTACTTGGCATTAGGGGAGGCATAAATTATAATCCTTATCTGGCTCTACGACAACGTGGTTATGCTCGAAGGGATGGTCCTCACGAGATGCTTATCCAGGGCATTATGTTTAACTATGAGGATGATGTTCAAGGGTATCTGTGATATGGTGGGAGAACTGACTTGGGTGTTTTGCGTTTGATCACAAATGTTGCGTTTAGCAATACTCACCACCGACTTTTCTTTTATCCAAAAAGGAAAGGTGAAAAAGCACAAGAAAGACCTTTGAGATTAAATTCTTGAGTTCGGGGGGTAGATTATGAAAAGGGAAGGTATTAGCACCCTTTTCATCCATGGTTTTCCATGGGCTCTTAGTTACTTGCTAGATCACTTGCTTTTTGTTTGAAATTGTGCTTTGTGTGGTTTTTGAAAGTATTTTGTAAAGAGGACATTGTTTAGGCAATCTTTATAATGATTCTCGTTCGTAAGAATGTATACAAAGATGTTTGATCTTTTGAAAATGTTTTCAATTTTGTAAGATGTTTTCAATTTTGTAAGATGTTTGAAAGTGTAAGTGATTGTTTTAAAAATAGCAAGGATGTTTATTTTGAAATGGAGCAAGTAATTAGGAGCAGTCTACCTACTCAAATGTCTTTCTTGTTCATTTTCTTTTCCTTTGACATTGTTGTCTTACCATTGATTTGGTAAGAAACCCTATCTTTGGATGTAAATGGGACGGGAGTGGGTCATCGTATGACCATGATTAGCAATGTATCAAGGTATCTTAGCATTTTTTAGGGACTAAGTTCATTTTGAAAGACAACTTAGATAGCGTCATTGAGGGATTATGATCTTGTATTTGTTTGTTTTGGCTAAGATACCTTACATGCGTAATATGGTCATTTTGTATAACGCAACCAAGTGGGATAACCCTAGGGGTGCTTGTGTGCAAATGTGTTGTTTTCATGCTTGATTTAGTCTTGAATTAGGGCTTGCTATTTATTGGTTTTAAGTCTTTCCATACAAACCCTAATTACTAGCAATTGTATATAAAGCGATAAATTGCCAAATTTTAAAGTTACTACGCTATTACAACATTTGTGGGGAGGGGTATACAATTGGTAAATAGGGATTTCAAGAAATTAAAACCCTAATTAGTCTATTACAACCAAATTGAATTCATACAAGAATTAAAATAAATAATGCACAATATGAATTAAATATGCAAGAGGATAAATGTGAATAAAAATGGATAATTTGTTTGATGTTTTATGACAAGAAATTTTACCTTAACCTAATAAAATAAAGAAAATAATTTATTAAGTTTGAAATTGTTGAGAAAAGATTTTAGATGAAAACCCTAATTCTATTAATCAAAAGAAGATAAGTTTAGGAAAAGTATTATTTTTTTTGGCATCTTTTTATCTTGAAAATATTTATAGCATTATAAAATATTTTTTAGTCTTTTTGGTATTAAAATAATATATTTTAAATGGTGTGAAGAAAAATAAATAAATAATACAATATTAATTAATTTTATAAGGTTTACTTAAATAAATAAATAAAGTATGAAGAATAAAAAAAACTATTTTTTATTTATAGAAAAATAAAATAAGTCAAAATATAAACTATCATTTTTTTTTTTGTATTTTTTATCACTTTTTAGTATTTAGAAAATATATTTGAAGAAATAAAAAAAAATAAAATGAAGAAATAAAATAAAATTGGGCCAGGGTGCAAATATGAAACAGGGGGGAGGAAGGTTAGAAAAATAAGTCAGGCCCAGGAGGTGGAAGGCCCATGCGCTGGAAGGAACAAAAAAATGTCAAAATGAAAGAGAAAAAAAGAAAAAGGCAGCGATGAGGTTCGAAACCATGACCTCTACCAATAACGCACGTTGCCTTACCATTGGGGTGGCTGTACATCCGTTAACTTAAATAAAAGAATAAATACATAAGGTAAAACCTCTCTATGACTTGTACTTCATCTTCAACCTTCATCCAGCCGGACCACCTGTATCTCATTCATTTCTCAACAAAAATGGAAAATTCAAACGTAAAAGTTGTGCTATTTTTCCTCACGAATCCAACCATATAACTTATGTAAGCTAAAAATCAAAGATGAAGATTAATTTTTCTGGCCCTAAATTGAAACCTAATTTTTTCAGAAAGTTCAAATCTAAAATTCTCTACACACTGTCAATATAAATGAAAACTATGGACATGGTTAGCTTTAGAGCAATGATATCTACATTTTTACTACAGAATATATGCACAGAGGATGCTTGTATAAAGATTTTGAAGTTAGAAAACTTACCTCTTGCAGATGGATTCATGTATGGAGTTTGAGAAAGCTTTGAGGTGCCCTCAAAATTTGTTTAGCTTGCCTGGACCTCCTTGAGTGTATTCCAACTCCTACTTTGCTTTGAAAGTTCCTAAATCTCCCTACTCAAGCCAACCTGTAAGCTTGATGTTTGAAAATGGTGAATGGTGATGGAGGGGTTATAGTCTTGAAACATGGGCTTGGATCACTTATGTATGATATATGTAAGGTGTTTGAATGATTAAGAATCAAAACGCATGAGTTGAAATGGAGATGGAGAGTTTTGGCTCAAAACTGTCAAGTTGAGCAGGCTTGTGCAGCAAGGGTTTTTGGGAGAGTTTTAGGATGCTTCTAATCGTGCCTTAGCTTGCAGTAAACTTGTTAATATGTATGGAAAAGATTAGAGAATAAAATCACTGTAGGCTTCTAAGTTATAGGGTTATGGCTCTATAACTTGCTTTTGAAGAAAAGTGAAATGATAAATCTCAAATGTTGTAAAAGCATGTTATGAGCTTTCTTAGGTCTTAGACATATTTCTTTTGGTTTATAGGATTTATGTGTTCATAAAGAACAAGTTAGAAGCTCAAGAAAAGTTGACTTTGTGATTAAAGCAACTTTTCAAGAATGGAATGGTAACTTTCTTCCAAAAATGGCAAATTGGCTTGGACAATGCTTGGAACACTTGGATAATAACACAAAAGCAAGTGTAATATTTTGATTATGGAGAGATCTTGAGGTTTAGAATCCTGCAAAACAAGATTGTGCAGGATAGGTTTCAAATTGGATTCTTGTTCATCACAAAATGCCTTGTAATTCAAGTGGCAAAATCCAACTTCATCTCTTCGATTCTCCCTACTCAAGAATGATATCAAGGAGTTATTGGACATTTTGGAAAGCTTGCAATGTGCTATAAAATCCATCTTTGAATTTATTTTGAAGATTCCACTTGGAACTATATGAAAAAGTGCCATGAAGTTGGGTCAAAATCCTGACCAAATTAGGGCAAAATTTCACTAAGTGTTTAGTTTCATGACCATGTTCATAAAATTATAACTTGAGATACAAGAGTTTTGGGAAGGAGTTGTGTAAAGAAAAGTTGTAGATTTCATGGATATCTACAACTTTCATGTTGGAAGTTTCTCTTGAATCATCTTGCATCATGGTGAAAAATTGGCTCAAAGTTGTGAAAAAACATGAAGTTTTCAACACTTAGAAAAATTTCTAAGTTTGAAAACTTTGACTTTTCAAAATGAAATCTTGACTTTTTGATTTCTTGATGAATAAGTTTCATATTTTCACATGTTTTGATGAATTGTGATCTTTGGCATCTGAATTTGACCAAAAAGTCAAAGTTTGACTTTTCAGTATACAATTGACTTTTGATTAGTTGACTTCAAAATTCATCTGTCAATCTAATGGGCTTGCAATGTTTTGAACCATTACATTAGGTCAAAATTATGAAATTGGGTTCTTGAGATCATGCCTTAAACTAATTGACCATTTTCTAGGTCAAAAATCAGAAATTGCCCTTTCCTAGTCAAAACCCTAATTTTGACATTTTGCCCTTTTGATGATTTAATCAAATTTCTTGGGGAATTGTGGCCCAAACTTGATAAAATGATACATATGAGTTTATAATGTTGATATGGATAAAATATTATGAAGTTTGACTGTAAATGGGCCATGGTTGACTTTTTTCCCAATATAGTTGATTTTTAGGTCAACTTCTCAATTGACTGAGCAAAAATGTGATTCAAGGCTTGAAACTTGGCATGATTAATCTTGAGGGTCCATGATGATCCATGAAAGTCATATGGGACATTGGAAGTTCAAAAATCCTTGTGAAAATTCAAACACTAATTTTGGTCATCAGTGTTTGAGGAGATGTCTTGAGCTGATCAAGCAATAGTGCAGTCTTGAGCCCAATGAGATCTTGTGAGAAAATTCTTGATAAGTGAGAGGGAAATTTTGGGGTACAACAGCTGCCCCTATTCAATCTTCTTAAGCTCGAAGAGTTATATTGGCATGTTTCACCATTCGTGACTCGAAGGTGGAAGATGATTGGACACTAGAGTGCCCAGAAATTTGCACTCAGTGATGTGATGGTTGAGGGAATGGGCTTAAAGATGTCATTTAGAGAGGTGATATAAAGATGTGGGAGATGTGCTTAAATATTCCATCCAAAAGTGATTGTTTGTATTGTAATTTGTAAGCTGAAAGAATGAGTATCACAATGGCGTCCGTGTCTGTAGCGTATCTGAACTGCATCTGGGAGCTGATTTTAAATGAGTACTGAAATGGCAGCTGTGTCTGAAGCGTATCTGGACTGTATCTGAAAGTTGAATCCGAATGAGTATCAGAATGGCATCCGTGTTTGGAGCATATCTGAACTGTATCTGAGAGTTGAATCTGAATGAGTATCAGAATGGCATCCGTGTCTGGAGCGTATCTGAACTATATATGAGAGTTGAATCTGAGTGAGTATCAGAATGGCATCCGTGTGTGGAACGTATCTGAACTATATCTGTAAGTTGAATCTGAATGAGTATCATAATGGCATCCGTGTTTGGAGCGTATCTGAACTATATCTGAGAGTTGAATCTGAACGAGTATTAGAATGGCATCCGTGTCTGGAGCATATCTGAACTATATCCGAGAGTTGAATCTGAATGAGTATCAGAATGACATCCGTGTCTGGAGCGTATCTGAAATATATCTGAGAGTTGAATCTGAATGAGTATCAGAATGGAATCCGTGTCTGGAGCGTATCTGAACTATATCCGAGAGTTGAATCTGAATGAGTATCAGAATGGCATCCGTGTCTGGAGCGTATCTGAACTGTATCTGCAAAGTCATAATATTGTTAATGGTAGCTGTTAATCTTATCTTGAAAAGGGAAATTTTTTAGCTAAAATGCAAAGTCATGTTGTTTGAAATTCATGATATAATGCATTTGTTTTATCAATGTTTATGATATACGGATGCCATGTATGCATATGTGAGCTAGTCTATTACGCTGTTTGTTGGATTTGGGGAAAATAAATCCCTGAATGTTGCTGGGGGTATGTAAGTCTTCATGTCTTGAAGTAGAAGTGTTGATGAATTTCCGTTTAGATAAATAAACTATGTTATAAGGGAGATGCCATGTACTGCTTGAAAAATCTATTTGGGGAATCCGGGGAAATTGGGTGATTTCTACTGGGGACTGATAATTTGAAGCTTTGTTCCGCTGGGGATTAAACTGTACACTGCGGGGGATTTTTATGGAAAATAACTTAGAGAGATTTCCTTATCTCTCAAAGCCATCAATAATTGTCTTTTATTTTTTTTATTTGTAAACAGTAATTATGTTGAAATGCATATGTTCAACAATGAATCATTGGACGTTTTTGTAAACAAAACACAAGAGTAAGGAAAAACAGATAGTTTTTCACTTTCAAAGGAATATCATTGTATTGACTTTGAGTAAGTATTTTTTGTACAGTGAGACAAACATTCTAGTAAGAGAATGCCGTCGTAAAAATGAAAATTTTAATACAAAGAAAAGATAGCCATGTGTAATAATCCCACGGGGTTCCCATTCTTCTATAGCCTTCGTATCTCTGAGCATCTTGTGTATTTGTTGCCTTGTCCGAAGATGATTGGATTGGTCAAGAATGTCGAGTTTGCAAGTTGTCCATAAAGTGATCCAACGGGATATAATCATACGCTTTAACTCCATAACTTTTTCCTGGACCGCTCTTTCGGGTTTTCAGGCCACCGGGATACCCTTTTTTGCCCAAGTAGCCCTTTCGAGTTTTCAACTTGCCGGGTGTACAAATTTTTTTTGTTTTATCCCTAATTTTTCCCCGAACCTTTTTGGTTCGTCAGGATGCTCTTGTTTTTCCTAGGTGTGTCAACCTAGCGGGTCTCTTATGTGTAGTATCTTTTGACTATGTCTATGTTCCCAGGGTGCGGAAGGTCGTCACCATCCATGGTGGTCAAGATCATTGCGCCACTAGAGAAAATGTTTTTGATTACAAATGGTCCTTCGTATTTAGGAGTCCATTAGCCCCTGGGATCGCCTTGCGGTAGTATGATACGTTTGATCACCAGATCCCCAACTTGATACACTTGGCGTCTGACCTTTTTGTTGAAAGCCTTGATCATGTGTTTTTGATACATTTTACCATGGCATACAGCAGTAAGTCTTTTCTCATCAATTAAGTACAGTTGATCAAGTTGAGTCTGGATCCAATGGTCTTCATTTAGACCAGCATCCTTCATAATTCTTAAAGAGGGGATCTGAACCTCAATAGGAAAGACAACTTCCATGCCGTATACCAAAGAATAGGGTTTTGCCCCGGTTGATGTGCGAGCTGTAGTACGATACTCGTGGAGAGAGAATGGTAACATCTCATGCCAGTCTTTGTATGTGACTGTCATTTTCTGTATGATCTTTTTAATGTTCTTATTTGCAGCTTCGACAACACCATTCATCTTTGGCTGGTAAGGGGAAGAATTGTGATGCTGGATCTTGAATTGCGCACACAGTTCAGTGATCATAGTGTTGTTGAGATTTGTACCATTGTCAGTGATAATTCTCTCTGAGATACCATACCGACAGATGAGATTCTGTTTGATGAACCGGGCTACAACAATCTTGGTAACAGAAGCGAAAGAAGCCGCTTCAACCCACTTCGTGAAATAGTAAATGGCCATCAAGATGAAGTGGTGTCCATTAGAAGTTGTTGGCTTGATTTCCCCAATCATATTGATGCCCCACATAGGAAAGGGCCAAGGATCCGTCAAGACATTTAGAGGAACCAGAGGTACGTGCACCTTGTCAGCATAGATCTGACACTTATGACAAGTTCGAGAGTGTTTATAGCAATCTGCTTCCATGGTAGACCAGTAATAACTTGCCCATGGGATTTTCTTTTCCATCGTATGCCCACTAGAATGGGTGCCAAAAGTGCCCTCATGTAGATCAACCATGATCTTTTCTGCTTCAACCTTGTCTACGCAACGGAGTAAAACAGAGTCATGGTTGCGTTTGTAGAGAATGCCACTACTAAGGAATAACTTAGTAAATAATCTCCTTAAGAACGTCTTATCATTAAATGAAGCTCCTTCCGGATACTCTTGAGCCTCGAGATACTTCTTGACTTCGTGAAACCAAGGCTGGTCCAATACTTCTTCAGTATTAATCTCGTGACAGTGTGTTGGTTCATCCATTCGTTCAATGGTGATCTGGGGAGTCTCGTTATCCCATTTAAGTTTAAACATAGATGACATTGTGGCTAGTGCGTCTGCTAGCTGATTTTCTTCTCGCGGGAAGTGCTCGAAGGTAATCTTCTCAAAATGTGGGAGCAATGTCAAAACACGTTCTTTATACGAGATAAGGTTAGGGTGTTTGGTGTCTCATTCCCCTTTGATCTGGCTAATAACCAAAGCTGAGTCTCAGAATACATTCAAGGATTTGATCCCCAAGTCTATGGCAGCTTTGAGACCAAAGATGCACGCTTCGTATTCCGCCATGTTGTTTTACAATTGAAATAGAGTCTTGTCATAAAAGGAGTATGACATCCTTCGGGAGATATGAGTACAACACCAATACCATTGCCAAGTGCATTGGATGCCACATCAAAGAACAGGATCCATCGGGATCTTGTTCAGGTTCGTCATATGGCCTGAATTCTTCACAGTTGTTTACCATCATGATGTCTTCATATGGGAATTTGAACTTCATGGACTGGTAGTCTTCTACAGCTTGGTGAGCAAGGTGATCAGCTAATACACTGCCCTTTATTGCTTTCTGGGTAGTATACTGTATGTCATATTCCGTTAGGATCATCTACCATCTTGCTATTCTCCCAGAGAGAGCAGGCTTCTCCAAGATGTATTTTATCGGATCCATTTTAGATATCAACAAGGTAGTATGGGTCAGCATATATTGTCTTAGACGGTGAGCAGCCCATGCCAGAGCGCAACAAGTTTTCTCGAGCAGTGAATATCTTGTTTCACAGTCGGTAAACTTTTTGCTCAGGTAATAAATAGCGTGCTCTTTTTGGCCAGACTCGCCATGCTTCCCCAGCACACACCCCATTGAATTCTCTAAAATAGTGAGATACATAATCAATGGTCTTTCCTCGACTGGTGGCATCAAAATAGGAGGCTCTTGCAGGTACTCTTTGATCTTGTCAAAAGCAGTTTGGCATTCATCATTCCATTTGACTACTTGATATTTCTTTAATAGTTTGAAGATTGGCTCACAAGTAGCTGTTAGGTGAGAAATAAATCTAGCAATGTAGTTTAAACGTCCCAAGAATCCTCTGACTTCCTTCTCAGTACAAGGAGCAGGCATCTCTTGTATCGCTTTTACCTTGGCAACATCTACTTCAATACCCTTGTTGATGACGACAAATCCTAAGAGTTTACCAGACCTTACTCCAAACGTGCATTTATTTGGGTTCAACCTCAGCTTGTACTTCTTTAGCCTCTCAAATAGTTTCTGTAAATGATCAAGATGTTCTTCTTCTATTTGAGATCTAGCTATCATGTCGTCCATATAGACCTCTATTTCATGATGTATCATGTCGTGAAATAGAGCTACCATGGCACGCTGATAGGTTTCCCCAGCATTCTTCAGTCCGAACGGAATCACCTTGTAGCAGAATATCCCCCACTGTGTGATAAATGTTATTTTCTCCATGTCCTCAGGCGCCATTTTGATTTGGTTGTAGCCTGAGAAACCGTCTATGAAGGAAAACACTTTGTGTTGTGCCGTATTGTCAACTAGGATGTCAATATGGGGAAGTGGGAAATCATCCTTAGGGATTTCCCTATTCAAATCTCTGTAGTCCATGCACATTCGTACCTTGCCATCTTTATTGGGCATGGGAACAACATTAGCAACCCATTACAGATAGGAGGTGACGGCCAAGAATCCAGCGTTAAATTATTTCATGACTTCCACTTTAATCTTCTCTGACATATCTGGTCGCATTCGAAGAACATATTGTTTTACTGGTGGACAATCCTCTTTTGTAGGAAGACGATGTACCACAATATCTGCATCAAGTCCCGGCATATCTTTATATGACCAGGCAAAGACCTCAACATAATCGTGTAGTAGCTGAATCAGACGCTCCTTGACACTTGGTTCCATATTGGCACCCACCTTGAATTCTTTTTTGTCTTTTTCGGTACCTAGGTTGATTGTGTCCACGGGTTTCTCGTGAGGCTGAATGGTTCTCTCTTCTTGCAGTAGTAATCTGGCAAGTTCCCCTGGTACTTCATAATCTTCCTCACCTTCGTCTTCGGCTTGGTAGATTTGATTTTCAGAGTCACAGAAAGCCATAGCAGAACCGTTACCCATGGGATCCCGAATGGATGTAGACCTGCATTGTGAGTGTGAGTGTGTGTAAGGGTATAGCTATCTTTGAAATAAAGGAAAATGTAAAAAAGCTAAAATAATGAGCACAAAGCTTGTATGCAAAACGTCCATGATTCATTGATGTCATATGGAAATGAGATAATAACCCTTACAAATGTGTAGCGATAAAAAATGTAGCGGGGTAAATCGGAGATCGAATTATTGATTAATTCGTCTCACAAAAGTAAGATTCTCCACCGCGCTTTATTATTTCCAAGGGAAAAGGGGAAAGAGCGAAATAAAACCCTAAATATGCAATGTAAAATAATACTTTTTAAAAGTAATAAAAATACAAAGCGTTTTTGAAAAGAGATCTATGGTTCGGGGGTTGGTTATACAGTGGGAAGGTATTAGCACCCAATGTATCTATAGTACTCTATAGGAACCTTTTGAAATATTTGTTTCATTAAAATGTTCGTTTGATTTAAAATAAATTGTTTTGGCCGAAAAGGGGTACGGACGGTTTTTTGAAGGTACGACGACCTAATGTCGAAATTTTGGCTTAAAAGGCATAAGTTTTGAAAAGATTGAATATTTTGGGAAAAATTGTCTTAAGTTTTAATGAGATGAAGATACTCGCGTGATTGGACTTGAGGACATGAAGTCAACCAGTTTAATCATTTTTTCTCTTGGATTAAGAGGTAAACAGAATAACCATGTAAAGATGAAATAATTAAACAGAAAATTATGCAGATAAGTGATATACAACCATAACAATTAAATAACAGACTAAATGGTGTGAACATGCATTTTTTTTTTTAATATTAATTAAAGCGACGGAATTAATTAAAGAAAATAAAATGTTTTTTAAGTTTTTATTTTTATATGTTTCTATTTTTATATGTTTTTTAATATTAATATAAAGTATTATTTGAGAATTATTAAATAACTCTAAACTAAATTAAAACTTAAAAGCTACTAACTTAAGTCTAATTAAAAAAGGATACTAAAATTACAAAATTAAATCCTAAAGTTAAACTAATAAAAATTGGTCAAATATTAAAATTATCTAATTAGATTACCTCTATTTTTGATTAAACTTACTAATTAACTAATTTAATAAAATTTAAAAATAAAAAAAAACTAAAGGAAAGTAAATAGAAAAAGGGTATCAAAAATAAAGGGATGGTGTAAATGATAAACAAATGTGGGCTAAAGAGTTTCAAGGGGTCCAAAACAAGAATGAACAGAAAAAGGGATGGGGGGTGCATAAGGAAAACGTTGGGTTTTAGGCAGGAAACGGGTTATGGCCCAATGTGGTAACAAAGTTTTAGGGTTCAAGTTTTATTTCAGTTTCGTGTTAGGGTTAGGCAAAGGGGTAAAGAGCGGCGCTCTTCTTCTCGTGTTCTTCTTCGCTGTTCTCATGCGTTGCTCTCATGTCCGCCTCTGACTCGCCTTTTCCTGAGCCACCGACGTCTTCAACCTTCCACTTCCATTCAATGGATCGTTAGGGCGACAGATTTTAAGGTAATGATCTTTGATTTTTCGCATTAGGGTTTCGTTATTACATGTTATGATTTTACCCTCATTTGATTCTGACTCTATTTTTCTTACATGATTTCTGTTGAGATGGTGAAAAGGAACAGAGAAAAGCAAGGCTACCTTTATGGAGGAGGGAGAGGCGTTATGGAGGCTTGTTGGCGGAGGGGTGAGCGCGGTGGCTTGGAGTCCTGGTATTTGTGCCTTACTTTTTGTTTAATGATGAAGCTCCTGAAAACAAAAAATTTATTCTTCCTCTTGCTAGCCTTTGTCTGCTTCACTGTTGCCTTCAAATACTTTTCTTCTCTTCTTCTTTGTTGTGCTGAATATGCTTCTGAGTTACCTTTATTTTTAATGGCCTATGATGAAGATTTCTGAGGCTTGATGCTTGACTGTTCCTTTTTGTTTGGTTGAGGCTAGAAACATATTATTGATGGTCGTTGATGGTTAATGGTTTTTGTAAGGATTGACAGTGGTTTAAGGTTTGATGAGGTTTTTGGCTTTTGTATGGATTGACAGGTTTTATGGTTTTAGGCCATAAGGTTTATGTTACAGGTTATCGTTTTTGAAAAGGGATAAGGTTTTGGTTGGACAGTAGGTTGTGTTTACTGGTTTTTTAGGATGGTACAGGTTTTACTGGTTTTATGCCATAAGGTTTTACTGGTTTAGGTCATATTGATTGTTGGTTTTGAGATAGCAGGTTGCCTTGAGGTTTTATGGTTTAGGCCATATTGGTTTTACTTGTTTTATGAAGGTTGTGGCCTTGACATGGTTTAGAGGTTTTATGGTTTAGGCCATATTGGTTTTACTGGTTTTATGCAGGTTGTGGCCTTGACATGGTTTAGAGGTTTTATGGTTTAGGACAATAGGTTCTTAAGGCTTTGGTCTTGAGAATTGGTTTTTTATTTGTTTGACAATTTTTGAAGGCTTCAGGCAGGTTGGTTTGGCTTGAGACAGTAGGTTGGTTTTTGCTTCCAACAGGTTTTGGAAATCTGTCTTTGTTTTTGGCTTCTCACATGTTTTGAACTCTTGAATTTTTTTGAAGAGTTTTTGTTGTTATAACAGTTGGTTGGCCTTTGGCTTTGGATGATTCAGGTTTTGAATATTTTTTTTACTATATTTTTCTTGATACTCTGCACTCTTACTGCTACATTCAGTTTTGTCTCTATTCTTTTTCTATGCTTCCCATTCTTATTGTATTGCTGCTGTTTTGTTTGCTATCCTTTTTCTGCCTAAGCCAAAAACCTGTAAACCACACTCTTCCTCTCTTCTCTCTCCTTAGTACAGTTGAAACACTAAAATGTTGTATGTACTTTTAAGTTCTGAAAAAGCATAAGCTGGAAAATGATGTAATTAGGAAATATATTGCTTGCATAAATGGTTTTAAACTGCACATATCTCTTTGTCATCTCTATTGCACAGTATGGGAGCCTTATGTATTTTGACTTCTTCCCACATGACAGTTAGTTTACGTTGCAATTTGGCTTTGAGCATGTAACTTGACTATGCATATGCTGTTTTGCTTTTGAAATATGCAGTGGATTTTGAAAATGCAGTTTTCAATTAAAATGTGCAATTTTGACCAAAAAATGAATTTGTGCATATTTTTAACTTGTGCATTCATTTTTATCAATAAAAATTCATCCCTTTTTGTGAACCGGGAGAAAACCCATGATTTGCAAAAAGGGTAAAAACTGATTCCAGCCGTTTGCTTTTAATGATGAACGCTTAAATTAATTTTCTGCTTTTAATTATATATTCGTTTCTGACTTTTCTTTTAATTCTTTTGCAGGTAAAATCAAATGAGCATTAAAGAAGTATTGGATAGAAGATGAAGATTTAGAATCTTAGAAAAATAGTTTTTATTTTACTTTAAACATTTTATGTAATTGTCATTGTAAATACTTTGTACATAATACAGTATTTAAACAACAATTGTAATAATTAGAATAAAGATGAATAAAATTCTATTATTTCAGTT
Source organism: Vicia faba (assembly GCA_948472305.1). Lineage (NCBI taxonomy): Eukaryota > Viridiplantae > Streptophyta > Magnoliopsida > Fabales > Fabaceae > Vicia > Vicia faba. The sequence goes on from OX451740.1 coordinate 862,669,928, forward strand.
AATTCTTTTCTTCTTTCCAATTATTTATTTTATCATTTATAATTCTTTAAATTATATAATAACTGAAAATCAATTCCAATTATTTAAATTTAGAATGATAAATAATTAAATAAACATCATTGATCAATTAACTTCTCTTCAATCATTTACTTCATTATTTATAATTCTTCTAAATTATAATAACTGAAAATAAAATTTCAACTATTTAAACTTAGAATAATAAATAATTAGATAAACATTGTTGATCAATTAATAAACTCTTTTCAAATACTTATTTTATTATTTATAAATCTTTAAATTATATAATAACTGAAAATAAATTCCAATTATTTAAATTTAAGATAATAAATAATTAATAAACATTGTTTTAGCATTGATCAATTAATAAATTTAGCGTTCAAAAAATAAACAGCTCTTGACTTGAAAAAGTTATGAATTTCAAATCTGCTTTGAAAATTGATAAAAATAGGTCAAAACACTTGCAATGTAATGATGCAGATGGGAGATGGTATCTTAGGTCAAAATTTGGGGTACAACAGCTGCCCCTATTTAAGTTTCTTCTATCCGGAGATATGAAGATTAAAATCTTCGTCTCGACGAGATTGAAGGTACTTAAATACATAATACGCAAATTTTTGCCCTAAGATACCGCCATTATGTTTGATATGAATGTAGTGATTGAATTCTCAGAGAAAGATATTGTATGAGACAAGACAATGCTTGAGAAATCAAACACCAACAAAACGCAGGGACAAGGATTATTCAATACTGGGGAAATAAACCATCGACTTCAAGTAACAGACTCTTGACGGCGAATAAAATTGAGGGAATACGACCTCTGACCCTAACAAAGAAGGCATCTTGCATAGGCCATAAAACAAATTATTGACCCAAAATATCAGTGAGTTCACAACTCAAGGTCAAAGATAGGCAGAGAGTATCAAATTTGCTGATGATGGACTACCAACTTCGGAAGGTAATGATTCATGACAAGCTTCTCTGCGAGATTTCCGAGATATACCAATTAATGCTGAAATCATAAGATTGTAGATACACAAGTTGCCTCAAATAAAGAAGCTGCCACTTGCTGTCTTCCAACAAATATTATAACATACAAGCTGCTCAAATAAAGAGGCTGCCACTTGTTGTCGTCCAGGGGTGTCAATAACATACAAGCTGCTCAAATAAAGAAGCTGCCACTTGCTGTTTTCCAAAAATAAATACCAATAACATACAAGCTGCTCAAATAAAGAAGCTGCCACTTGCTGTATTCCAGAAAATAATAACGTACAAGTTGCTCAAATAAAGAGACTGTCGCTTGCCGTTTTCCAAAATAATAATAACGTACAAGTTGCTCATAAAGAGACCGCCGCTTGCCGTTTTCCAACGATGTCTATAACGTACAAGTTGCTCATGAAGAGACCTCCGCTTGCCGTTTTCCAAAATAATAACGTACAAGTTGCTCATGAAGAGACCGCCGCTTGTCATTTTCCGAAAAATAATAACGTACAAGTTGCTCATGAAGAGACCGCCGCTTGCCGTTTTCCAAAATAATAATAACGTACAAGTTGCTCATGAAGAGACCGCCGCTTGCCGTTTTCCAAAAAATAATAATAACGCACAAGTTTCTCGTGAAGAGCTGCCGCTTGTCGTTTTCCAACGATGATTCAGAAGGAAATTGTGATGACACTGGCAGAGAATAAAATCTTCGTCAAAGAGAATCATGAATCAATCCTTCCCGAGGAGATCACATACTTAAATGTGCAAAATAAATGCACCATTCGTCTAGGTCGCGACTTCACTGGGAAAAATCATGAGATAGCCTATGCAAGAGGCAACAACTCCCTCCAGGAATAAACCAGAGAGAAAAAAGTCAAACAAGACTCCAACCAATGAGAAAGTAACTCGATTGGGGGAATTCATCCTATCCAGAAATGGACAAGGTAAGCTAAATCAAAAATCATCCACGAGGATTAGCTCAGTTGGGGAATTTAGAAAGGAAGCACATTTTCTGCCTAAGCTAACCTTCTACTTGGAAAGAACGTGTACATTGTATTAAAACAAAGTAAAACAAACCCAAAATCAACGGCAAATGTGAATATGCATACTGATGTAAGTGTAAATGAATAGATGAATGTTATGCTGACGAAACGGACAGATGGAATATCTTGAAGACAATAAGATGTCGCGACATAATAGATACTCGGCCAATCTTGAAAAGGAGGAAAGTAACTGGAACTGGAACCACAAAGCAACGTCGGAGCGTATCACGCTGCAAGGCTCAAGTCTTCTAAGGAGAAAAGTATTCAAGTCCAATCTTCTGACACCAATAAACCACTGGCATGATACAAAGCGTACCACACTTTAGAAATCGCCCAACTAAAGGTATCCAAAACAACGCTTAATTGGAACAACCGGGGAGTCACCAAACTTAGTACTACGAGAAACGCAAGTTTCACAACCAACACCTCATGACGATTTTGAAACGAAACATGTTCATCATGCAAGGATAAATGACTATATTGTTTTGCATTTCATGGCTTGACCATCCTCGGAACAACTGTTAATATTCCTTTCATTATTCACGACACATTTTTAAAATAAGAATACTTTAAATAACTTTGTTTCAAATATTGCCGTAAAAAATTAAAATTTTGCCCACAAAAGGTAAATGCTCAAATTTCATTAATAAGATGGTAGTTCGCTAACAACGCAACTCCAACGGTTTACAAAAGTTTGGGAAATAGTACATGAAAGAAAAAGGTTACACAAAAACAATGATCACTATTCTCCCTAACAACTTCGAATTCCGACATGTGTTCAAATGCCAAGACTGGTCTGACCAAAAGCTTGCCTAAGCCGCCCTTTTGGGTTTTCAACTTAGCAAACTGTCAACTCAAATCTAAGCGAAATACTTCTTGACTGCATCGGCGTTCATGGAGCGCGGGAGTTCTTCACCATCCATATTCGTGAGAATCAAGGCACCTCCAGAGAAAACTTTCTTAACGACATACGGTCCTTCATAATTCGGAGCCCACTTGCCCCTAGAATCAGGTTGGAAAGATAATATCTTCTTGAGCACAAGGTCACCTTCTCTGAACTCGCGTGGTCGAACCTTCTTATCAAAAGCCTTCTTCATTCTCTGCTGATACAATTGACCGTGACACAACGCTGTCAATCTCTTTTCCTCAATTAAATTCAACTGATCATATCTACTTTGACACCATTCAGCCTCAGAAAGTTTTGCTTCCATCAACACTCTCATAGACGGGATCTCAACCTCCACGGGGAGTACTGCTTCCATACCATAAACTAGGGAAAAAGGGGTCGCGCCCGTTGAAGTTCGAACTGAAGTACGGTATCCATGTAAAGCAAACGGAAGCATTTCATGCCAATCTTTATAAGTTACCACCATCTTCTGGACAATCTTTTTGATGTTCTTGTTAGCAGCTTCAACAGCCCCATTCATCTTCGGTCTGTAAGGAGAAGAATTATGATGTTCGATCTTGAACTCTTCACAAAGCTCTTTCATCATCTTGTTATTCAAATTCGAACCATTATCAGTGATGATCTTGCTCGGGATACCGTATCGACAAATGATTTGGTTCTTGATAAATCTGACTACCACCTGTATGGTTACATTAGCATAAGATGCTGCTTCCACCCATTTAGTAAAATAATCGATCGCTACCAAGATGAAACGATGACCATTTGAAGCTTTGGGTTCAATCATTCCAATCATATCAATGCCCCACATAGAGAAAGGCCAAGGTGAAGAGATAACGTTAAGGAGGGTCGGTGGCACATGTATCTTGTCCGCATAAATCTGGCATTTATGACATTTCTTCACATATTTGCAGCAATCAGATTCCATCGTCAACCAATAGTAACCAGCTCTCAACATCTTTTTAGCCATTGCATGTCCGTTGGCATGAGTGCCAAAAGATCCTTCATGTACTTCTTGCATCAGCATGTCTGCTTCATGTCTGTCTACACATCTGAGTAGGACCATGTCGTAATTCCTCTTATACAATACTTCTTCATTGAGGAAGAAACTGCTTGCTAATCTTCTCAACGTCTTCCTATCTTTATTGGATGCCCCAGGCGGGTACTCTTGAGTTTGAAGAACACGTTTAATGTCATAGAACCACGGTTTGTCGTTGGTGACCTCTTCTACTGAGAACACATGAGCAGGTCTGTCGAGGCGCATAACCCAGATTGTAGGCACATCGTTCCAACCATTCACTTGAAACATTGAAGACAAAGTAGCTAAAGCATCAGCCATTTGGTTCTCATCTCTAGGGATATGATGTAATTCCACTTTGTTGAAGAAAGTTAACAATCTTCTAGCATAGTCTCTGTAAGGGATCAAACCAGGATGACGAGTCTCCCATTCTCCTTTGATTTGATTAATTACCAATGCCGAATCTCCGTAAATATCAAGAATCTTAATCCTTAGATCCACTGCTTCTTCGAGACCCATAATACATGCCTCATATTCAGCCATGTTGTTCGTGCAGTCAAACTTCAATCTCGCCGTGAACGGGATATGAGTACCTCGGGGAGTGACGATGATTGCCCCAATTCCATTTCCATAAGAATTTACAGCTCCGTCAAAAATTAAACCCCAACGGGATTCGGGATCAGGTCCTTCTTCAAGTAACGGCTCTTCACAATCTTTAACTTTCAAGTACATAACATCTTCGTCTGGGAAATCAAACTTGATGGATTGATAATCATCAATTGGTTGGTGAGCCAAATGGTCGGCTAAAATACTCCCTTTGATTGCTTTCTGAGTGTGATACTCAATGTCATATTCGGATAACAACATCTGCCAACGGGCTATTCTTCCAGATAAGGCGGGTTTCTCAAAGATATACTTGATCGGATCCATTTTGGAGATCAACCAAGTGGTGTGGTTAATCATATACTGGCGCAGACAACGAGCAGCCCAAGCTAAAGCACAACAGGTTTTCTCAAGCATTGAGTATCGAGACTCACAGTCTGTGAATTTCTTACTCAGATAATATACAGCATGTTCCTTTCTTCCAGTCTCATCTTGTTGACCAAGCACACATCCCATGGAATCTTCCAATATAGTCAGGTACATAATCAAAGGTCTTCCTTCCACTGGAGGAATCAAAATGGGAGGTTCAAGCAAATATTCTTTGATGCTATCAAAAGCTCTCTGACAATCTTCTGTCCACACACATCCTTGGTTCTTTCGGAGAAGCTTGAAAATCGGCCCACAAGTAGCAGTCATATGAGATATAAATCTAAAAATATAGTTCAGTCTCCCAAGGAATCCTCTTACTTGTTTTTCTGTCTTGGGTGCGGGCATTTTCCAAATAGCTTTGACTTTATCAGGATCTACCTCAATACCTTTCTGACTGACAATGAAACCCAGAAGTCTTCCAGAACGAACACCAAAAGTGCACTTGTTGGGATTCAGACAGTTTATACTTTCTCAAACGCTGGAATAACTTCAATAAATGTTCCAAATGATCCTCTTCAGTTTATGATTTGGCAATCATGTCATCTACATACACTTCTATCTCTTTATGCATCATATCATGGAACAGAGCAGTCATGGCCCTTTGGTATGTTGCACCAGCATTCCTCAAACCAAACGGCATAACCCGATAACAAAATGTCCCCCAAGGTGTAATGAAAGCTGTCTTCTCCATATCTTCTGGGGCCATCCTGATTTGATTGTAACCAGAGAAACCATCCATGAAAGAAAAGACTTTGAACTTCGCGGTACTGTCGACCAATACGTCAATGTGCGGTAATGGGAAGTCATCCTTTGGGCTAGCTCTATTCAGATCTCTATAGTCTACACACATTCGAACTTTGCCATCTTTCTTAGCAACAGGAACTATATTGGATAACCATTGAGGATAGACCGATGTAACCAGGAAACCTGCATTAATTTGTTTTTGAACTTCTTCTTTGATCTTGTCATCCATATCAGGACGAGTCCTTCTCAACTTCTGCTTAATCGGCAGACATTCAGGTCTCAACGGTAAACGATGCTCCACAATATTGTTGTCCAAACCTAGCATATCTTGGTAGGACCAAGCAAACACATCAACATACTCTTTGAGAAGCTCCAACACTTTCTCTTTGACCTCTGGGATAAGCAATGCTCCGACCTTAACTTCCTTTTTATCTTCTTCATCACCCAAATTGATCAACTCTATAGGTTCTTCAAACGGCTGAATAATCTTTTCATCATGCTCAAGCAAACGGGAAATTTCAACAGGAATCTCTTCACTATCCTCTTCTTTGGCTCTGAACACAGGGAATTCAAAGTTGGGAGAGGGCATAAGATCATTGTTTTCAATGGTTAAGTCATGGATTAATCTGCACATATGATTATGCTTTATTTTAGAAATCGATTAATATGAATGTTGTACAAATGAAACAAAATATTATTATATTTTCCTATTACTACCAATTAATTTTCATTACAATTTCCCAGAAAAAGTGAAAAATAAAACAGTCGTGGACAAAATAACATTTTTATTCATGGAGGAAAATACTTGAAACAAAGAGCCCAGACATTTCTCTTTTGCCTTGGGCAGAGCAAAAGGATTTATTTTCAACATGGCCCGACACAAATACTTTTCGCCTTGGGCAGAGTGATTTTTTTTTTCAAAAATAAAACAAAACATTACTCAGAAATGTGCATCACAACAGGAACATCAACAACAATCCAGTTCTGGAAAACCACTCCATGCGTCACAAAATCGGGTAAATCCTCTTCAGAATCGTCTCCTATTATAGCATCAACTTCAGGAGGAGTCGGATGGATAAAACCTGCGCTTCAGAAAACCTCTTGAATCGGACGAGTAACTACCTCTTGCTTGACTCTTGCAGACACGGGATGAAAACCAAGACCTTCTCCAGACTTGTTCTCGGGAAAAGTCAACACCTGGCCCCAACCTTCAGCCGAACCACTTTCAACCACTCGTCGCGCATCCTCAAAAGAAGAAATAGATGTCCCTTGCTTCTTCACCTCATTATTGGCAACAGATAGAGCCTGGAATTGGGTTCCAACATCCTCATCAGCATCAATAAAAGAGAAAGATGACAAATGGCTTACCACCATAGCCTGCTCTCCACCAATCATTACCAGCTTTCCATGCCTTACAAACTTCAATCTCTGATGGAGCGTGGAAGTGACTGCCCCTGCATCATGGATCCATGGACGACCCAATAGGCAACTGTAGGCGGCACGAATATCCATTACTTGAAAAGTGATCTGAAAAGTATGAGGACCAATTACTATAGGAAGATCCACTTCACCAATGACAGTCTTCCTAGAACCATCAAATGCTTTGACAATTACTCCACTAGGTCTCATGGGAACACCTGGATATGAGAGTCGAGATAATGTAGTTTTGGGCATTACATTTAACGACGAACCTGTATCTACCAACACACTTGATAAAGTATCATTTCCGCAACTTATTGAGATATGCAAAGCCATATTATGGTTCCTTCCTTCCTCCGGAAGCTCTTCATCACTGAAACCAAGATTGTTACACGAAGTAATATTTCCCACAATTCCATCAAATTGGTCAACCGTCACATCATGATCCACGAATGCCTGGTCCAAGACCTTCATCAAAGCTTCTCTATGGGCACCAAAATATCTCAGTAAAGCAAGTAAAGAAATCTTGGAAGGAGTTTGCTAAAGTTGGTCCACAATCTTATATTCACTTCTCTTGATAAGCTTCAGAATCTCATCATCCTCAAGATGAGGGATAGGTTCATTGGATCGGCCTATCTCAACCCTTGGTCCAACATTTCTCGCTGGAATTTCTGCCGGTATGGGCCTCCTGACTTGAACTTCTGGTCTCTTCAAAGGTACTGCTGCAAAGACACGTCCACTTCTCGTAACTCTACTCACATCAGCGATGTTAACAAAAGACGGCCTTGTTGGTATAAGGACTTCTACCCCATTCTCAATCATTGTGGCATTATACTTATACGGTATAGCTTGGTCTGAGTTGTAAGGCACAGGACCAGGTGGGTAAATGATCAAAGGAGCAACAGGTGCAGTCTGACTGTCGTAAGCGATCTCTACTGATTCAGGCAGATTGAATTGTGGTATTATAACATTCACTTCATCCTCCGGATCTCTGTCATATGTAATAGTGATAACCCTCTGGTCTAACAACTTTTGAATATCCTCCTTCACAATAGGGCAATCAACCTCTCTTGAACAAAATTCACAAACATCATAATCATGCTGATGCCTAACAAAGGCAAGTCTTCTTAAACTCTGATGTAACCTGATCAACGACTCTCTTATGTGTTCAACTTGAAAAACTCGAAACTTTCCCGGACAACCTTCCACCATATTCACTGATGCTGCCCCATGTCGAGGCAAAGGATTATCTCTAACATTTGGGTTAACATCCTTGAAAGACAAGATACCATTCTTAATCAACCTCTGCACGTCCGCCTTTAGGGCAAAACAACTTTCAAGGTTGTGCCCCGGCGACCCTTGATGATATTCACAAAACTGATCCGCCTTGTACCACGGAGAAGTACTATTTGGTGCGACAGAAGGAGGCTTCGTCGTTATGAGGTTCTTTCTGATAAGAGCAGGGAACAATTCAGTATAAGTCATAGGAATGGCATCGAATTGCGGCTTCCTTGGTGAACGGTTCTGGTTGTTGAATGGGTAAGCCTGTTGTCGAGGCTGCTGCTGAAATGGCCGTTGTTGAGTTGGTGGGGTTTGATGAGCTGGGGTCATCAAAGCTGGGCGGACAACCGGAGTGACTGCCGCAACGTGTGAGTAACCTCTCCTCGGTCTCCCTGGGAAAATTGCACTGACATCCTGCTCTTTTCTTTTCGGAAAAACACTTCCAAACTTCTTAGTACTGCTAAATGAACTTCCTTCTTTAACCAAACGCCCTTCACGAATCCCTTCCTCCAACCGCATGCCCATGCTTACCATTTCGGTGAAGTCACTGGGTGCGCTGGCGATCATTCTTTCATAGTAAAAGGAACCTAAAGTCTTCAAGAATATCTTCGTCATCTCTTTCTCCTCAAGAGGAGGATAGATTTGAGCAGCAATTTCACGCCACCTCTGGGCGTATTCCTTAAAAGATTCTCTGTCTCTCTGCGACATCGCCCGGAGTTGATCCCTGTCCGGCGCCATGTCAACGTTGTACTTATACTGATGAACAAAAGCTTCGCTAAGGTCGTTGAAGTTGCGGATCCGAATGCTGTCTAAACCCATATACCACTTTAGAGCAGCACCCGTCAAACTGTCTTGAAAATAGTGAATCAACAAGTCATGATCATCAGAATACGTAGACATCTTTCTCACGTACATAGTCAAGTGACTCCGAGGACACGAATCACCCTTATATCTTTCAAAGTCTGGCACTTTGAATTTTGCTGGAATCTTGACATTCGGAACTAAACAAAGGTCATGAGTGTTCTTCCCAAACAAATTCTTCCCCTTTAACGCTCTGAGCTCTCTCTGCATTTCTTGGAATTGGTCTTGGAATTCTTCCATTCTATCAAAAAGACCCAAACTCTCAGCAGGCTCGGCAGGATAAGTAGGTTCATTCAAGTATGGCACAGAGTGAACCACAGGAGCGACAGTTGTCATTACCGGTTGCGGGAAAGGTGTTACAGACGGGATTACTGGCGGCATGGCAGTTGTCTCTGGTTGAGGAAGAGACAAAGTTGGTTGAAACAAAGGTTGTACGACAGGCTGATACCCCTCTGGCACAAAGTTGTAAGGCATTCCCCACGGAAAACCTTTCGGCATCTGATGCTGAAGCGGAGAGTTGATCTGAGTCACAGATGTTGGAACGGTGACAATCTCGGAAACCACAGTAGTTAAAGTCTGAATCTCAGCAGCTGTAGTCGATGGCTGATTCTGAGCAGCCATCAAACTTTCCACTAGCGCAGTTAACTTTTACATACCGACACGAAGGGTAGCGACCTCCTCACGAAGCTCGTGGTTTTCCTGTTCTAGATCTTCCATCTTCCTCTGTCGATTGGCTCGAGTATCGTATCGATGAGACAGCTTGACAATCTATCGGAGTGGAAAAAGAAACAAGGATAAGACTCTAGAAAACATGTGAAGTGGAATGTTGAATGATGCATGATATGTGATGCAACTGATAATTCATTTCAATAGTTTTTCAAGGAACTACAATAATTTTGCACACATCAATGGTAAAGGAATTTGGAACAACAAAAACTCAATCCATTAATCAAAAGCGGTAAATTACAACTTACAACTTTGGGACAACAAAACAATAAATTACAATTTGGGATAACAACCCAATAATAAAAGCAGTAAACTACAACTTTGGAACATGAAGCCCATAATAAAGAAGTAAATTACAACTTTGGAACATGAAGCCCATAATAAAAAGCAGTAAATTACAACTTCGGAACATGAAGCCCTTTTACAAAGTTTTACAAAATGACATCAGTAAAATAAAACTAAGAACTAAAGATCAATCAGAATCATCAGATGAAGGACCAAATGCCAACTGCAACTGGAGCTTCCTGATCTTCTCTTCATAAAAGTCTTCCATCTCTTTCTTCTCAGCTACCAGTCGATCAACGATTTCCTTTTGTGGATTAGGAACAAGAGCAACGCTTACCGAACCTTCCTTCTTTCTCTTCCTTTCACTAACATACTTCTTTAGTAAAGCATCCTTTTGACGAAGCTTCTCATCATGATCAACGAACCAGCCGTCTTGAATAAAGAGCAAATCCTCCTTTTCCTTTAGCTGTCGAGCCAGGACCCGATTCTCATATTCAGACATATTATACTTTTCTTTCTTAGCATCTCTCTCGGACTTCATCCTAGCCAGATTTCCTTGGTATTCTCCCATATTCTCGATAGGGATATCAATAGATGAGGATGCAACAGTAGGGAATAAAGGTTTCTCAGGTTTATAGGGCATCTTGAGAGCACAAGCCCTAGCGCGGACCCATTGTAGGTAAGGCTCCAAAGAACCGGCACCCCTATGTCCTAACATATCTCTCCCTTTCCTATGGATGTGGCGCCAAGCTCTTTCGATCTCCCTCTTAGCTGCCTGCTGATCTTGTCCTTCTTGCAGAAAGAAACCACTCACATGGATGTTGTTCGGCTTATCCCTCATCGGGTATCCAAACTGACGGCGCGCGAGAACACGGTTATAGTTAATTCCACCTTTCGTAACAAGAAGAGGCACGTTAGGAAAAGAACCACAGCTATCGATGATCTTCACGTCATAGTAAACTCGATTATACCAATCAATGTCGAAATGAGTGAGAGCCATAATTTTTGGCGCCCAACGCGGCTCCTTCTCGAGATCCCAGAAAACATCAGACCTAGGTAGATGAGAAACATACCACTGATACAACAACGGTGCACAACAAATAATCATCCCTCATTGATAAGAGTTTCGAAGATGGATGGAGTAGTAGGTATCTCCTAGCAGCGTAGGGACCGGATTTCCAATCAAGAAAATTCTGATGGCGTTGATATCCATAAACTTATCAACGTTAGGGAACAAGAATAGACCATAAGCGAGTAAAGCAAAGACGTCTTCAAAGGCAACAGTATCTTTTATCTCAGCGAAATGACGAGCTTTCCTCAACAGAAACTGCACAGACAAGCCTCAGATTCCCCCTTTTGTAGTCATGTTCTCCTCTATCTCTGACTTCTTCAAGTGGGTGATAGTCGCTATCTCGTGAGATCTGGGTTCCTCTTCTAATCCGGAAAAAGGAACACAGTCGGTGATCGGCAAGCCAAGTATGTAGGAGTACTCTTCTAAGGTGGGCATCAACTGGTAATCCGGAAAGGTGAAACATCGGTACAAAGGATCGTAGAATTGGACTAACATGTTAAGGATGCCTTCCTTCATCTTGCGCTTCAGGAGAGGTATAATGGACCCATACTTTTTCTGAAAATCCGTCGGGTTCATGATCTTAGGAATTAAACTCTTCAATTCTTCAATCTCGGGCTCCTTAAAAATAAAACTTCGAGTGTTTCTCCTTCCAAATTCCATAATAATAGTACCTGAGATGTCTGCAAAAATCATTCATAAGTTCCTTGAAAAATAGGTTTTTTACAAAAATGTTTATGGATGTATGGATGAATGATAATGCAACAGTTACACACAAGTTCACAAACATGGGGTTCGAAGGTTCAACGTTTCAGCATGGAGTCGAGGGTAAAGCCCACCCCAAGGTATGTACTAACGGTTCAATCACACCTGTAAGACAAGGTTCTAAGAGTTCCCAGAGTCTACATTCCTCCTTCGGATATTGCCAACGTCTTGATTACTCCATAATTAGCAATATTCTCAAGAGAAACTCATCCGAGCGTAGCATCGCGTAACAACTACTTCCGAATTACTCCGTTATAGTCTCCGCGCTACACCTAAAAAGGCCAAGATGGGTTAGGGTTCTACGATCCTCAATTTCTCGGGCTCCTAGGTCGAAAATAATAATGTCTTCCCGATTACTCGGTAAACAAATATTAAGTTCAAGAGGGCCTTCCATCGAGTGGGGGATCTCATGCCTCCTTCTTCGGGATTACTCCCTCAAAGTTAACATGACTGTACCGCCCGTCCTATTCTTAAGTGTAACTTAATCCGGGTATAGGATTCGTCCTTTGCAAAAAACCCAAACAACCCCAATATAAACACATAATCAAACAAATCAAATAATAATAAAACAGATAAAACAAATTAGGCTTAACCCACTTAGGGATGGACCAGCAAGAGGTCATTCTTTCCCCAGCAGAGTCGCCAATTCTGTAGCGATAAAAAATGTAGCGGGGTAAATCGGAGATCGAATTATTGATTAATTCGTCTCACAAAAGCAAGAGTCGCCACCGCGCTTTATTATTTCCAAGGGAAAAGGGGAAAGAGCGAAATAAAACCCTAAATATGCAATGTAAAATAATACTTTTTAAAAGTAATAAAAATACAAAGCGTTTTTGAAAAGAGATCTATGGTTCGGGGGTTGGTTATACAGTGGGAAGGTATTAGCACCCAATGTATCTATAGTACTCTATAGGAACCTTTTGAAATATCTGTTTCATTAAAATGTTCGTTTGATTTAAAATAAATTGTTTTGGCCGAAAAGGGGTACGGACGGTTTTTTGAAGGTACGACGACCTAATGTCGAAATTTTGGCTTAAAAGGCATAAGTTTTGAAAAGATTGAATATTTTGGGAAAAATTGTCTTAAGTTTTAATGAGATGAAGATACTCGCGTGATTGGACTTGAGGACATGAAGTCAACCAGTTTAATCATTTTTTCTCTTGGATTAAGAGGTAAACAAAATAACCATGTAAAGATGAAATAATTAAACAGAAAATTATGCAGATAAGTGATATACAACCATAACAATTAAATAACAGACTAAATGGTGTGAACATGCATTTTTTATTTTTTGTTTAATATTAATTAAAGCGAGGGAATTAATTAAAGAAAATAAAATGTTTTTTAAGTTTTTATTTTTATATGTTTCTATTTTTATATGTTTTTTAATATTAATATAAAGTATTATTTGAGAACTATTAAATAACTCTAAACTAAATTAAAACTTAAAAGCTACTAACTTAAGTCTAATTAAAAAAGGGATACTAAAATTACCAAATTAAATCCTAAAGTTAAACTAATAAAAATTGGTCAAAGATTAAAATTATCTAATTAGATTACCTCTATTTTTGATTAAACTTACTAATTAACTAATTTAATAAAATAAATAAAAAAATAAAAAAAATAAAGGAAAGTAAATAGAAAAAGGGTATCAAAAATAAAGGGATGGTGTAAATGATAAACAAATGTGGGCTAAAGAGTTTCAAGGGGTCCAAAACAAGAATGAACAGAAAAAGGGATGGGGGGTGCATAAGGAAAACGTTGGGTTTTAGGCAGGAAACGGGTTATGGCCCAATGTGGTAACAAAGTTTTAGGGTTCAAGTTTTATTTTAGTTTCGTGTTAGGGTTAGGCAAAGGGGTAAAGAGCGGCGCTCTTCTTCTCGTGTTCTTCTTCGTTGTTCTCATGCGTTGCTCTCATGTCCGCCTCTGACTTGCCTTTGCCCGAGCCACCAACGTAGTCAACCTTCCTCTTCCCTTCAATGGATCGTTAGGGCGACAAATTTTAAGGTAATGATCTTTGATTTTTCGCATTAGGGTTTCGTTATTACATGTTATGATTTTACCCTCATTTGATTCTGACTCTATTTTTCTTACATGATTTCTGTTGAGATGGTGAAAAGGAAAAGAGAAAAGCAAGGCTACCTTTATGGAGGAGGGAGAGGCGTTATGGAGGCTTGTTGGCGGAGGGGTGAGCGCGGTGGCTTGGAGTCCTGGTATTTGTGCCTTACTTTTTGTTTAATGATGAAGCTCCTGAAAACAAAAACTTTCTTCTTCCTCTTGCTAGCCTTTGTCTGCTTCACTGTTGCCTTCGAATACTTTTCTTCTCTTCTTCTTTGTTGTGCTGAATATGCTTCTGAGTTACCTTTATTTTTAATGGCCTATGATGAAGATTTCTGAGGCTTGAAGCTTGACAGTTCCTTTTTGTTTGGTTGAGGCTAGAAACAGATTATTGATGGTCGTTGATGGTTAATGGTTTTTGTAAGGATTGACAGTGGTTTAAGGTTTGATGAGGTTTTTGGCTTTTGTATGGATTGACAGGTTTTATGGTTTTAGGCCATAAGGTTTATGTTACAGGTTATCGTTTTTGAAAAGGGATAAGGTTTTGGTTGGACAGTAGGTTGTGTTTACTGGTTTTTTAGGATGGTACAGGTTTTACTGGTTTTATGCCATAAGGTTTTACTGGTTTAGGCCATATTGATTGTTGGTTTTGAGATAGCAGGTTTCCTTGAGGTTTTATGGTTTAGTCCATATTGGTTTTACTGGTTTTATGCAGGTTGTGGCCTTGACATGGTTTAGAGGTTTTATGGTTTAGGCCATATTGGTTTTACTGGTTTTATGCAGGTTGTGGCCTTGATAGGGTTTAGAGGTTTTATGGTTTAGGACAGTAGGTTCTTAAGGCTTTGGTCTTGAGAATTGGTTTTTTATTTATTTGACAATTTTTGAAGGCTTCAGGCAGGTTGGTTTGGCTTGAGACAGTAGGTTGGTTTTTGCTTCCAACAGGTTTTAGAAATCTGTCTTTGTTTTTGGCTTCTCACACGTTTTGAACTCTTGAATTTTTTTGAAGAGTTTTTGTTGTTATAACAATTGGTTGGCCTTTGGCTTTGGATGATTCAGGTTTTGAATATTTTTTTTACTATATTTTTCTTGATACTCTGCACTCTTATGCTACATTCAGTTTTGTCTCTATTCTTTTTCTATGCTTCCCATTCTTATTGTATTGCTGCTGTTTTGTTTGCTATCCTTTTTCTGCCTAAGCCAAAAACCTGTAAACCACACTCTTCCTCTCTTCTCTCTCCTTAGTACAGTTGAAACACTAAAATGTTGTATGTACTTTTAAGTTCTGAAAAAGCATAAGCTGGAAAATGATGTAATTAGGAAATATATTGCTTGCATAAATGGTTTTAAACTGCACATATCTCTTTGTCATCTCTATTGCACAGTATGGGAGCCTTATGTATTTTGACTTCTTCCCACATGACAGTTAGTTTACGTTGCAATTTGGCTTTGAGCATGTAACTTGACTATGCATATGCTGTTTTGCTTTTGAAATATGCAGTGGATTTTGAAAATGCAGTTTTCAATTAAAATGTGCAATTTTGACCAAAAAATGAATTTGTGCATATTTTTAACTTGTGCTTTCATTTTTATCAATAAAAATTCATCCCTTTTTGTGAACCGGGAGAAATCCCGTGATTTGCAAAAAGGGTAAAAACTGATTCCAGCCGTTTGCTTTTAATGATGAACGCTTAAATTAATTTTCTGCTTTTAATTATATATTCGTTTCTGACTTTTCTTTTAATTCTTTTGCAGGTAAAATCAAATGAGCATTAAAGAAGTATTGGATAGAAGATGAAGATTTAGAATCTTAGAAAAATAGTTTTTATTTTACTTTAAACATTTTATGTAATTGTCATTGTAAATACTTTGTACATAATACAGTATTTAAACAACAATTGTAATAATTAGAATAAAGATGAATAAAATTCTATTATTTCAGTTAATTCTTTTCTTCTTTCCAATTATTTATTTTATCATTTATAATTCTTTAAATTATATAATAACTGAAAATCAATTCCAATTATTTAAATTTAGAATGATAAATAATTAAATAAACATCATTGATCAATTAACTTCTCTTCAATCATTTACTTCATTATTTATAATTCTTCTAAATTATAATAACTGAAAATAAAATTTCAACTATTTAAACTTAGAATAATAAATAATTAGATAAACATTGTTGATCAATTAATAAACTCTTTTCAAATACTTATTTTATTATTTATAAATCTTTAAATTATATAATAACTGAAAATAAATTCCAATTATTTAAATTTAAGATAATAAATAATTAATAAACATTGTTTTAGCATTGATCAATTAATAAATTTAGCGTTCAAAAAATAAACAGCTCTTGACTTGAAAAAGTTATGAATTTTAAATCTGCTTTGAAAATTGATAAAAATAGGTCAAAACACTTGCAATGTAATGATGCAGATGGGAGATGGTATCTTAGGTCAAAATTTGGGGTACAACAAAATGGACCATTGTTCCTCGGGTAAGACACAAGGTTTTAAGAGTTTGAATTGTTTTAATATTAGAGATCCAACAAAATGTAAAGACAAATTACTGTGGGATAAAAGTGATCGGGACAAAATCTCTAGCGTCCCAATTGCTGAGCCCTCCACTGACAGTTGGGAAGATCCAATCCTCCAGGTTGCAGCCATCTTCATCATCCTTTACTGTGTTGACTTCACGGTTGCTGATATTCAATGGTGGTCCTCCAGCATGAGTGTGGCGTACAGACTTCTGAGCACTTGAAGTCAAACCCAAGACAAACTTATCTGACTTGTTTGGGATATCCAGGAGTTGTCCCCAAATAGTGCAGCCACCTTCTTCTATTACTGCATTTGCATCCTTCAAAGATGACATCCTGAGTGGAGGCCTTGTGATCTTGGGAACAACCTTGGTTACTGCCACATCTCGCGGGACCTCTTCAAAGTGTTGGAATGGAGTTTCAATAAATTCACCATCTAATTCCATATATATGAAGGAATTGAGATGGCTGATTATATACTCTTCTTCTCCATGAACGGTGATAATCTTCCCTTGAATCTGATATTTCAGCATTTGGTGCAACATAGAAGTGATAACGCCAACATTGTGAATCCATGTTCGGCCTAGCAAGCAGGAATACGAGGGACGGATATCCATTACATAAAAAGTTGAATCAAATGTTTGGGTTCCAACCTTTATGGGGATATCCACTTCCCCATGTGCCATCCTTTTCGAGCCATCAAAAGCCCTTACTACTATGTTACTTGGCTTCAATGTCAATCCCTCATAGTCAAGCCTATCAAGAGCTTTTTTAGGCTACACATTCAGAGATGAGCCAGTGTCCACCAAAACATGAGCCAGGGTTGTGCCCCTACATTCAACTGAGACATCCAATGCCTCATTATGCCTCCTTCCTCTTGGCGTTAAATCAACATGCGAAAAACCTATACGATTATCTGCAGTCAAGCTGGCTAGGCAGTCTTAGAACTGATCGACAAATGTCTCTTGGGGTACATGGGCAGTTTTCAAGAATTTTACCAAGGCTTTGGCATGCGCCTCGGAACATAGTAGTAAAGCCAACATGGAAATTTTAGATGGAGTTTGCCCTAGTTTCTCAACTACATCATAGTCGCTTCTTTTTATGATTTTTAGAATTTCCTCCATCTCTTTCCGGAAGGTCTCATGGATAGCCAATGATTGTGTCTTCATCTTGACAGACTCAACTAGAACACCTTTTCCTCGAGTCTCAGTTAACTCGGCAGCAGGAGTGTCAGTAGGAATGATAACAGGGATTGTAACAACTTTGTCAGTTGGAGTATTAGTAGGGATGATTGTAGGACTGGGAACAGCTTTTGGAGGAGTAACAACAAGAATGATTCTGGGTCCAGAAACTGCTTTTGGGGGAGAAATTTCTGGAGAGAATATCCTTCCGCTTCGGGTAATCTTGCTAGTTCCTGCAATATTACTGATATCAGAGTCGACTTTCTCAGAACTTGAATCTTCGGCGGCTGGCCAATCTTGCTTGATACCGTGGTAGTAGACATCCCCTCCATAATTCCATGGTATGGTTTTGTCTGACGAATACGGGACTGGTCCAGGCATTGTAATTATTAAAGGAGTTTCTTTCAGAACCGATGTAATTCTAACGGGTCTTTTGGTGGAGACCCTAGAAGAATTGGCGGAAATGGTAATGATAGAAACATCTTCAAAAGGAACAGCTGGAACAGAAGTATTTTCAAACAAAATTTATTTGTTATCTATTAGGCACTGAACGCCTGCTTTCAGCAAAGGATAGCTGGTTGGTGAGGACAAATAGAAATGACATCCTTCATCACAGCCCGAGAACACACCGACATTCAACAAGTTCACTTTAATAGTCAGGAGTGGGGTCATAAGTTCATCAACTGAAGTAACAAACATTTCTTCTTCAATGGCATTGGTATTATGGCCATGTTTGGGCATAGGGGCAGAAATGACATTTGGCGTTTCGGGCGCATCGAATTCAATCTCTTTGGCTTCAATGAGGTCTTGTATTTTGTTCTTTAGAGACCAACAGTTATTAGTCTCATGGCCGAGACTCTTAGAGTGGTATGCACAGCGGGCATTAGGATGATAATGAGGAGATGTTGTATTAGGGTTTTTTGGAGCTTCTTTCAAAGTCCCCCAGGTTGGATCTTACTAGATGCAGCAATACTTGAGATAGGGTCATGTTAATTCTGGTGAATTGTCTGACTGGTCTTTCCATCATTGGTTTGTTGTTTCTTTGCTGATCAAGCGCAGGTTTAGGAATCATAACAGCCCCCACCATTGGACGGTGTTCGGTCCTGTCTTGATTCCTCTGAGGATAAACAACAACCACTTCTTTCTTTCCGATAAATGGCTCCCTTATAGGAACGGAGGATGTATCTTTTTGAATCTTTCCGCTCTTTATCCCGACTTCTATCCTCTCTCCGGTCAATATCAGTTTTGTAAATCCTGCCGATGAACTCCCAATTAGGTGATTGAAGAAGGGACCAGACAAGGTGCCCAAAAACATGTCTACCAACTCTCTTTCAGATAGAGGAGGTTGAACTCTTCCAGCCGAGTCTCACCATTTTTGCACATAGTCTTTGAAACCTTCATTGGAAATCATGGCCATACTCTGGAGTTGAGTACGGGTAGGAGCAAGATCAACAATGTATTGGTATTGTTTGTAGAAAGCTGTAGCAAGATCCTTCCAGTTATGAACATTGGCTCTTTCTAACTGGTAAAACCAATCAAGTTGAGTTCTAGATAGACTGTCTTGGAAGAAGTGTACCCATAAGTCTTTGTCAGCGGTATGGGGATGGATTTTCCTCACATAGGACCGGAGATGCATTTAGGGCATGGAACTCCGTCATATTTGGCGAACACACGTGCTTTGAATTTCGAAGGAATGACAATCCCCGACACTAAACCCAATTCATCAAAGTCCAATCCAAGCACTTTTTAGATTTCCATTGCATTCAACCGCTCTTCGAGAAGTTTATACCTGTCATCAGCTTGAGGGTATTGTTCTTCAGAATAGTCTTCTTCTTCCTCTTCTGATTCTGATTCTGATAGGACAATTGTTTCCTTGCCTTTCCCATCTTGATTGTCTCTCTCACCAGATGTCGTTGCAAAGTCTAGGGTCCTTATTGTCTGCCCATGAAATCTTCTTCCCATGTTTAGGACTCCGGTTACCTTCTTTGTCTTCTTTTTCTTCTCCTCAGCTAGCAAAGTCTTCAACTCTTCTTGTCCTTTGGCCAGAGTCAAGAACAACTGTTGAAACTTTGCATTCTGAGCTTGGAGATCCTTCACCGTTTGCTCGAGATCCATCTTACTGAAATAAATAGTTGAGAGATGAGGAGACTTGTTGCAAGAAACCTTCTTATGTTATGATGAATGGTAAATGCGTATGAAATGAGTTCAAGGATTTTAAGATTCAAATTCGTTTTAGACAAAAAGGAAACACACGTTATATTAATAGATTAAAGCTTGAGTACAATGATGCCTTCTTGGTCAAAGCAGATACAAGAAACTCTAAGATAAAAAAGTAGTGCGCATCCTCTTTGGTGCAATGTAGGCATTCAGAGTCTTCTCCTCATGAAGTAGCCTAGTGAGTTCCAAAACCTTCTTCTCACTTTCATAGAATTGGGCTTCGAAGGTATCTCACTCACCCTTGAGTTGTATCCAATCCCTTTTGTAGGTCTTCAAGAGAGGTAGTCATGTCAGGATGTAGGATAGTGTATGGAACATCTCCTTCTATGACAGGCTCAATTATTATCGGGAGAATGGGAGGGTAAGGCATCATAAGACTCTGAGCACGAGTTCGTACCCATTTGAGGTAAGGCTCAAGATGGATGGAATTTTTATGCCCCAAAGTCTTTCTATCTACCTTGTTTAACATCCTCCAGAATCGGATAAATATCTGGCGAAGACCTCGATCGTCGTTGTCGTAGTCAAATACCAAACCTTGAATCAGTATCTCATGCGGGCCATCCCTTTGGGCAAGACCAAAATGTCTTAAGGCTAAGAAAGGGTTGTAGGTGATACCTCTCCTAATGCCAAGTAAAGGGACATTAGGAAATTCTCCATAACGATCGACAATAGTAACATTCTCTATGGATCAGAAGCACCAATGAATGTCTGAATGTTTGAGCGTCATCAACCTTTGTGACCACCTTGAACCTTGCTCATTCTTTAATACAGATTAGGGAAGATGCAAAATAAACTATCTTTCCAAGAGAGGAGTGCAACACATAAGGACACCTCTTTTCCTTATTGTGCGAGTTTGAAAAGAGTGTATGATATCCCCTAGCAATGTAGGCACCGGGTTGCGGGATATGAAGATTTTGACGGTGTTTACATCTATGAGTTGGTCGGGATTTGGAAACAAAACCATCCCATAGATGAGGAGAGCCATAATTTCCTCAAAGGCTTGCAAATCCAAGGAGTTTCAACAGTTTTGGGCTTTCTCAAACAAGAACTTTGCGAGGAAACCTTTGACACCACTCCTTGTTTCCCAATGAGTTGTGACATCAGATGAGTGCAAGTGTAGAGCTTGAGCAATCTCTTCTGGCTTTGGGTCTCTTTCCATATCGTTGATAGGTAGTTGGTTTAGAATGGGAATCCTCAAGAGTCGGAAGAATTCTTCCAAAGTAGGCACAAGTTGATAGTCGGGAAATGTGAAGCAATGGTGTAAAGGATCAAAGAACTGAAATAGCACCTTCATCATGTCCTCATCTGTGTTGGAGGTGACCAAGTTGAGTAGGCGACCATGTCTCTCGGTGAATGGAGAGTTTTCAGGAATCCTTGAGGCTATCTCCCTAAGTTATGGAGGGATCCTTATAAGATTGACTTGAATAGTTTTCCTGCATAGTGAATCCATATCCTACAAAACAAGAACAAAGATGAATCCCAAACAATCCTTTAAATGGTTAGTGGATGTTCATGATGTTCATGATGTTATGTACAAGTATGCATATACAAACAAAACAAACAATTCCTTAGGTTTAGGCTTGCATGGAGTTTTATAGGTAAATACCCTCTTGAAGTTTAGTTGGCTCAAACCTGTCCTAGTAATAGTAATCGGGTTCTAAGGAGCTCAATATGACTGGTTTGTTTCCTTGGTCACTGTTTCAGTACAAGCCTCTTAAATGGAGACCGAAATATCCCAAGAAACCAAACCTCAATGAGTGTAGTATCGAGTATCTACCAACTTCAGACTGCACCAAAGCCGATCATCTCACTACAACCTAAATGGCCAAGTTGGTCAAGTAAAAGTTCTAGAAGTTCATTAGTGCTTCATGACATCACTCAGCGGCCCTGCATTCTCTTTGATTAACTCAAAGGCTATCGGTACCCATAAATATGTCGCACTAACGTAGCTATTGCTTAGACCATGTCGGTATACCCCGCACAGTTTCCATAATGTATTGCTACTTACCTATAATGTATCCCAAATCTGGGTATAGGATTCAAACCCAAACAAAGGACCCAAATGTAAAGCATACAAGTCAAACAATGAAAGCAAATAAATGTGATCTAACCCTAAGGTAACCCCACTTTAAAATATTTCCCAGCAGATTCGCCAATTCTATGATACGGTGGGAGAAATGACTTGGGTGTTTTGCATTTGATTGCAAATGTTGTGGTTAGCAAGAGTCGCCACCGACTTTTCTTTTATCCAAAAAGGAAAGGTGAAAAAGCACAGGAAAGACCTTTGAGATTAATTCTTGAGTTCGAGGGGATAAATTATGAAAAATGAAGGTATTAGCACCCTTTTCATCTATGGTTTTCCATGGGCTCTTAGTTACTTGCTAGATCACTTGCTTTTTGTTTGAAATTTTGCTTTGTGTGGTTTTTGAAAGTATTTTGTAAAGAGGCCATTGTTTAGGCAATCTTTGTAACGATTCTCGTTCGTAAGAATGTATACAAAGGTGTTTGATCTTTTGAAAATGTTTTCAATTTTGTAAGATGTTTGAAAGTGTATGTGATTGTTTTGAAAATAGCAAGGATGTTTTTTTTTTGAAATGGAGCAAGTTATTAGCAGCAATCTACCTACTCAAATGTCTTTCTTGTTCATTTTCTTTTCCTTTGACATTGTTGTATAACCGTTGATTTGGTAAGCAACCCTATCTTTGGATGTAAATGAGATGGGCGCGGGTCATCGTATGACCATGATTAGAAATGTCGCAACGTATCTTAGCATTTTTTAGGGACTAAGGTCATTTTGAAAGGCAACTTAGATAGCGTCATCGAGGGACTATGATCTTGTATTTGTTTGTTTTGGCTAAGATAGCTTACATGTGTAATATGATCATTTTGTATAAGGCAACCAAGTGGGATAACCCTAGGGGTGCTTGTGTGCAAATGTGTTGTTTTCATCCTTGATTTAGTCTTGAATTAGGGCTTGCTATTTATTGGTTTAAAGTCTTTCCATACAAATCCTAATTACTAGCAATTGTATATAAAGCGATAAATTGCGGAACTTTAAAGTTA
Source organism: Vicia faba (assembly GCA_948472305.1). NCBI lineage: Eukaryota > Viridiplantae > Streptophyta > Magnoliopsida > Fabales > Fabaceae > Vicia > Vicia faba. Next base: position 862,693,132 of record OX451740.1, read on the forward strand.
CTACGCTATTACAACATTTGTGGGGAGGGGTATACAATTGGTAAATAAGGATTGCAAGAAATTAAAACCCTAATTAGACAATTACAACCAAATTGAATTTATACAAGAATTAAAATAAATAATGCACAAGATGAATTAAATATGCAAGAGGATAAATGTGAAGAAAATGGATATTTTGTTTGATGTTTTATGACAAGAAATTTTACCTTAACCTAATAAAGTAAAGAAGATAATTTATTAAGTTTAAAATTGTTGAGAAAAGATTTTAGATGAAAACCCTAATTCTATTAATCAAAAGAATATAAGTTTAGGAAAAGTATTATTTTTTTTGGCATTTTTTATCTTAAAAATATTTATAGAATTATAAAATATTTTTTAGTCTTTTTGGTATTAAAATAATATATTTTAAATGGTGTGAAGAAAAATAAATAAATAATACAATATTAATTAATTTTATAAGGTTTACTTAAATAAATAAATAAAGCATGAAGAATAATTTTTTTTTATTTATGGAAAAATAAAATAAAATAAGTCAAAATATAAACTATCATTTTTTTTGTATTTTTTATAATTTTTTAGTATTTAGAAAATATATTTGAGGAAATAAATAAAATAAAATGAAGAAATAAAATAAAATTGGGCCAGGGTGCAAATATGAAACAGGGGGGAGGAAGGTTAGAAAAAAAAGTCAGGCCAAGGAGGTGGAAGGCCCATGCGCTGGAAGGAACAAAAAAATGTCAAAATGAAAGAAGAAAAAAAAGCAAAAGGCAGCGCTGAGGTTCGAACCCATGATCTCTACCAATAACGTGCGCTGCCTTACCATTGGGGTGGTTGTACATCCGTTAACTTAAATAAAAGAATAAATCCATAAGGTAAAACGTCTCCATGACCTGTACTTTATCTTCAACCTTCAGCCAACCGGACCACGTGTATCTCATTCATTTCTCAACAAAAATGGAAAATTCAAACATGAAAGTTGTGCTATTTTTCCTCACGAATCCAACCATATAACTTATGTAAGCTAAAAGTCAAAGATGAAGATTAATTTTGCTGGCCCTAAATTAAAACCTAATTTTTTCAGAAAGTTCAAATCTAAAATTCTCTACACACTGTCAATATAAATGAAAACTATGGACATGGTTAGCTTTAGAGCAATGATATCTACATTTTTACCTCAGAATGTATGCACAGAGGATGCTTGTATCAAGATTTTGAAGTTAGAAAACTTACCTCTTGCAGATGGATTTGAGTATGGAGTTTGAGCAAGCTTTGAGGTTCCCTAAGAATCTATTTAGCTTGCCTGGACCTCCTTGAGTGTATTCCAACTCTTACTTTGCTTTAAAAGTTCCTGAATCTCCCTACTCAAGTCAACCTGCAAGCTTGATGTTTGAAAATGGTGAATGGTGATGGAGGGGTTATAGTCTTGAAACAGGGGCTTGGATCACTTGTGTATGATTTATGTAAGGTGTTTGAATGATTAAGAATCAAAACGCACGAATGAAAATGGAGATGGAGAGTTTTGGCTCAAAAATGTCAAGTTGAGCAGTCTTGTGCAGCAAGGGTGTTTGGAAGAGTTTTAGGATGCTTCCAATCATGCCTTAGATTGAAATAAACTTGTTAATATGTATGGAAAATATTTGAGCACAAAATCACTCCAGGCTTCTGAGTTATAGGGTTATGGCTCTTTAACTAGCTTTTGAAGAAAAGTGAAATGACAAATCTCAATTGTTATACAAGCATGTTTTGAGCTTTCTTAGGTCTTAGACACATTGATTTTGGTTTATAGGAGTTATGTGTGCAGAAAGAACAAGTTAGAAGCTCAAGACAAGTTGACTTTGTGATTAAAGCAACTTTTCAAGAATGGAATGGTAACTTTCTTCCAAAAATGGAAAATTGGCTTGGATAATTCTTAGAACATTTGGATAATAGCTAAAAAGCAAGTGTAATCTTCTAATTATGGAGAGATCTTGAGGTTTAGAAGCCTGCAAAACAAGATTTTGCAGCATAGGTTTGAAGTTTGATTCTTGTTTATCACAAAATCCCTTGTAATTCAAGTGGCAAAACACCAACTTCATCTCTTTGATTCTCCCTACTCAAGAATGATCTCAAGGATTTCTTTGACATTTTGGAAATCTTGAAATGTGCTCTACAACCCATCTTTGAATTGGTTTTGACGATTCCCCTTGGAACTATATGAAAAAGTGCCATGAAGTTGGGTCAAAATCCTGACCAAATTAGGGCAAAATTTCACTAAGTGTTTAGTTTCATGACCACATGTTCATAAAATTATAACTTAAGATCCAAGCATTTTTGGAAGGAGTTGTGTAAAGAAAAGTTTTAGATTTCATGGATATCTATAACTTTAATTTTACAAGTTTCTCTTGAATCATCTTGCATCATGGTGAAAAATTGGCTCAAAGTTATGAAAAAACATGAAGTTTTCAACACTTAGAAAATTTTGAAGTTTGAAAACTTTGACTTTTCAAAATGAAATCTTGACTTTTTGATTTCTTGATGAATAAGTTTCATATTTTGATATGTTTTGATGAATTGTGATCTTTGGCATTTGATTTTGATCAACAAGTTAAAGTTTGACTTTTCAGTATACAATTGACTTTTGATCAGTTGACTGCAAATTCATTTGTCAATCTAATGGACTTGCAACGTTTTGAACCATTCCATTAGGTCAAAATGATGCAATTGGAATCTTGAGATAATTACTTAAACTAATTGACCATTTGCTAGGTCAAAAATCAGAAATTGCCCTTTCCCAATCAAAACCCTAATTTTGACCATTTTGCCCTTTTGATGATTTGATCAAATTTCTTGGGGAATTGTGACCCAAACTTGATCAAATGATACATATGAGTTTATAATGTTGATATTGATAAAAAATTATGAAGTGTTACTGTAAATGGGCAATGGTTGACTTTTTCCCAATACAACTGATTTTTAGGTCAACTGCTCAATTGATTGAGCAAAAATGTGATTCAAGGCTTGAAACTTGGAATTATTAATATTGGGGGTCCATGATGATCCATGAAAGTCACATGGGACATTGGAAGTTCAAAAATCCTTGTGAAAATTCAAACCCTAATTTTGGTCTTCAGTGTTTAAGGAGATGTCTTGAGCTGATCAAGCCCTAGTGCAGTATTGAGCCCAAGGAGATCTTGTGAGAAAATTCTTGATAAGTGAGAGGGAAAATTTAGGGGTACAACAGTATCTTTAGAGGTTCATACGAGCTTGGGGCATGGTAAACAGATTTGATACCAAGACTTTGGGGTCGAATACTTCCATCCCTATGGAACCTTATCTCCAATGGGTACGAGCTCGCGCTTAGAACCTCGTGATGCCATATATATCCATCTTACCAGTGATTGTGGAGCCCATTACCTAAGGGGATGTTCCTTGTATAGTTCTCGATCCCGACATGCCCAATGATCTTGAAGAGCTGTAGAGATCTTGGATTCAGCTGAAGAAAGAGCTGGGTACATTTAGAGATCATTTCTATACCCATGAGAGGAAAATGCTGGAGCTCACGAAGCAACTTCACGAAGAAAAAGGTCTTAATGCCTATCTCGGCACAAAGAGAAAGCGCCCATGGGAAACCTGATTTTTTAGTTTTTTGAATTTTTCAATTATAAGCCTAAGAGGCAATTGTATTTTGAATTCTACTAATAAAATCTTTGTTTCATTTTGGCTCACAAATTTAAATTTCCCAAAGTCCTTGAAAACATTGCATACGCATATCATACATGCCATTGCATAAACGGGTTTCAAAGCAGGGTTCTTATCTTCTTCGCTGTTTATTTCAGCAAGTAACGAAATGGCTCTTGAATAAAACATCAAGGATCTCCAGGCACAAAACGCTCAGTTCCAGCAAATGATCATGGCTCTAGCTAAAGGGAAAAAATATCTGAAAGTTCTCATAATGAAGGACAAAAAGAAGAATCCAAAGAAACCAGCTGGTGCAGTGAATTTAGGAAGAAGGATCAGAGGACCAATGCGGCAAGCTTCAGAACTAGTAACTTTATCAAAAGAAGGAGACAATCAGGAAGGGGAGAAAAGAGAGGAAGAACTCAGCCCGAAGGAATCTGATAATGAATCTGACTATAATGAGGAGAAATATCCACCTGCTGATGATAAATACAAGCACCTGGAGGATCATCTGAATGCAATGGAATTCCAGAGGGTACCTGGGCTGGATTTTGAAGAGCTGGGTTTGGTTTCTGGGGTTGTCATCCCGCAGAAGTTTAAGGTTCCGGTGTTTGCTAAGTATGATGGGGTCTCGTGTCCCAAGATGCATCTCCAATCTTATGTGAGGAAGATTCAGCCTCACACCGTTGACAGGGATTTATGGGTCCACTTCTTCTAAGACAGTCTATTCGGGACTCAGCTAGAGTGGTTCTATCAGCTGGAGGGAACCAATATTCATAACTGGGAAGACTTGGCTACTTCTTTATATAAGCATTACCAATATAATACAGACCTTTCTCTTACCCATACATAACTCCAAAGTATGTCCATGGGTTCAAGCGATGCTTTAAAGACTACACCCAGAAGTGGAGAGGCCTAGCAGGAAGAGTCCAACCCCCTCTGTCTGATAAGGAGTTGGTAGACATGTTTTTGGGTACTCTATCTGGTTCATTTTTCAACCATCTGATTGGAAGCTCCTCAGCTGGTTTTACTGAGCTGAACTTAACTGGATAAAGTGTGGAAGCTGGTATTAGAAGTGGAAAGTTTCAAAAGGATATCTCTTCAAGTGCAGGACAGAGACCTTTTATGGGAAAGAAAGAGGTCAGTGTTGCTTACAATCAAAGAAATCAGGACATAACCGAACGTCGTCCAACGGTAGGGGATGTAATGATATCCAAGCCTACAGCTACTCAACAGCGGAACAATCAGCCCATATAAGAAAGTCCTATGAGACAGTTTACCCGGATTAATAGGACTTTGACTCAAGTTTTACCACACTTACTGAAATCCAATCTAGTAACTTTGAGGGAAGCTCCCAAAAATCCCAACACTGCATCTCCTCACTATAATCCAAAGGCTCAGTGTGCCTATCATTCTGAAAGTCCAGGCCATGATACAAATGACTGTTGGGCTTTAAACAACAAGGTGCAAGATCTGATCAAAGAAAAGGAGATTGAATTCGATGCTCCAGAAACTCCTAATGTTATAACTTACCTCATGCCCAAGCACGGCAATGGTCTTAATTTTGTTGATGATGATATGTTTGTTTCTTCCGTTGGGGAACTTGTTACTCCTCTCATGACTGTCAAAAGGGATCTGTTGCAAGCCAGTTTATTTCAGGGCTATGGTGAAGGTTGCCACTTATGTTTATCTCTACCAACTGGTTGCTATTTGTTAAAATCAGGTGTCCAGCGCCTGATGGATGATAAATAGATTCTAATTGAGAAGACTCCAGTCACAAGTGTTCCATGTAAAGACATTTCGATTATAACCATTTTCTCTAATCCTCCCAGGGTCTCCACCCAAAGACCCGTCAGGATTACATCTGCTCCAAAGTTGGCTCCCCTGATCATCACTATGCCAGGGCCAATACCATATTCCTCAGACAAAGGTGTTCCCTGGAATTATGAGGCTAGCGTCTATTACCATGGCGTCAAGCAGGACCTGTTGGCTGTTGAAGACAAAGTTACTGGAAGTACTGATCTTGACGTCGGCAATATCGTTGGGACCAGTAAAATAACAAGAACCGGAAGAGTGTTCTCTCCCGAGATCTCTCCTCCTAAAACCATTACTACTCCTGTGATCATTCATGCTGTTGCTCCTGCTAATACTACCAGTACTACTTCTGTGGTCATTCCTGCTGCTGCTCCTGCTAATACTACCACTACTACTCCTGTGATTAGCCCTGTTGCCACCCCTGTCACCAAGTCGGCCGAGACTCGGGGCAAGGAGATATTGGTTGAGCCAGTCTAGACAAAGGCGCATTCAGAATCCATTCCGGAGGTTTCTAAGAAGGAAATGGAAGAAATCTTGAAAATAATTAAAAAGAGCGACTACAATATGGTTGAACAACTGGGGTAGACTCCTTCCAAGATATCAATGATGGCCCTACTGTTGTGCTCCGAAGCCCATGCAAAGGCTTTGGTAAAAATCCTCAAGACAACTCATGTGCCACAAGAAACCTCCGTTGATCAATTCGAAGACTGTGTGGCTAGTTTGACCGCTGATAATGGATTGGGTTTTTCTGATGCTGATTTGACACCCAGAGGAAGAAAACACAATGATGCGCTGCATGTCTCCATAGAATGCAGGGCACCACTTTGGCCCATGTTTTAGTGGATACCGGTTCATCGGTGAATGTTCTGCCCAAGAAGGCTCTTGACAGATTAGATTGCGAAGGTTTGACTCTGAAGCCCAGCAACATTGTGGTGAGGGCTTTCGATGGTTCGAAAAGAATGGTGCACAGGGAGGTGGACATCCCTATCAAAGTTTGTTCCCAAACCTTTGAACCCACCTTCTACGTGATGGAAATCTGACCATCTTATTCCTGTTTGTTGGGACACCCTTGAATCCATGGGGCTGGAGTTGTTACTTCCACTCTACATCAAATGTTGAATTATCTGGTGAAAGGAAAGATTGTCACAGTACATGGTGATGAGGAGTACATTGTAAGCCACCTGAACTCTTTCAGGTATGTCAAAATGGACGGCGAGTTCATCGAGACCCCTTGTCAGAACTTTGAAGAGGTGCCTCATACCATGGCTACAACCGAGATTGTTACCAGTGTGCCAAAGATTACCAGACCTCCATTGAAGATGACTTCTCTCAAGGACGCCAAAGTAGTAATTGAAAAACGTGGGTGTACCATTTGGGGCCAACTCCTTCACATTCCATACAAATCTGATAAGTTTGGTTTGGGTTTCACTTCAGGGGCTCAAAGGGCCGTTCGTCGTACTCGAACCGGAGGACCTCCCCTATGCATCAGCAATCATAGGGTCAATGCTTTAGAAGACAGTGATGGTGACTATGACATGGACAACCGGATCTTCCCTACTACCAACGGTGGACCCAGTAACTGGACAACTAAAGACTTTGTGCCAATTACTTTTATTCAGGAGTAATTGTCTTTTTATTTTTCAGGATATGTAATAAATGAACAATATAAACTCTATGGCCTTGTGTCTGACCCGAGGCACAATGGTTTATTTGTGAGGCTTATCATTTTTCAATTTCATATGTCATTAATAACGCATTAGACGTTTTTACATACAAATTGTGCGCTCTTTGTTTTTCTTTTCTTCTTTTACTTTATCAATGCAATTATGCTCTTACACACACTCACGTATCAAACTGCAGATCCATATCCACTCTGGATCCCATTGATAATGGTTCTGCTATTGCGGGTTATGACTTTGAAAATCCGATCAACCATGTCGAGGACGAAGGTGAGAAGATTGTGAGGTACCAGGAGAGCTTGCTAGACTGTTACATTAGGAATAAAGAGCTATACAGCCTCATGAAGAGCCAGTTGAGACAGTGAATCTGGGTACAAAAGAGGACAGAAAAGAAGTCAAGAAAGGTGGAAATTTAGAGCTTAGTGTCAAATAGCGATTGATTCATATGTTGCATGATTATGTCGAGATTTTTTCCTGGTCATATGAAGACATGCCAGGACTAGACACTGATATTGTGGTTCATCTTCTGCCAACTAAAGAAGATTGCCCTCCAGTAAAGCAGAAGGTCCATCGTATGTGTCCTGAAATGTCAGAGAAGATCAAGGCAGAAGTTATGAAACAATTCAACGTTGGGTTCTTAGCTGTCACCTCTTATCCATAATGGGTTGCTAACGTAGTTCTGGTTCCTAAGAATGAAGGCAAGGTACGTATGTGTGTGGACTACAGAGACTTGAACAGGGAAAGCCCCAAGGATGAATTTCCGCTTCCCCGCATTAATGTTCTGGTTTACAACACCGCACAACATAAGATCTTTTCCTTCATGGACGATTTCTCTGGTTACAATCAGATCAAGATGGCACCCAAAGACATGGAAAAAACAACCTTCGTCACACAGTGGGGAACTTTCTGTTACAAAGTGATTCCATTTGGGTTGAAGAATGCTGGGGAAACCTATCATCAAGCTATGGTAGCTTTGGTCCATGATATGATTCATCATGAGATAGAGGTCTATGTTGATGACATGATAGCAAGATCTCAAACGGAAGAAGAGCACCTTGATCACTTGTAAAAGCTGTTTGATAGACTGAAGACGTACAAGTTGAGGTTGAACCCGAACAAGTGCACCTTTGGGGTAAGGTCTGGTAAACTCCTAGGTTTCATTGTCAGTGACAAGGGTATTCTGGTAGACCCTACAAAGGTTAAAGCTATACAAGAGATGCTGGTTCCTCGCACCAAGAAGGAAGGTAGAGGTTTCTTGGGATGCCTAAATTACATTTCCAGGTTCATTTCGCATCTAACTGCTACTTGTGAGCTAATCTTAAAACTCCTGAAGAAAGATCAAGTGGTAAAGTGGAATGACGAATGCTAGACTGCCTTTGACAGAATCAAAGAATATCTTCAAGAGCCTCCAATTTTAATGCCTCCAATTGAAGGAAGATCTCTGATCATGTACTTAACGGTATTAGAGAACTCAATGAGGTGTGTGTTGGGGCAGCATGACTAGTCTGGTCGAAAAGAGCATGCAATATACTACCTTAGCAAAAAGTTTAACAACTGTGAAACAAGATACTCACTGCTCGAGAAAACTTGCTGCACTTTGGCATGGGCTACTCGCCGACTGAGACAATATATGTTGACCAACACTACTTTATTGATATCTAAGATGGATCCTATCAAGTACATCTTTGAGAAGCCCGCTCTCTCCGGAAGAATAGCGAGATGGCAAATGATCCTGACCGAGTACGATATTCAATACACAACCCATAAAGCAATCAAGGGAAGTGTATTAGCTGATCATTTGGATCATCAGGATGTGGACGACTACCTATCAATGAACTTTGAATTCCCAGATGAGAATATCATGTTAGTAACTGATTATGTAGAACCTGGACCAGATGAAGGACCTGAAAAACGATCCCGATGGACTATGGTTTTTGATGGAGCTTCCAACGCACTTGGCAATGGCATTAGTGCTATAATCATATCTCTCGGGGGCTCTCATACTCCTTTCACCGCCAGACTATGTTTCAACTGTACCAATAATATGGCTTAGTATGAAGCATTTATCATGGTCTTAAAGCTGCAATTAATCTAAGGATCAAGTTCTTAAGTGTGTTCGGAGACTCAGCTTTGGTAATCAGCTAGATCAAAGGGGAATGGGACACGAAGCATCCTAATCTCATCTCGTACAAAGAGCATATGTTGACATTAATCCCATACTTTGAAAAAATTACTTTTGAGCATTTTCCACGAGAGGAAAATTAATTAGCAGTTGCGCTAGCCACTATGTCATCCATGTTCAAGGTCAAGTGGGATAATGAGGCTCCTCAGATCACTATTGAGAGATTGGATGAACCGGATTACTGCTATGAGATCGATACTAATGGAGTAATGGACAAACCTTGGCTCCACGAAGTGAAAAGGTATCTCGAAGCTCAAGAATACTGTGAGGGAAATGATAAGAAGTTTCTGAGTAGGTTCTTTGCTAAGTTCTTACTCAATAATGAAATCCTCTACAAGCGCAACCACGACTCTACTTTACTTCGATATGTATACAAGAGCGAAGAAGAGAGGATTATGGCAGATGTGCATGAAGGCACGTTCGATACCCATTCTAGTGGGCATACGATGGCAAAGAAGATTTTGAGGGCAAGATCTTACTGGTTCACTATGGAAGAAGACTGTTATCAGCATTCTTGAACTTGTCACAAATGCCAGATCTACACTGACAAAGTACATGTACCTCTGGTTCCCCTAAACGTCTTGACTTCTCCTTGGCCGTTTGCAATGTGGGCATTTACATGATCGGAGAAATCATACCTACCGCTTCCAATGGGCATTGCTTCATCCTTGTTTCCATTTATTACTTCACGAAGTGGGTTGAGGCTGCCTCATTTGCTTCTTTTACCAAGAATGTTGTGGCGTAGTTTATCAAGCATAACCTTATTTGTCTGTATGGTATCCCCAAAATAATCATTACAGATAATGGTACAAATCTCAAAAACATTATGATCACCAAGCTCTGTAAGCAATTCAAGATCCAACATCATAACTCTTCTCATTACCGGCGGAAGATGAATGACATTGTAGAGGCTGCTAATAAGAATATTAAGAAGATCGTCCAAAAGATAACAGTGACATATAAAGACTGGCATGAGATGTTACCATTTGCTCTTCATGGTTACCGAACCTCAACACGTACGTAAACAGGAGCAACACCTTTCTCTCTGGTATATGGTATGGAAGTTATCCTACCTATTGTGGTCCAGATCCCTTCTTTGAGAATCGTGAAGGATGTAGGCTTGAACGAAGATGAATGGATCCAGACCCGACTTGACCAACTGAACCCGATTGATGAAAAAAGGCTTGCGGATATTTGTCATGGTCATATGTACCAGAAGCGTATGATCAAGGCTTTTAACAAGAAGGTCAGACGTCAGGTATATCAAGTTGGTGATCTGGTAATCAAGCGCATCATTCTTCCGCAAGGTGATCCCAGGAGAAAATGGACTCCCACATACGAAGGTGCATTTATTATCAAAAACATATTTTCTGGTGAAGCCATGATCTTGACAACTATGGAAGGTCACGACCTTCATCACCCTGTGAATGTGGACATAGTTAAAAGATACTACGCTTTAATAATGACTCGCTGGGTTGATTGGCTTAGGCAAAAATAATGGCATCCCGGCGAACCAAAAGGGTTCAGACAAAAATTAGGGATAAATACAAACAAAAATATTTGTACACCTGGAAAGTCGAAAACCTGAAAAGGCGGCTTGGGAAAAAAAGGGTATCCCGGTGGACTGAAAACCCCAAAGGGTGGTCCAGGAAAAAGTTAGGGATTTAAAGCGTATAACTATGTCCCGTTGGATCACCTTGCCATCAGACTTCATTATCAACTATCAAGCTCAAACGATACCAATCAATCCAGTTAACTTCGGACAAGTAGCAAAGTCATTAGACGCTCAAGGACATAAGGGCAATATCAGAATTGAAACTCAATGGGATTATTGCACATAGTTATTTTCTCTTTGTATACTATTTTGTATAGTTTTCATTTTCACGACGGCATTCTCCTACTAGAATGTCAGTCTCTTTGTACAAAAACGACTATTATAGGCAAACTTCAAAATCAATACAAAACACTTCTTTGAAAGTACAAAACTTTTCATTTTCATTTTTTCTGTTTTGTTTTGAAAAAAACGTCCAGTGATTATTTTTGACATATGCATTTGAATATGATTATTGTTTACAAATACTTGCATAAAAAAACAGAAAGACAATTGCTAATGACTTTAAGAAATGGGACAAAATTTAAAAATCCATTTGTAATCCCTGCAGTTATGTTCTCCAGCAGGTACAAAGGCAGATACGTCCTACTGCAAAGTCACAGCTACATCCTCAGCATACGTCCTAGTGATGTCTATGTCCCCACAGAGTGAAAACAACCAAAGTTTTGACCTCTTCTTCCACAAGCAGGAATTACCTCCTCCAGCAAAGTTCCCTCAGAGAGCTGAAATCAACGTTCCCCAACTATGTTTTATAATCTCAAATAGTTTATAAAGCCTCATCCTCGGTAGAGTTTATTTCTCTAGCTGCGGAAGTTCATCCCCCAACGAAGTTTTTTTCTCTACATTGGTAAAATCTTCTAACAGAGCATCTTCTCCCCAACGGAGCATTCTAAAGCAGAAGTCAAAGATCCCTAGCAAAGTATCCCCAAACGGAAAGAGGAAATCCCCGACAAATCATCTTCATTCATCATCCCCAATGGAAATGAAAGAATCAGTTTCCTCATCTACCAAACAGCAGTCCAGGGTTCAGCTTCCTAGTATTCTCCAACAATAGTTAGGGACTTATTTTCCCAGACAAGGAAATTTCGGAACAACATTTCATGTCTATACATCATGGCATGCACATACATATCGTATACAGCACCATCTCATTTATTTTGATAACATCATTCTATGATGCATTTCATACATCATGACATTGCATATGACTAATTCTTTACCTTTTCAGGAAAGATCAATCAACAAAAACCACAAATTACTTTTATGACTTGACAGTCTTTTCAAAGGTTACCTCTGATGAAGGGCTATTCCAGCATTTTCTTCAGAAGATCATATTCAAGACCCATGATGGTTCAGTTTAAATCGACCAATGATTTATTTTGATTCATTTCCAGTAGGCACTTTCTCTGGTTCAGTTAAATCAACCCTAAGATTTTTCTAATTCTTGTCCAGTCAAAGACAATTAAAGATTTCCCTGGTTAAGTTAAATTGACCCTAAGATTTCTCTGATTCTATTCCTGTTGAAGATAATTCAAGACCTCTGTTGGTTCAGTTTACATCGATCAATGATTTTATTCTGATTATTTTCCTGTAAACACTTTCTCTGGTTCATTTAAATCGACCCTAAGATTTCTATGATGCTATTATAGTTAAAGATAACTCAAGGCCTCTACTGGTTCAGTTTAAATTGACCAATGAGTTATTTTGATTCATTTTCGGTGGATACTTTCTCTAGGTTCAGTCAAATCGACCCTAAGATTTCTTTGATTCTATTCCAGTTAAAGATAACTCAAGGCCTCTACTGGTTCAGTTTAAATCGACCAATGATTTATTCTGATTCATTTCCAGTGGATGCTTTCTCTGGTTCAGTTAAATCGACCCTCAGATTTTTCAGATTCTTTATCCAATTAAAGATAATTCAAGAACTTTGTCTGGTTTAGTTAAATTGACACTAAGATTTTCTGATTCTTATCTAGTTAAAGATACTGTAAAGCCTGGAGTCCGACCAGATAGCAGTTTAGTAATTACTATGAAGCCTGGACCCGTCCAGATGATAGTATAACCTATGAGACCGAAGCCTGGACCCGACCAGATAACGGTATACCCCAGATTAAAGTTAAAGCCTGGACCTGACCAGATAACATCTTAATTTCTTCAAATCGCTGAAGCCTGGATACGACCAGGTAATAGTTCAATGTCTACAATTACTGCGAAGCCTAAAACCGACCAGATAGCAGTTAATTTCATATTCCCCGATAAGTCGATGTGAAGCCTGGAATACGACTGGATAACAGTCAGCCTTATTATCCTTAGCAAGTCGTTATGAAGCCTGGATCCCGACCAAATAACAACTCACTTTCGTCTCTCCAGTCAAGAGATAACTCCCCAGTAGAGTAATGGACAACCGAAGCTCCTAGACTCTATTCCCATAAAACATTCCCCAACGGACTCCTCCTCAGACAGCAGGAACGAGAATCCCCACAAAGAGACTTCTTATGAAGTCAGCATCTACTTTGGATGGTATCTCTAAGCTCATCTCCGACGACTCTCTGTCATGTTCTTTGGATGGCATCTCTAAGCCCATCTCTGACAACTCTCCGTCATATTCCTTGGATCGCATCTTTAAGCCCATCTCCGATAGTCTTCTGTCATCCTTTCTAAATGGCGTATGTAAGCCCATTCCCGATATTATCCACCAATAATATCACTCCAAACGAGTGCAAGTTTCTAGGCACTCTAATGTTCAATCATCTTCCACCTTCAGATCACGAAAGACAGACAAGCCAATCTACATCCTCAAGTCTAAGAAGATTGAACATGGGCAGCTGTTGTACCCTAAAATTTTCCCTCCCCTTTTTACTTAACACATGCCCATTTAGGTCCTCAACTTACCCAATGATGACTAAGAATTGACCAGACAAATTCTCCTCCTAAGGAAATGAACCTCTAACTAGGGTTTCAATTTTCATCAAGATGTGTGAGCTCCAATGGTATCAAATATTTGCCATGGTCCTAATATGTCCTCAAGGTTATCCATGCCAAATTTCATGCCTTGCACAACAAGTTTGCTCAGTCAACTACTCAAATGTCTGAAAATCAACTATATTAGGTCAGAAGTGAATTGTGGCCTATATATAGTCAAACTTCAAGATTTATTGTCAACATCAAAATTTTGAAGAGATATACATCATTTGATCAAGGGTTGATCATGATTCCTCAAGAAATGCTCCTAATTCATCAAAAATCAAGAATTGTTAATTAGGGTTTCTATAGGAAAAGTCAACCAAACTTTGACTAGGCATAACTTTCTCATACTTTATCAGAAATTTTTCCACCAAGGCTCATTTTTAAGAGAATCCAATTCCCTACAACTTCTCTTCAGACCTCAAGTTCAAGAAATGCACCAATTGAAAGATACAAGCTCAGACATTATGGGTCCTTTCAAAAAGTCAACAAAAACACCTTTTGGGTCAAAGCTTGGTACATGAACATGGAAGATTCAATTGAGATGAAACCAAAAGGATTGTTTATAGGACATACTAATCTCTCTAAAAAGTCAAATAAAACCCTCATAGAGTTAAAATTGAGAGAGATATGATTGCTAAAGTTGACTAATTTTTGGAAAAATGCATGTAGCAAAAATTGAACTAACTTGGAATTTTTCCAAATAGGCCTATCTTTTTATGTTTGAAACTTGTTTCTAACATGGTCCACAACTTCTAAGCCCACCTATGAATTATTCTATTATTTATGCTATTTATTTATTTTTTATTCATCAAAATTAAATAAGTAAATAATGGAAATAATAAAAGATTGGATTGAGATCATATTTCTATTAAATATTGGGCAATATATTCTGATTTTGTCAAAAAGAAATGTGCAAGACCATGAAAGGGAATAAATCTTCAAAAATTGAAAGTTTGGAAATCAAATATTTCTTTCATGAAGGAATTGATATATCTCCATATTTTTTATCGTAATGTTGTCTCATATATATCCATAACAATTCATAAGCAAGGGAACATGCACAACTAGCCTGAAACAGAACCCTAAAGTTTCAAAAAAATTTCAAAGAAGTGCAACCTTGGTTTGCTCGATCCAGCCAACCTCAGTCTGATCCAAGCATTCTGTCATCCTTCTAAGGATCCCAGGGGTTGAACCAACCCAATCTTGAAGGCCAAAGCATACAGGATCATTCCCTCAAATAACTCACAGTTTGGTAAACTTCTCAAACTTATAAATTTTGATTCATGGCGTATAAATGATATCTCTGCATATATTTGTGTTTAACATCATGTTTGCGTATGTTTAACATCATGAAGATTCTTTTTCTTCGTGTCTGAGTTTGCAGGTCATTTCAGTCAAAAAGAACATGACCATCGTGATCGCAGCCCTCGAAATAGGGTGGTAGGGTACCCTTTGCATCCTTATTGTTGCACCATAAAATTTGCCCTCTCATGTTTTCCAAAGTCTTCCCCCTGCATGGTTGGTCACAAACCCTTGCCTAAGGAAAGAGAAAATATTTGAGTGGTGCTTTAAGTACCTTTCGATTGGCATTCTAAAAGACCCTTCGATTGGCATTCTGAAATATCCTTCGATTGGCATTCTGAAAGACCCTTCGATTGGCATTCTGAAAGACCCTTCGATTGGCATTCTGAAGGAGCACTTCGATTGGCATTCTGAAAGACCCTTCGATTGGCATTCTGAAGGAGCATTTCGATTGGCATTCTGAAGGAGCACTTCGATTGACATTCTGAAATACCCTTCGATTGGCATTCTGAAGGAGCATTTCGATTGGCATTCTGAAGGAGCACTTCGATTGGCATTCTGAAAGACCCTTCGATTGGTATTCTGAATGAGCCTTTCGATTGGAATTCTAAAGGAGCACTTCGATTGGCATTCTGAAAGACCCTTCGATTGGTATTCTGAATGAGCCTTTCGATTGGCATTATAAACAAGCACTTCGATTGGCATTATGTCAAGGCAACTTCGACAGGCATGTTAGCCATGTCCTTCGATTAGCATGAACATCACCTTTCGATTGGCTTGTTAATAAAGCCTTTCGATTGGAATTTTAATTAGTACCCTTCGATTGATCTTTGGACAAGGGCCATTCGAAGGAGGTCATCAAGAGGGCACTCAAGTCATAAGCGTCCAGGTTCATTCAAGAGACATGAATATTTTAAAAAAGGAAAACTTTTAATGTGCCTGATTCTTGTCTCATGGCATTAAAGGCCTGGTTAAATGACTGTCTCTTGCCGTTACTGCACCCTCACACCCCTATAAATACAGAGGCCAACATACATATCCAGAACACACGAAAAAACACACAAAAAGTTTCCCCAAAGAGCCACACGCATACACTTCCTCAGAAAACCATCTCAAAAACTCTGAAAAATCTTATAAGTTGTCTAAATATAAAACCAGCTTTGCAAGCTCCCTCAGTACAAACGAATACCAGATTGGTTCTCCTGAGGCTTCCTGGAAGCCATACCCAATCCTTGCACATGCCACTCTTAGGGTACACCTCAATTGGTTGCCTCGAACGTGGTCATTGAGTATAGGAAGTCTTAGAGGTCGCCCTCCTGTCCAAAGATCAAAAGTTGCCTCGAAATGGTTGCCTCGATAAAAATGATCTAAGACATTAGGGTTACCACTAAAGCATCCTAACATTGCTTTAGTGACCACACGTCCCTTAAATCGAATTTACCCGAAAACTCCAACGACGGTGCTACCTACTCCTCAATAGTGGGATAGCACTGTCTAAAGGACAGTTGCACAATCTAATTCCTTTTTGAGTAGGTAGAGGTTCTTAAGTACTTGCTCATTTTAAAAACAAAACAAAACTTTTTGCACTTACACTCTCTTCAAAAACAAAACTCTTTTCAAAACCCACAAACACAAAGAAAAGCAAACTTTTGAAAACATAGTGAGCAAGTACCTAAGAGCCCGTGGATAACCACGGATAGAACCTCCAGCAAGTGCCCAAATCGGAGACTCAATCTGCAGGTAAGAAAGGGTAAATTGTCCAACTTTACATTTTCATAACACATTATTACTTGTTGTTACCTTTGATTTGCCATCCTAGACAGGATCGAAAGGCCTGGGTTTGGCGCCCAGGTCATGTTCTTCGTTTGCAAACACTTGCTGCAGAAATAGCCTGAAGAGACCCAGCAAGCGCAGGATTGAAGGGCCTGGGGTTCAATACCCAGGCCCTGAGTTTTATTTTGCTAACATACTTTTGCAGGTATAGCATCCCAGATCGAAGGAGACACCTTCTCTGGATCGAAGCTTCCCATAGTCCTCCTAGATCGAAGAAGGCATTTTCCCCAGGATCGAAGGGAAATCCCCTTCCCTGGATCGAAGACTGTTCATGCCCACTTCCTGGCCCAATCGAAAGAGCCATGATCCTATTTGGATCGAAGCTTCCCAGGCCTCCAAAATTATGTTTTTTTTTATTTGCTGCATGTTTCCTTCATTTTTGTTTATCCTTATTTTGACTATTTTTATTTATTTTTTAATCAACATAAAATCAAAAACACAAAAACATTAGGCTAGTTTTTTCCTATTAAATTAATTTTGTTAATTAATCTTTTAATTATCTTAACGTTTTTCCAAAACTAAAATTAAGTAGATTTAGATCATTTTCTCAAAAATAAAATAAAACTCAAAAAATATTTTCTTTTTAATTAATTAATCATTAGTTAGTCTTAATTCTTGAATCAAAAAAATGACAATAAAATATGCTTTATTTGATAAAAAAGGGGTCAAAACCCAAGGACACTCCGATTCAATTTTTTCGCGCGCGCTTATTTTATTGTAACTGCTTACTGGTTTGTAATATCTTAACTAAGACCTTTTACTGCTTTTTATTCCCCCAAATTTTTGGACATGTAAATAATCCCCCTTCCCGAAGCCTTGTAATAGCGTAGGATTTACAATTCCCGCACTTTAAATTCCTATACATATATTAATTGTTTAGATGTATGCTAACTAGGCTATGCATGACAAGATTAACTCTTAACTTAAAATCAACAGTAGCTCACCATGACATGCAAAGATAATATAACTGAAAATTGACACACTTGCACATGCCACTCTTAGGGTACACCTCACTTGGTTGCCTCGAACGTGGTCATTGAGTATAGGAAGTCTTAGAGGTCGCCCTCCTGTCCAAAGATCAAAAGTTGCCTCGAAATGGTTGCCTCGATAAAAATGATCTAAGACATTAGGGTTACCGTTAAAGCATCCTAACATTACTTTAGTGACCACACGTCCCTTAAATCGAATTGACCTAAAAACTTCAACGACGGTGCTACCTACTCCTCAATAGTGGGATAGCACTGTCTAAAGGACAGTTGCACAATCTAATTCCTTTTTGAGTAGGTAGAGGTTCTTAAGTACTTGCTCCTTTTAAAAACAAAATAAAACTTTTCGCACTTACACTCTCTTCAAAAACAAAACTCTTTTCAAAACCCACAAACACAAAGAAAAGAAAACTTTTGAAAACATAGTGAGCAAGTACCTAAGAGCCCATGGATAACCACGGATTGAAAGGGTGCTAACACCTTCTCTTTCTATAATCTACCTCCCGAACTCGAGAAACATCTCGAAAAGGAATTTTTCTGTGCTTTTGTCCTTTCCTTGTTGGATAAAATAAAAGACGGTGGCGACTCTTTCTTACCACGACACTTTGCGAAAACAAACGCAAACGCGAACCAGCATTCCAAAAACAGTCAGTTCTCGTTCCCACCGATCACAGAATTGCGACTCTGCTGGGGACTAATAAGTGAGGAATACCTTAGGATTAGATCACTTGTGTTTTCAATTGTATTGCTTTGTATGCTTTAATTTTGTGGGCTTGTATCGGAGTTCTATAGATCCTAACCCGGATCTGGGGATACCCTTTAGGTAAGTAGAAATAATCTGTGAGGGATCTGTACGGCGTATACCGATACGGATGAAGCAGTAACTACGTTGGTGTGGCACCTTAGTCTGTACCGATATCCCTTGTGTTGAAACGAGGAAAATATGGGTCTTCTGAGGAGTCATTGAGCACCAACTGACCTTAGAACCTTAAATTGACCAACTTGGCCATAGAATAGTAGCAGTATGCTACACTCATTGAGACTAAACTCTCGTGATGATTCCGGCCGCAAGAAAAGGTTGCTAAACTGGAATTATGACTGATTGAGGGTAGTCAGTGATATTGAGATCCTCTAGAGCCCGGTTACTATTTTTAGGACAGGTTTAAACCAACTAAACTGAAAGAGGGTAATGCCTAAACTCCATGCCAGCCTAAACTTAAGGCTATATGTGTGACTTGTGTGCCTTCAAACTTGAACTACTTGCACATTCTTGTTATCTGACAACATGAGTTCCTTGCAGGTTTTGTTTACAGTCCTTATCCAATCATCTGGATTTATTGCAGGGCTTACTTACATCACCTCACACTTTTACTTAAACGCATAGCATACACATCATAACATCATGCCTTAACATTTCCTTAACCATTTCAAGGATCTCAAGGGTCTGTGATGCAGGTTATGGTAAATCAAATGGCTAGCAAGGGGCAAAGGGGATTTATTTTCCTCTAGCCAAGGGTGTCTAGAAATCCAAGCATGATAACTTGAGTCAGGGGCTATGACCCACTCGATATGGTGAGCTTGACTCTTGAAGAAGGACTCTCAGCAACATGAAGTTCCTTCAATCAAGCTACCAGATTCAAATTCTAACAGTTTCTTGTTTACCCTGCGAGATCCTTGAAAACATTGCATACACATATCATACATATCATTGCATAACAGGTCTTCCAGTACAGGTCTCTCATGTTCTCGCTGTTTATTTCAGCAACGGCTCTCCAACAAGACAACCAAGATCGTCATACTCAAGAGACTCAGTTCAGGGAAATATTCCTAAACCTATCCAAGGGGCAGGAAGAGTTGAGAACACTCCTCATGGGGAACTCGGTCAAGAAAAGTCCTGAAGACAATAAGGACGAACGGCTGAAACATCTACAAGATGAGGTAGATGCCATGAAATCCCAAATGCTGGGGCACATGGCTCTTATCCAAGGCTTAGCTCGGGAACAAGAAGAGTTGAGAACCATGATCGACCAGCTTCATCAAGACAGATACAACAACATGAAGCAAACGGTCAAAGTCGGGGACCAAGTCATTGATCAGCCTCCAAGAAGACAAGGGTTTGGTTTGGTAAAGAATGGACCTCTCCAAGTTGCTACTACCTCAAGGGTCCAACAAAGACCTTGCCAAGAACAATGGTTTGATCAGAGTAAGCCAAACATGCCCATGAGGAAATTTACCAAGATCAACATGTCACTGACTCAAGTGCTACAACACATGTTGAAGGCAGAGCTGATTACATTAAAGGCTCCTCCCAGGAACCCAAATAATTCCGCTCCTACCTATCATCCTAACGAAAGGTGTGCATACCACTCTGACAGTCCGGGACATGACACAAACAACTGTTGGGCTCTGAAGAACAAGGTCCAAGACATGATTGATGCCAAGGAGATCAAGTTTGACCTTCCGGAGACTCCAAACATAATCACTGCTCCTATGACGAATCATTGAAAGCTTTTGTTCATTTGAATTTTCAAGTTGTAATCTCTTTGTTATTCAAACAATTATCTATTAATGCCAAACTTTGTTTCATTAATGCATTGCATATGTTTGTCTTGATTTGATCCACTCATTTTCATTACATTTAAAATATGTTTTTTTTTACATTCAACTCTTGCTAAAAGTTACAAGCCTTTAGAGGGAGGATGACGAAACAATGCCATAATCTCATACAGTATGCTTTTGGACAGACCTTGCTGACGATGTACAGGCATTTCTTTCAAATCCTAAACACTTGAGTTATAAGGAAGATAATCCCTAGCCAACCCCTTCGAGCCAAAAAAGTAGGAGTTTTCTATTTTTAAAACAAATTGAAACCTTTGATTTAAACTTGGGGCAGGGTAGTCTCTCAGTTAATTCAAAAGATGCACATTGAAGTCGCAAAACTCTCAGTTCATAATACAACGAACGACATCAAAAGCATTCCTCTGGAATCAAAAGTCAGTGGTGGTTCCTTATCTCATAGGCAGTCAATCTCTCAAAAGAGAAAATCCCACTGAGCCAAAACCTATAAAGGAGGCTTAAGAAAGCTGGGGCATCCCGCTGACTGTAATCTCGAAAACAGGAACAGTCAGGCAAAAGTTAGGGATAACCAATCAAAAGAACGAGGTCGCTACAAATCCTCAACAACATGAAAAATGTTGCAAAAATGACTGCCTTCCAACAAATTCAACTTGTGTGAACCATCACCAAAAACATCGTTCCAGACTCATTTGGAGTTCAAACGCACAATTAACTGAGTTTAGGATTGAAGAACATCACGAAGAGCGGGTGGGTACAAATATACTTTGAGCCTTTATCCTTTGTTTCTTAAACCGTGAACCAAGCCACGTTACAACCCTTCAAAAGTCATAACTGAAGCATGGGTTAGTTCAAAAGTATATTGTTACAAAAGGTATCCTGACTCCTGTAAGGCTTTGTCCTAAATCTTGTGTTGAATTTGTCTTATAAAAAGTTTTCTGCTAAAAAATGCATTTTCAAAAACTTCAAGACAGACATAAGCTTTGCATTCTTAAAATAACATTGTTTGCATATGACTATTTGTTCAAATAGCAGAGAAATTCGCACGACGAACATCTAGTGAACAAAAACCTTTTCAATTAAAAAGGATCACCTCAAGTGGAAAAAACACTTCCAACCAAGGGGCACGGCATGAGCATTGTCTATCATCTGGGGCAGTCAAGTCAAGGTTCAAGGGGTCTCTCAAAAATGCCAAATAGCCAGGGGCATATCTCCATCTGAATCACTTGGGGAATTGGACATGAATTCCAGCAACGAATCTTGTATGATCAAACGAACATCTTATGGTAGTATGGCAACACAACACTACCGACAATGACAACTCCCTACACCCTGAGAGTGTGGACATAGTCAAAAAATACCGCGCATGAACAAAGACCCGCTAGGTTGACAGGCCTAGGCAAAAATAAGGGCTTCCCGGCGAACCAAAAGGGTTCGGGCAAAAATAAGGGATGAAAATGAAAAAATATGTACACCCGGCAAGTCGAAAACCTGAAAAGGCGGCTTGGGCAAAAAAGGGTATCCCGATGGACTGAAAACCCGAAAGGGCGGTCCAGGTAAAAATTAGGGATCAAAGCGTACGACTGTGTCCCGTCATGTCGTCACTGGCCTACCAGAAGAAGACTTGTCATTTTGACCGAAAGATACCAAGCACCTCATAGGTGGGGATAATCCTCGATCTACAGGGCCTTCGCAGGAACCTTCTCCCGCAAAAACAGGGGCAAATAAGAATTGTCCGAGATGTCTAGTTGCTCTGTCCACCAAGGTGCCAAGATATATTTAGATGAAGAATATGGCTAAGATACCTTCACTCCTTGCAGAATAAAAACAGTAATGGTAGCTCTCCCACTGAGACTTGCAACCACGAACAAATCAGCAAGACTCTTCCCAAGAACAGTTGATCTACCATCAGCCCAAAAAGGCTTGGTATCCCCAGAAGGTCTTAATATTCCTCAGCGGAGTATAAGAATGTTCCCCAGTGGAATACAAGATACCCCCGTTGAAGCCATTTCCCCAGCGCAGTCTAAAAAAAGCTTCCCCGCCAGGATTAAGTCATCTTACCCAGTAGATTCTGGAAGCTCATCCCCTGCAGAATACAAATGTATCTCCCCAGCCAAATTCAGAGGTTATCCTCACAAGAGTCTAACCGGGTTATCCTCAGCAAGTTGCAACTGAAAGATCATCCCCAGAGAAGTTCTTTCTATCCCCAGCGGAGTTCATCATCAAAATCCCCAACAAAGCTTATTAACGGAATCCCTAGCGGAGTTTATCATTAAAATCTCAGCGAAGTATCTCTTCCCCACGGAGTAATTCCCCACAGAGTAATCTCTTCATCAAGTTTATTCCCCAATAGAGTTCTTTTCTCCTGCAGGTTTATTCTCAGAATCATCTTCGTTCATCATCCCCAGCGGAAACGAAGAATTCAACTCTATTCTCTGGCAGCTCCGAGATTTATTTTCCCCAGCTAAAACATCACATTCCCATACATCAAGATACATGCACATACGCATCATACGAATACAATCCCATTTATTTTGAGAACATCATTTCCTGATCCATATCATGCATTACATATGACTGACCTTTACCTTTCAGGAAAAATTGAGTTAAGTTCTCAGCTTACATCAAAGATCTGGCCAGTTCTTACATCTCAATTGAACTATCATGAGTTGAATTTCAGATAAGGTTCTCAATCTCGACAGTTTCCTCCGTCATAGTGTGGACAAGTTCTATAACCTCAGCGGTATACTCCCGATGGGCACGAGACAGTTCCTAGATCTTGATGAACATGTTTCCCTACGTCATAGTGTGGACGAGTACTGTAACCTCAACGGTATACTCCATTGAGCATGATTCAGTTCCTAGATCTTGATGTCCTCCTCCGTCATAGTGTGGACAAGTTCTATAACCTCAGCGGTATACTCCCGGTGAGCACGAGACAGTTCCTAGATCTTGATGAATATGTTTCCGTATGTCATAGTGTGGACGAGTACTATAACCTCAACGGTATACTCCCTTTGAGCACGAGTCAGTTCCTAGATCATGATGTTTTCCTCCGTCATAGTGTGGACAAGTTCTATAACCTCAGCGGTATACTCCCGGTGGGCACGAGACAGTTCCTAGATCTTGATGAAGATGTTTCCCTACGTAATAGTGTGGACAAGTACTATAACCTCAAAGGTATACTCCATTGAGCACGAGTCAGTTCCTAGATCTTGATGTTCTCCTCCGTCATAGTGAGGACAAGTTCTATAACCTCAGCGGTATACTCCCGGTGGGCACGAGACAGTTCCTAGATCTTGATGAAGATGTTTCCCTACGTCATAGTGTGGACAAGTACTATAACCTCAACGGTATACTCCATTGAGCACGAGTCAGTTCCTAGATCTTGATGTTCTCCTCCGTCATAGTGTGGACAAGTTCTATAACCTCAGCGGTATACTCCCGGTGGGCACGAGACAGTTCCTAGATCTTGATGAAGATGTTTCCCTACGTCATAGTGTGGACAAGTACTATAACCTCAACGGTATACTCCCTTTGAGCACGAGTCAGTTCCTAGATCTTGATGTTCTCCTCCGTCATAGTGTGGACAAGTTCTATAACCTCAGCGGTATACTCCTGGTGGGCACAAGACAATTCCTAGATCTTAATGAAGATGTTTCCCTACGTCATAGTGTGGACAAGTACTATAACCTCAACGGTATACTCCCTTTGAGCACGAGTCAGTTCCTAGATCTTGATGTTCTCCTCCGTCATAGTGTAGACAAGTTCTATAACCTCAGCGGTATACTCCCGGTGGGCACGAGACAATTCCTAGATCTTGATGAAGATGTTCCCCTACGTCATAGTGTGGACAAGTACTATAACCTCAACGGTATACTCCCTTTGAGCACGAGTCAGTTCCTAGATCTTGATGTTTTCCTCCCAGCATAGTGTGGGCAAGTTCTATAACCTTAGCGGTATACTCCCGGTGGGCACGAGACAGTTCATAGATATTGATTAAGATGTTTCCCCCCAGTTGAATTTTGATTAGGTTCTTAAATATCAGCTGAAGCATTCTCTCAGTTGAAGTACAGACAGGTTCCTAAACCTCAACAAAGTTAGACTTCCCCAGCGGAATCTTCTACAACAACAGGTATGCAAGTTCTCGCTAAGGAATATCTTATGCAATCGACACTCCTGCAGATGGCATCTATAAGCCCATCCTCCTACCAACAATCTCCAAATGGCATCTGTAAGCCCATTCCCGATATCACAATGCTGATACTACACCATGCGAGTGCAAATTTATGGGCACTCTAGTGTTCAATTACCTTCCACCTTCGGATCACGAAAGGCTCGAAAGCCAATCTATATCCTCAGGTTTAAGAAAATTAGACAGGGGCAACTGTTGCACCTCAAAATTTTCCCTCTCATGTTTTCCAAAGTCTTCCCCCTGCATGGTTGGTCACAAACCCTTGCCTAAGGAAAGAGAAAATTTTTGAGTGGTGCTTTAAGTACCTTTCGATTGGCATTCTGAAAGACCCTTCGATTGGAATTCTGAAAGACCCTTCGATTGGAATTCTGAAAGACCCTTCGATTGGCATTCTGAAGGAGCACTTCGATTGACATTCTGAAAGACCCTTCGATTGGAATTCTGAAGGAGCATTTCGATTGGCATTCTGAAGGAGCACTTCGATTGGCATTCTGAAAGACCCTTCGATTGGCATTCTGAAGGAGCATTTCGATTGGTATTCTGAAGGAGCACATCGATTGGAATTCTGAAAGACCCTTCGATTGGTATTCTGAATGAGCCTTTCGATTGGCATTCTGAAGGAGCACTTCGATTGGCATTCTGAAAGACCATTCGATTGGTATTCTGAATGAGCCTTTCGATTGGCATTATGAACAAGCACTTCGATTAGAATTATGTCAAGGCAGCTTCGACATGCATGTTAGCCATGTCCTTTGATTAGCATGAACAACACCTTTCGATTGGCCTGTTAATAAAGCCTTTCGATTGGAATTTTAATTAGTAACCTTCGATTGATCTTTGGACAAGGGCCATTCGAAGGAGGTCATCAAGAGGGCACTCAAGTCAAAGCGTCCAGGTTCATTCAAGAGACATGAATATTTCAAAAAAGGAAAACTTTTAATGTGTCTGATTCTTGTCTCATGGCATTAAAGGCCTGGTTAAATGGCTGTCTCTTGCCGTTACTGCACCCTCACACCCATATAAATATAGAGGCCAACATACATATCCAGAACACACGAAAAAACACAAAAAAATAATAGAGAAAAGAAGCAGGGAGGATTTGGGAGATACGCTGCCAAAGGTCATCAGCATTTTTAATCCAGGCCAAAGCAACCCTTCAACAAAAGCATCCACGCCCAGAAACCCCAGATCGAAACTGCTCACCTCCAGCAAGTGCCCAAATCGGAGACTCAATCTACAGGTAAGAAAGGGTAAATTGTCCAACTTTACATTTGCATAACACATTATTACTTGTTGTTACCTTTGATTTGCCATCCTAGACAGGATCGAAAGGCCTGGGTTTGGCGCCCATGTCATGTTCTTCGTTTGCCAACACTTGCTGCAGACATAGTCTGAAGAGACCCAGCAAGCGCAGGATCGAAGGGCCTGGGGTTGAATACCCAGGCCCTGAGTTTTATTTTGCTAACATACTTTTGCAGGTATAGCATCCCAGATCAAAGGAGACACCTTATCTGGATCGAAGCTTCCCATAGTCCTCCTGGATCGAAGAAGGCATTTTCCCCAGGATCGAAGGGAAATCCCCTTCCCTGGATCGAAGGTTGTTCATGCCCACTTCCTGGCCCAATCGAAAGAGCCATGATCCTGTTTGGATCGAAGCTTCCTAGGCCTCCAAAATTATGTTTTTTTTTATTTGCTGCCTGTTTCCTTCATTTTTGTTTATCCTTATTTTGACTATTTTTATTTCTTTTTTAATCAACATAAAATCAAAAACACAAAAACATTAGGCTAGTTTTTTCCTATTAAATTAATTTTGTTAATTAATCTTTTAATTATCTTAACGTTTTTCCAAAACTAAAATTAAGTAGATTTAGATCATTTTCTCAAAAATAAAATAAAACTCAAAAAATATTTTCTTTTTAATTAATTAATCATTAGTTAGTCTTAATTCTTAAATCAAAAAAATGACAAAAAAATATGCTTTATTTGATAAAAAAGGGGTCAAAACCCAAGGACACTCCGATTCAATTTTTTCGCGCGCGCTTATTTTATTGTAACTGCTTACTGGTTTGTAATAGCTTAACTAAGACCTTTTACTGCTTTTTATTCCCCCAAATTTTTGGACATGTAAATAATCCCGCTCCCCGAAGCCTTGTAATAGCGTAGGATTTACAATTCCCGCACTTTAAATTCCTGTACATATATTAATTATTTAGATGTATGCTAACTAGGCTATGCATGACAAGATTAACTCTTAACTTAAAATCAACAGTAGCTCACCATGACATGCAAAGATAATATAACTGAAAATTGACACACTTGCACATGCCACTCTTAGGGTACACCTCACTTGGTTGCCTCGAACGTGGTCATTGAGTATAGGAAGTCTTAGAGGTCGCCCTCCTGTCCAAAGATCAAAAGTTGCCTCGAAATGGTTGCCTCGATAAAAATGATCTATGACATTAAGGTTACCGCTAAAGCATCCTAACATTTCTTTAGTGACCACATGTCCCTTAAATTGAATTGACCCGAAAACTCCAACGACGGTGCTACCTACTCCTCAATAGTGGGATAACACTGTCTAAAGGACAGTTGCACAATCTAATTCCTTTTTGAGTAGGTAGAGGTTCTTAAGTACTTGCTCCTTTTAAAAACAAAACAAAACTTTTCGCACTTACACTCTCTTCAAAAACAAAACTCTTTTCAAAACCCACAAACACAAAGAAAAGCAAACTTTTGAAAACATAGTGAGCAAGTACCTAAGAGCCCGTGGATAACCACAGATAGAAAGGGTGTTAACACCTTCCCTTTCTATAATCTACCTCCCGAACCCGAGAAACATCTCGAAAAGGAATTTTTCTATGCTTTTGTCCTTTCCTTGTTGGATTAAATAAAAGACGGTGGCGACTCTTGCTTACCGCGACACTTTGCGAAAACAAACGCAAATGCGAACCAGCATTCCAAAAATAGTCAATTCTCGTTCCCACCGATCACACTTATCTTGCGTGATTTGCAGGTTTTGCTTTTTGGCTAGCCGAAGATGGTGACCGGAGCCACCGTATGAGGTGGTTTGACCGGCTAGAGACCCTGCGTGGCATAATGGGTTCTTTTGGTTGGTTCGTTCAAATATCAAGGGCCCTACAGCGAGCACGTGTCTTGCTGACTCAGCCATTTGATTGGTTCTTAAATTATATTGTGTTTCTTTGTTTATATGCATGAATGAGCAGGATGGCCGGATGGTAAGGGTGCAAGCGTGTGAGGGAAGGGACCTGGGTTCGATCCCAGGTCCATCGACTTTGCATTTTCCAATGTTTCTTGCAGGTTCCAGTACATGATATCTCAATATGTCCATCCTGCGTCCTCATTCTCATCCACTGGATCATCCATTGATTCAGATCTAGCGTCCAACAAGCAATCTCCATGGTGAACCCCTAGGGGCTAGCAGCACTGGATCTCATACAACAATGGGCCAACGCAACTTGGGCCTGACAATTTCCAGATTCACACCTCCCAATTTCCTAACAACACCAAGCCCATTTTCCAATTATTTTTTTCCTTTTATTTTAATTATCTCATTTTTCTTAAATTCATTTCTTTTATTCGTTTAATCATAAAATCAATAAAAATCATTAAAAAATAGAATTAGGTTTTTCATAATTAAATTTTAAATTTTGTAAATTAATTAATTTAATTACTTTAACTTGTTTTCTTTAAACTAAAATTAAATATAATTAGGTTAAAACTTCAAATTTTTTTCAATAAAATACCAAAACTTTTTCTTCTAAATTAATTAGATTCTTTAGGTTTTTTTTAAACTTGTTCCCATTTTAATCTTCGCGCGTCTATTATTTTCTGTTTTATTATTTTCAATTTATTGTAACTGATAATGATTTGTAATAGTTTAAATTAGGGCTTATTTATTGTCTTTATCCCCACGTTTTGGTTATGTATCCCCCTCCTCGAGGCCCTGTAATAGCATATGACTCTATTTTCCTGTTTTTACTTTCCGCACTATTAACTGCTTAGATTAATAGTATTGCATGAAAAAGACTGAAAAGAAAACAATTAGATAACCCTAAATGCGCAACATAAATGAAATTAATCAATACACTTGCACATGCTCACCCCTAGGGTATCTCCCACTTCAGTTGCCTTCGAAAACAGTCACAATTCTCGAAACGTGAGAATTTTTAGTGGTTGTCCTTTAGTTCAAGAGATCATAAGTCCCTCGACGACCCTTTCGATGCCGCCTCTGATAAAAAGTGATCTTAGAACTTTAGGATAACTACTAAAAGTTCTTGTCAGTTGCCTTAGTGATCGTAAACGTCCCTTCGATAGTCCCTCAACATTCAACAATAGGGCTACCTGCTCACTAATAGTAGGATAGAAATATCTAAAGGAAAGGAGGAAAAGAATGCCTTTTTCGAGTAGGTAGATAACTGTTAGGTACTTGCTCAAAAATAACCTTTTTCACACTACACTTTCAAAACCTTTTTTCAAAAACGCTTTATCAACACTCTTGAAGACTCATACAAGAGTTATCATAAAGCAAACAAACTTTTCAAAACATGCAAACACGAAATCAATTTTCAAAAATGAGAAAGTACCTAAGAGCCCGTGGAAAACCACTGATGGAAAGGGTGTTAACACCTTCCCTTTCCATAATCTACCCCCTTAATCAAAAACTCTCGAAAAAGGTATTTTATGTCCTTTTCACCCTTTCCTTTGTTGGATAAAAGAAAAGTCGGTGGCTACTCTTGCTTACCTCACATTTGCGAATACATAACGCAACCAGTATAACAATCAGTTCTGCCACCGTATCATAGAACTGACGACTCTACTGGGGATATTATAAAGTAAGGTTACCTTAGAGTTTTAGTTTATCATTTTTAAAATGATTTATTGTGTGTTTGATTTCCTTATCTTTAAGGGTTTGTTGGGGTTACTTATAAGGATCCTACACCTGGATCGGGGAACATTATTAGGTAAGTAGCAATAGATCGTGGGCATTGTGCGGGGTATACCGACATGGTTGAAGTGATGGCTACGTTAGTGTGACACATTTGTTGGTACCAGTATCCCTTGAGTCCAGTCAAGGAAAATACGGGGCCGCTGTGTGGTGTCATGAAGCACTAACTGACCGTATAACCTTTAGTTGAACAAACTTGTCCGTTAGAAAGTAGTGAGATAGTCGGCCTCTGTGTAAAGCTGGGAATCTGTTGATACTCGATACTACATTTTCGGGATATTTTGGCCACAAGAAAAGATTGTTAAGCTGAAATAATACCGATAAAGAAAGATCAGTGATATTGAGATTCCTTAGAACCCAGTTACTATTTCTAAGACAGGTTGAACCAACTGAACATTCAAGAGGGTACTGACCTTGAACATCATGGAAGCCTTTGAACCTAAGGTCTATTGTGTGATTTGCTTGTGCTTATCTGTGATTTAAGCATAATCATGACATCATAAACATCATAACATCCATTTTTTATTTCCCTAACCATTTCAAGGACCCATGGCATTTATCTTTGTTATATTTTGCAGATCATGGCTTTTGCTCGTAGAAGCACTATCTGAATCAGCTTTGTGAGAATACCTCTCCAACTCAAAGAGTTAATATCAAGGGTTCCAGAAACTTCTTCGTTCACCACAAAATTTGGTCGACTTCTCAACCTAGTACCTAGGGCTTTGATGAGAAGATGATGAGTGTATTCTTTCAGTTCTTTGACCCTAACCACCATTTCTTCACCTTTCCGGACTATCAGCTGGTACCCACCATGGAAGATTTATCTCAGTTATTGGGCCTACCTATTCTGGATCAGTTACCTTTCACCGGTTTGGAAGAAGCTCCAAAGCCGAAGATCATTGCAGCAGCTTTGCATCTGAAACAGTCCGACATTGTATCCAACTGGGAAACAAGAAGCGGAGTTAAGGGTTTTCTAGCCAAATTCCTAATAGAGAAGGCTCAACTGTTTTGGGATGATTTGGACTTCCAAGCTTTTTAAGAGGTCATGTCCCTTCTAATATATGGGTTAGTACTGTTCCCTAACCTAGACTTACTCATAGATGTGAATGCTATCAAGGTCTTCCTCTCTCGCAACCCTGTGCCCACTTTACTCGGAGATATCTTACATACCTTCCACACTCGTACCACAAAGAAAAGACGGATTCTTATGTGCTATGTGCCATTGTTGTCAAGGTGGTTTATTTCTCACCTCCCTAAATCAATATTGAAGAATGAAGAAGGTTCGGGTTGGTCACAAAGGATAATGTCACTTTCTCGCGCAGATATTCTCTAGTATTCCCGATTGTTGTACCCAAAAATGTGTCCTCCCATTTTCATACAAGACATACTCCTAGAGGTCCTCAATTGCTCAAGGTTGACCAAGAATTGATCAGACAAATTCTCCTCCTAAGCATTGGCCTTCTAACTAGGGTTCCAGTTTTCATAAATATGTGTGAGCTCCAATGGCCTCAAATGTTTGCCATGGTACTAATATGTCCTCAATATTATCCATGCCAAATTTCATGCCTTGCACTACAAGTTTGCTCCGTCAATTACTTAAATGCTTGAAAATCAACTATGCTAGGTCAAAAGTCAAATTTGGCCTATATACAGTCAAACTTCAAGATTTTTTGGTCAACCTCAACATTTTGAAGTGATATTCATAATTTCATCAAGGGTTGATCATGATTCCTCAAGAAATTCTCCTAATTCGTCAAAAGTCAAAAATTACTAATTAGGGTTTCTATAGGAAAAGTCAACCAAACTTTGACTAGGCATAACTTTCTCACACTTCATCAATGTTTCCCCAACCAAAGCTCATTTTGAAGAGGATTCAATTCCCTACAACTTCTCTTCAGTCCTCAAGTCCAAGAAATGCACCATTTAAAAGATACAAGTTCATACATTACAAGTCATTTTTAGAAAGTCAATAAAAGCCACTTTTTGGCAAGACTTGTAACATCAAGATAAAATCTTCAAATGAAAAATTGATCAAAAGAGGGATTGAAATGGACATCTTGGTATTTCCAAAGAGTCAAATATCATCATCATAAGATAAAAATTGAGCAAGTTATGGCTTTCCTAAGTTGGGAAAATTTGGGAAATTTCAAGAAAAGTGCATTGAGAAATTTGAGTTTTTAAGGAAATGGCTCATTTTCTTGGACTTCAAACATCATCCTAAGATTATAGAGGACCCCTAAAACTATTTTTGCATAGTCTTTATTTTATTTGCATTTAATATTAATTTTATTTATTTAAAAATCAAATAAATCAAAATTATTGCAAAATATATGGGCCATTATCAGTTGGGCTTGGTTTGATACATGGAGAGGGCCCAAATTTCGTGTGCAGCGAGACCAACATGTCTACATTCATGAAAATTTGATAAAATGGAAAAAAAATCCCATGCTTTTGGCCAAGGTTACAACTTTGCATTCATGGTTTTGAAACCACCTAATTATGGTGGTTATTGCCCTTGTTTCTTTGTCTCCTCACTACTCTCTATATAAACAAGCCATTGGCCAGCTCCAAACTCGCACACATAGCTTGGGGAATATCTGAAAATTTTGCAAAAAAAAACACCAAATTTGTCAAATTCAAATTTCAGTCTCAAGACTATTTTAATCGCAAACAAGAATCCAAACTCGCTCCTGGAGGTTCCCTGAAGCATTTGTGATCATCACCAAGTCCTGAAACCTCACAAAATGCATCAGTGAGTTCATACGGTTTGCCACATTTTCCATTTTCATTTTACTCAATCAATGCAATTCAAGTACATTTTGATTATGTATTATTGATCATTTGAGCATTTGCAAGCTATCTATACAGTTGGGTTGAATTTTGGATGCAGGAATCAAGTGTTGCAATTTCTAGGATTTGGACCTTCGAAATGGGGTTTTCCAAATTAGCCAAAATTATCCCAAACCAGGGGCACTATTGTGCTTAGGAGGTTGAACACAATTGATACATGGCCTCAAAGTTCATCTTTGTTGCATATTTTTGTTTGTTTCGAATGCAGGGGTTATAGTGACGGACAAAAAACTATCACTATAGGTTTTTCTATCTAAGACGACAGAGGGAGGTAGGAGATGAAAGGTGTCAGCCTCTGATTGGCCAGTTTGAATAATTACGCGCGTTTTTTTCATTTCCTAGATATGAACTTGTTTTTGTATATAACATTATTGGTTGCTTTGTATCAACGAATGGATGGGCAACACAAATGGTAAGGGCGCGCGTATGTGAGGTAAAGGACCTAGGTTCGAATCCTAGGTCCAGCAGTTTTACTTTTCTCACATATTTTTTACAGATCTAGTGTTACAAGTCCAAATGCGCGTGTCATGAAGCTTCAATCTAAGCCATCAGATCACCATCTGATCCAAACCAATGCCTCTGACCTACAGGTTCATCATGCGCCTTCAGAGCCTATCCTCATTGAATCCAAAGGCAAATAGTTGGATTCTTTTTCAATGGGACCAACAGAATTAAAATTCATACACCCCTCTATTTGCAACATACCCCCAGGCCTATTTGTTTTTTTTAATATTTTCTTTTTCTTTAATTTTTCTTTCATTTATATAATTAACCATAAAAATAAAAAAAAGTCATAAAAATATTAGGTTTTTTTTAATTAAACTATTTTTGTAAATAAATTAAATATTTATTTTGACCATTTTCTTTAAGTTTAAAATTACTTAGACTTAGGATTTAATTCTTTTTTTAATAATTTTCTTTTTAATAATAAATTATAATAAAACCTTGGATATTTTCTTAATTAAATTTTATCTTTCTAAGTAATTTTAGGACATATTAATTTAATTATTCTCTTAAATAAATAAAAACCAACAACAAAAAGATTTTCTTTTATGTTTTTAGACGTACTTTCAACTTTTCGCGCGTTCATTTCCTTTCGCATTGTTTATATTATTGTAATTGATGTATGGGATGTAATAGATGATAAGTAGACCATTTTTATTGCTTTATTTTATTTTCTCCAACTGCTTTGGAATGTAAATCCCCCTCCCCGAAGCCATGTAATAGTCTAGATTTACACTTTCTGTATTTTACTTTTCTGTATATATTACTGTTAGTAAATAGGCTTACATGGATAGACTGTAAATTAAAACGTTATCTAACCTAACAAAAGGACAAAAAATAACCGAATCTCAACACACTTGCACATGGGCACCTCTAAGGTATCTCCCACTTTGGTTCCCTTCCGAAAAATAGTCATGAGGCAGGAACGCTTTAGCAAAGACCCATAAATCAAAAGATCATAGTCCCTCGATGACCCTAAAGTTTCCTTTCGATAAATGAACTAGTCCCTAAAAGAAAATTTCTAAAGCGTCTTCACAAGTTGCCCTCGTGACTGTAAAACGTCCCTTCGATTGTCCCTCAAACATTCGACGACAAAGCTACCTACTCACTAATAGTAGGATAGCATTGCCTAAAGGAAAAGAGGAAACGAATGACCCTTTTCGAGTAACAAAGTAGATAGTTGTTAGAAGTTTGCTCAAACATTTTTCACTTACATAAAAAAATACTTTTCAAAAACAATTTCAAAACACTTTGTATACTTTCTCCACTATCCCGAGAAACATTACAATGTTCGCCGTACTAAGGCATTTTCAAAACATTTTTAAATACAAAGCACAAAAGCATTTTGAAAAATGAGCGAACCTCTAAGAGCCCGTAGATAACTACGGATGGAAAGGGCGTTAACACCTTCCCTTTTCATAATCTACCCCCCTTACTCAGAAAATTCTCGAAAAGGTCTTTTTCTATTCTTTTCACCCTTTCCTCTGTTGGATAAAAGAAAAGACGGTGGCAACTCTTGCTTATCGCACATTTGTGAATACAAAATGCAAAACCAGTACAGTATTAACAGTCGATTCTGCCACTGTATCACATAAATGATGACTCTGCTGGGGAATACAAAAAGAGGGGTTACCTTAGAGTTAGTTCATTATTTAACTGGTTTGTATGCTTTGATTGCTTTACTTTTGAGGGATTTGTTTGGTTTACTATAGATCCTACACCCGAATCTGGGGCACCTTTTAGGTAAGTAGCAATAGATCGTGGAAACTGTGCAGAGTATACCAACACTGTTGAAGCGATATCTATGTTGATGCGACACTTTGGTGGGTACCGATAGCCCTTGAGTTAATCTAAGATAATACGGGGCCGATGTGTGGTG
Organism: Vicia faba; assembly: GCA_948472305.1. Classification (NCBI taxonomy): domain Eukaryota; kingdom Viridiplantae; phylum Streptophyta; class Magnoliopsida; order Fabales; family Fabaceae; genus Vicia; species Vicia faba. The sequence continues at coordinate 862,728,133 of OX451740.1, forward strand.
TCATGAAGCATCAACTGACCTTAGAACCTTAATTGAACAAATTGGCCATTAGGACATAGTGAGATAGCCATCTTTGGTGTATCCCCAAAGTCGATTGATACTGGATACTACACTCATTAAGATCTGACTCCCGAGTTTTGTTTAGTGGAAAGTGAGTTATCTATCAGAACGAAACTTGTGGGAAAGATCAGTGATATTGAGATCCCTTAGAACTTGGTTACTATTTATAGGACAGGTTGAACCAATCAAACTTCAAGAGGGTATTACCTTAAAATCCATGCAATCCTTAAACCTAAGGTCTTCTTGTGATTTTCTTGTCCTTGCTATATTTGTGATTTCTTAGCATAATCATGACATCATAACATGGCATATCATACTAACCATTTCAAGGATTTTCTAGGGCTTATCTTTGTCTTGTCTTGTAGGACATGGCTTCCACTCGCAGGAATACTATACAAGTAAACCTCGTAAGGGTACCTCCTCAACTCAAGGGCTTGGCATCAAGGGTCCCTGAAATCTCTCCATTCACTGAAAGACATGGTCGACTTCTCAACTTGGTCACCTCAAACTCTGATGAAGAAATGATAAAAGTGCTCTTTCAGTTCTTTGACCCATTACATCATTGCTTCACTTTTATCGATTATCAGTTAGTGCCTACTATGGAGGAGTTTTCTCAGTTATTGGGGATACCTATCCTTAACCAGTTACCATTCAACAGTATGGAAAGAGACCCAAATCCTGAAGTGATTGCTCAAGCTCTGGCTTTACAACCATCTGATGTAGTGGCAAATTGGGAAACTAGAAGAGGCATCAAGGGATTTCTAGATAAGTTTCTGTTTGAGAAATCTCACCATTTTTGGAGTACCCTGGATTTACAAGCTTTCGAAGAAGTGTTGGCTCTTCTCATATATGGGATGGTGCTATTTCCTAATTCGGACCAACTTATAGATGTGAATGCGGTCAAAGTTTTTCTATCTCATAATATGGTGCCTACTTTACTTGGAGATATTCTACACTCTCTGCATACTCGCACTCTAAAGAGAAGAGGGACTCTTCTGTGTTGCACTCCTCTGTTGGCTAGGTGGTTTATTTCAAACCTACCTCCGTCTATTTTGAAGAATCAGTAGGGTATGAGATGGTCTCATAGGTTGATGTCCCTCACACGTTCGGATATTCATTGGTGTTCTCGATTCTTGGAGAATGTTACCATCATTGATCACTGTGGGGAATTCCCTAATGTCCCTCTCTTAGGCATTAGGGGGGGAATCACTTATAATCCATGTTTGGCGTTACGACAATTTGGTTATGCTAGAAGGGATGTTCCTCATGATGCACTCGTCTAGAGAATCATCTTTGACTATGAGAATGATGCTCAGGGTTATCATAAGAGGTTCATTCAAGCTCGGGGCATGGTAAACAGAGTTGATAGCAAGACACTGGGGCACAAGAATTACATCCCTCTTGAGCCTTACCTCAGATGGGTGAGAGCCCGTGCTCAATGTCTTATGATTCCTTACCCCGCCATCTTAACTGTGATTATGGAGCCAATTGCTGAGGGAGACACTCCTTACATTGTTCTTCATCCTGACATGCCAACTGATTTTGAGGAGCTACAGAAATGCTCAATCCAACTCAAAGAAGAATGGGATATCTTTAAAACCCAATTCTACGCCAGTAAGAAAAAGGTTTTAGATCTCACCAGGTTACTTCACGAAGAGAAGAGTATAAATGCATACATTACACCAAAGAGGATGCGCCAGTGGGAAGCTTGAGTCTTTCTTTTGCTTGGAGGCTTTATTTTTTGCTTTGTTACTTCCTTTGTAAGCCCAAGAGGCATCATTGTGATCGTTAAAACTTCTTAATGCAATTAACATTTGTTCTCTTTCTGTTTAAGCAAATTTAAGTCTTAGAAATACTTGAAATCATTGCATACACATATCATACATATTGTTGTACCCCAAAATTTTCCCTCCCATATTTCTCAAAACATTTCAATCAAGGTCCTCAAGTTGCTCAAGAAAGTCCAAGGGTTGACCAGACAAACTCTCTCCTAAGGCAGTCTACCTCAAATTAGGGTTTCATATTTCATCAAGATACTTGAGTCCAAGGGATCCCAAATTCTCACCATTGTCCTAATATGTTCTCCATATCATCTATGTCAAGTTTCAAGCCTTGTAGAGGAAATTTGCTCAGTCAATTGCTCAAAGGCCTGAAAATCGACTATGCTACGGCAAAAGTCAACTGTGGCCCACATACAGTCAAAATTCAAGATTTTTGGTCAACATCCTCATTTTGAAGTATTATTCATCATTTTATCAAGGGTTGATCATGATTCATCAAGAATTTCTCACAATTCATCAAAACCAAAAAGTTGCTAAATTAGGGTTTTACAGGAAAAGTCAACTCAACTTTGACCAAGCATAACTTTCTCATACTTTACTAGAAATGACCCATCAAAAGCTCATTTTTAATAGAATTCAATTCCCTGCAATTCATCTTCAGCTACAAATTTCAAAATATGCACTCACAAGAAGTTATGAATTTGGACATTATAGGTCATTTTGAAAAGACAACAAAAATACTTTTTATGTCAAAGCTTCATACATGAACATGGAAGACTAAATTGAGATGAGACCAAAAGGGTTGCTTAGAGGACATCTCAATATTTCTAAAAAGTCTAAGAACACCTTCAAAGAGTCAAAATTGAAGAAGTTATGCATTGGTGAAGTTGACCTTTTTTTGCAAAATTGACAAAAGTCAAAAGTGCCTCAAATTGCAATTTTTGTCAAATGGGCCTAACTTTTTGCACTTCCTTTGAGTTTGTAACATGGTCCACGAGCCCTAACTCTTCCCACTTTCCTTTATTTTATTTTTTCCATTTATTTTGATTTTATAATTCAATTAAATCAATTTAAATCAAAATAAATCATGGAAATATCAAAATCATTTAAGTCTTGAGATTTGGTGCATATTTCAGGTCCCTTGTACAGCTAGCAACAAAATCAAATCGTGCAAGGCATGTTTGTGCATGAAAAGATTGATTTTTGTCCTATTTTGGAAAGATCTTCATGAGAATCAAATCATAATCAAAGACCATAATTGACAAAGATTGAAAGCACATTTGTAAATCTAATTCTATCCGTGATATATATTGGACAAATGCAGACCAAAAGAGAAGGGTTTTGAGGCGTGTAAGAGGAAGAACAAACTTGAAAAAATCAAGGAAAAGTGTTGATCTGTTTTCATATTTCCAGGCAGTTTCAAGATTCCCAAGCCATCTCTTTCGTTTCCTGGGCATACAAGGAAGCTATACCAATCAAAAGCAAGCGTCTTCGTGCCCAGAATCCGGTTCCATCACCCCCACTGTTTGTCACTATTTTCAAAATTGAATCTCTTCATTCTTGCATCTTTATCATGTTTCAATGACATATTTGTAATCCCTAATGTGTTTGCAAGCTAATGGTAACAATTAATTGCATTTTTGTTAGCTATATTGAAATCCACAATGGCTAGGGTTTTCTGGTTCGTTTTAGGGGTTTTGAGTGCAGGTGAAATTGGCCCAAAAGAGAGGTGTCGTGATGATCACAAGGTCAAGGCGATTTGATCTACATCATTAGATTTCATTTATCGTGCCTGTGTGAGATTTTTAAATGTGCAGGGGTTATAGCTCCGGACTTTTGTCCGTAGGTAAAAGTCTATAACTTTTACCAACAGAGAGAGGAAGAAGAACACCTGCGTGGCACCATCCCATTTGCCTGTTTGAATTCTGGCGCACACTTTTTGTTTGTCCTCCACTAACTCATGTTTTTCTATATTATTAATTATTATTATTTCATATACAACAAACGCGCCTAGCTCAGTTGGTGTGAAGGTGAATGGAAAGGCCATAGGACCTGGGTTCGAATCCCAGGTCCCCCATATTCTTCAATATTATTTTGTCTTGTATAATCATGCACTTGTACAAGCCAAAAGACCACCATTGACCATCATCTTTCAACCATCATATTACTCACAATCTGGATCCAAAGGCCATCACATGAAGGACCATGATGCACCCTGGTCAACACACAACATCGAATCTGAAAGTCAAACGTGGGCCAATGGATTTTGGGCTCAGAATTTGCTATGGAGACCCCCTCAATTGCTAGCAAACAGGCCCAATACTCTTTTTCTTTATTCTTTTTTTTTTAATTTATCTAAATTATTTTACTAACACAAAATTAATTCATTTTTTTATAAAAAAAAATCATAAAAATCAATTTCCACCAAATTAGATTTAGGTTTTTTTTTCAAAATTTAATTTAATTAGTTTATTTAAATTTAGGATAACTTTAATTGTCTTTGTAAATAAATTAAAACAAATTAGAAATTAGGGTTTTGTTTAATTTAATTTTTTATTTTCTATTTTTCTTAAAAAATAACCAAAGCACAAAATAGGTCAAAAATAATTAATTTTCTGAATTTAATTTAATTAGTAATTAGGTTTGTACATATTTAATTTAAAACCTTATTTTTCCTAAAAATAATCAAAAACAAACAAAAATAATCTTTTCTTTTAATTAGGGTTAGTCGGGGTCAAAACCCTAGATCTATCGTCCTTGATTCATCGCGCACGCTTTATTATTTTTACAATATTGATGTAATTGCTCATGGGATGTAATAGATTAATTAGGACTTTTCGTTATTTATCGTTTTGCGGGTTTTTTTGGCTGTGAAATTAATACCCGAAGCCTTGTAATAGCGTAGCTTTATTTTCTTGCACTTTAATTATCGCAAATATTAACTGTTAGATGTATGATATTAGGATTGCATGACACGACTGTATGTAAATTTTAAAATGGTTAGCAAACCCTAAATGTGCAAAGATAATAACTTGAAATTGAATCACTCGCACATGGGCACTCCTAGGGTATACTCTCACTTCGGTTGCCTTCGGTAAACAATCATTAAGTATAGGGTATTTTAGTGGTCGCCCTCTTGTCTAAACAAAGATCAAACGTCCCGTTCGGAAATGATAACTCGAAAAGGTTGTCTCGGAAATGTTGCCTCGAATATTGTTCTTAAGACATTAGGGTTATTACTAAGACGTCCTAACATTGCTTTAGTGATCGTATGTCCCTTTCGAATTGACCCTTACAACTCCAACGACGGTGCTACCTACTAACTAATAGTAGGATAGCATTGTCTAAAGGAAATAAGAACAGAAACATTCTCTTTTTCGAGTAGGTAAATGCTAGTAGGTACTTGCTCAAATCGAAATTTTTCCCACCAAACACTTTTTTCAAACAAAGTTTTTTTCAAAACGACTTCGTAACACTCTTGAAGACAGAAGCAAGGGTTAAACCGAAGTAAAAACAAAAACTTTTTTCAAATCAAACACACACAAGAAATTTTGAAAATTATGAGCATGTTCCTAAGAGCCCGTACAAAACTACGGATAGAAAGGGTGCTAATACCTTCCCTTTCTATAATCTACCCCCTGTACTCAAAATCTCGAAAAAGGAATTTTTCTGTGCTTTTTTCCTTTCCAGTTGGATAAAATAAAAGTCGGTGGCGACTCTTGCTTACCGCACATTTGCGAATACAAAATGCAAACCAGTATTAACAGTCGGTTCTGCCACCGTATCACAGAACTGGCGACTCTGTTGGGGATTAAATAAGTGGGGTATACCTTAGGATTAGTTCATCATATTTGCTTCTGTTGTTTGATTTGATTGCTTTATCTTTGAGGGCTTTGTATTGGGAGTTACTATAGATCGTAACACGGATCTGGGGGACACCTTTTAGGTAAGTAGCAATAAATTGTGAGGGAATTGTACGGCGTAGACCGATACGGTTGAAGCAGTAGCTACGTTGATGTGGCACATTGGTTGGTACCTGTATCCCTTGTGGAGAAATGAGGAGAATACAGGGCTGCTATATGGGTCGTTAAGCATCAACTGACCTTAGAACCTATAATTGACCAACTTGGCCATAGGAAGTAGTGAGATAGCCGGTCTCGGTGTAAAGCTGGGAACTAGTTGATACTCGATGCTACACTCATTGAGACCATACTCTCGAGATAGTTCCGGCCACAAGAAAAGATTGCGTGAGCTGAAACTATGACCGATGGAGGATGGTCAGTGATATTGAGAACCTTTAGAACTCGGTTACTATTATTAGGACAGGTTGAAACCAACTGAACTTCAAGAGGATAGTACCTAGACCCCATGCAAGCCTTAAACTCAAGGGCTATTGTGTGACTTGTTTTCCTTTACCATGTCTGCTATATGCTATGCCTGTTGTGTGTTTTATCATGACATCATTCATCATAACATAGCATGCATACTCCACTATACTAACCATTTCAATGACCGAGGGGATTTATCTTTGTTCTATTTTGCAGATTATGGCTTTCATGCGCAGAAACACCATCTGAGTTAACTTCGTGCAAATACCTGCTCAACTCAAAGATTTAGCCTCGAGAGTTTTTGATACTTTTTCATTCATTAGGAGACATGGTCAGTTTCTTAGTTTGGTTACCTCTAGGTTTGATGAGTAAATGATGAGTGTGTTTTTCCAGTTCTTCGATCCAGTACATCATTGTTTCACTTTCCCAGATTATCAGCTAGTTCCCACTTTGGAAGAGTTTTCTCATTTATTGGGCATATCCATCCTCAAGCAGACGCCTTTCACAGGTTTGGAAGAGACTCCTAGACTAGAGGACATTGCTTCAGCTTTACACATGAAGAAGGCTGATGTAGTATTTAATTGGGAGACACGAAGTGGGGTTAAAGGTTTCTTAGCCAAGTTTCTAATGGATCAAGCTCAACTGTTCTGGTATAATTTGGACTTTCAGGCTTTCGAAGACATCTTAGCTCTCCTTATCTACGGTTTCGTTCTTTTCCCGAATCCGGATTCTTTTGTGGATGTGAATGCGGTTAAGATCTTCTTGTCTCGCAATCTTGTGCCTACCCTCTTGGGTGATATCTTACATGCCCTCTACACTCGTACTGTGTGAAGAAGAGGGACTCTCATGTGTTGCATGCCGTTGTTAGTGAGGTGGTTTATTTTGCACCTCCCCACGTCCGTGTTGAAGAATGAGGAAGGTTTAGGATAGTCTCACGGGATAATGTCCCATGCCCATACATACATTCTTTGGAGTTCTAAGGATATAGAAGGTGTCGCTGTCATTGATCGATGTGGGGAATACCCTAATTTCCCATTGCTTGGAATTAGAGGGGGAATAACCTACAGTCCTTATTTGGCTTTACGACAGTTTGGTCGCGCTCGGAGAGACGGTCCTCATGAGCTACTTCTTGCAGATATTGTCTTTGACTATAAGGAGGACGTTGAAGAGCATCGCCGAAGGTTTATACGACCCTGGGGCATGGTGAACAGGTCTGAGCCTCAAGATCTAGGACCAAAGGCTTCTCTCCCTATGCAACCTTACCTCCAGTGGGTCCGAGCTCAGGCTCAGAAGCTTGGGATGCCTTATGAAGCTGTGTTACCAGTGGTTGTGGAGCATACTAATGAAGAAGGTATTCCTTATACAATCCTTTATCCCTACATGCCTACTGATCTTGGGGCATTGAAGAGATCCTGGATTCAGCTAAAAGAGGAGATGGATACTTACAGGGAGAAGTATCATGAGCAGGAGAGGAAGATCTTAAAGCTTACGAGGCAACTTGAGAATGAAAGGACGATCAATGACTATGTTAGCACGAAGGGAAAGCGTCCATGGAATTTCTGATTCTTTTGCTTTTTTCTAGTTTAGATTTGTTTTCAGTCTATTTCTTTTGTAACGCCTTAAAGGCATTGTTAAACATTCTTACAAGTTTAATCTAATAAAGTTTATTATTTCTTGGTTTGCAAATTTAAATCTCCCAAAGTCTTTGAAATCATTTCATACGCATTCCATTATCATGCACCTCATTACAGGTATCATTACAGGTTTCTCATCTTCTTCGTTGTTTATTTCAGCACAGAATGTCTTCTGAAATACCTACCGATCAAGCCATCAAAGCTCTTCAAGCACAAAATGCTCAATTCAAAGAGATGTTCTTGAACTTGGCTAAAGGGCAAGAGGATTTGAAGACTCATCCTGAAGGAGAAGAAAAAGAAGAAGAAGAAGGTGGTTTTGCTGAATATGGGTCACAGATTTAGGAATAGGTTGCGACAGGAAGCTGATCTGTCTCATTCATCTAAAGGAGGAGAGAATCAGGAGGAAGAAAAGGGTCCTAGTCCTGTAGTTTCTGATAATGACACTGATTTTGATGAAGAACAGTATCCTCCTACTGAGGATAGATACAAACAACTTGAAGACCGTCTGAGTGCCATGGAGATTCAGAAGATACCTGGTTTGGACTTCGGAGATCTGGGACTAGCATCTGGGGTGGTGATCCCTCATAAATTCAAAGCTCCTGTTTTTGCTAAGTACAATGGAGTATCCTGTCCAAAACTCCATCTCCGCTCGTACGTCAGAAAAATCCAACCCTACACTGTTGATATAAATCTTTGGGTTCATTTCTTTCAAGATAGTCTGTCAGGGACTCAGCTTGAATGGTTTTATCAATTGGAAGGAGCTAATGTCCGCAACTGGGAGGACCTTGCTGCTGCTTTTTACAAGAAATACCAGTATAACGCCGACCTTCCTCCCATGCATACTCAGCTTCAGGGTATGTCTATGGGCGCAGGTGAAGGCTTTAAAGACTATGCTCAGAAATGGAGAGATCTGGCTGGAAGAGTCCAACCCCCTCTGTCTGATAGGGAGTTCGTGGATATGTTTCTTGGGACTTTGTCTGGTCCATTTTTAAATCATTTGATCGGTAGTTCGTCATTTGGGTTTACCGAATTGATTTTGTTTGGGGAGAGAGTAGAAGTTGGCATCGGAAGTGGTAAGATACAGAAAGGTGCTTCATCAAGTGCAGAAAAGAGGCCTTTCACTGGTAAGAAAGAAGCTAGTGCAGTTTACAGCTCGAGGAGCGAAAATCGACCTAAACGCTGCAAAGCAGTAAATGTCGTAGTAATATCAAGACCCATTGTTGCCCCACAATGCAACAATCCGCAAAGAATAGAGAGAACGCAAAGACAGTACACTCGGCTCAGTATGACCTTGTCTCAAATTCTACCGCAGTTATTGAAGACCAACCTGGTAACTCTGAGGGAAGCCCCGAAGAATCCCAGTACCACATCTCCGCTGTATAACCCAAATGCCCGCTGTGCCTATCACTCTGATAGCCCATGGCATGATACCAGCAACTGCTGGACCTTGAGGAATAAGGTGCAAGATTTGATTGAAGCTAAAGAAATCGAGTTTGACGCTCTGGAAAAACCCAACGTCATGACTGCTCCTATGCCTAAGCATGGTCATGGAGTAAATGTTGTGGATGATGATTTATCTGTGACCTCTGTGGAAGACATATCTACTCCGTTAATGACAGTTAAGAAGAATCTATTGTTGGCCGGTTTATTTCCGGGTTGTGGCGAAGGTTCCCACCTATGTTCAATCCTTCCTTTTGGTTGCCATTTATTGAAATCAGGTGTTCAACGCCTGATGGATAACAAAGAGATCCTGTTCGAGAAAACTTTGATTCTGTTGATTCCTGTTGAAGATGTTTCCATTATAACCATTTCCGCCAATCCTTCCAAGGCTTCCTCGAGAAAGCATGTTAGGATTACATTCGTTCCAAGAGTTGCTCCATTAATCATTACTATTCCTGGTCCTATCCCATACACTTCGGATAAAGCTGTCCCGTGGCACTATGGGGCCAATGTGTATTATCATGGGACCAAACAAGATTTGAAGGTTGAAGAAGCTGATACTGATGTCAGCAATATTGTCGGGGCTAGCAAGGTCACCCGAAGTGGAAGACTCTTTTCACTCGAGATTTCCCCTCCGACTGTTCAAAATCCTGTTGCTATTCCATCTGCCAGTACATCAGCTACTGCCCCAGTTCATATTCCAGTTATCACCCCTGTCGCCGAGCCATCTTGCACTCGGAGCAAAGAATTCATAGGTGAGCCTGCCCGGACGGAGGCACCTAAGAAGGTCATTATAGAAACCTCTAGGCAGGAGATAGAGGAAATTCTGAAGATTATCAAGAAGAGCGACTATAACATAGTCGAGCAGCTGGGGCAGGCCCCGTCAAAAATCTCCATGTTATCCTTGTTGTTGTGTTCGGAAGCCCATGCAAAGGCTTTAATTGCTTTCCTCAAAACTGCGCATGTGCCACAGGAAACCTCTACTGGTCAATTCAAAGACGGTGTATCTAGTTTGACCGTTGACAACAGGTTGGGTTTCTCCGATGCAGATCTGACTGTTAAAGGAAGGAATCACAATGATGCTCTACATGTCTCGATCGAGTGCAGGGGCACTACTCTGGCCCACGTACTGGTGGATATTGGGTCCTCATTGAATGTTTTACCCAAGAAGGCATTAGACCGTCTGGACTGTGAAGGTTTGGTTCTGAAGCCAAGTAATATTGTGGTTAGAGCTTTTGATGGGTCCAAAAGGATGGTGCACGGGGAGGTGGATGTCCCTGTTAAAGTTGGCTCTCAAAATTTTGCATCTAATTTCTATGTGATGGATATTCGACCATCTTATTCTTGCTTGTTGGGTCACCCGTGGATTCATAAGGCTGGGGCAATGACTTCTACGCTCCATCAGATATTGAAATATCCAATAAAGGGGAAGATTGTTACAGTGCAAGGCGAGGAGGAGTACATGGTAAGTCATCTTAATTCCTTTCGCTATGTGGAGATAGATGGGGAGTTCATCGAAACCCCGTGTCAGAACTTTGAAGAGGTCCCCCAAACTCTGGCGTCGACTGAAGTTGCTATTGAAGAGCCTCCGATGAAGATGGATTCCCTCAAGGATGCCAGGGCTGTTATTGAAAAAGAGGCTCAAAGGGTTGTTCGGCGCGCGCGGATTGGAAGACCTCCTATGCACATCAGTAATCAGGGAGTGAATGCAATTGAGGATGATGAAGAAGAGTCAGATATTGACAGCTGGATTTACCCGACTACCAATGGTGGATTGAACAATTGGATGGCGAAGGACTTCGTGCCCGTTTCTTTTATTACATAGTAATAGACTTTTGTTTTAAGATTTGTAACAGACAATTTGAAACTTTACGGCCCGGTGCCTTGCCCGAGGCACTTTGGCTTTGTTTACGAGGGATTATCATGTGTCATTTTCATATATCATCAATAACGCATTGGACGTTTTCTTGCATTACAAATTTTGCGCTCCTTGTGTTTCTTTTCTATCTTGCACTTTATCAAAACAGTTATTGTCTTACACACACTCACATATCATAATGCAGATCCACATCCACTCTGGATCCCATTGATAACAACTTTGCTACTGCCAGTTATGACTTCGAAAGTCCGATCAACCAAGTCGAGGACGAAGGTGAGGATGATTGTGAAGTGCCCGGGGAACTTGCTCGACTATTACTACAAGAAGAGAGGGCCATACAGCCTCATGAAGAGCCAGTGGAATCGGTAAATTTGGGTACAGAAGAAGACAATAAAGAGGTCAAGATAGGTGCAATCTGGAACCTAGTGTCAAGAAACGGTTGATACAGATGCTACGCGACTATGTTGAGATCTTCGCTTGGTCTTATGAAGATATGCCCGGGTTGGACACCGACATTGTGGTTCACCGCTTCCCAACTAAAGAAGACTATTCTCCGGTAAAGTAAAAAGTTCACCGCATGCGCCTAGAGATGTCTGAGAAAATCAAAGCTGAGGTCATGAAACAATTTGATGTCGGTTTTCTAGCAGTTACTTCTTACCCGCAGTGGGTTGCCAACGTTGTTCTGGTGCCGAAGAAGATGGTAAGGTAAGAATGTGTGTGGACTATAGGGATCTGAATAGGGCAAGCCCCAAGGATGATTTCCCACTCCCTCACATCGACGTTCTGGTCGACAATACCGTGCAGCATAAGATCTTTTCCTTTATGGATGATTTTTCTGGTTATAATCAGATTAAGATGGCTCCCGAGGACATGGAGAAGACGACTTTCGTTATGCAGTGGGGCACCTTTTTCTACAAATTCATGCCGTTCGGATTGAACAATGCTGGGGAAACGTATCAGTGCGCTATGGTTGCTTTGTTCCACGACATGATTCACCATGAGATTGAGGTCTACGTTGATGACATGATTGCAAGGTCCTAGACTGAGGAAGAACACCTTGACCATCTCCAGAAGCTATTTGACAGGTTGAAGATGTACAAGTTGAGGTTAAACCCGAACAAGTGCACCTTCGGAGTAAGGTATGGTAAGTTGCTGGGTTTCATCGTTAGTGATAATGGTATTCAAGTGGATCCCGCAAAGGTGAAGGCTATACAAGAAATGCCAGCTCCCCGAACAGAAAAGGAAGTCAGAGGATTTTTGGGACGTCTGAACTACATTGCCCGATTCATTTCACATCTAACTGCTACTTGTGAGCCAATCTTCAAGCTGCTGAAAAAAGATTAAGTGGTAAAATGGAATGATGAATGTCAGGCTGCTTTCGAAAGGATCAAGGAATATCTCCGAGAGCCCCCTATTATGATGCCTCCAGTTGAAGGAAGACCTTTGATCTTATACTTGACAGTACTCGACAATTCGATGGGGTGTGTGCTGGGGAAGCATGACGAGTCTAGCCGAAAAGAGCATGCTATTTACTACCTTAGCAAAAAGTTTACCGACTGTGAGACTCGATAATCACTGCTTGAGAAAACTTGTTGCGCTTTGGCATGGGATGCTCGCCGACTGAGACAGTATATGCTGACTCACACTACCCTATTGATATCAAAATGGACCCAATCAAGTATATCTTCGAAAAGCCTGCCTTGTCTGGAAGAATATCAAGATGGAAGATGATCTTAACTGAGTACGACATCCAATACACAACCCAAAAGGCAATCAAGGGAAGTGTGTTGGCAGATCATTTGGCGCATCAGGCCATGGATGATTACCAATCTATGAATTTCGAGTTTCCGGATGAGAACATCATGTTGGTGACTGACTGTGAAAAACCTGGACCGGATGAAGGACCTGAGGAAGGATCACGATGGTCTATGTATTTCGACGGAGCCTCAAATGCGTTGGGTAATGGCATTGGCGCCGTGATTATATCTCCCGAGGGCTGTCATACTCCGTTCACCGCCTGATTATGTTTTTATTGCACCAACAACATGGCGGAGTATGAAGCGTGCATCATGGGCCTTCGAGCAGCTATTGACCTGAGGATTAAATTCTTTAGCGTATTCGGAGATTCCGCTCTAGTGATCAGTCAGATCAAAGGCGAGTGGCATACGAAGCACCCAAATCTTATTCCTTACAAAGAGTATGTATTAACTCTGCTCCCACATTTTGAGGAGATAACCTTTGAACACTTCCCGGGAGAGGAGAATCAGTTAGCGGACGTGCTAGCTACTATGTCTTCTATGTTCAAGGTCAGGTGGGACAATGAAGCTCCCCAGATTACCATTGAAAGGTTGGACAAACCTGCACATTGCTGTGACATTGAGACTGAAGAGGTAGCAGATAAACCCTGGTTTCACGAGGTAAAGAGGTATCTTGAGACTCAAGAGTACCCCGAAGGTGCATCTGTTAATGACAAGAAGTTTCTGAGGAGATTCGCTGCAAAGTTCTTCATCAGCAACGGTGTCCTTTACAAGTGTAACCATGACTCAACCTTACTGCGATGTGTGGACAATAGCGAGGAAGAAAAGATTATGGCAGAGTTACATGAAGGTACTTTCGGAACTCATTCCAGTGGACATACCATGGAAAAGAAAATCCTACGGGCGGGATACTATTTGTCTACTATGGAAGCCGATTGTTATCAGCACTCTCGAACTTATCATAAGTGCCAAGTCTATGCTGATAAGGTGCATATACCTCCAGTTCCTCTGAACATCTTGACATCTCCTTGGCCTTTTGCAATGTGGGGTGTCGATATGATTGGCGAGATCAGACCTACTACGTCCAACGGACATCGTTTCATTCTGGTAGCCATTGATTACTTTACAAAGTGGGTTGAGGAAGCTTACTTTGCTACAGTAACCAAGAACATCGTGGCACGGTTTATTCGGCATAATTTGATCTGTCGATATGGTGTACTAGAGAGGATCATTACGGACAACATTACAAATCTCAACAATACGATGATCACCGAGCTCTGCAAGCAGTTCAAGATACAGCATCACAACTCTTCTCCTTACCGGCCGACGATGAATGGGGATGTTGAAGCGGCTAATAAGAACATCAAGAAGATGGTGTAGAAGATGATGGTGACATACAAAGATTGGCACGAGATGTTACCATTTTCTCTTCATGGGTACCGAACCTCAGCGCGGACTTCAACAGGGGAAACACCCTACTCTTTGGTGTATGGCATGGAAGCAGTCTTACCCATTGAGGTCCAGATACCCTCTCTTCAGATTATGAAGGATGTAGGTTTGAGCATGGATAACTGGATCCAGACCCGACTTGATCAGCTGAACTTAATCGACGAAAACAGACTTACTGCTATTTGTCATGGTCAGACATATCAAAAGCGGATGATCAAGGCATTTAACAAGAAAGTTAGACGACAAGAATATCAAGTTGGGGATCTAGTAATCAAACGCATCGTACTGCCGCAAGGTGATCCCAGGGGAAAATGGACTCCTACGTACGAAGGGCCATTTGTGGTTAAGAACATTTTCTCAGGAGGAGCTATGATTCTAACCACCATGGATGGTGATGACCTTCCTCACCTCGTCAAGGCGGACATAGTGAAAAAATACTACGCCTAATCAAAGACCCGCTAGGTTGACTGGCCTAGGCAAAAATAAGGGCTTCCTGGTGAACCAAAAGGGTTCGGGAAAAAAATAAGGGATGAAAATGAAAAACATTTGTACACCCCGCAAGTCGAAAACCTAAAAATGCGGCTTGGGCAAAAAAGGGTATCCCGGTGGACCGAAAACTCGAAAGGGCGGTCCAGGCAAAATTTAGGGATTGAAGCGTAACACTATGTCTCATTGGATCATCTTGCAACCAGACTTCAGTATCGACTATCAAGCTCGGACGACACTAATCAATCTAATCTACCTTCAACCAAGTAGCAAAGTGATGAGACTCTCGAAGATATAAAGGCAATAGCAGAGTTAGAACCCAGTGGGATTATACACATAGTTGTTTTTCTTTTTTTCACGAATTATATAAATTGTATCTTTCGACGGCGTCCTCTTACTAGGACGTCATCCTCTTGTACAAAAATGCCTATTTACAGGCCAACTTCAAAATCAATACAATTCATGCTCACAAAGAAATTTCAATTTTTTTTTCCTGTTTTGTTTTGCAAGAACGTCCAATGGTTCATTTTTGATATATGCATTTGAAAATAATTGCTGCTCATAAATATTTACATGTGAAACCAAAGATGATTACTCATAATATCAGGAACAGGGGCAAACAAGAAATGTCCAAACCTTACAGTTGCTCTGTCCACCAGGTAGAGGGATAGACCTAGCTGGAGAATACGACTAAAGGTACATTCACTCCCCGCAGAGCAAAAGGTATCTAAAAACATTGATTCTCCCCAAGCAGAGGTTATTTGTCACCAGCACTAGAAAATTATCCCAAGTGGAGTTTATTTCTTCCACAAGCAGAAACTCAATCCCCAACAGGGTTCATTATCGCCAGCAACAGTAATTCATCCCCAGCCAAGATTATTTCTCCAAATCAGCGGATCTTCAGACAGAGTATCTCTTCCCCACAGAGTCATTTTCTCGTCAGTTTATTCTCCAGCAGAATTATTCTCACAATCACCTTCGGACGTTACCCCCAGCGAGAACGAAGAATTCAATTCCTTGCACTCTCCAGCAGCAGTTCGGGATTTATTTTCCCCAGTTAGAGAATATAATAAAAACATTGCATATCCATACATCATGACATGTGCATAAGCATCATACAATGCAGTCTCATTTATTTTGAGAACATCATTGCTCGATACATGTCATGCATTACATACGACTAACTCTTTACCTTTCAGGAAAAAGGTACAATCAAATTCTCACCAAGTTTAAGCTATGAAGCCCGGATCCGACCGAATAATATCTTGATCTCTACATCATATTGTGAAGCCTGGAGAACGATCGGATAACAGTATCAAACACCGGGAAGCCTGGAATCAACCAGACAGTGGTTTATCTCAAAGTTCAGAAGCCCGGATTCGACCGAATAATAGTTTAATCCTCAGCAAGTATTGTGAAGCCTGGATTACGACCAGATAGCAATACAAGTACCATGAAGCCTGGATTTTACCAGATAGTGGTATATCATAAACACAAGCCGTGAAGCCCGGATTACGACCGGATAACAACTCAACAAGTTATTGTGAAGCCTGGATTACAACCATATAGCAATACAAGTTTCTGTGAAGCCTGGATTACGACCAGATAGCAGCCAAAGACACCGCGAAGCCTGGATTATGACTAGATAGTGGTATATATTTAATACAAGTTATGAAGCTCAGATTCGACCGGATAGTATCTTGATTTCTCCGAACACCGTGAAGCCTGGATTCAACCAGATAATGGTATGAGACATCGTGAAGCCTGGATTACGACCAGATAGCGGTAAAAGACATTGGATCCTGGATTACGACTAGATAACAGTAAGGGACACTGTGAAGCTTGTATTATGACCAAATAGCAGTTTACCCAGCCAATTACTATGAAGCCCGGATTCGACCGGATATTAGTAGGCCCAAAAATCAAATGGAAGCCTGGAGGCGACCGGATAACCACTTGATTTCTTCTGAAGCCTAGATTACGACCAGATAAGAAGTAAGGTATTGTGAAACCTGGATTACGACCAAATAGTGGTACAGGACACCATGAAGCCTGGATTCGACCAGATAATGGTATAAAGCATCGTGAAGCCTGGATTACGACCAGATAACGATAAAAGGACTGAAGCCTGGATTACAACCAGATAGCAGTACAAGACACTACGAAGCTTGGATTTCAACCAAATAGCAGTTTACCTGGACAAATACTAAGAAGCCCGGAGTCGACCGAATATTAGTGTGCCCTAAATTCAAGTTGAAGCCTGGATGCGACCGGATAACAACTTAATTCCTTCTGAAGACTAGATTACGACCAGATAAGAATCGAGAAGTTGCGAAGCCTGGATCACGACCGGATAGCAAGTTTAATCTCATCTCCCCAGTAAGTCACTGTAAATCCTGGATTACGACTAGATAGCAGTCGGTCTTATCACTATGAAACCTGGATTATGACCAGGTAGTAGTTCATTTTCACCTCTTCGACTAAGAGACGATTCCCCAGTAGAATAACGGACGACTGAAGCTCATAAAATTCAACTTTTCTCAAGACAGAGATCAGTATTCCCCAGCGAAATCTCCCTCAACAACAGGTATACGGTTTCTCGCTAAGGAATCTCTTAGGAGATCGATACTCCTTCAGATGGCATCTTTAAGCCCATCTTCCGTCATCAATTTCCAAATGGCATCTGTAAGCCCATACCCGACATCACAAGACAAGTACCACTTCATGCGAGGGCAAATTTCTAGGCACTCTAGTGTTCAATTATCTTCCACCTTCGGATCACGAAAGGCAAGCAAGCCAATCTACATCCTCAGGTTTAAGAATATTGAACAGGGGAAGCTGTTGTACCCCAAAATTTTCCCTCCCATATTTCTCAAAACATTTCAATCAAGGTCCTCAAGTTGCTCAAGAAAGTCCAAGGGTTGACCAGAAAAACTCTCTCCTAAGGCACTCTACCTCAAATTAGGGTTTCATGTTGCATCAAGATACTTGAGTACAAGGGATCCCAAATGCTCACCATTGTCCTATATGTTCTCCAGATCATCTATGTCAAGTTTCAAGCCTTGCAGAGGAAATTTGCTCAGTCAATTGCTCAAAGGCCTGAAAATCGACTATGTTAGGGCAAAAGTCAACTGTGGCCCACATACAGTCAAACTTAAAGATTTTTAGTCAACATCCTCATTTTGAAGTATTATTCATCATTTGATCAAGCATTTATCATGATTCATCAAGAATTGCTCACAATTCATCAAAACCCAAAAGTTGCTAAATTAGGGTTTTATAGGAAAAGTCAACTCAACTTTGACCAAGCATAACTTTCTCATGCTTTACTAGAAATGACACATCCAATTCTCATTTTGAAGAGGATGCAATTCCCTACAATTCATATTCATCTACCAAGTTCAAAATATGCACTCACAAGAAGTTATGAATTTGGACATTATAGGTCATTTTGAAAAGACAACAAAAACACTTTTTTTGTCAAAGCTTCATACATGAACATGGAAGACTCAATTGAGATGAGACCAAAATGGTTGCTTATAGAACATCTCAAGATTTCTAAAAAGTCCAAGAACACCTTCAAAGAGTCAAAATTGAAGAAGTTATGCATTGGTGAAGTTGACCTTTTTTGCAAAATTGCCATAAGTCAAAAGTGCCTCAAATTGCAATTTTTGTCAAATGGGCCTAACCTTTTGCACTTGTTTTGAGTTTGTAACATGGTCCACGAGCCCTAACTCTTCCCACTTTCCTTCATTTTATTTTTTCCATTTATTTTGATTTTTTATTTCAATTAAATTAATTTAAATCAAAATAAATCATGGAAATATCAAAATCATTTAAGTCTTGAGATTTGGTTCATATTTTAGGTCCCTTGTATAGCTAGCAACAAAATGAAATCGTGCAAGGCATGTTTGTGCATGAAAATATTGATTTTTGGCCTATTTTGGAAAGATCTTCATGAGAATCAAATCATGATCAAAGACCATAATTGACAAAGATTGAAAGAACATTTGTAAACCTAATTCTATCAATGATATATATTGGACAAATGCAGACCAAAAGAGAGGGGTTTTGAGGCGTGTAAGAGGAAGAACAAACTTGAAAAAATCAAGGAAAAGTGGTGATCTTTTTTCAAATTTCCAAGAAGTTTTAAGATTCCCAAGCCATCTCTTTCGTTTCCTGGGCATACAAGGAAGCTAACCAATCAAAAGCAAGCGTCTTCGTGCCCAAAATCCGGTTCCACGACCCCCACGGTTTGTCACTATTTTTAAAATCGAATATCTTCATTCTTGCATCTTTATCATGTTTCAATGACATATTTGTAATCCCTAATGTGTTTGCAAGCTAATGGTAACAATTAATTGCATTTATGTTAGCTATATTGAAATCCACCATGGCTAGGGTTTTCTGGTTCGTTTTAGGGGTTTTTAGTGCAGGTGAAATATGCCCAAAAGAGAGGTGCCATGATGATCACAAGGTCAAGGCGATTTGATCTACATCATTAGATTTCATTTATCGGGCATGTGTGAGATTTTGAAATGTGCAGGGGTTATAGCTACGGACTTTTGTCCGTAGGTAAAAGTCTATAACTTTTACCAACGGAGAGAGGAAGAAGAAGACTTGCGTGGCACCATCCCATTTGCCTGTTTGAATTTTGGCGCGCGCTTTTTGTTTGTCCTCCACTAACTCATGTTTTTCTATATTATTAATTATTATTATTTCATATACAACAAACGCGCCCAGCTCAGTTGGTGTGAAGGTGAATGGAAAGGCCATAGGACCTGGGTTCGAATCCCAGGTGCCTCATATTCTTCAATATTATTTTGTCTTGTATAATCATGCACTTGTACAGGCCAAAAGACCACCATGGACCACCATCTTTCAACCATCAGATTACTCACAATCTGGATCCAAAGGCCATCACATGAAGGACCATGATGCACCCTGGTCAACGCACAGCATGGAATGTGAAAGTCAAACGTGGGCCAATGGATTTTGGGCTCAGAATTTGCTATGGAGACCCCCTCAATTTCTAGCAAACAGACCCAATACTCTTTTTCTTTATTCTTTTTTTTTAATTTATCTAAATTATTTTACTAACACAAAATTAATTCTTTTTTTTATCAAAAAAATCATAAAAATCAATTTCCACCAAATTAGATTTAGGTTTTTTTTTCAAAAGTTAATTTAATTAGTTAATTTAAATTTAGGATAACTTTAATTGTCTTTGTAAATAAATTAAAACAAATTAGAAATTAGGGTTTTGTTTAATTTAATTTTTATTTTCTATTTTTCTAAAAAATTAAGCAAAACACAAAATAGGTCAAAAATAATTAATTTTATTAATTTAATTTAATTAGTAATTAGGTTTGTACATATTTAATTTAACACCTTATTTTTCCTTAAAATAATCAAAAACAAAAAAAAATCTTTTCTTTTAATTAGGGTTAGTCGGGGTCAAAACCCTAGATCTCTCGTCCTCGATTCATCGCGCGCGCTTTATTATTTTTACAATATTGATGTAATTTCTCATGGGATGTAATAGATTAATTAGGACTTTTTCGTTATTTATCGTTTTGCGGGTTTTTTTGGCTATGAATTAATACCCGAAGCCTTGTAATAGCGTAACTTTATTTTCTCGCACATTAATTCTCACAAATATTAACTGTTAGATGTATGATATTAGGATTGCATGACAAGACTGTATGTAAATTTTAAAATGGTTAGCAAACCCTAAATGTGCAAAGATAATAACTTGAAATTGAATCACTCGCATATGCGCACTTCTAGGGTATACTCTCACTTCGGTTGCCTTCGGTAAACGATCATTAAGTATAGGGTATTTTAGTGGTCGCCCTCTTGTCTAAACAAAGATCAAACGTCCCGTTCGAAAATGTTGCCTCGGAAAGGTTGCCTCGAAAATGTTGCCTCGAATATTGATCTTAAGACATTAGGGTTATTACTAAGACGTCCTAACATTGCTTTAGTGATCGTACGTCCCTTTCAAATTGACCCTTACAACTCCAACGATGGTGCTACCTACTCACTAATAGTAGGATAACATTGTCTAAAGGAAATAAGAACAGAAACATTCTCTTTTTCGAGTAGGTAGATGCTAGTAGGTACTTGCTCAAATCGAACTTTTTCCCACCGAACACTTTTTTCAAACAAAGTTTTTTTCAAAACGACTTCGTAACACTCTTGAAGACAGAAGCAAGGGTTAAATCAAAGTAAAAACAAAAACTTTTTTCAAATAAAACACACATAAGCAATTTTGAAAATGATGAGCAAGTACCTAAGAGCCCTTAGAAAACTACGGATAGAAAGGGTGCTAATACCTTCCCTTTCTATAATCTACCCCCCGTACTCAAAATCTCGAAAAAGGAATTTTTATGTGCTTTTGTCCTTTCCAGTTGGATAAAATAAAAGTCAGTGGCGACTCTTGATTACCGCACATTTGCGAATACAAAATGCAAACCAGTATTAACAGTTGTTTCTGCCACCGTATCACACATATCATTGCATAACCAGGTTTCAAAGCAGGTTTCTCAACTTCTTCGCTGTTTATTTCAGATAGTAAAGAAATGGGTTTTGAACAAAACATCAAGGATCTCCATGCACAAAACCCCTAGTTCCAGCAAATGATTGTGGCTCTAGATAAAGGGAAAGAAAATCTGAAGACTCTCATACTGAAGGACAAAAAGAGGAAGCCGAAGAAGCCAATTGGGTTAGTGAATCTGGGAAGAAGGATCAGAGGACCAGTGCAACGAGCGTTAGGACTAGTAACTTCATCAAAAGAAGGAGACAATCAGGAAGGGGAGACAAGAGAGGAAGACCTCAGCTCGAAGGAATATGATAATGAATATGACTATAATGAGGAGCAGTATCCTCCTGCTGATGATAAATACAAGCACCTGGAGGATCTTCTGAATGCAATGGAAATCCAAAGGCTACCTGGGCTGGATTTTAAAGAGCTGGGTTTGGTTTTTGGGGTTGTCATCCCGCAGAAGTTTAAGGTTCTGTTGTTTCCTAAGTATGATGGGGTCTCGTGTCCCAAGATGCATCTCTGATATTATGTGAGGAAGATTCAGCCCCACACTACTGACATGGATTTATGGGTCCACTTCTTCCAAGACAGTCTATTTGGGACTCATCTAGAGTGGTTCTATCAGCTGGAGGGGACCAATATTCATAACTGGGAAGACCTGGCTACTGCCTTCTACAATCAGTATCAGTATAATGCAGACCTTGCTCCCACCCGTACACAACTCCAAAGTATGTCTATGGGTTCGAGCGAGGGTTTTAAAGACTTTGCCCAGAAATGGAGAGACCTGGCAGGAAGAGTCTAACCCCCTCTGTTTGATAGGGATTTTATGGATATGTTTTTGGATACTCTATCTGGTCCATTTGTCAACCATTTGATTGGAAGCTCCTCAGCTGGTTTTATTGAGTTGATCCTAACTGGAGAAAGAGTGGAAGCCAGAATTAAGAATGGCAAGATTCAAAAGGAGGTCTCTTCAAGTTAAGGAAAGAGACCCTTCGTAGGAAAGAAAGAGGTCAATGTTGTTTACAGTCAAAGAAATCAGGGTAGAACCAAGCGCCGTCCAACGGTAGGGGCTGTAATGATATCCAAGCCTGCAACTACTCAATAGCGGAACAATCAGCCTAGAGCAGAGAGGCCTACGAGACAGTTTACCCGGATCAATATGACTTTGTCTCGAGTCTTGCCCCACTTATTGAAGTCCAATATGGTAACTTTGAGAGAAGCTCCAAAGAATCCCAACACTGCATCTCCATGCTACAACCCAAATGCTCGATGCACCTACCATTCTGAGACTCAGGGGCATGACACGAACGACTGTTGGGCATTGAATAACAAGGTGCCAGACCTTATTGATGCAAAGGAGGTTGAATTTGATCCCCCTGAGACTCCCAATGTTATAACTGCACCCATGCCCAAGCATGGCCTGGGAATTTATGCTATTGATGTTGTCTCCGCCATAAAAGATGCTGACAATAGCTATGACATGGACAGTTGGATCTTCCCTACTACCAACGGTGGACCCAGTAACTGGACAGCTAAAGACTTTTTGTCGATTACTTTTATTCAGGAGTAATTGTCTTTTAGTTTTTCTGGTTATGTAATAAATGAACAATATAAACTCTATGGCCATGTGTCTTACCCGGGGCACAATGGTTTATTTGTGAGGGTTATCATGTTTCAATCTCATATGTCATTAATAAAGAATTGGAAATTTTGCATACAAATTTTGCGCTCTTTGTCTTTCTTTCCTACTTTTTACTTTGTCAATGCAGCTATGCTCTTACACACACTCACGTATCAAACTGCAGATCTATATGCAGTTTGGATCCCATTGATAACGGTTCTGCTATTGCCAGTTATGACTTTGAAAATCCGATCAACCAAGCCGAGGACGAAGGTGAGGAAGATTGTGAGGTACCAGGAGAACTTTCCAGACTGTTACAACAAGAAGATAGAGCTATGCAGCCTCATGAAGAGTCAGTTGAGACAGTAAATCTGGGTACAAAAGAGGACATAAGAGAAGTCAAGATAGGTGCAAACTTGGAGCATAGTGTCAAAAAGCGGTTGATACAGATGTTGCATGATTATGTTGAGATCTTTGCTTGGTCATAGGAAGACATGACAGGACTAGACACTGATATTGTGGTTCATCCCTTGCCAAAAAAAGATGACTGTCCTCCAGTAAAGTAGAAGGTATGTCGTATGTGTCCTGAAATGTCAGGGAAAATCAAGGCAGAAGTTATGAAACAGTTCAACACTGGGTTCTTAGCTGTCACCTCCTATCCACAATTGGTTTCTAATGTAGTCTCGGTGCCTAAGAAGGACGGAAAGGTATGTATGTATGTGGACTACAGAGACTTGAACAGGGAAATCCCCAAGGATGACTTTCCGCTTCCCCACATTGATGTTCTGGTTGACAACACCGCACAACATAAGATCTTTTCCTTCATGGATGGTTTCTCTGGCTATAATAAGATCAAGATGGCACCCGAAGACATGGAGAAGACAACCTTTGTCACACAGCGGGGCACTTTCTGTTACAAAGTAATGCCATTTGGATTGAAGAATGCAGGGGCAACCTATCAGCGAGCCTTGGTAGCTTTTTTCCATGACATGATTCACCATGAGATAGAGGTCTATGTTGATGACATGATAGCCAGGTCTTAAATTGAGGAAGAGCACCTTGATCATCTACAAAAGTTGTTCGATAGGTTGAAGACGTACAAGCTGAGGTTAAATCCGAACAAGTGCACCTTCGGGGTAAGGTCTGGTAAACTCCTAGGTTTCATTGTCAGTGACAAAGCTATTCAGGTAGACCTTGCAAAGGTGAAGGATATACAAGAGATGTCAGCTCCTCGCACTGAGAAGGAGGTCATAGGTTTCTAGGGACGCCTAAATTACATTGCCAGGTTCATTTCCCATCTAACTGCTACTTGTGATTCAATCTTCAAACTCCTGAAGAAAGATCAAGTGGTAAGGTGGAATGACGAATATCAGACTTCCTTTGACGGATTCAAAGATACCTACAAAAGCCTCCAACTCTGATGTCTCATATCGAAGGAAGACCTTTGATAATGTACTTAACAGTGTTAGATAATTCAATGAGGTGTGTGATGGGGCAGCATGACGAGTCTGGTCGAAAATAGCATGCAATATACCACCTTAGCAAAAAGTTTACTGACTATGAAATAAGATACTCATTGCTCGAGAAAACTGGTTGTGCTTTGGCATGGGCTTCTCGCCGACTGAGACAATATATGTTGAGCCAACTACTTTAATGATATCTAAGATGGACCCAATCAAGTACATCTTCGAGAAACCCGCTCTCTCCGGAAGAATAGCGAGATGGAAAATGATCCTGACCGAATACGATATTCAATATACAACCTAGAAAGCAATCAAAGGAAGTGTGTTAGCTGATCATTTGGTCCACCAGGCCATGGAAGACTACCAGTGCATGAATTTTGAGTTCCTGAACGAGAGCATCATGTTAGTAACTGATTGTGAAGAACCTGGACCAGATGAAGGACTTGAGAAAGGATCCCTATGGACTATGGTTTTTGATGGAGCTTCCAACGCACTTGGTAATGGTATTGGTGCTGTAATCATATCTCTTGAGGACTGGCATACTCCTTTCACTGCCAGACTATGTTTCAACTGTACCAATAATATGGCTGAGTATGAAGCATGCATCATGGGTCTCAAAGCTTCTATTGACCTAAGGATCAAACTTTTAAGTGTTTTCGGAGATTCAGCCTTGGCAATAAGTCAAATCAAAGGAGAGTGGGGCACGAAGCACCCTAATCTCATCCCCTACAAAGAGCATGTGCTGACATTGCTCCCACACTTTGAAGAAGTCACCTTTGAACATTTTCCACGAGAGGAGAATCAGTTAGCGGACGCACTAGCTACTATGTCATCCATGTTCAAGGTCAGATGGGACAACGAAGCTCCTCAGATCACTATTGAGAGATTGGATGAACCATCCTATTGCTATGAGATTGATACTGAGGAGATAATGGACAAACCTTGGTTCCATGAAGTGAAAAGGTATCTCGAAGCTCAAGAATACCCTGAGGGGGCATCTGCCAATGATAAGAAGTTTTTGAGAAGGTTCTCTGAAAAGTTCTTCCTCAGTAATGGAATCCTCTACAAGCGCAACCACGACTCTACTTTACTTTGGTGTGTAGACAAGAGCGAAGCAGAGAGGATTATGGCAGATTTACATGAAGTTACCTTTGGGACCCATTCTAGTGGACACACCATGGCTAAAAAGATCCTACGGGCAGGATACTACTGGTCCACTATGGAAGCAGATTATTATCAGCATTCCCGCACTTTCCATAAATGCCAGATCTATGCTGATAAAGTACATATACCTCTGGTTCCCTTGAATGTCTTGACTGCTCCTTGGCCCTTTGAAATGTGGGGCATCGACATGATCGGAGAGATTAGACCTACTGCTTCCAACGGATATCCCTTTATCCTAGTCGCCATTGATTACTTCACGAAGTGGGTTGAGGCTGCCTCTTTTGCTACTGTTACCAAGAATGTTGTGGCGCGATTCATAAAGCATAACCTTATCTGTCAGTATGGTGTTCCAGAAAGAATCATTACAGATAATGGTACAAATCTCAACAACACTATGATCATCGAACTCTGTAAGGAATTCAAGATCCAGCATCATAACTCTTCTCCCTATCGGCCGAAGATGAACGGTGTTGTGGAGGCTTCTAACAATAACATTAAGAAAATCATACAGAAGATGACGGTGACATATAAAGACTAGCATGAGATGTTACCATTTTCTCTTCATGGTTACCGCACCTCAGCACGTACGTCAACAGGGGCAACACCTTACTCTCTGGTGTATGGTATGGAGCTTGTCCTACCTATCGAGGTCCAGATCCCTTCTTTGAGAATCATGAAGGATGCAGGTTTGAACGAAGATGATTGGATCCAGACTCGACTTGACCAACTAAATCTGATTGATGAGAAAAGGTTAGCGGCTATTTGTCATGGTCAGATGTACAAGAAGAGCATGATCAAGGCTTTTAACAAGAAGGTCAAACGTTGGGTATATCAAGTGGGTGATCTAGTAATCAAGCGCATCATACTTCCACAAGGTGATTCCATGGGAAAATGGACTCCCTCATACGTCAGGCAAATGGACTCCCACAAGGCCATTTGTAACCACCCTGTGAATGCGGACATAGTTAAAAAATACTATGCATGAATAAAGACCCTCTAGGTTGACAATCCTAGGCAAAAATAAGGGCATCCCGACGAACCAAAAGGGTTCGGGAAAAAATTAGGGATAAACACACAAAAAATCTGTACCCCTGGAAAGTCAAAAACCTGAAAAGGCGGCTTGGGCAAAAAAGGGTATCCTGGTGGACTGAAAACCTGAAAGGGCGGTCCAGGAAAAATTTAGGGATTTAAAAAGTGTATAACTATGTCCCGTTGGATCACCTTGCCATCAGACTTCACTATCAACCATCAAGCTCAAACGGTACCAATCAATCCAGTCAACTTCAGACAAGTAGCAAAGTGATGAGACGCTCAAGGACATAAGGGCAATATCAGAATTGAAACTCAATGGGTTTATTACACATATCTGTTTTCTCTTTGTACACTATTTTGTATAGTTTTCATTTTCATGACGGCATTCTCCTACTAGAATGTCAGTCTCTTTGTACAAAAAACGCCTACTATAGGCAAACTTCAAAATCTATACAAAACACTTCTTTGAAAGTACAAAAAGTTTCATTTTCATTTTTCTATTTTGTTTTGCAAAAAACGTCCGGTGATTATTTTTGACATATGCATTTGAATACGATTACTGTTTACGAATACTTGCATAAAAAATATAAGGACAATTTCTAATGACTTTAATAAACATGACCAAGTCTAAAAATCCATTTGTAGTCCCCGCAGTTATGTCCTCCAGCAGGTACAAAGGCAGAGATGTCCTACTGCAAAGTCACCGCTACATCTTTAGCATGCGTCCTAGTGATGTCTATGTCCCCGTAGAGTGAAAACAACCAAAGTTTTAACCTCTTCTTCCCCAAGCAGGAATTACCTCCTCCAGCAAAGTTCCTTCAGAGAGCTGAAATCCATGTTCCCCGAATAATTTTTATAATCACAAACAGTTTATAAAGCCTCATCCCCAGTAGAGTTTATTTGTCTAGCTGCGGAAGTTCATCCCCCAACGGAATTTTTTTATCTACATTGGTAAAATCTTCCAACAGAGCATCTTCTCCCCAACAGAGCATTCTC
This sequence comes from Vicia faba, assembly GCA_948472305.1. Classification (NCBI taxonomy): domain Eukaryota; kingdom Viridiplantae; phylum Streptophyta; class Magnoliopsida; order Fabales; family Fabaceae; genus Vicia; species Vicia faba. The sequence continues at coordinate 862,755,770 of OX451740.1, forward strand.
AAGCAGAAGTCAAATATCCCAAGTAGAGTATCCCTAAACAGAGAGAGAAAATCCTTGGAAAATCATCTTCATTCATCATCCCCAATGAAAATGAAAAAATCACTTTCCTCATCTACCAAACAGCAGTCCGAGATTTAGCTTCCTAGTATTCTCCAGCAGCAGACAGGGACTTATTTTCCCAGACTAGGAAATTTTGCAACAGCATTTCATGTCTATACATCATGGCATGGACATACATATCGCATACAACACCATCTCATTTATTTTGAGAACATCATTACGCGATGCATTTCATACATCATGACATTGTATATGACTAATTCTTTACCTTTTCAGGAAAGATCAATCAACAAACACCACAAATTACTTTTATGACCTGACAGTCTTTTCAAAGGTTACCTGTGACAAAGGGCTATTCCAGCATTTTCTTCAGAAGATCATATTCAAGACCCCTGTTGGTTCAGTTAAAATTGACCAATGATTTATTCTGATTCATTTCCAATAGGAACTTTCTCTTATTCAGTTAAATCAACCCTAAGATTTTTATGATTCTTGTCCAGTCAAAGATAATTAAAGACTTCTCTGGTTCAGTTAAATTGCCCCTAAGATTTCTCTAATTCTATTCCAGTTGAAGATAATTCAAGACCTCTTCTGGTTCAGTTTAAATTGATCAATGATTTTATTCTGATTATTTTCCGGTAAACACTTTCTGTGGTTCAGTAAAATCGGCCCTAAGATTTCTCTGATGCTATTCCAGTTGAAGATAACTCAAGGCCTCTATTGGTTCAGATTCAGTCAACAAATGATTTATTCAGATTCATTTCCGGTGGATACTTTCTCTAGGTCCAGTCAAATTGACCCTAAGATTTCTCTGATTCTATTCTAGTTAAAGATAACTCAAGGCCTCTACTGGTTCAGTTTAAATCGACCAATGATTTATTCTGATTCATTTCTAGTGGATACTTTCTCTGGTTCAGTTAAATTGACCCTAAGATTTTTTTGATTCTTTATTCAGTTAAATATAATTCAACACTTTTCTCTGGTTCAGTTAAATCAAGACTAAGATTTTCTGATTCTTATCCAGTTAAAGATATTGTAAAGCCTGGAGCCCAACCAGATAGAAGTTTAATAATTACTATGAAGCCTGGACCCGAAAAGATGATAGTATAACCTATGACACCAAAGCCTGGACCCGACCAAATAACGGTATACCTCATATTCAAGTTAAAGCCTGGACCCGACCAGATAACGGCTTAATTTATTCAAATCACTGAAGCCCGGATACGACGAGATAACAGGTCAATGTTTACAATTACTGCAAAGCTTGGAACCGACCAGATAGCAGTTAATTTCATATTCCCCGATAAGTCGTTGTGAAGCCGGGAATACGACCAGATAACAGTCAACCTTATTATCCTTAGAAAGTCACTGTGAAGCCAGGATCTCGACCAGATAACAACTCCCTTTCGTCTCTCCAGTCAAGAGATAAATCCCCAGTAGAGTAATCGACAATCGAAGCTCCTAGACTCTATTCCCCTAAAACATTCCCCACCGGACTCCTCCTCAGACAGCAGGAACAGGAATACCTGCAAAGATACTTCTTATGAAGTCCGCATCTACTTTGGATGGCATCCCTAAGCCCATCTCCGACGACTCTCTGTCATGTTCTTTGGATGGAATCTATAATCCCATCTCCGACGACTCTTCGTCATATTCCTTGGATGGAATCTTTAAGCCCATCTCTGATAGTCTTCTATCATCTGTTCCAAATGGCGTCTGTAAGCCCATTCTTGACATTATCCACCAACAATATCACTTCAGACGAGTGCAAATTTCTGGGCACTCTAGTGTTCAATAATCTTTCACCTTCAGATCACGAAAGACAAACAAGCCAACATACATCCTCGGGTCTAAGAAGATTGAATAGGGGCAGTTGTTGTACCCCAAAATTTTACCTCCCCTTTTTACTCAACACATGCCCATTGAGGTTCTCAACTTGCCCAAGGATGATTAAGAATTGACCAGACAAATTCTCCTCCTAAGGCAATGAACCTCTAACTAGGGTTTCAATTTTCATCAATATGTGTGAGCTCCAATGGTCTCAAATATTTTCCATGGTTCTAAATGTCCTCAAGGTTATCCATGCCAAATTTCATGCCTTGCACAACAAGTTTGCTCAATCAACTGCTCAAATGCCTGAAAATCAACTGTATTAGGTCAAAAGTCAATTGTGCCTTATATACAGTCAAACTTCAACATTTTTTGTCAACATCAACATTTTAAAGTTATATACATCATTTGATCAAGGTTTGATCGTTATTCCTCAAGAAATGCTCCTAATTCATCAAAAGTCAAGAATTGCTAATTAGGGTTTCTATAGGAAAAGTCAACCAAACTTTGACTAGGCATAACATTCTCATACTTTATCAGAAATTTTTCCACCAAGGATCATTTTTAAGAGAGTCCAGTTCCCTAAAACTTCTCTTCAACCCTCAAGTTCAAGAAATGCACCAATTGAAAGATACAAGCTCGGACATTATGGGTCCTTTCAAAAAGTCAACAAAAACACCTTTTGGGTCAAAGCTTGGCACATGAACATGGAAGATTCAATTAAGATGAAACCAAAAGGGTTATTTAGAGGACATCCTAAGATATCTAAAAAGTAAAATAAAACTCTCATAGAGTTAAATGGATAGAGATGTGCATTTCTAAAGTTGACCAATTTTTGGAAAAATGCATGAAGCAAAAATTGAACTAACTTGGAATTTTTCCAGATGAGCCTATCTTTTTATGTTTGAAACTTATTTATAACATGGTCCATGACCTCTAAGACCACCCATGCATTATTCTATTATTTATTCTATTTTTTTATTCATCAAAATTCAAAATTAAATAGGTAAATAATGGAAATAATAAAAGATTGGATTAAGATCATATTTCTATTAAATATTGGGCAATATATTCTGATTATGTAAAAAAAAACGTGCAAGACCATGAAAGGGAAGAAATCTTCAAAAATGGAAAGTTTGGAAATAAAATATTTCTTTTCTGAAGGCATTGATATCTCTCCATATTTGTTACCCTAATGTTGTCTCATATATATATATATATATATATATATATATATATATATATATATATATATATATATATATATATATATATATATATATATATATATATATATATATATATATATATATATGCATAACCATTCAGAAGCAAGGGAACATGCGCAACTAGCCTCAAACAGAAACCTAAAGTTTCAAAAAACTTTCAAAGAAGTGCAACCTTGGTTCGCTCGATCCAGCCAACCTCAGTCTGATCCAAGCATTCTGTCATCCTTTTGAGGATCCCAGGGGTTGAACCAACCCAATCTTGAAGGCCAAAGCATACAGGATCATCCCCTCCAATAACTCACGGTTTGGTAAAATTCTTAAACTTCAAACTTTTGATTCATGGTGTATAAATTACATCTCTGCATATATTTGTGTTTAACATCATGTTTGCGTATTTTTAGAACCATTATGTGTAAGCTTCAATGTCAGAATCAAGAAGTCCCATTTTTAGGGCACGAAGATTCATTTTCTTCGTATCTGAGTTTGTAGGTCGTTTCAATAAAAAAGAACACCACCATTATGGTCGTAGCCTTCGAAATAGGGGGGTAGGGTACCCTTTGCATCCATATATTGCGTGATTTGCAGGTTTTTCTTTTTGGCTAGCCGGAGATGGTGACCGGAGCCACCGTCTGAGGTGGTTTGATCGACCAGAGACCCTGCTTGGCATAATGGGTTCTTTTGGTTGGTTCGATCAAATATAAGGGACCCCACAGCACGCGCGTGTCTTGTTGACTCGGCCATTTGATTGGTGCTTATATTATATTATTTTTCTTTGTTTATATGCATGAATGAGCAGGATGGTCGGATGGTAAGGGTGCAAGCGTGTGAGGGAAGGGACCTGGGTTTGATCCCAGGTCCAACAATTTTGCATTTTTCCTACGTTTCTTGTAGGTTCCAGTACATGATATCTCAATATGTCCATCCTACATCCTCATTCTCATCCACCGGATCATCCATTGATTCAGATATAGTGCCCAACAAGCAATCTCCATGGTAAACCCCCAGGGGCTAGCACACTGGATCTCATGCAGCTATGGGCCAACGCAACTTGGGCCTAACAATTTCCAGATTCACACCTCCCAATTTCCTAACAACACCAAGCCCATTTTCCATTTAATTTTATTATTTCCTTGTTTTAATTATCTCATTTTTCTTAAATTCATTTCTTTTATTAGTTTAATCATAAAATCAATAAAAATCATAAAAAATAGAATTAGGTTTTTCATAATTAAATTTAAATTTTTGTAAATTAATTAATTTAATTACTTTAACATGTTTTTATTTAAACTAAAATTAAATATATTTAGGTTAAAACTTCAAAAAAATTTCAATAAAATACCAAAAACTTTTTCTTCTAAATTAATTAGATTCTTTAGGTTTTTTTCAAACTTGTTCCCATTTTAATCTTCGCGTGTCTATTATTTTCCGTTTTATTATTTTTCAATTTATTGTAACTGATAATGGCTTGTAATAGTTTAAATTAGGGCTTATTTACTGTCTTTATCCCCAAGTTTTGGTTATGTATCCCCCTCCCCGAGGCCCTGTAATAGCATAAGACTCTATTTTCTTGTTTTTACTTTCTGCACTATTAACTGCTTAGAATAATAGGATTGCATGAAAAAGATTGAAAAGAAAACGATTAGATAACCCTAAATGCGCAAGATAAATTAAATGAATCAATACACTTGCACATGCTCACCCCTAGTGTATCTCCCACTTCGGTTGCCTTCGAAAACGGTCATAATTATCGAAACGTGAGAATTTTTAGTGGTTCTCCTTTAGTTCAAGAGATCATAATTCCCTTGATGACCCTTTCGATGTCGCCTCGGTTAAAAAGTGATCCTAGAACTTTAGGACAACTACTAAAAGTTCTTGCCCAGTTTCCTTAGTGACCATAAACGTCCCTTCGATAGTCCCTCAACATCCAATGATAGGGATACCTGCTCACTAATAGTAGGATAAAACTTTCTAAAGGAAAGGAGGAAAATAATTCCTTTTTTTAGTAGGTAGATAACTGTTAGGTACTTGCTAAAAAATAACCTTTTTCACACTATGCTTTCAAAACCCTTTTCAAATACGCTTTATCAACACTCTTGAGGACTGATACAAGAGTTATCATAAAGCAAACAAACTTTTCAAAACACACAAGCACGAAATAAATTTTCAAAAATGAGCAAGTACCTAAGATCCCGTGGAAAACCACGGATGGAAAGGGTGCTAACACCTCCCCTTTCCATAATCTACCCCCTTACTCAGAAACTCTCGAAAAAAGTCTTTTTCTGTTCTTTTCACCCTTTCCTTTGTTGGATAAAAGAAAATTTGGTGGCGACTCTTACTTACCACACATTTGCGAATACAAAATGCAAACCAGTATAACAGTCGGTTCTGCCAACGTATCACAACCCTAAATTTCGTGCTTGGATGGAACGTTTAGAAGAATAGAAATTTCGCTAATAGAAATATTTAGGTATTTATACCCTTCTACAAATCTCTGGTTTTGGTCCTCCTTATTCCCGTGGTATGTTACTTGCTTCATTAAAATTTTGGGAACGATCGACGAATACCTTCTAGACCAAATGTGTCATGATAACTCCAACACTTTTGGAAATTGCTGATATCACAGGTTTGAAGCTGATTGATCGCGTTTTCAATTGTGAGGATTTATCCCCTATGCCTTTGAGATTTGATGTAGGTGATACCAGAAAATCGACATACAATAATTTTATCGACCATCACGCTAAAACAACATGCCTCATTACTCCTGAAGAGCATGTAGCCTTACTGACTCTGTGGCTATCTTGTTTTTTCTTCTGCTCTAGATCCATGCAGATAGGCAAATAATATTCATACTTAGCCACGCAGTTACATCATGGCCATGACATTGTTCTAGGCCAATTAATACTAGCTTCACTATATGAATCTCTGACTGAGGTTGTTTCCCAAATAAGGAACTTCGAGCCCACTAACTCCAGAAAAAAGAATGTTTTGGCCCATGGCCCTTTTTGGTTCCTGTAATTGTGGCTTAATGCCACTTATTCCAAAGATCTCAAGCCCTGTGGGATGAAAAGAGTGGCTTGTATTCCGACAGAGCACCACATTATTTGGAAACGTCTGATCCCAATGACTTCTGCTGACAAAACTTTTCCCAATATTGAGGTGTTTTGACTCCTTTTTAACATCATGTTAACTCGTGTCGAATTTAAGCTTTCCATGGCACCTTTTTGCGCTAGATTGCACGTGCCTGAGTGGTTCACCAGAGCTTTCCCTCCTCCTAATGATGAAAACAAGAACAACTCCTTAAGCATCTGGAGGCGTTTTTTAGCTTCCCAATTTTTGTCAGCTATTATTGTAGTAGAGCGCCAGGATTGGTAGCTTACCAACCAAATTTGGTGGCTCGACAATTTGGGATTTGTCAGATTACCCCTAAATCTCTATATCCTTCATTGGAGCTGCTTTTAAATATCACCACCGACCAACCTTATGTCGTCTTCAAAAAAGATGTCAAGAAATTTTGGGCAAAAAGTTATAGACTTGCTCCCGTTCCTTATCAAACTGCTTTTTATTTCACAAAAGAATTTGAAACTTTGTGGTAGTCATATGTTGATACATATTTTGGTGCTCATGAAGTTAAAATGGCTGAACTGACTAATGTTCTTGATCGTTTGCAGGAAAAGTTCACCAAAAGTAAGATTACTAATTCCATACAAATTCAAGCTTTCCAGAAGTATTTTGCAGTTGTGTATCGACCTAATTATCTTTGTCGGACCATTGCTGAGGCAACCAAAGAATTAAAGGAGAAGGTAACCAACAGGATCCCAAAACTTAAAATTCCTGGTTATGCGAAAGATAAATATATTTACGCACTTCATTTTGGGAAAATTAATTTTCCTCCTTTTCCATTTAGCCCATTAGCTTTGGCCTTTGGCCCACCTATTCCAGACTAGTGGTATTTCCCTTGGTCATACATAGAAAACACTTATAAGAAAAAGGCCGAGAGAGTGGTATCGACGAAGCATTATCTACACAAATACTCGGGTCCTCTGCATATTGATCCTCAATATGTTAGAGTACTCTCTATCATACAAACTGGTAATAGTTTTTTGGAAAGCTTGGCTTCTTTACCATTTCGACTTTATAAATATTTGATCTTCTACTTATTTCTTACAATCTTTCCCATAGATCAAGATGAGGATGCTCATGTCGACCAAACTGGTCTTTCGACAAAAAAGGTTTAGACTTGAATATTGTTGTTTTTATTCTTTTTTTGGCATATTTGATTTAGCCAATTTTCAAACTTTGCAGATCATGCCTGACAAAACTCCATCTGACGATGAAACCATTTCTAATGCTATTAAAAAACCCAGTTCTTTAGTATGTGTGCTTTTATTCCCTACGTCTTTTATGATTTTGGACCGTTACTAATAATTTGGCTTTCTGCAGAGTCAAAAATGCTCGACTGATTTGGCTGCTCCCTCCAAAACATCCAAAACATCCAAGAAGGATAAGCACCATTCAACCAAAGGAAAAGAGGTACTTTTGTTGGTTTATATACTTTTAACTAAAGCACCAACTTATACTTTATTTTTCATATTCAGCCATCTCCTGAGGCTCATTCTCCACAGCATTCCCACAATTCCAAAAGTCACAAGAGAAAGAAATATTCCCCTGCTAAGAGCGAAGGGAAAAAGAAGAAGAAGAAGAAGAAGGCCAAGGTGTATGCAGCAAAATATGTATCAACATATGACTACCACAAAATCTGTCGCCTACCTTTACTACGACATCTTTCTGAACCTATCATTGGCCATGAAATTTTAGATGCGCTTGCCCAACTGAAAGAACTCAACATTTCTGAAACTGCTCGAACTATGATGACGACATTTGAGAAGTTGTTTGTTCCCATGTTCTGTAACAGTGAATATACCAACAAGAATGAACAATTAGTCAAGTCTAAGGATACTTTTGTGAAGGAGAGTTGGGAGGAGGTTGTAAAAGCCAACAAAAAGGCTATTAATATGCTGGAAATGATTGAATAGAAGAAGGAAGACTTGATCCCCAAACACAAAAGGCCCGCTGAAATACGCCTTCTAATTGCTGCTTTGAATAAGGAACTGGAAACACTTGTAAAATAAGAAGAAAAAATAATCGACAAGGTCATAAATCCCACTCAAGAAAAGGTCGAAAAAATTGTCTTGGATGTTGTAGCTAAAGGCAAAGAGATATCTTATGTCGAAACTGAGATCAAGCAACTCAAAATTCAAACAGAAGATTTTGAATCTCAAGCCCGTCACTTTAATGACCAACTGCGTGTATTCAAGGATTTATTAAAACATTTCTAATTTCTTGTACTTTGTATTTTCTGGTTTGTACTTTTTGAACGATGGCCTTAAGCCACCTTTAAATGAAGTATTTTCCCTTTAATGCCTAATATATTAATACTTAATATATTTTAATCATTGCACGCACTTATGTCTGCTTGTAGTTGGTTTTAGAGTTTTTTCCAACTTAGTAAATCGACGACTACTTATTTTTTTAAAATTTGGACTTCTTGAAGAGTGGGCCTATACTTCTTCAAATAATTTCCATTTAATCTTAAAATTCGTCGATCTAAGGCCAATTCTTCAATTTCATATTCATTTTTGGAAAAAAACTGTACTATCTTAAAAGGTCCTTCCCAATTTGGGGACCATTTTCCCAAAACTCTATCATTCCTGTCCATAGACAATATAACTTTCCAAACCAAATCATCAACAGAAAATACTTTATCTTTTACCTTCTTATTATAGGCTCTGGAAACTCTCTCTTTTTGTCTCCTTAATGAATCTAAAGCCGACATCCTTTCTTCATCTAAATCGACAATGTCGTCTATCATCATGCTCCAGTAATCTTAGTTGGTAATTCATTTTGCCTCTGAACCTTAACTAATTGTACATAAATCACCACTGGTAATAGTGCATCATGTTCATATGTGAGTCAAAATGGAGTAGTCCATGTTGCTTCTTTTGGTGAAGTTCTACATGCCCATAAAGCTTGATCTAGTGTTTTGTGCCAATTATTTGGTTTCTTTCCTACATGCTTCTTGATCAGGCTAATTATAACTTTATTGGCTGCTTCGACCTGGCCATTTGCATGGGAATAGTAAGGGGTAGAAGTTAGCAACTTAATTTCAACTTTATTTGCAAAATATTGCATTTTTCTACCAGTAAAAACTGATCCTTGGTCGATTGTAATTGCCTCTAGAACTCCAAGCCTACACATAATATGTTTTTGGATAAAATCTATGTCAGCTTCTTGGTCGACATTTACTAATGCTACTGCTCGAACCTATTTTGTAAAATAATCAATTCCATCTAGAATATATCTTTGTTATTTTGATGAAGTTGGCCTTATTTCTCCAATCATATCTAATACTCACCCCCTAAAAGGCCAAGGTTTTATAACTGTATGCCATTCCCTTGCAGAAACATGTTGTATACCCCCATGCAACTGGAATTCTTGGCAACCTTTAGCGAAATCAATGCAATATTTCAACATTGAAGGCCAATAGACACCCATCCGCACCAAAAGCCATTTCATTTAATGTCCAGCCTGATATGCACCACAAACTCCACTATGCATATTTGACACAACTATATACGCCTCAGTTTCTCCAAGGCATTTTAGCAACATCCCTTCAACTTTATTTTTGAATAACTCATTTTCGATCAAGATATAACTGAGTGCTCCATACTTGACCTTATGATCAGTCGAACCAATAGGGTGCCGTAGATAATCAACCAATGGTTTCCGTCAATCATTTTCTGATAAATTATCAATAGTCAAATTTTCAAATTTTCCAGCATCTACAGTCCCTAACTTTATAATCGACAAATCTGAAAGTGAAAATAAGGTAGCCCGAACCTTCTCCCTTGCTTGGATTGGTAATTCATCTTGATCCTTCAAGACTATATACCCTGAAGCTTCTTGTGCTAAATCATTAGCTTCTTGATTCTCCCGTCGGGGTATGTGTCGAATACTCATTTGTTCAAATTTCCTAAGCAATCTAGTAGTAATCACAAAGTACATGATTAAGTTTTCCTTGTCACATATATATTCCCTTGACACTTGTTTAATCACCAGTTCTAAATCTCCCATAATTTCGACATTCCTTGCCCCCAATTCTAGAAGAAGTTCAAGTCTTATTATCAAAGACTCATATTTTGCTTCATTACTTGTACATACACCTTCCATTTTGTACTTGAACTCTGTTGGAATTCAACTTGGAGAAATGATAACTCCTCATATACCAACTCCTTTTTTATGGCTAAAACTGTTAAAATATAACTTCCACGGTACCACGTCCACATAATTTTGGGGCATACTGACCATTGAATGGTCAATAAGGAAGTCATCCACTATTTTCCCCTTTATTGCTTTCAAGGGCATATAATTCAGAGAATATTCAGTTAATGCTAAATCCCATTTACCAATTCGACTATACATAATTGGTTTAGAAAAAATGTGCTTAATGATATCAAAATGAAAAGACACATACACATCAACTAGCTTGATATATTGCTTCAATTTGATACAAGAGAAATACAAAGACATGCATAGTTTTTCTATATCACTATACCTAGTTTTAGGGTCATTAAGTACTCGACTAAGGTAATACACAGGTCTTTTGACACCTTTTTGTCTTCTTAGATTAACATACTCCCTATAGTCGATTCTGACGCTGATATATACAACCTCATTGGCCTATTTCTAACAGGAGGCGCTAACATTGGAGGTTTCATTAAGTCATCTTTGATCTTATCAAAAGCGTCTTGATGTTCTTCTCGCCAGGAAAAATCTTGGTTTTTCTGTCGAGTTAATGGTGAAAATGTTTTAGTTTTACTACTTAAATTGGATATAAATCTCCTTAAGAAATTTATTTTTCCCAATAAAGACTGAAGCTCCTTTTTAGTCGACGGAGGCTTTACATCCATAATGGCTTTGGCCTTTCTATGAGTCACTTCAATTCCTTTCTTATGTACCACAAATCAAAGGAAGTCACCTGCCTGCACACAAAAAGCTGTTTTAATGGATTCATTTTTAGTCCATATCTTCTCATTCTTTCAAAGGACTTCCAAAGATGTTGCAAGTGATTTGGCCTACTATTAGACTTTATGACAATATCATCAATATATACTTGCACGAAATATTCAATAAAGTCATGAAAAATTGAATTCATTACCCTCTGGTATGTTGCTCCGGCATTCTTTCGGATGAATGGCATACCAATCCATTCATAGGTACCTATGGCCCCTGGGCAGCGGAATGCTGTTTTCGGCACATCTTTGTCTGCAATAAAAATTTGGTTATATCCAGAATAACCATCAAGTATACTTAAATATTAAAAACAAGCAGCAGAGTTGACTAACATTTCTACCACGGGCATGGCATATTCATCTTTAGGGGTAGAAACATTTAAATCTCTAAATACAATACATACTCTTTGTGATACAGTGGCAGAACCGACTATTATATTGGTTTTGCATTTGTGTTCGCAAATGTTGTTGTAAGTAAGAGTCGCCATCGAATTTTCTTTTATCCAACAAAGGAAAGGGTGAAAAGAACATAAAAATACCTTTTCGAGAGTTTTCTAAGTAAGGGGGTAGATTATGGAAAGGGAAGGTGTTAGCACCCTCTCCATCAATAATTTTCTACGGGCTCTTAGATGCTTAGCTCATTTTGAAATACCTTGTGCTTTGTGTGTTTTAAAAAGTATTTTTTTGAAATGCCGACAATAAGGCGATTTGCTTTATGATAACTCTTGTATCATTCCTCAAGAGTGTTGATAAAGCATTTTGAAAATGTTTCGAAATAAATTTGTGCATGTGTAAAAGTTTTTTTTTGCAAGCATCTAATAGCTATCTACTTTACTCGAAATGGTCGTTCTTTTACTTTTTTCCTTTAGACAGTGCTATCCTATTATTAGTGAGTAGGTAGTCCTATCGTTGGATGTTTGAGGGACATTCGAAGGAACGTTTTATAGTCACAAAGGCAACTGGGCAAGAAACCTTATTAACTACCCTAGGGTTTTAAGATCATTTTTATCGAGGCAACATCGAGAGGGTCATCGAGGAACTTATGGTCTTTTAAACCAGAGGGTAGCCACTAAAATTTCTCACATTTCGAGAGTTATGACTGTTTTTCTAAAGGTAACCAAAGTGGGAGTACCTTAGAGGTGCACAAGTGCGAGTGTGTTGTATTCAATTATTTATCTTGATGTTAGGTTTGCTAGCATTTTATTTTGATATCTTGCCATACAATCCTATTAATCATACATCTAAGCAGTTAATATATGTACAGAAAATATAAAGTGCGGAAATTAAATCCTACGCTATTACATCCTGTGGGCAGTTATATAATAGAAAAATACGGAAAAAATATGTTAAACTATTACAAAATTTCCCCAAGCAACCTATAAATTCTTTCTAGAATTTAAATGACAAATAAATAGAAAAATGATAAGAACAAATGCAAAAATGTCCTGAAACCCTATGTATTAAGAAAACAATTTTTTTTTGGTATTTTGTGATTTGATTTTAACAATAACACCTAAATCTAGATTAATTACAATTAATTATAAAATAAACATTAAACATGATTAACTTAAATTAAATTAATTTGTCAAAAATTAATCAAAACCTAAAATCTAATTTTTTATGATTTTACTGATTTGTTTTAGAAAAAAATGATTTTTAAAAAAAGGTTAGTTAATTAAAAGAAAAGAAAAAAATGAAATAATAAAAAAACAAGAAAATGGGCCTTACTGAAGCAAAAAAAAAAGGTGCTAAGAAGCATATCGTTTAAGCCCAAAGGGAAGAGGCCCAGCGCATACGCTGAATCTTGTGAGGCTGGCCCCTTGAGGGTTTATCATGGGGGAGTGCTTCTGGAGTGCTCGATATGGATCCATAATGACCTGGTGGCTGAGAGTGAGGACGCATGGTATGCATGCTACGCTGGATCTGAAAATAAAGAATGAGAAAAAACGCAAAACCTGGGGATCGAACCCAGGCTCTCCAAGATTTACACACGCATCCTTCACCACTGGGTCATCTATTCATTCATTAATACAAACAACCAGAAAACAATATATTCGAAACATCATAAAATACTGAGGTGTTAAAACCATGGCATTGATTTGGACTAAAGGTGTTTCTACCAGGAGATACGACCAGAATGTCGCAGGCTGCCCTAACAATGGTGTTTCTTGATTCCTGCCTTAAACCTTGCATGTGCTATGTCAAAACAAATCTAAACAACAATATGAATATGGATCTATGCATCAAATCTATTTAAATTGCATGAACAGAAAGATTAGGGCATGAGAATTTTACCCTGCCGAAGCAACGAGCTCTGCTTGTTTTAGGATGCTTTAAGCATCGAGAAGGGCTTGTATTCATTTGGACTGGAAGATCCTGCAAGGTATGTTTCGATTTTGATAGCTTTAATGTATTTTAAGAATTTGGTATGGTTTTCTAGGGTAGCCTCTTGTGTATAGGCACTGCCTGTGTGTCTCTGGAGGTAATGTTTTCGTCTGGATAATGCGTGTGTGTCCGGAAAAATGTTTCCGTCTCTCTGGCCTTTTTCTTGCGCTTTAGCTTTGTATTTATAGGGGGCAGTGGTGAACGAGAATGGCAAGAATCAGCCATTAACCATGGCTTTGAAGGCAGTATCGAAGGTCTTTAAAAAGTTGCCATTTTTGATGATTTTCTACCCTTTTGGGTTTTGAATGAACCTGGACAGGTTTCTCATCTTGACTCCTTCGAATGCCCTCAAGCCTTGTTCTTCGATTGGCTCTGAGTTCCAATTCGAATGGCTCAAGGCCTCGTCATTATGGCTTCTTCAATTGAGCCACTATTTGCCTTAGTTGCTTAATCTGAAAATATCCAACAACCCTAATCGAACACTTCCTTCTGGCCCGTCGAAGCTTCATTTTGTTATTTCCTTCAAATGTAATTGTACAGGTGGCCCTTCGATTCTAACTCCCACCCTTTGCTTATGTCTGCAAAAAATATCTTTCTTGTTGATCACTAGTTCACCTTCGATTGGTGAATATAGCTTATATGCGCCTATCGAAGGATAATTTATAAGCACCAAGCCTTTGCTTTAATTACCCAACTCCTTACCTTTGCTTGCCTAGACGAAACAACTTTGCTGCGTATTAGTCCACCTTCGGTTGGTGAGTACAGCTTGTATGCACCAATCGAAGGGTAACCTAAGAGCATCAGAACTTCTCTTCAAACATCTAACACCTGTTCAGGTACATGCCAGAAACTCTAGCTGTCCTTTGACCACACCATTCCTGAAGATGGCATGTCCTTCGATCATGATCCTTCCACATGTTTTCTTTGGATAAAATAAAAGCTTTTTTATTCCAAAATATTCTTCTTTTCAAAGTGCACATTCAAACAACATGTCAATCAAAAGGTCTTTTCTTGTAGTGCTTTGAATAGTTTATATTTCCATGATTCAAAAATAACACCCTTCGATGCCTTTACTAGCTCTTCCAATCGAAGACTTTAGAAAAAGCCTCCTCACGTGCTTTCTTTCGATCCAGCCTTCCTTGGACATTTCAAATTATCCTGCACACTGCTGTCGAAGTTGCTTCGACCCAAAAGCCCTTAGGCATATTTTCATCCTTCGGCCTACACTTTGTCATGCACACTTCTTTTCTTTCAGCCATGTCATTATGTTTAGGCATATAGGGGCCATGGGAATCAATTGAAGCCTTTGCAAACTAGAATTTTTTGTGAGAAATGAAACCTTAGATGGAAGTCCATTTCTTAGAAGGAGAATTTGTCTAGTCAATTCTTGGTCAACCTTGAGCAATTATGGACTTTAATGAGCAGGCCCTGAATAAGATGAGAGGGCAAATTTTTGGGTGCAACAGCTGCCCCTGTTCAATCTTCTTAAACTTGTAGATGCAGAATTGCTTGTCTGCCTTTCGTGATCTGAAGGTGGAAGATGATTGAACACTAAAGTGCCCAGAAATTTGCACTCGCATGAAGTAATAGTGTTGGTTGATGATATTAAGAATGGGCTTACAGATTCCATTTGGAGAAGATGACTGAGAGTTGTCGGATATGGGCTTAAAGATGCCATCCAGAGCAGACGCTGACCTTATAAGAGGTCTCTTTATGGGGATTCTTGTTCCTGTTGTCTGAGGAGGACTCCACTAAAGAATATTGATTTTTGTTATTCTCTTGCTTGAGGAAAACTCTGTGGAGAATAGAGTCTAGGAGCTTTAGTTGTCCATGGCTCTATTGAGGAGTTACCTCTGGACTGGAGAGATGAAAGTTAGCTATTTTCTGGTTGAAATCCAGGTTTCACAGTAACTTGCTGGGGAGAATGAAATTAACTGTTATCTGGAAATGTATTATAAGGAGCCTGTGTAGGGATGCTTCAGAATGAGTCCATGTTAGACTTCATCTAGAGATATATGAGAACGAGCCTGTATAGAGCTTCTTCAGGATGAGCCCGTGTAAAGCTGCATCTGGAAATTTCGAGAAGGATTCCGTGTAAGATTGCTTCAGGATGAGCCCGTGTAAAGCTGCATCCAGAGATTGTGAGAAGAAACTCGTGTAATATTACTTCCTATGGTCATGTAGATAGTCACCCCGTCTTGTTTCTGGAATTAATCCATAGTCAGTTGTTCATATATAGTTGCCCTGTCTTGTTTCAGGTATTAATTTGGAACTTTCTTTTGTTGGTGATTGAGATAGTTTCTCTGTCTGGTTTCAGGAATTAATCTCTGATTTAAGGGAAAGAAAGATAGTTTCCCCATCTTGTTTCGGGAGTTAATCTTCAATATGCTCATGTAGATAGTTGTCTTGTCTGGTTTTAGGTATTAATCTATAATCAGTTGCTCACAGATAGTTGTCTTATCTTGTTTTAGGTATTAATCTGGAGCTGCTTTTGTTGGTCGTTGAGATAGTTGCCCTATCCAATTTCAGGAATTAATCTCTGACCTGGTCCTGTAGATAGTCGCCCCGTCTTGTTTCGGGAATTGATCTACAATCAATCGCTCACAGATAGGTGTCTTGTCTTGTTTCAGGTATTAATCTGGAACTTTTGAAAATTGTTATTGATATTCGTCTGTTGATCTTTCCTGAAAAAGGTAAAGAATTAGATGTATGTAATATCATGATGCATGAGATGCATCAGGTAATGATGTTCTCAAAATAAATGAGATTGTGATATATGCATTTGTGCTACATATGCTATGATGTTTTTAGAATGATGTATGAATGCAATGTATGAACGTATCAGTTATTCTATTGCAGTGTTGTTGAACTAGGGAAAATAAATCCCTGATTGTTGCTGGGGATAAAGAGTGTAAGTCTTCAAATTCTATTGAAGTTGAAATGCTGGGAGATGGATTTCCGTTGTTAGAGAAATAAATTATGTTGAGGAAGGGAAACTCTGTGAACCGCTTGGGGATTTTTATGAAATCCTGCTGGCGAATCCGAAAAGCTTGTGAACCAGGCTAGGGAATTCTTTAAGATGTTGGGGTAGTAACTGGAGATTCTTTCTCTGTCGGGGATATCAAAAACTTTGACATCATTAGGTTGTGAACTAAGGATATGGAAGCGACTTTACAGTAGGATGTCTCTGCCTCTATACTTGCTGGAGAAAGTATCTGCGAAGATTTGCAGATGGCCTTTAGACATTGTCCTGCTTCTTAAAGCCTATAGTAATTGTCTTTCTATTTTCTATGCGTGTATTTGTAAACGGTAATCACATTCAAATGCATATGTTCAAAAATAATCACTGGGTGTTTTCGCAAACAAAATAGAAAAATAAAAACAAATAGTTTTGCACTTTCAAAGAGATAGTTTTGTATTAATTTGAATAGGCGTTTTGCCTATAATAGGAGTTTTTATACAAGGAGACGGGCATCCTAGTAAGAGAATGTCATTGTAAGAATGAAAACTAAACAAAATAGTATACAAAGAAAAACATCTATGTGAAATAATCCCATTGGTTTCTTATTCTGCTATTGCCTTTATGTCTTTGAGTGTCTCATCTCTTTTGCTGCTTGTCCGAAGCTGACTGGATTGATTAGTACCATTTGAGCTTGATAGTTGTTACCGAAGATTGGTTGTGAGGTGATCCAACGGGACATAGTTATATGCTTTCAATCCCTAACTTTTTCACGGACCGCCCTTTTGGGTTTTCAGTCCACCAGGATACCCTTTTTTGCCCAAGCCGCCTTTTCAGGTTTTTGACTTATCGGGTGTATAGATTTTTTCCATATGTATATCCCTAATTTGTACTCAAACCCTTTTGGTTCACCGAGAGGCCCTTATTTTTGCATAGGCCAGTCAACTTAGCGCGTCTTTGTTCATGCATAGTATCTTTTAACTATGTTCGCGTTTACAGGGTGCGGAAGGTCGTCACCGCCCATAGTGGTTAAGATCATGGCTCCACCAAAAAATATGTTCTTGATCACAAATGGCCCTTCGTATGTGGGGGTCCATTTTTCCATGGGATCACCTTGCGGAAGGGTAATGCGTTTGATTACTAAGTCACCAGCCTGATACACCTGACGTCCGACCTTCTTGTTAAAAGCTTTAATCATGCGTTTTTGGTACATCTGAACATAGCAGACATCTGCGAGCCTCTTCTCGTCAATGAGGTTTAATTGGTCAAGTCTAGTCTAAACCCATTCGTACTCATTCAAACCTGCATCCTTCATGATTCTCAAGGAAGGGATCTGGACCTCGATGGGTAGGACAACCTCCATACCATATACCAAAGAGAAAGGAGTTACCCCTGTTGATGTGTGCACTATGGTACGATAACCATGAAGAGAAAATGGTAACATCGCGTGCCAGTCTTTGTATGGCACCGTCATCTTCTGTATGATCTTTTTGATGTTTTTATTAGCAGCCTCTACACCGCCATTCATCTTCGGCTGGTAAAGGGAAGAGTTATGATGCTGGATTTTGAACTGTGTGCAGAGCTCAGTGATCATAGTGTTATTGAGATTGGTACCATTATCCGTAGTGATTCTTTCTGGAATGCCGTACCGATAGATAAGGTTATCTCTGATGAAACGGGCCACAACGTTCTTGGTAACAGAATCAAATGAAGCCTCCTCGACCCATTTTGTGAAGTAATCAATAGTGACGAGGATGAAGCGTGCCCATTAGAAGTTATAGGTATAATCTCTCCAATCATATCGATGTCCCACGTTGCGAATGGCCAGGGAGCAGTCAAGACGTTCAAGGGAATCGAGGGCACATGTACTTTATCAGTATAGATCTGGAACTTGTGACAAGTTCGTGAATACTGATAACAATCTGCCTCCATAGTGGACCAGTAGTATCCTGCCCATAGGATCTTTTTAGCCATTGTGTTCCCACTAGAATGGGTGCCAAAGGTGCCTTCATGTAAATATGCCATAATCTTCTCTGCTTCACTCTTATCCATACACCAAAGCAAAGTAGAATCGTGGTTCTGATTGTAGAGGATTCTGTTACTGAGGAAAAACTTGGTAGAGAACCTTCTTAGGAACTTCTTATCATTGACTAAAGCTCCCTCATGATACTCTTGGGCTTCGAGGTATCTTTTGACTTCATGGAACCAAGGTTTATCCACTACTTCTTCAGCATCAACCTCGTAACAGTATGCTAGTTCGTCCATTCTCTCAATAGTGATCTGAGGAACTTCATTGTCCCACCTGACCTTGAACATGGATGACATGGTAGCTAGAGCATCCACTAACTGACTTTCTTCTCGGGGAATATGTTAAAAGGTAACTTATTCAAAATATGGAATTAATGTCAGCACATGCTCCCGGTAAGGGATGAGATTAGGATGCTTCATGTCCCATTCTCCTTTTATTTGACTGATTACTAGGCCCGAGTCTCCAAATACACTCAAGAATTTAATTCTCAAGTCGATATCAGCTTTGAAACCCATAATACATGCTTCCTACTCAACCATGTTGTTGGTACAGTTAAAACATTGTCTGGCAGTGAAAGGAGTATGAAAGCCTTCGGGAGATATGATCACAGCACCGATGCCATTTTCAAGTTCGTTGGAAGCTCCATAAAAAACCATAGTCCATTGGGATCCTTTTACAGGGCCTTCATCCGGTCCAGGTTCTTCATAATCAGTTACTAACATGATGTTCTGGTCCGGAAACTCAAAATTTATGGATTGGTAGTCGTCCACAGCCTGATGAGCCAAATGATCAGCTAATACACTTCCCTTAATTTCTTTCTGGGTTGTGTATTGAATATCATATTCGGTAAGGATAATTTGCCATCTTGTTATTCTTCCGGAGAGAGCGGGCTTCTCAAAGATGTATTTGATAGAATCCATTTTAGATATCAACAAGGCAGTGTGAGTCAACATATACAGTCTTAGTCGGCGAGCAGCCCATGCAAAACGCAACAAGTTTTCTCGAGCAGTGAGTATCTTGTTTCATAGTCAGTAAACTTTTTTCTAAGGTAGTATATTGCATACTCTTTTTGACCAGACTCGTCATGCTGCCCCATCACACACCCCATTGAATTCTCTAACGCTGTTAAGTACATGATCAGAGGTCTCCCCTCGAATGGCGGCATCAAAATTAGAGGCTCTTTAAGATATTCCTTGATTTTGTCAAATATGGTCTAGCAATCGTCATTCCACTTCATTGCTTGATCTTTCTTTAGTAATTTGAAGACTGACGTGGTAGCGGTTAGATGGGAAATGAATCTAGAAATGTAGTTTAGACGTCCCAAGAATCCCCTGGCCTCCTTCTAAATGCGAGGAGTTGGCGTTTATTGTATAGCTTTAACCTTTGCAGGATCTACTATAATACCTTTACCGTTGACAACGAAGCCTAAGAGTTTACCAGATCTTCTCCAAAAGTGCACTTATTTGGGTTCAGTCTCAGTTTATACTTCTTCAGCCTTTCAAACAGCTTCTGCAGGTGATCAAGGTGCTCCTCTTCAGTCTGAGACTTAGCTATCATATCATCAATGTAGACCTCTATCTCGTGATGGATCATATCATGAAACAAAGCTACCATGGCACATTGATAGGTTGCTCCGGCGTTATTTAACCCAAATGGCATAACTTTGTAGCAGAAAGTACCCCACTTTGTGACGAAGGTTGTTTTTTTCCATGTCCTCAGGTGCCATTTTGATCTGATTGTACCCGGAGAAACCATCCATGAAGGAGAATACCTTATGTTGTGCGGTATTGTAAACAAGAACAAAAATATGGGGAAGCAGAAAGTCATCCTTGGGGCTTGCCCTATTCAGGTCTCTGTAATCCACACACATACATACTTTATCGTCCTTTCTAGGCACCGGAACAACATTAGCAACCCATTATGGATAAGAAGTAACAACTAAGAAACCGACGTTGAACTGTTTCATGACTTCGACTTTGATCTTTTCTTACATCTCAGGATGCATACGACGAACCTTCTGTTTCACTGGAGGGCAGTCTTCTTTTGTCGGTAGGCGACGAACCACAATATCAGTGTTAAGTCCCGACATATCTTCATATGACCAGGAAAATATCTCAACGTATTCATGTAACATATGAATTAACCGCTCTTTGACACTATGCTCAAGATCGGCACCTATCTTGACTTCCTTCTTATCCTCTTCAGTACCCAAGTTCACTATCTCAACCGGCTCTTCATGAGGCCATATTTCCCTTTCCTCCTGTTGTAACAGTCTGGCAAGCTCTCCTGGTACTTCACAATCTTCCCCACCTTCTTCCTCGGCTTGGTAGATCGGACATTCAAAGTCATAATTGGTTATAGCAGAACCATTATCAATGGGATCCAGAGTGGATGTGGATCTGTAGTTTGATATGTTGGTGGGTGTAAGAGAGCATAGCTATTTTGATAAAGTAAAAGCAAAAAACAAAGACACAGCGTAAAATTTGTATGCAAAACGTCCCATGATTTATTAATGACATATGAAAATGAAGTAATAACCCTCACAAATAAACTATTGTGCCTCGGGTAAGACACAAGGCTTTAGAGTTTCAATTGTTCAAATATTACATATCCCACACAAAAAAAAGACAATTACTCTTGAATAAAAGTAATAGGAACAAAATCCTTGGCCTCCCAATTGTTGAGTCCACCATTGATAGTTGGAAAGATCCAATTGTCCATGTCGCAATTGCTGTCAGCATATTCTGTAGTGGAAACAACATCAATAGCACTGAATCCCGGTTCATGCTTGGGCATTGGTGCAATTATGACGTTGGGGGTCTTAGGAGGATCAAACTCAATCCCCATTGTCTTAATAAGATCTTTTACTTTGTTCTTCAGAGCCCAACAATCATTTGTATCATGCCCTGGACTGTCAGAGTGGTAGGAACATCGAGCATTTGGGTTATAGCAGGGAGATGCAATATTAGGATTTTTGGGAGCCTCCTTTAGAGTAACCATATTATACTTTAACAGGTGTGGCAAAACCTGAGATAACGATAGGTTAATCCGGGTGAACTGTCTTCTAGGCGCATCTTGTTTGTGCTGATTGTTTTGTTTTTGATTTGATGCAGGGTTGAAAATCATAACAGCTTCTACCATTGGATAGTGTTCAGCCTTGCCTTGATTCCTCTGGCCATAAGCAGCACTGACCTCCTCATTTCCAGTGAAGGGTTTCTTCATTGTACTTGAGGATGCATCCCTCTGAACCTTACCACTCTTGATACCATCTTCTACTTGCTCACCAGTCAATATCAGCTTTGTAAACCCAGCTGAAGAGCTTCCAATCAGATGGTTAAAAAATGGACCAGACAAAGTACCCAAGAACATGTCTACCAGCTCTCTATCAGACAGAGGAGGCTGGACTCTTCCCGTAAGATCTCTCCATTTCTGGGCATAATATTTGAAACCTATAGACATACTCTGAAGTTGCGTACAGGCTGGAGCAATGTCAGCATTATATTGATACTTCCTGTAGAAAGCAGCAGCCAGATCTTCACAATTGCAGATGTTGGTTCCTTCCAGTTGATAGAACCATTCCAACTGCGTCACTGACAAACTTTCCAGGTAGAAATGTACCCACAGATTCCTATACACATTGTGGGGTTGAATCTTCCTAACATATGACCTTAAGTGCAGCTTAGGACAGGAGATACCTTCATACTTATCAAATGTGGGAATTTTGAACTTCTGCGGGATGACCACCCCTGAGACCAGTCCTAACTCTTCAAAATACATACCGGGTACTCTCTGAATATCCATAGCATTAAGGCGATCTGCCACCTGTTTATACTTATCATCAGCAGGAGGGTATTGTTCTTCAGCATAGTCTTCCTCTTCCTCACCAGTCCCGGGGTTGTTGTTTTCTTCTGTTGTCTTATCTTCTTGATTGTTCCCCTCATTTTACAGGGTTGGAAATCTAGAGCTCTCTTATCCGATCCTCTGAACCTTCTCCCTATATTCAAGACACTAGCTGGTTTCTTTGCCTTCTTTGTCCTCTCTTTGGTGATGAGAGCTTTCAGATCTTCTTGTCCCTTAGCCAGAGCTAGGAACATCTGTTGGAATTGAGCATTTTGTGCTTGAAGATCCTTAACTGTCTGTTCAAGAGCCATATCTTTTTTCTGAAATAAACAACGAAAAGTTAAGAAACCTGTCTTGAAATACATGCTTAATGTAATGATATGCATGATAATGTTTATGCAATGTTTTTAAGTACTTTTAAGATTTAAATTTGCTAAGACTAAGAGAGAACAAACATTAATTTCATTCATAAGTTTAAATTGTTACAATGATGCCTCTTGGGCTTACAATGGAAGAAACAAAGATAAAACAAAACTCATAAATCAAACAGGACTCAGGCTTCCCATGAGTGCATCCTCTTTGGTGTAATGTACGCATTCAAACTCTGTTCTTCATGTAGTTATCTTGTAAGATCCAAAACCTTCTTCTCGCTTGCGCAGAACTGGGTTCAAAGGTGTCTCATTCCTCTTTGAGTTGAATCCAAGATCTTTGCAACTCCTCGAGAGTATTCGACATGTAATAATGGAGAATAGTATGAGGTACAACTCTCTCGGCAATGGGTTCAATGATGATAGGTAGCATGGTGGGGTAAGGCATCATGATATTTTAAGCGCGTGCTCGCACCCACTTAAGTTAAGGCTCCAAAGGGATGGATTTCTTATGCCCCAATGTCTTTCTATCCACTTTGTTCACCATGCCCAAAGCTCGAATGAACCTCTGACGGTACCCTTGGACATCGTTCTCATAGTCGAATGCAATTCCTTGAACCAGTGCATCATGAGGATCATCCCTCCTAGCATACCCAAAATGTCGCAACGCCAAACAAGGGTTATAAGTGATTCCTCCCATAATTCCTAGGAGAGGGACATTAGGTAATTCCCCACAGCGATCAATGATGGTAACGTCTTCCAAAGATCGAGGGCACCAGTGAATATTTGAATGCGTGAGGGATATCAACTTATTAGACCACCTCATGCCTTGCTCATTATTCAACACAGATCGAGGTAGGTGCGAAATAAACCACCTATCCAACATAGGAGTGCAACACATAAGGGTCCCTCTTCTCTTTATGATATGAGTCTGAAAGGAATTCAAAATGTCTCCAAGTAAAGTAGGCACCAGGTTACGAGACATAAAAACTTTGATCGTATTCACGTCTATGAGTTGGTCCGGATTAGGGAACAATACCATCCCATAGATGAGAAGGTCAAACACCTCTTCAAAGGATTGTAAGTCCAAGGTATCCCAAAAATAGTGATCCTTCTCAAACAAAATCTTAGCTAGAAACCCTTTGACACCGCTTCTTGTTTCCCAATTTATCACAACGTCGGACCATTGTAATTACAGGGCTTGAGCGATCTCCTCAGGCTTTGGATCTCTTTCCATAACGTTGAAGGGTAATTGATTGAGAATAGGAACTCCTAATAACTGAGAAAACTCTTCCATGGCAGGCACCAACTGGTAATCAGGAAATGTAACCAATGATATAAAGGGTCAAAGAACTGAAAGAGAACTTTCACCATGTATTCATCAGGGCTTGAGGTGACCAAATTAAGGAGTCAACCATGTCTTTTGGTGAATGGAGAATTCTCAGGAATCCTTGATGCCAACTCTTTGAGTTGAGGAGGCACCCTTACGAGGTTGACTTGGATAGTATTTCTGCAAGTGGGAGCCATGTCCTACAAAACAGACACAAAGGTAAGTCCTAAAAGTCTTTGAAATGGTTAGTGTGACATGCCATGTTATGATGTTATGATGTTATGTACAAAAAAATATATACAAGAATATAAACAAATCCTTAGGTTTAGGCTTGCATGGATTCCATAGGTAAGTACCCTCTTGAAGTATAGTTGGTTCTACCTGTCCTAGAAAGTAACCGGGTTCTAGGGAATCTCAATATCACTGATCTTTCTTCATTAGGAATTGATTCAGCGCAAGCCTCTTTATTGGCGGCTAAAATATCCCAAAAGTCTGATTTCAATGAGCATGGTATTGAGTATCAACCAACTTTGGACTGCACCAAAGCCGGCTATCTCACTACTTCTTAATGGCCAAGTTATTCAATTAAAGGTTCTAAGGTCAGTTGATCCTTCATAACACCATACAACAACCTCGTATTCTCCTTGACTACTCAAGGGCTACTGGTACCAACAAATGTGTCACACTAATGTAGCTATCATTTCAACCATGTCGGTATACCCTGCACAGTCCCCATGATCTATTGCTACTTACCTAAAAGATGCCCCACATCCGGGTGCAGGATCTTTAGTAACAACCCAAACAAGCCCTCGAAGATAAAGCAAACAAAACACACAATGAAAGCATAATAAAATGAACTAAGCTCTAAGGTAACCCCACTTTTTATTTATCCCCAGCAGAGTCGCAAGTTCAATGATACAGTGGCAGAACCGACTGTTATACTAGTTTTGTGTTTGTGTTTGCAAATGTTGCAGTAAGCAAGAGTCACCATCCAATTTCCTTTTATTTAACAAAGGAAAGGGTGAAAAGAACATAAAAAGACCTTTTTGAGAGTTTTATGAGTAAGGGGGGTAAATTATGGAAAGGAAAGGTGTTAGCATCCTTTCCATCCGTAGTTTTCTACGGGCTCTTAGATGCTTAGCTCATTTTGAAATACCTTGTGATTTGTGTGTTTTGAAAATTATTTTTTTAAAATTCCGACAATAAGGAGATTTACTTTATGATAACTCGTGTATCAGTCCTCAAGAGTGTTGATAAAGCATTTTGAAAATATTTTGAAAGAAATTTGTGCATGTGTAAAAGTTTGTTTTTTTGCAAGCATCTAACAACTATCTACTTTACTCGAAAGAGTCTTTCTTTTCCTCTTTTCTCTAAGACAGTGCTATCCTACTATTAGTGAGTAGGTAGCCCTATCATTGGATGTTTCAGGGATATTCGAAGAGACATTTTATAGTCACAAAGGCAACTGGGCATGAAACCTTAGTAACTACCCTAGGGTTTTAAGATGATTTTTACCGAGGCAACATCAAGAGGGTCATCGGGGGACTTATAATCTTTTAAACCGGAGGGTAGCCACTAAAACATCTCACGTTCTGAGAGTTGTGACTGTTTTTCCGAAGGCAACCAAAGTGGGAGTACCTTAGAGGTACGCATGTGCGAGTGTGTTGTATTCAATTATTTATCTTGATGTTAGGTTTGATATCATTTGATTTTGATCTCTTGCCATACAATCCTATTTATCATACATCTAAGCAGTTAATATATGTACAGAAAATATAAAGTGCAGAAATTAAATCATGCGCTATTACATCCTGTGGGCAGTTACATAATAGAAAAATACGAAAAAAATAAATTAAACTATTACAAAATTTCCCCATGCAAGCTATACATTCTTTCTAGAATTTAAATGACAAAAAAATAGAAAAATGATAAGAACAAATGCAAAAATGTCCTAAAACCCTAAGTATTAAGAAAACAATTTATTTGGTATTTTGTGACTTGATTTTAACAATAACACCTAAATCTAGATTAATTACAATTAATTATAAAATAAACATTAAACATGATTAAATTAAATTAAATTCATTTGTCAAAAACTAATCAAAACCTAAAATCTCTTTTTTTATGATTTTACTGATTTTTTTAAGAAAAAAACTGATTTTTAAAAAAAGGTTAGTTAATTAAAAGAAAAGAATAAAAATGAAATAATAAAAAAAAACAAGAAAATGGGCCTTGTTGAAGCAAAAAAAGGGGGGGTGCCAAGAAGAAAATCCATTATGCCCAAAGGGAAGAGGCCCAAGGCATGCGATGAAACTTGTGAGGCTGACCCCTTGAGGGTTCATCATGGGGGAGTGCTTATGGAGCGCTGGATCTGGATCCATAATGATCTGGTGGCTGAGAGTGAGGACGCATGGTAGGAATGCTATGCTGGATTTGAAAAGAAAGAATGAGAAAAAACACAAAACCTAGGGATCGAACCCAGGCTCTCCAAGCTTTACACACGCATCCTTCACCATTGGGTAATCTGTTTATTCATTAATACAAACAACCAAAAAATAATATATTTGAAACATCATAAAATACTGAGGTGTTAAAACCATGGCATTGATTTGGGCTGAAGGTGTTTGTACAGGGAGATACGACAAGAACGTCGTAGGCTTCCCTAACAATGGTGTTTCTTGATTCCTGACTTAAACCTTGCATGTGCTATGTCAAAACAAATCTAAACAACAATATGAAAATGGATCTATGCATCAAATCTATTTAAATTGCATGAACAAAAAGATTAGAGCGTGAGAATTTTACCCTACTAGAGCAACGAGGTCTGCTTGTTTTAGGATGCTTTAAGCGTCGAGGAGGGCTAGTATTCGTTTGGACTGGAAGACCTTGCAAGGTGTGTTTTGATTTTGACAGGTTTAATGTATTTTAAGAATTTGGTATGGTTTTCTAGGGTAGCCTCATGTGTATAGGCATTGCGTGTGTGTCTCTGGGGGTAATGTTTTCATCTGGATAATGCGTGTGTGTCTGGAAAAATGTTTCTGTCTCTCTAACCTTTTGCTTGCTCTTTAGCTTTGCATTTATAGGAGGCATTGGTGAACGAGAATGGCAAGAATCAGCTTTTAACCATGGCTTTGAAGGCAAAATCGAAGGTCTTTAAAAAGTTGCCATTTTTGATGATTTTCAACCCTTTTGGGTTTTGAATGAACCTGGACAGGTTTCTCATCTTGACTCCTTCGAATACCCTCAAGACTTGTTCTTCGATTGGATCTGAGTTCCAATTCGAATGGAT
Organism: Vicia faba; assembly: GCA_948472305.1. Taxonomy (NCBI): domain Eukaryota; kingdom Viridiplantae; phylum Streptophyta; class Magnoliopsida; order Fabales; family Fabaceae; genus Vicia; species Vicia faba. The sequence goes on from OX451740.1 coordinate 862,783,158, forward strand.
CAAGGCCTCATCATTGTGGCTTCTTTGATTGAGCCACTATTTGCCTTAGTTGCTTAATCTAAAAATATCCAACTAGCCCAATCGAACACTTCCTTTTGGCCTGTCGAAGCTTCATTTTTTTATTTCCTTTGAATGTAATTGTACAGGTGGCTCTTCGATTCTAACTCCCATCATTTGCTTATGTCTTCAAAAAAATATATTTCTTGCTAATCACTAGTTCACCTTCGATTAGTGAATATAACTTATATGCGCCAATCGAAGGATAACTTATGAGCACCAAGCCTTTGCTTTGATTACCCAACTCCTTACCTTTGCTTACCTACAAGAAACAACTTTGCTGCACATTAGTCCACCTTCGATTGGTGAGTACAACTTGTATATACCAATCAAAGGGTAACCTAAGAGCATCAGAACTTATCTTCAAACATCCCATACCTGTTCAGGTACATTCCAGAAACTCTAACTTTCCTTCGACCACTCCATGCCTGAAGATGGCATGTCCTTCGATCATGAGCCTTCCAAAATATTCTTCTATTCAAAGTGACCATTCAAACAATGTGTCAATCGAAAGGTCTTTTCTTGTAGTGCTTCGAATAGTTTATATTTCCATGATTCGAAAACAACACCCTTCGATGCCTTTACTAGCTCTTCCAATCGAAGACTTTAGAAAAAGCCTCCTCACGCGCTTTCTTTGGATCCAACCTTCCTTGGACATTTCGAATTAGCCTGCATACTGCTGTCGAAATTTCTTCGACCCAAAAGCCCTTAGGCATATTTTTAGCCTTCGACCTACACTTTGTCATGCACACTTCTTTTCTTTCATCCATGCCATTATGCTGAGGCATATAGAGGCCATGATTGAAGCCTTTGCAAACCAGAATATTTTGTGAGAAATGAAACCTTAGATGAAAGTCCATTGCTTAGAAGGAGAATTTGTCTAGTCAGTTCTTGGTCAACCTTGAGAAATTGTGGACTTTAATGAGCAGGCCCTGAATAAGATGAGAAGGAAGATTTTAGGGTGCAACGCTCTTAAAGTTCCATTCTTCTTAATTACTGGAACTATATTTGCTAGCCAGTAAATATACCTTGTAGTTCATATGAACTTGCTTCTAAGGAGTCTTTCTATCTCCTCTTTGATCTTCAACATTATAGCTGGAGTGAAACGTCTAAGAGCTTTCTTCACTGGCTTTTTCCCAGCTTTTATTCGCAGTTTCAACTCTACCAAAACCCAACTTAAACCTAACATTTCATTATAGTCACAAAAAAAACTTTAAATTCTTTAAGTAAAGTTACTACCTCAGCTTTTAGCTCATTGTCGATATTGGTGCTAACATATGTTGGTTGTTTATCTCCGTCTTCAGCATGATTTACTTCTTCTAAAGGGTCTTGTGGCTGCATATTTTTTTGTTCCATGTGATCCTTCTCGAAGGCTAGGGGTTCGTCATCGTAGATGTAGTCCATACGCTTCTTGTCAACGTTATCTCCATCCATTTTTGGCTTATCTGGTGGTTTTGGTTCCATAACCAAAATGGCCCCTTCTCCTGGGACTTGAGAATTATTGGCTTCAACAGCCATGTTTTCTATTTCATCCTTTAAATCTGAATTTAACTTGTTTTCGGTTATGTATGCTGAAATCCTTTTTAGAGCTTCTAGCTCAGGCATCATCATTAGATATATCACCCCATCCTGTTAGCCAGATTCCTTTATAAAATGTTTCTTCTAAAGGCTTAACATCCCAAGTAAACCCATGAGTCTCATGAAGCTTTAAGGAAATAAATGTCTCATCCAAGTTTTGGTAGAAATCTTCAAAAGGATATTGTTGTACCCCAAAATTTTCCCTCTCATTTTATCAACATTTTCTCATCACAAGACTCTTCAAACTCAAGACCAAGCTAGGGTTTGCTCTGCTCAAGACATCTCCTTGCACTGTTGACCTGAAATTAGGGTTTGAGTTTACACAGGGATATTTTGACCTACAATGCCCAAAGTGACTTTCATACTTCATGTTGGACTCATAAGTTTGCCCATACCAAGTTTCAAGCCTTGATTCAAATTTTTGCCCAGTCAATTGGACAATTGACCTAGAAATCAATTGTATTGGGGAAAAAGTCAATTGTGGCCATTTTATAGTCAAACCTCATGAATTTTGACCCACATCAACATTATGAACTCATATGAACCATTTGATCAAGTTTGGACATCAATCCCACAAGAAATTTGATCAGATCACCAAAAGGGCAAAATGGTCATTTTTAGGGTTTTGATTGTACAAAGGCAATTTTTGACTGTTTGACCTAGCCAATGGAAAATCAAGCTCAACCATGGACTCAAGGACTCAAGGACATTATCTTTACCTACTCAACAAGTTCAAAAGATCTCAAATGCATAGGATTGACAGATGAATTTTTCAGTCAACTGATCAAAATTTAACTGTACACTGAAAAGTCAAACTTTGACTTTTTGGTCAAATCAAGTGTCAAGGGTCATTTTTCATCGAGGTATGTCAAATTATGAAACTTGTTCATCAAGAAACCAAAAATTGCAAATTAGGGTTTGAAATTGAAAATTTTCATAACTTGGAAATTTTCTAAGTTATGAAATTTTCTTAATTTTTCCTAACTTTGTCCCATATTTTCACCAAGATGCAAATGGATTAAAACAAAACTTACAACATGAAAGTTGTAGTCCGTCACAAAGTCTACAACTTTTATTCACAAATTTTTCTCAAAAGAAGCTTGGATCTCAAGTTATGATTTTTGGAACAAGGGTCCCTAAAACTTTTAACTTAGAGAAATTTTGCCCTAGTTTAGGCAGGATCTTTGACCCATCTTCTTGGCCATTTTTCACATAGTTCCACTTTGAGTCTCAAGTTTCATTTCAAAGATGGATTATAGTACATGTTGTAAGCTTTCCAAATTGTCCAATAACTCCTCAAATACATTTGTGGTTATGGAGAATCGAATGCTTGAAGTTGGCAAAAACTAACTTTGTAACCATGGCCAATACATGTTCATGCAAGTTGCAAAATCTGACCAAGATAGCTTTGTACTTAATTACAGGCCTCTAAACCAATTTACACTCAAACATTGAATGCAAATACATTGTTTATAAGCATTGTTTTGATCAAGGGAGCATTATACAATGAACATTTCCATTTTGGGCATAAAGATCACACTTCCATTTACATAAAGCATGCTTTATGTCAAGTTTCATTTCTTGAGCCATACACCAAGCCTTTTTCTACAAACAAGGCTCCCTAATGTCAGGCAAAGCTCAACAACTTTGTGCAGCTAGGTTCCAAGCCAGTACATCCTTGCATTGTCAACTCTCACATTTTGCTTCAAAACCAAGGCATTGTACCAAAAGTCCATAACTCACACATCTGATAAAATCAACTCAAGCCAAGGTTTCAAACAAGTTTTGCATATTCTTGTAAGCCAGAAAAACGAGCCTTTCACCTCTCAAACCCCCTTGTGCATAAAAACCACTTTTTCTTGCAAAACAGGGCAGGACCTGCAAATCACAAGCCAAATCACATTCCACTCGTGCGTTTTGCTTGCAATCAGTTCCAATACCTTCCATTCAACTCACTCAAGCTGTCCCAAACCTTCATTGCCAATTGTAACTCCATTTACAATGTTCACCATTTCTGTTTCAAGCTTATGCAGGTTGACTTCTAGAGGTTGATTCAGGCCATTTCAAAACAAACTAAGCATTGGGAAAGGTTCAGGGAACATCAACCAAGCTCCAAAGAACCTCGGGCCTCACTGAAAGTTGTTGCATTGTCCAACTCGAACTCAACTGAAACAGGTTTTTTCATGAACTTCTATCTCTCTATTTAGGAACATTTAGCCTTAGGTTTGTGAATGAAAGATGTAGTACTCATTGCCCTGAAACCATACATATGCTCAGTTTTCATTTATATTAAACGTGCTAAGAGAATTTCATCCATGAACTTTCTGAAAAAACTAAGTTAGAAATTAGGGCCAGAGAAATTCTCTCTGGTCTTTGAGAGTTAGATTAAGTTTTTTATATGGTTAGAATCGTGGTTTGATGCTCTACAAGTTTCATGTTTTGAGTTTTGTCAAAATATCACAAATACAGGAGATACGAGTTTGTGTAGCAAGCGCGTGTTTTTCACAATACTGGAGGAAGAAGATGAAGCTGATGGGCTGGGCTTGGATTTTTGCTTCTAACACCTTCTTTTTCAGTTTCACACCCCCTGGCCCATTTCTTTGTATTTTTATTATTTTTGCATTTTTATTTTATTTCTGACTTTGATATTTTATTTTCAAATATAAAAAAATACTCCAAAAATATTTTTATATTTTTTTACATTTATTTGGTATTTATTTTAATTATTCCTAACATTTAAAGGTTTAAATACTTTATATTATTTGTTAAAACTTGAAAATAATGTAAATAATGTTTTTATTTTCATTTCTTATTTTTATTCACATTGAACATATTTTCTCGAATATATATATTTTTGTAAATATTTTATTTTTATTTTATACACACTTAACATATTTAATATATATATATATATATATATATATATATATATATATATATATATATATATATATATATATATATATATATATATATATATATATACTTTTATTTTATTAAATAATTAGAAATAAAATACAAAAATATTACACTTTTATTTTTATTATTATTTATACTTAAAAAAATACCATTTTTTAGATATATTTCATTTTTATACATATTAATATATTTTTGTACATAAATAATACATTATATTTATTTTCTTAAAGAAATTAGGGTTTTTTACCCTAAAACAAATAAAATTATTCTTTTATTTATTTCTTTATACCTTTTTTACATTAAAAAATACTTTTGCATACATGAAAAAATAAAAACTCTTTTTTGCATAATACATCTTGTTTAATATTTATTTATCTTGTTTAATTAAATATTTCCCATTTATTTTATTTGCACAAAAAATTCAATTTGGATGCAATAGTAATTAGGGTTTTATATTTCTTGTCAAATACCCCCTATTCAAAATTGTACCCCCTCCCTATATCAAAGTTGTAATAGCTTAGATTTATTTTCACGCACTTAATGCTTTCAATTATGCATTGATTAGAGAATTAGGGTTTGTATGCAAAATCAAAACCAACAAATAGTTTGACTTAATCAAAGATAAAAATGCATGAAAAACAAACACAATACACACTTGCACCCCTAGGGTTACAATCCACTTGTTGCCTTCAAAAATGGGCCATGGTATGCATGTTAAGTACTTGGGTAAAACAAAAACAAAACAAAAGATCATAGTCCCTCGATGACGCTATCTGAGTTGCCTAAACAAAAATGATCAAGTCCCTTAAGAAAATTGCCAAAAACACTTAGCATCATTGCTATAATGGTCTATACGATGACCCGCGTCTGTCCCGTTTAACATCCTAACACAAGATTATTCACCAAATACAATGGTGAAACAACACTGTTAAAAGGGTTAAAACATAAGAAAGATCTTTGAGTAAAATAGGGTAGACAACTCTTAGTTACTTGATCAAAAGCTTGCAAAAACATCTTTGCTATTTTCAAACACACTTCACAACACAATTTCAAAACCCTACTTTCAAACATTGAAAACTTTTCAAAAGACAAAAACATCTTTGTATACATTCAAACAAGAATCATTACAAAGGTTGCCACAACGATGGTCTCTTTTCAAAACATCTTTCAAAACCACACACAAAGCACCATTTCAAACAATTGAAAAGCAAAGCAAGTGATCTAAACAATTAACTAAGAGCCCATGGATAACCATGGATAGAAAGGGTGCTAATACCTTCCCTTTCTATAATTTACTCCCCGAACCCAAGAAAACATCTCAAAGGTCTTTCCTGTGCTTTTTGACCTTTCCTTAGGATAAAATAAAAAGTCGGTGGCGACTCTTGCTAAACTGAAACATTTGCGAACACAAACGCAAAATCCCAAGTCAGTTCTCCCACCGTATCACAGAACTGGAAACTCTGCTGGGGAATAATTCTAAAAGTGGAGTAACCTTAGGGCTTAGATCACCTTTTGCATGCTTATCTTGATTGCTTTGATTGCTTTACATTTGGTTCTCTTGTTTGGGCTTGAAATCCTCCACCCGGATTTGGGAAACATTCATAGGTAAATAGCAATACATTATGGAAACTATGCGGGGTATACTTACATGGTTGAAGCAATAGCTATATTAGTGCGACATATTTGTGAGTACCGGTAGCCTTTGAGTCAATCAAAGAGAATATGGGGCCGCTGAGTGATGTCATGAAGCACTAATGAACTCTTAGAACCTTACTTGACCATCTTGGCCTTTTATTAGGGGTAGTGAGATGACCGGCTTTGGTACAATCCGAAGTTGGTAGATACTCAATACTACACTCATTGAGGGTTGTTTTCTTGGAATATTTTGGTCACCAGTTAAGTGGCTAAACCAAAACAATGAGCACATAAAATAATCCAGTGATATTGAGCTCCTTAGAACCCGATTACTATTTATAAGACAGGTTGAGCCAACTAACTTCAAGAGGTACTTACCTATGAAACCTCATGCAAGCCTGAAACTAGGGTTTTGTGTGACTTGTTTGTACATGTGCTTGTGCATACATCATGAACATCATAAAGCATCATTTGCATCCACTAACCATTTCAAGGGTTTGGATATTCATCTTTGTTCTTGTTTTGTAGGTCATGGAATCTCTTCGCATGAAAACAATTCAAGTCAAGCTTGTGAGAATCCCTCCTCAACTAAAGGAGCTTACTTCCAAGATTCTAGAGAATTCTCTCTTCAGTGAAAGACACGGTAGACTTCTCAACTTGGTCAACTCCAACATTGAAGAAGACATGGTAAAAGTTCTCTTCCAGTTCTTTGACCCCCTACACCACTGTTTCACATTCCTTGATTACCAACTAGTACCTACTTTGGAGGAATTTTCTCAACTCCTGAGAATTCCTATTCTTCATCAACTACCCTACAACGATACGGAAAAAGAACCAAAGCCTGAAGATGTTGCTCAAGAATTACACTTGCAACCATCTGACATCAAGGGTCATTGGGAAACCAGAAGTGGTGTCAAGGGTTTCTTGGCAAAGTTTCTGTTTGAGAAGGCACAAGACTGCTGGAATTCTCTAGATCTACAAGCTTTTGAAGAGATTGTGGCACTCCTCATCTACGGGTTGGTCTTGTTCCCAAACCCTGATCAGCTTATAGATGTGAATGTTGTCAAGATTTTCATATCCCAGAATCTCGTACCTACATTGCTTGGGGACATCCTACACTCATTTTACACACGAACAATAAGGAAAAGAGGTGTTCTCATATGATGTACTCCTCTCCTAGCAAGGTGGTTTATTTCTCACCTTCCATAATCAGTTTTGAAGAATGAGCAGGGTTTAAGGTGGTCACAACGATTGATGACCCTCACACATTCTGATGTTCATTGGTGTTCTCGGTCTAGAGAAAATTTCATCATCATTGACTGTTGTGGGGAGTTCCTTAATGTTCCATTACTTGGAATTAGGGGAGGCATTACCTACAACCCTTGTTTAGCACTAAGACAGTTTGGATATGCTCGGAGGGATGGCCCTCATGACATGTTGATTCTTGACTTGGTTTTTGACTTCGACAACGCTGCGCAAGGACTTCAACAAAGGTTCATCAGAGCTTGGAGGATGCCCAACAAGGTGGATAGTAAGACATTGGGGCACAAGAATTCCATCCCCCTTGAGCCTTACCTCAAGTGGGTGCGAACCCGTGCTCAGAATCTTATGATGTCATATCCTCATATTCTCCCCGTGATCAAAGAGCTTGTTATGGAAGGAGAGGTTCCATACACCCTCCTACATCCTGACATGCCAACATTATTGGAAGAATTAAAAAAGAGTTGGATCTAACTCAAAGAAGAACAGAATACTTTTGAAGCCAGCTTTTATGCCAGTGAGAAGAAGGTTTTGGAGCCTATCCGCTGACTTCATGAGGAGGAAACTCTAAACACTTACATCGCACCAAAAAGGATGCGCAATGTCTTTTTACATTAAGAATTTTGTAATATTTTTCCCATGGGGCACTTATGTACTAACAAATTTCTCCTTAATATGACGTGTGTTCTTTTTGTTTGCAACAAATTTGAATTTCTGAATCCTTGAATGCATTACATGAATAACATACCATTCATCATATGCATAAACAGGTCTTCACACCAGGTTTCCTTATCTTTCTGTTGTTTATTTCAGCAAGATGGATTTGGAGCAGACGGTTAAGGATCTGCAAGCACAGAACTCTCAATTCCAGCAACTCCTCAGGACCTTAGCAAAGGGTCAAGAGGACCTTAAAGCACTGTTGGAGAAAAATAAAGAGAAAAAGAAGAAAAGTCCCGGAGTAGCCACTTTTGGAAGAAGGTTTGAAAGCAATGCTAGAAAAGTTCTCGAGTTCCCCTCAACGTCTGATGAAGGGGCTGGTAAAGGAAAAGGAGTTATGGTACCTTCTGAATCTGAAGTTGAAGAGGAAGAAGATGAAGAGGATGAAGACTACTCCGAACAGCAATATCCCCCGGCGGATGATAAATATAAAAATCTTGAGGATCGATTAGCAGCCATGGAGTTGCAGAGAGTACCTGGTTTAGATTTCGAAGAACTAGGGTTGGTCGTTGGGATCGTCATTCCGCCCAAGTTCAAAGTACCAACATTTGCTAAATATGACGGTCTGTCCTGCCCAAAGATGCATCTGAGATCCCATGTCAGAAAGATCCAACCCCACTCATCTGATAAAGACCTTTGGGTACACTTTTTTCAAGACAGTTTGTCAGGCACACAATTGTACTAGTTCTATCAACTCGAGAGATCGGAGGTTCATAACGGGGAAGACTTAGCTGCTACTTTCTACCGGCAATACCAATACAATGCTGATTTGGCGCCCACTCGTACTCAGCTACAGAGTATACGAATGGCTTCTAATGAAGGATTTAAAGAGTATGCCCAGAAGTGGCGTGATATGGCTGGAAGGGTGCAACCACCATTATCAGATAGAGAGATGGTTGACATGTTTTTAAGGACCCTATCTGGCCCTTTCTTCAATCATTTAATTGGGAGTTCCTCCGCGGGATTCACCGAATTAATTTTGACCAGCGAAAGGGTCGAGGCCGGCATTAAAAGTGGTAAGATTCAGAAAGATGCCTCCGTGTCCACTGCTATTAAGAAAACCTTCCCAGCTAAGAAGGAAGCCTCTGCTGTTTATTCTTAGAAAAGTCAAGGAAGAACCGAGCGCCGACCAACTGTAGGGGCTGTGATGATTCAAAACTCTTCAAATGATCAACCACGCAGCAATCATCCAAGATCTAACCAACAACGGGTAGAAAGGCCACAACGGCAGTTCACCCGAATCAACATGACACCAGCTCAAGTACTCCCTCATTTGCTAAAGCTGAATCTTACCAATTTGAAGGAAGCTCCAAAGAATCCTAATACCTCTTCTCCATATTACCACTCCAATGCAAAATGTGCTTACCACTCTGACAGTGTAGGGCATGATACCAACAATTGTTGGGCTCTTAAGAACAAAATCCAAGACCTGATTGACGCCGAGGTAGAATTCGATGCGCCAGAAAAGCCAAATGTGATTTCTTCCCCGATGCCCAAGCACGGTCATAATGTTCATGCCGTTATGGAAGACCTTCATGTTACCAATGTTGTTGATCTTTTGACTCCATTACCAGTGATTAAAGTGAATTTGATGAGAGCCGGGATATTCCTAGGCTGTGGAAAAGACTGTTAATTTTGTTTAAACATATGAGCTGACTGCCCAATGTTGAAATCAGGCATCCAACGCCTGATGGATACCCAAGAGATACTCTTCCAAAAGACTCCTGTTGATACCTTCACTCCTGTTACTCCTGCTACTTTTTCTACTTCAACTAATGACATTGCAATAATAACCATCTCCGACAATCTTCCCAAGGCTTGCAAAAGGCCTGTCAAGATTACGCCTGATCCTAAGTTTGTGCCGTTAAAAATCACTATGCCGGGGCCTGTCCCGTCCCAATCTAACAAGACGATACCATGGAACTATGGAGGAGAAATATTCTATCATGGTATCAAACATATTGAATCAGTCCAAGAGAACTCTGATGATGAAACCCCTGATATAGGGAACATTGCGGGAACAAGCAAGATAACTCGCAGCGGACGAATTTTTTCTCCGGAGATTGCTCCCCCTCGAGCAGTCTTCGGACCCTCGAAAGCTTCTGTGCCTGTTAAGCCATCTGTGCAAGGCCCGATAATTGAAGAAATTGATGTACCTGAAGTTAGACCCTTTGATGCTGCTACCGATAAGGGTAAAGGGATACTAGAAGTGCCTATCAAGATGAAGGCTTAGACTGTGGTAATTCTCGAAACCACCCAGAAAGAGATCGAAGAAATCTTAAAAATAATCAAGAGGAGCGACTACGATGTCGTGGAACAGCTAGGGCAGACCCCTTCCAAAATCTCCATGGTGGTTCTTCTACTCTGCTCTGAGGCCCATGCTAAGGCCCTGATCAAATTTTTAAAGACGGAACACGTGCCTCAAGAAACTTCGGCTGACCAGTTTCAAGAGTGCGTGGCCAGCCTTACTACTGATAATGGTCTTGGTTTTTCCGATGCTGATTTGACTCCTAAGGGAAGGAAACACAACGACGTGCTGCATGTCTCAGTTGAATGCAGGGGAACCACCCTTGCCCATGTCTTAGTTGATACCGGTTCCTCCTTGAATATGATGTCGAAGAAAGCGTTAGACCGATTGGACTGCGAAGGATTGACCCTCAAACCCAGTAACATCGTTGTTAGAGCCTTCGACAGTTCTAAGAGGATGGTCCATGGGGAAATGGACATTCCTATAAAATTGGGCACCGAGACCTTCAACTCTACCTTTTACGTGATGGACATTTGTCCCTCATATTCGTGCTTATTGGGAAGGTCGTGGATCCACTATGCTGGGGAAGTTACCTCCTCTTTACACCAAATGCTAAAGTATCATGTTCAGGGTAAGATTATAACGGTGCACGGCGAGGAAGAGTACATGATAACTCACCTCAAGTCCTTCCGCTATGTGGAGTTGGATGGCGAATTCATAGAAACGCCTTTCCAACATTTTGAGGAAGTTTCTCCTGAGGTCGCAGTTGCGAAGACAATGACAGGTGTGTCTATCGTTTCCAAGCCTGTGTCTAGGATGGCATCTCTCAAAGACGCAGAGGCTGTAATTAAAGAAGGAAGGAGTACATTGTGGGGGCAACTTCCTGATTTTCCCCATAAGACGGACAAGTTTAGACTAGGTTTTACTGTTGTTGGCCAGAAAGCTATGCGTCGCTCCAAGGCTGGAGGACCACCCGTAAAAATCACTCACCATGGAATTAATGTTGTAGAAGATGATGATAAAGAAGACAACTTTGGAGATTGGATCTTTCCAACCGTCGAAGGGGGATTAAGCAACTGGGAAGCAAAGGATTTTATTCCCATCACCTTCATCAACCAGTAATTTATCTTTGAACAATTTCCTATTTTGGTCTGTAATAACTAAACAATTCGTACACTATTTTCACCTTATGCCTTGCCCGGGGCATATAGGTCCATTTGTAAGGGCTTGATTTTCTTCATTATCATATGCCATGTTTTAATGAATCATTGGACGTTTTCATCTATAAACTGTTGTCTTCGTTTTCTTTCCTTTTTCATTTTCTTTTGTTGAAGGATGGCTATCCCTTACACACACCCACACTCACAAATGCAGGTACCCATCCACTTAGGATTCCATGGGTGACTATTCTGCTTTAGCCTTCGGTAACTCTGAAGATTTGGTCAATCATGCTGAGTACGAAGTTGACAAAGACTGTGAAGTGTCGGGAGAGTTAGCCAGACTTTTGCAACAAGAAGAGAGGGCTATTCTGCCTCATGAAGAGTTGCTAGAGACCATCAACTTGGGAAAAGAGGAAGACAAGAAAGAGGTAAAGTTGGGTGCCAACCTGGAACCAGGTGTCAAAGAACGCTTAATGCAGTTGTTGAACGAATATGTTGAGATCTTTTCCTGGTCCTATGAAGACATGTCGGGATTAGACACAGATATCGTGGTTCACCGTCTCCCTACGAGAGAAGACTATCCACCGATCAAACAAAAAGTCCGCTGAATGAGGCCTGACATGTCTGGGAAGATCAAAGTTAAGGTAATGAAGCAATTCAACGTTGGCTTCCTGGCTGTTACTTCCTATCCACAATGGGTTGCTAACATTGTGTCCGTGCCTAAGAAGGACGGCAAGGTCAGAATGTGTGTGGACTATCGGGATTTAAACAGGGCTAGCCCTAAAGAAGATTTTCCACTACCACACATCGACATCTTGGTTGACAACACAGCTCAACACAAGGTATTTTCCTTCATGGATGGATTCTCGGGATACAACCAGATCAAAATGGCCCCTGAAGACATGGAGAAAACTACTTTTGTCACGCAATGGGGTACCTTCTGCTACAAAGTGATGCCATTCGGACTGAAGAATGTGGGGGCAACCTATCAACGCGCCATGGTAGCTTTATTTCATGACATGATACATCATGATATTGAAGTTTACATAGACGACATGATAGCCCGATCACAGACAGAAGAAGAACACCTTGATCATATGCAAAAGTTGTTTTCCAGGTTGAAGGAGTATAAGCTCAGACTGAATCCAAGCAAGTGCACTTTTGGAGTTAGGTCTGGTAAACTTTTGGGATTTATTGTCAGCAACAAAGGCATTGATGTTGATCCAACTAAAGTAAAGACTATACAAGAAATGCCTGCCCCCTGCACTGAAAAGGAGGTTAGAGGATTCTTGGGACGCTTAAACTATATCGCAAGGTTCATCTCTCACCTGACATCTACTTGTGAGCCAATTTTCAAACTGTTGAAGAAAGATCAGGTAGTTGAATGGAACAATGATTGTCAAGTTGCTCTTGATAAGATCAAGGAGTATTTACTGGATCCTCCTATTTTTATGCCACCCGTCGAAGGAAGGTCGTTAATCATGTATCTGACTGTTTTGGATAACTCAATGGGGTGCATACTGGTCCAACATGACGAGTCTGGCCAAAAAGAGCATGCCATTTATTACCTTAGCAAAAAGTTTACCGACTGTGAGACTTACTACTCACTTCTCGAGAAAACTTGTTGCGCTTTGGTATGGGCTGCTCGCTGGCTAAGGCAGTATATGTTGACTCATACCACTTTGCTGATTTCCAAAATGGATTTGATTAAGTATATCTTCGAGAAGCCTGCTTTATCTGGAAGAATCGCTAGATGGAAAATGATCCTAATTGAGTATGATATCCAATATACTACCCAAAAAGCTATAAAGGGGAGTGTACTAGCTGACCATCTAGCTCATCAAGCCGTCGAAGATTACCAATCTATGAGATTCAACTTCCCTGACGAGGACATCATGACATTGGAAAACATTGAAGGTAACTGACTATATGACAGACCTGAACAAGGATCCCGATGGACCCTATACTTTGATGGTGCTTCAAATGCACTTGGCAATGGTATCGGTGCGGTACTCATTTCTCCGGAAGGTTGCCATACACCTTTCACTGCCCGACTTTGCTTCAGTTGTACCAACAACATGGCTGAATATGAAGCTTGTATCTTTGGTCTCAAGGATGCTATAGACTTGGGAATCAAATCTTTGGTCGTATTTGGGGACTCGGCTTTGGTTATCAGTCAAGTCAAAGGAGAGTGGGACACTAAACATCCTAATCTTATCCCATACAAAGAACATGTCTTGACATTGTTGCCTCATTTCGAGCAGATTACTTTTGAGCATTTCCTGCGAGAAGAAAATTAGCTAGCAGATGCTCTGGCTACAATGTCTTCCATGTTTAAACTCAATTGGGATAACGAGGCTCCCCAAATTACCATCGAGCGAATGGACGAACCTGCGCACTGTCATGAGATTAATACCGAAGAAGTAGTGGAACAACCCTGGTTTCATGAAATCAAAAGGTATCTCCAGACTAGAGAATATCATGAAGGAGCTTCAGTCAATGATAAAAAGTTCTTAAGGAGATTTGTTGCCAAGTTCTTCCTAAGCAATGGCATCCTTTATAAGCGCAGCCATGATTATGTTCTACTTTGTTGTGTGGACTAGGTTGAAGCAGAGTTGATCATGACCGAAATACATAGTGGCACATTTGGCACCCACTTGAGTGGACATAGGATGGCTAAGAAGATTCTAAGGGCAGGCTACTAATGGTCTACCATGGAAACTGATTGTCATCAACATTACCGTACTTGTCACAAATGCCAAGTCTACGCCGACAAGGTACATATTCCTCCTGTTCCTCTCAATGTTCTGACAGCTCCTTGGCCATTCGCGATTTGGGGCATTGACATGATTGGAGAGATCAAGCCTACGGCATCCAATGGACATCGCTTCATCCTGGTGGCTATTGATTATTTCACCAAGTGGGTCGAAGCAGCTTCCTACGCCTCAGTTACAAAGAATGTGGTTGCCCGCTTCATCAAACAAAACCTCATATGCCGGTATGGTATCCCCGACAGAATCATTACGGACAACGGTACAAATTTGAACAACATTATGATCACCGCTCTATGCGAGCAGTTCAAGATTTATCATCACAATTCATCTCCCTATCGGCCGAAGATGAACGGTGTTGTTGAAGCCGTGAATAAAAATATCAAGAAGATCATTCAAAAGATGACAGTCACCTACAAGGACTGGCATGAGATGTTACCGTTTGCTCTACACGGGTATCGTACCACGGTGCGTACTTCAACAGGGGTAACCCCTTTTCTTTGGTATATGGTATGGAAGCTGTTCTACCTATGTAAGTTCAGATTCCCTCCTTGAGGATTATGAAGGATGCCAGTTTAAGTGAAGACGATTGGATTCAGACCCGGCTTGATCAACTTAACTTGATCGACGAGAAGCGACTTACTGTTGTTTGTCATGGTCAGACGTATCAAAAACGGATGATCAAGGCTTTCAACAAGAAAGTCAGGCGTCAGGTATATCAAGTCGGAGATCTTGTAATCAAGCGGATCATCTTGTCGCAAAGTGATCCCAGGGGAAAGTAGACTCCTACTTACGAAGGACCATTTATGATCAAGAGCATCTTTTCTGGTGGGGCAATGATTCTGACCACCATGGATGGCGACGACTTGTCGCACCCTGCGAACGCAAACATAGTCAAAACATACTATGCATAAAACAACCCGACAAGTTGAAAACCCGAAAGGGCGACTTGGGCAGAAATGGGCATCCCAGTGAATCGAAAACCCGAAAGGGCGGTTCAGGCAAAAATTAGGGATAAAACAAAAAAAATATGTACACCCGGCAAGTTGAAAACCCGAAAGGGTGACTTGGGAAAAAAGGGTTTCCCGGTGGATCAAAAACCTGAAAGGGCGGTCCAGGTAAAAGTTAGGGAATTAAAGCGTATGACTATGTCTCGTCGGATCATTTTAAGAACAATCTCTTCACCAACAAGCTCCAAGCTTCTGATCAATTCAATCATCGACGGACGAAGCAGCGAATGGACAAGATACTTAGAGTTGCAAAGGCTATAGCAGAATTGGAATCCCATGGAATTGTTACACATATCCATCTTTCTTTTTGTATAAAATTTTTCAGTTTTTACGACAACATTCTCTTACTAGGATGTCTGTCTCCTTTGTACAAAGATACTTACAAAAGTTAATATAAAGATACTTCAAAGTGCAGAAATTTGCTTGCCTTTCTTTCTTTTTACACTTATGTTTTATTTTGAAAACATCCAAAGTTTTGTTAAATAGGCATATGCATTTGAATATAATCACTACTTACAAATAAAACGAAATTGGGAAAGGATAATTACTGGTAGGTTGAAGGTACAGGAAGATATCTTTGTGCTATTCTAGAAGAAATCCCCTACAGTACATCATTCAGATCCTCAACAAAGCTAAAACTTTGAAATACACATCCCCAACGGAGTTTATATCCCCAGCGGAGCCAGAATATTCTAAACCTTCTTCCCCAGCGAGGTCAAAATTCCAGCTATCAATCCCCAGTGGGAACCATTCAACTCCCCCCTATTTCCTCCAATAGGTTATCTTAAAAGTCTGAGAACCAAGCAGATAACAGTTGACTTCTTGTCTTATCCCCGGCTAGGATGATTCCTCAGTAGTTTGGCGTACAACCCAAAGCTCCTGATTTCTCTGGCCGAGTAAACATTCTCCCCAGAGTTATTTCCCAGCAGATCAAAGATTCTCGGTCTCATTTCTCCAGCAGAAGCCTCCCAGGTTTTAACTCCCCAGTAGAGATTTTCAGAGTTTTCCTTATTTCCCAGGAAAGTCATGAAGGATCCTCATTCCACGCAGAAGTTGTCAGAACCCTTGTAAATCCCTACAAGTCACCAAGGATTTTCAATCCCCAGCATTGGTCCTAGGATTTCTCATTTCTCAAACAATCAAAGATCTTTAATCCCCAAGCAGTCAGCAAGGATTTCTCATCTTCATCAATCAAAGATTTTTGAATCCTCGGCATCGGTCAAGGATTTACTTTCCCCGACAGCAGTCATAGATTTCATTATCTCCAGTTATCAAGGATTTATTTTCCTCAGCAAGATAGCTACTCAGCTTACATGCACATCCATTACATTCATATATCATAAACATTGATGAAACACAGTTCATTGCATCATACATATCATGCAACATAACTTTGTGTTTTAGCTAACATTTTACCCTTTTCAGGATAAGATTAAAAGGCTATCGTTAACAATTATTGAGATGCAGTATGGATACACCTTAGACACGGCGGTCATTCTACTACTCATTCAGACTTCAGCAATCCGATACAGACTAGATATGCTCCAGACACGGCGGCCATTCTATCTCTTATTCAGATTCAATTGTCAACTTTAAGATTCAGATACGCTCCAAACACGGATGCCATTCTGGCCCTTACACCAGAAGTTTGATTCTCCCCAGTGCATTCGCCATGGAAGTCATTCTGTCACTTATTCAGATCCCCGTTACAGTCTCAAATACACTCCAGACACGGAAGTCATTCTGCTACTCATACAGATCTCAACTTCAGATACAGTCTAGATGCGCTCCAGACACGGTTGCCATTATGTCACTCATTCGGAGTTTACCCCCAGCACATAGTTGCTCCATATACAGATGTTTCTCTATTACCCATTCATAATACAGATACACACCATACACGGAAGTCATTCTTATATTCATTCAAAGATCAAATACAGTTATAGCTCGGATACGCTTCAGACATGGACGCCATTCATTTGCTCATACATACTCAGTCTCCAGATACAGTTCAAATGCATTCCAGACACGGATACCATTTTGATGCTCATTCTTTTGACCTATAACATTGCAGCTCAACAAACATTCTTGGATGGCATCTTTAAGCCCATCTCCAAATGGCATCTTTAAGCCCATTCCCTCAATAATATTTTGACGAGTACAAATTTACGGGCACTCTAGTGTCCAATCCTCTTTTACCTTCGAGTCACGAAAGGCAAAGTTGCCAATCTAACTCTTCAGGTTCAAGAAGATTGAACAATGGCAACTGTTGTACCCCAAAATTTGACCTCTCATTTTATCAACATTTTCTCATCACGAGACTCTTGAAACTCAATACCAAGCTAGGGTTTGCTCTGCTCAAGACATCTCCTTGCACTGTTGACCTGAAATTAGGGTTTGAGTTTGCACAAGGATATTTTAACCTACAATGCCCAAAGTTACTTTCATACTTCATGTTGGACTCATAATTTTTCCCATACTAAGTTTCAAGCCTTGATTCAAATTTTTGCCTAATCAATTGGACAGTTGACCTAGAAATCAGCTGTATTGGGAAAAAGTCAACTGTGGCCATTTTATAGTCAAACCTCATGAATTTTGACCCATATCAATATTATGAACTCATATGAACCATTTGATCAAGTTTGGATCACAATCCCACAAGAAATTTGATCAGATCACCAAAAGGGCAAAATAGTCATTTTTAGGGTTTTGACTGTACAAAGGCAATTTTTGACTATTTGACCTAGCCAATGGCAAATCAAGCTCAACCATTGACTCAAGGACTCAATGACATTATCTTGACCTACTCAACAAGTTCCAAAGATCTCAAATGCATAGGATTGACAGATGAATTTTTCAGTCAACTGATCAAAATTTAACTGTACACTGAAAAGTCAAACTTTGACTTTTTGGTCAAAATCAAGTGTCAAGGGTCATTTTTCATCAAGGTATGTCAAATTATGAAACTAGTTCATCAAAAAACCAAAAATTGCAAATTAGGGTTTGAAATTGAAAAATTTCTTAACTTGGAAATTTTCTAAGTTATGAAATTTTCTTAATTTTTCCTAACTTTGTCCCATATTTTCACCAAGATGCAAATGGATTAAAACAAAACTTACAACATGAAAGTTGTAGTCCATCACAAAGTCTACAACTTTTATTCATAAAGTTTTATCAAAAGAAGCTTGGATCTCAAGTTATGAATTTTGGAACAAGGGTCCCTAAAACTTTTAACTTAGAGAAATTTTGCCCTAGTTTAGGCAGGATTTTGACCCATCTTCTTGGTCATTTTTCACATAGTTCCACTTGGAGTCTCAAGTTGAATTTTAAATATGGATTATAGTACATGTTGCAACCTTTCCAAATTGTCCAATAACTCCTCAAACACATTTGTGGTTAGGGAGAATCGAATGCTTGAAGTTGGCAAAAACTCACTTTGTAACCATGGCCAATACATGTTCATGCAAGTTGGAAAATATGACCAAGATAGCTTTGTACTTAATTACAGGCCTCTAAACCAATTTACACTTAAAAATTGAATGCAAATACATTGGTTAGAAGCATTGTTCTGATCAAGGGAGCATTATACAATGAACATTTCCATTTTGGGCATAAAGATCACACTTCCATTTACATAAAGCATGCTTTATGTCAAGTTTCATTTCTTGAGCCATACACCAAGCCTTTTGCTGCAAACAAGGCTCCCTAATGTCAGGTAAAGCTCAACAACTTTATGCAGCTAGGTTCCAAGCCATTACATCCTTGCATTGTCAACTCTCACATTTTGCTTCAAAACCAAGGCATTGTACCAATAGTCCATAACTCACACATCTGATAAAATCAACTCAAGCCAAGGTTTCAAACAAGTTTTACATGTTCTTGTAAGCCAGAAACACGATCATTTCACCTCTCAAACCCCCTTGTGCATAAAAACCACTTTTTCTTGAAAACAGGGCAAGACCTGCAAATCACAAGCCAAATCACATTCCACTCATGCGTTTTGCTTGCAATCAGTTCCAATACCTTCCATTCAACTCACTCAAGATGTCCCAAACCTCCATTGCCAACTGTAACTCCATTTACAGTGTTCACCATTTCTGTTTCAAGCTTATGCAGGTTGACTTCTAGAGGTTGATTCAGGCTATTTCAAAACAAACTAAGCATTGGGAAAGGTTCAGGGAACATCAAGCAAGCTTCAAAGAACCTCAGGCCTCACTGAAAGTTGCTACATTGTCCAACTCGAACTCAGCTGAAACAGGTTTTTTCATGAACTTCTATCTCTCTATTTAGGAACATTTAGCCTTAGGTTTGTGAATGAAAGATGTAGTAGTCATTGCCCTGAAACCATACATATGCTCAGTTTTCATTTATATTAAACGTGCTAAGAGAATTTCATCCATGAAATTTCTGAAAAAACTAGGTTAAAAATTAGGGCCAGAGAAATTGTCTCTGGTCTTTGAGAGTTAGATTAAGTTTTTTATATGGTTAGAATCGTGGTTTGATGCTCTACAAGTTTCATGTTTTGAGTTTTGTCAAAAGATCACAAATACAGGAGATACGAGTTTATGTAGCAAGCGCGCATTTTTCACAGTGCTGGAGGAAGAAGATGAAGCTGATGGGTTGGGCTTGGCTTTTTGCTTCTAACACATTCTTTTTCAGTTTCACACCCCCTGACCCATTTCTTTGTATTTTTATTATTTTTGCATTTTTATTTCATTTCTGACTTTGATATTTTATTTTCAAATATAAAAAAATACTCCAAAAATATTTTTATATTTTTTTACATTTATTTGGTATTTATTTTAATTATTTCTAACATTTAAAGGTTTAAATACTTTATATTATTTGGTAAATCTTGAAAATAATGTTTTTATTTTCATTTCTTATTTTTATTCACATTGAACATATTTTCTTGAATATATATATATATATATTTGTAAATATTTTATTTTTATTTTATACACACTTAACATATTTAACATATATATATATATATATATATATATATATATATATATATATATATATATATATATATATATATATATATATATATATATATATATATATATATATATATATATATATATATATATATATATATATATATATATATATATATATATATATATATATATATATATATATATACTTTTATTTTATTAAATACTTAGAAATAAAATACAAAAATATTACACTTTTACTTTTTATTATTATTTATACTAAAAAAAATATACCCTTTTTTAGATATATTTCATTTTTATACATATTAATATATTTTTGAACATAAATAATACATTATATTTATTTTCTTAAAGAAATTAGGGTTTTTTACCCTAAAACAAATAAAATTAATCTTTTATTTATTTCTTTATACCTTTTTTACATTAAAAAATACTTTTGCATACATGAACAAATAAAAACTCTTTTTTTGCATAATACATCTTGTTTAATATTTATTTATCTTGTTTAATTAAATATTGCCCATTTATTTTATTTGTACAAAGAATAATTTGGATGTAATAGTAATTAGGGTTTTATATTTCTTGTCAAATACCCCCTATTCAAAATTGTACCCCCTCCCTATATCAAAGTTGTAATAGCTTAGATTTATTTTCACGCACTTAATGCTTTCAATTATGCCATGATTAGAGAATTAGGGTTTGTATGCAAAATCAAAACCAACAAATAGTTTGACTTAATCAAAGATAAAAATGCATGAAAAACAAACACAATACACACTTGCACCCCTAGGGTTACAATCCACTTGTTGCCTTCAAAAATGGGCCATGGTATGCATGTTAAGTACTTTGGTAAAACAAAAACAAAACAAAAGATCATAGTCCCTCGATGACGCTATCTGAGTTGCCTAAACAAAAATGATCAAGTCCCTTAAGAAAATTGCCAAAAACACTTAGCACCATTTCTATCATGGTCTATACGATGACCCGCGCCTGTCCAATTTAACATCCTAACACAAGGTTGTTCACCAAATACAATGGTGAAAATAAAACTGTTAAAAGGGTTAAAAACATAAGAAAGATCTTTGAGTAAAATAGGGTAGAAAACTCTTAGTTACTTGATCAAAAGCTTGCAAAAACATCTTTGCTATTTTCAAACACACTTCACAACACAATTTCAAAACCCTACTTTCAAACATTGAAAACTTTTCAAAAGACAAAAACATCTTTGTATACATTCAAACAAGAATCATTACAAAGGTTACCACAACGATGGCCTCTTTTCAAAACATCTTTCAAAACCATACATAAAGCACCATTTCAAACAATTGAAAAGCAAAGCAAATGATCTAAACAAGTAACTAAGAGCCCATGGATAACCATGGATAGAAAGGGTGCTAATACCTTCCCTTTCTATAATCTACTTCCCGAACCCAAGAAAACATCTCAAAGGTCTTTCCTGTGCTTTTTGACCTTTCCTTAGAAATAAATAAAAATTCGGTGGCGACTCTTGCTAAACCGAAACATTTGCAAACACAAACGCAAAATCCCAAGTCAGTTCTCCCATCGTATCACAGATAGCAAGGAGAAACATTGGCTAACTTTCTCTCAAATTGTTTCTTACCAACATATTTATGTCATCCATGAAATATCCTGATCAACCTCAATATTTTCTACTATATCATCTTCTCTCCAAATCACCAAACACTGACGCATGGAAGATGGCACAGCTCCCACACCATGTATCCATTATCTTCCTACTAAAATATTATAACTTGGCTTGGAATTAATAACCATAAATATAGTCAGCCTTGTTATTATGCCGACACTAATATCTACTTGGATCACTCCCATAGTGCTTCCTGTCTTGCCCCTATAATCTGACAAGACTATATTATGAGACCGTATGTCGGTATCATATTTGCCAATTTTCTTTAATATGTGGTGTGGCATTATGTTCACAGTAGCGCCAAAATCTATTAAAACTTTATTGATAGCTATCCCCTCTACTTTTGCTCTAATTAAGAGAGCCTTCAAATGGTTCTTCATGGCCACACTTGGCTTTTCGAAAAAAGCATCTTGGTTCTCTATAGAACCATTAGTCATAACAAAATAGCATGTTGGCTTATATAAATCCATTTCTTCAACATCCACATCTGCTGAATCATCACCTTCAATGGGGAAATCATACTCAGCTGGTAAAATTGACACCAAGTTTACCAAAATATTCAAACTCTCCTTTGAATATGATTTGAAATCATCATTAGCTTCTTCAGAACTTGTGATGATTAGTCTATGAACAGATTCTTTCATACACTCCTTTGCAGTTGTGTCGACTTTCACCATATATTTGTTTCCAAAACCCTCTTTTCTTCAAGCAATTCTCTCAACATTTCCTTCAGCGGCCTCCACTGGGTCCTTGTCATAGGGTTTTTACCCATATCATTCTCAGAAACATGACTTTTCTTCTGACTTGAACTCTCGTTGGTAGTTTATGGTCTACTTTCCCTTGTCTCTAGTAGTGGCAACACCCTTTCGTGTCTCCATCTTTCCCCAAGGCTTTATCCAGGTGCCTTTAGGAACATTGGCTGACAGAATGAAACTCCTTGGCATGTACTGATAGTTTCCCGTAGCCTTTCTTAGAGATCCTTCTTTGCATGGGAGGAACTTCTGATTAAAGAACCTGCCTTTGACTTTCTCCAGCTATAATCTCTGAAAATTTTCAGCAGCAATTTTGTCATGTAGAGCACCACATCTAGGGCATAATAAAGCTTGTGAGCCCTTATTCTTGCACAAATACAAGAAGTCTAGAAAATCCTCTTCAAGCTTAGGGTAGACGTTAGCCAAGTCCATATCAGGACTTTCATCAGTTCCCTCTACCATGTCAGCATCAGGAAACTCATTAATTTTTGCCATGTTTATCTCGATTGGGTCGATGAATACCACTTCTTCTTGCTGAAGAGGGTCGACATACTTTTCAAATAGGTTGGGTCTATTTTCTTCCTAATGGAGTAATCCAAACCTCCTGCATCCATTTGAACAAGTTCATGTTCAGGAACCTGAGTGAAGCACCTTTCTTTCAACGAACGAAGCCTATTTAAGTAATCATCAATACTCTCTACAAAACTTATTTTTATATTTGATGATTCTACCAAACTAATTTTCGAACGCCGCTCATAAAATTGTTCATGAAAAAGCTTTTACAACTTATTCCATGAATCAATTGTATTTGGGGGCAGGGTAGTAAACCATGTGAAGGCTGCCTTAGTAACAGATGAAGGAAAAAAATTTACCCGCAGGTTTTCATTATTCACCATATTCCCTGACTCAGTTAAATATCTAACAATGTGTTCTACTGTCGACTCACCAGATTCACCCTCAAACTTTGTGTATTTAGGGATTTTCCATCCCCTAGGTAATTCAGTCTGCAATATGTATTCAGACAAAGAGGAAAAATATGTTGGCCTCTGCATTATGGTATTCATACAATTCCTGGCCATGATTCTTTCGACAATGGTGGTTAAGTTATTTTCTACTGCTAAATCTTCTTATCGATATTGATCAACAATTTGATCAGCATCTTGTTGTCGGTTAAACAATACCACTGGAAGGCGTTCTATCACCCTTGATGGGTCGACCATAAGATTTTGTTGTACTTGGGGCCTTATTAGTTACCCCTGATAAACAGTTTCATCATCTATTTCCCCCAACTCTATTTGAACAGGGATGATTAGTTGAACAACAGTCGGCACATGTCAAACAGGCGCTGGAGGAGCACCTAGAAAATTACACAAACATGTTAATTGAACAATTACCTACCTATTTGTCTCAGTGGATTATCTATTTGTATCAGTAGATTCCTACACTATAGGGTTAAACACAATACCCATTTGATTGGTTAACATTTTAACTAACTCATGGTTAATATCATCCACTTTAAGCCTTACTTTCATAGTTACTACAGGCCCTGGACTCACCAGTGGAGCCTGGGGGATAGTGACTACGCTTGTAGTCGACACTGGCGTAGTTGTATTTGCCAATGCAGAAAAAGGCGCAACTTGAGAAACTACTGTATCAGTGGTAGTTATTGTTCATGGAAGTACTACATATGCGTTTGTGTTGGCATGATTAGTCATCCTTAGTGTACGTTGCTTAAATTTTTGCTTAATATACTCTTTGGTTAAATTTCCACTTCTAAGTCTCATACACTTACAAACACTCAAGAGTTTTTAGATAGTTTCCACTAGAACTGGTCCCGTTGGGCGTGCCTATTTGTTTACTGTGGAAAATGGTAAACAACTGTTAGTCCTCCTAAAGCCTAAAACTAAGGGTTACTCGCAGGATCAACTAGTTAATCCTAAGACATGTTCTAATAGAATGAAATGGGTCTTGTTCTGTCGACGCAACTCCTTACTTTGTGTGAAACGGTTTTTCTCTAAATAAGGGAACAAGTAAAAGTTTTCCACAAATATGTTATGAATTTACCGACTGAAGGTGGCTCATGATCTACAGAAGACTAGGACTTGTCCTAAATGAAGTAAATGTCGAGTGAACTCTCAGTGAATTCCAGTATCGTAATGGAACGAGATTCAATAACATAAGTGACAATATAAAGAGATTGTTCAAAATTAAATAAGGTGCAAGTAAAATATTTAAAGCACAAAACTGAAAAGAAAGAAGCCTGCATTGAAATAAATGTGGTGATTCACGTACATTAACACTCTTGAACTCTTGCTTCCTTACACTTAGAAATATGGAGTTTTACAAGTGATTTTAGTACAAAGTGAACACAGTTAATCCTATATTAGACCCTCTTATTTATAGTAGTTAAATAATAATTGAACATGCACTTCAACGTAACAATAATCTAACCCGTATGTGGCTTAATAAAATTGCTTCCTCAAATTTAGCCACATAGTTGGCGCCTTGATCAGGAAACTTCCTGCAACTGCTGTAATATTCAAATTTAAAAATCTATCCAGCCTATAAGTTTTTCTTCGACATCAACCATTGTCGGAGACAAATAACCCAAATTCTCTAAGTCTTGGATTCCATTCTTAGACCCTCTTATTTATAGTAGTTAAATAATAATTGAACATGCACTTCAACGTAACAATAATCTAACCCGTATGTGGCTTAATAAAATTGCTTCCTCAAATTTAGCCACATAGTTGGCGCCTTGATCAGGAAACTTCCTGCAACTGCTGTAATATTCAAATTTAAAAATCTATCCAGCCTATAAGTTTTTCTTCGACATCAACCATTGTCGGAGACAAATAACCCAAATTCTCTAAGTCTTGGATTCCATTCTTGTCGACAAAACTAAAATCGACTGGCTTGTTATTGTCTCTATCGACTAGTTTCTCTTTTGTTCATTGATCTCCCTTTAATTCTTTATAAGAACTTTCCAACTATCATTTTATTGACTCTAATCTTCTTAAAGTACCTACTCTTGTAAGGCACTTTCCCTTTAGTTTACAGGGTTTCCCTACTAACAATGCAAGAAATGCTTTAAGGAACTTTAAAGGTAACAAAAGGATCCTGAAGTATGTCAATGGCACTAGTGATTATGGAATGTTGTATTCCCATGACTTAAGTTCTATTATGGTGGGATTATGTGTTGCGGATTTGGCTGGAAGTGCATATGATAGGAAGAGTACCTCTGCTGGATGTTTCTTTATGGGAAATAACTTGATCCCCTGGTTTAGTAAGAAGAAAAATTGTGTTTCTCTCTGTACTTCTGAAGCTAAATACATAGCAGTAGGAAGCAGGTGCTCTCAACTTGTATGGATGAAACAAATGTTGTCTGAGTATAATTTCACACAAGGTGTTATAACATTATTTTGTGACAATTTAAGTGCAATCAACATTTCCAAAAATCCTATTCAACACAGTAGGACCAAGCACATTGATATCAGGCATCATTTCATCAAGGAACTTGTGAAGGACAGAGTCATAAAACTTGAGCATGCTAGTATTGAAAATCAGCTTGCTGATATCTTCACAAAAGCTCTTGATACTGCAAAGTTTAAGAACCTGAGGAGGGGACTTGGAATTTGTATCTATAAAGAATTATAGCAATTATGGTTGGTGTTACATCTGTTGTTGAAGATTCTAAGGATGGTGTTTCACTTGATACACGAGCTGGAGAGGATGCATGAAAGTTGGTCATGTAGTTTTGTTTGGATGTGTCTTGTGATCCTGTTTATTTTTATTTATGATTATGTAAGGGTTAAATACCCAGGATATTTTTAATTTCCTACACCCTGCTACTTTATAACTTTTAGGTGCTTTAAATTTTTTCTAATATTGTCTGCTTACCTTTGTCATATTATGGCTAAAAAAGGGGAGTAGTATGATATTGAGGATGCTGGAACATGTACTACTGATGGTACTTGTGAGGGGGAGAATTTATGTTCCTCCATTTTTGTGATAGCAGGTATTGAGGGGGATTTCCTACTGTTCTAGACTGAAGGATGTCAGACATGATGTCTCGACATCATGACATGAAGAACTTAGATTCTCTATGTGTGATATAGTTGTGTTAGTAGATCCTCTAACTATTAACTGTTTTTTGGTTGTGTGCTGCTAACCTTTCTTGTTTCTTTTCCATTGTTGTGCCTTTGATATGTATATTTGGTTTTTCAAATATATCATGGCGTGTTGTGTGCAAGGGTTATTTGGTTGTTTTAGCCAAAATGTGCCAAAGGGGGAGATTTTTATTTCTCTGAATTTGTGATTGACAAACATTTTGGTAAAAGCAACTTGGCAGTAACATGTTGAATAAAGAAGTCTCAACTTGTTATTTTAAACATGTCAAAGAAGATGTCCCAACCTGGAGATGGGACATCGTGTTTGCATCAGCCGTTAGTAACGTCTCAGTTGATTTATCAGTTACTGAATAATTGGGGAATATTCAGTTAGCTGATGTGGCGTCAAAGATTGATAACTAAGATTATTTTATGTTGGTTTTTGAAGATTTTCATAGTTTCTAAATATGGAGACATTTTAGGAAACTATTTATTAAAGACCAATTATCTTGGAGAAGTTTTTACGGACTTTGTGCAGCCTCATTGTTGCAATTTTGAAGCCTAGTCCAGTCTATAATAATGTTATAAATAGACTGGTGCATACCTAGTTTTAGGTGGAACTTATGTTTGTATTTTGTAAGGGTTTTAGAAATCCTTTTTGTTGGGTTGTAAGTTCCTTGTCAAATATTCTTAATCTTTTAAGCATATAACATTTGTGTGTCAGGTACTCACAAGTTGTGAAGGGTTGAGTACTTGTGTGTCAATTCTCATAAGCTTTTAAGCATCGAGTTTTGTGTATCTTGGAATAATGACTTTCGTTTTTGTTCTCTACTTGTGTTAGAGTGTCTCCAATTGATAAGTGCAATTGAAGAGGGATTTGAGAAGGGCCTCATACCTAAGTGTGTCCTAGGTAGAAGTTAGATAAAGGATAGTGATTAAGTTTGTATGCTGTAAACTGAAGGTTTGCTGAGTGGTCTACAAATTGATACTATCTAGTTAATTCCGTCCCTGACTTAGTAGCCCCTAGAGTAGGAGTTGTTGCCTTCAAACTGGGTAAACATATTTGGTGTTATTTTCTTTCAACACTGTTTTATTTGTTTATACTTGCTTTTTTGTGTGAAGTTGGATTCGGTGTCTCGACATCTTTTAGGACATCTAGGATCTGACAACCAAAATTTTAGAAACTAATGATTGAAGTCCTATTTTTGTGCAGAAGTTACTACAGATTTTTAGCAGCTGATTTTATACAGTTTTTGAAGCCCAATCCATTCCAGAAGATTGGTTTACATAGATTGTCACTAAAGTTTTAGTGTGGAACTTACAGGTGTTTTTGTTAGGGTTTGTTTGTGTTATTTGTGAGCCTCTCAAATATCATCTTGATACAAGAGTAGGATTGTTTTTTATTTGTAAGTTATGTAAGTCATTCATAAGATTTTAAGCATTGAATGGTTTTGTTTCATTGAAGTGTGTCTTCTAAAAGTATTTGAAATTGTTTAGAGTTGTTGAGTCACTGTTGTGATTGAAAGGAATTTAAGAAGGGTATCATACCTAGGTGAGTATTAGGTATAAATTAAGCACGAGTAGTGATTAACTGAGTAAATTGTAAACTAGATAGAGTTTGTTGTGGGTCTACAAATTGATACTACTTAATTGATTTCGTCTCTGGCTTTGTAGCCCCTAGAGTAGGTGGTTTTGTACACCGAACTGGGTTAGCAATTATGTGTGTTCCTTTACTTTTCAACATTGTTTACTTTGTTTATACCTTGTCATTATGTTGAAGTTAGATTTTAGTGTCTCGACATCTCTTAGGACATCTGATATCTGACCACTATATATATACATTCCCATTTTTCGCGCCAAAACAAGTACATACTCATTTTCCAAGACTTTACTTCGTCTTAAGCAATTTACAAACTAACTTGGACATTCGAGGTCCACTTCCACCTTTGTAGTTATTTAGAATTTTTAATATTTAGATAATGACATTGTCTTTCTGGCATTATATTTTAAACAAATTGAGTTAAGTCTTCCCATGCTACTCTAAAGAATTGGTTGAGAAATAGTAAGGGTGATTTCTGTACAAATTGGGACTCTTTGAACCAAATGATTGAAAACCAGCAAAATGAGATAAAAATATGATTTGGTCGTAGTTTTTGAACAAAGATTAAAACACAACAATATTTATTCTCACTTGATCGACAACATATCTCGAGCAAGTCTGAATTATATTTTTCACGAACCCAAAAGAGCTGATAATGTAGGTTCCGATATCTCAAAGTGTGGTTGCGCACTTGTGAAAACCTATGGTCTCCTATGTGCTTGTCTTATCTCTAAGAAGATGAAAATTGATAGCCCGATACGAATGGATGAATTTTGCACTCATTGTAAAAGGCTCTAGTTTTATGATGATTGAT
This sequence comes from Vicia faba, assembly GCA_948472305.1. Taxonomy (NCBI): domain Eukaryota; kingdom Viridiplantae; phylum Streptophyta; class Magnoliopsida; order Fabales; family Fabaceae; genus Vicia; species Vicia faba. The sequence continues at coordinate 862,812,418 of OX451740.1, forward strand.
CTGAAAAATAGCAAGTGTACTATTTTTGCCTTTCAGTAATAATAGGAAATTCCTCGAATGTCAATCTCAAAGACTGCATCCAATTATTGAGTTCAATTCATGTTCAATTAAACAAAAACTTTAATTGGGGTTTTGGTTTAGGAATTATCACTTAGCAGAAATAAAAATAAGCAAAATGTAAATTACCATCCCTTTAAATTCTCTTCCCCTAAGTCCTTAGTGGGAAAACCTTTAACCATCCATCCTAAATCCTAAGTCCTTAGAGATATCTAATGGAGTCAAGCCTTTATTGTATCAAGTTTTAAATCTGATAACTATAGGGTATCCCTAGTCCTAGGTGATATATACTATAGCCTAATTATACAAAAACTTTAACAACCGCAGTCCTGCTGGTTGTTAACCGTAAATCAATCCTAATTTGTTCGACCAGGAAGGCATAACAATATTGTACAATTAAATCGAATAGAGAAGACTTTATTAAAGAAATCAGGAATTCATAATCATTACATATTAAAATTAGGGACACCCCCATAGCATTGATGGTTTTACCTACTCATATTGTTCAAAATAATCACAAGATAAAATATAGACATTACAAGGATTGGGATGAACTTTAATCTTCAATTGCTTCGGCGCATGAAAATTTCTTGCTCTCCTAATACCTTGACTTCTCTAATCTTCAGTCGTGTAAAATATTCTTCACAGCCATATATTTCCCATTTTTTCCTTCGAAAACTCATTTAAATAGTCACCATTCATCCAGGTCGATTGGAAGTACCCAAAATGTTCTTATAGCTTAACATATGGAAAAAGTATGAAAATCAGGAAATCAGTGTCATAGGCCGACACGGGCCATATCACCTGACACGGGCACACGTGTCATTCTCTGAGCATCACACAACCAACTCTCTCGCCTAGACCTTTTGACATAGGCCGTGTTAGCTAACACGGGCACCCGTGACAGCCTCTGCCTCTTCTCCCAAACTTGCCTGTTGAGCATCCTCTCCTGACACGCCCTGTGTCAGGCGACACGGGTGGCCGTATCAAGTACCCTGTAGCTTTGTTTTTGAGACTTCCTCTGAAACTCAGAATTCTGCACTTTTCGCACTGATTTTCCTGGTTTTATTCCTCTGAGCCTGAAAATAATAAAATACACAACCAACACATAAAACATAGAAGAAAGGACTAAACACTTAACAAAAATAGAGAAATTCTAACTAAAATTAACTGTAAATAAAGGTTTAAAAACCTCTAGTCAAAATCCCCCAAACTTAAATCGTTGCTTGACCTTAAGCGACCATTACAAGAACTCATGAAAATCACAGTAGCCCGATACTCATACGTGAGACATCCTTTCAAATTGATCAAAAAGCAGTTTGCCCGATGTGTTGTACCCCAAAATTTTCCCTCTCATTTCTCAAGATATTTCCTACAAAGATGTTCAATGACTCAAGTTTGTGCGAGCATCAACTAGGTCAAATAATCTCCTCAGCGTTGATGCCTCAAATTAGGGTTTGAGTTTGTACAAAGGCAATTGGATTTCCAATGTTTCAAATGACTTTCATGGATAATTATGGACCTTCAGGATTATTTCTGTCAAGTTTTAAGTCTTGGATCAAAATTTTCCAAGAAAATTCATTCAAATTATCAAAAGGGCAAAATGGACAAAATTAGGGTTTTGATTGAAAATGACCGAACTTTGATTTTTGACCTAATACATGGCTTATTGGTTGGAAGCATGATCTCAAGATTTTTGACCTAATTGCATAGACAACATTCTTATGGTTGGAAGCATGATCTCCTGAGATCAGTGGATTGATAGACAAAATTCGGTCAACTGGTGGAAAAAGTCAATTGTACACTAAAAAGTCAAACTTTGACTTTTTGACCAAAATTGAGTCCTAAAAATCATATTTCATTAAAACATCCAAAATATGAAATTTGATCATCAAAAATCAAGAAAGTCAAAAATTCAACTTTTGCAAGAATTGGAAATTTTTCTAAGTTCATTGCTTCATGACATCTTTTCACTACAATTCAAAATAATTCAAGATGTTACAAATAATTCAAGATCTTACAAATAATTCAAGTTATTACAAAGTGTCATTTTTGCAATATTATAAATCCTAAAACTTTGTCTTGTTTAAACTTTTTCGTTTGACTCAAAACCTTGCCACAATGCTTTGTCTTTGATACAATATGCATAAATTGGTCCACAAAATAGACTTGTATCATGCTACAAGTGTTTCTCATTACAAGCTCAAAACAATGTTTAGAAGACAGTTTGTTGTCCTGAGCAAAACAACCCTGCTATGCTATCTCTAAATACTGCCACAACACTCCAAAACTGCTACAAAACAGCCCTGCTATGTTGCTGTTAAACCAGTCCAAGCCTGCATTATCTCAGCCCCATATTTGCACCAAATTAGCATATAAGAGTTGCATCAAAAAAAGCTATGAGGACAACATACCCAAATAGTTCAAATTGTTATTTGTTTCCATCCTAAAATCCCAGCAAACTTCCTCTATAAATAGAATGTTTTCACAACACACATGGGGTTAGATTTTAGAGAGAGAATAGAGAGTTTTGAGCAGAAAAACAATATTCTTTGTAATCTTTGCTCATTCAGAAGAAAAAAAGCTCTACTTTCATCCAAAAAAAGAAACCCTCAATCCATTATTCCACCTTACAAACTCTCCCATAAACCAAACACCTTATCACATAGAGATTGTTCAAACACAAGAAAAGTTTCTATAGTGTCATTATCTTCACCCTCCAAACACAAAAACAATACTGTATAACTAGACTGAGTTAGTGTAATTCAACAGTTTGGGACATCTTCCTGGAGATTCATTGGAGCAATCACAACAACTAAAAAAGTATTCAGGCTTAAAACACCAAGTGCAGTCCCAAGGTAAGTCTTCTTAACTTTGAGCTTTCCATTTTTTCATACATGATTTATCTTTGAAGATAAAATGTAGTAAACATTACCCCCCCTTTGAGATAACTATTTGCTTGTTGTTTATGTTTATCAATTACATACTATAAACTGACCCAAACAGACAATAAAACAATGTTTAAGGCAAAAAAAATGCAGCATGAGTCGACACATACCTACTTGGGTCGACTCACTCTAGTGAAAAAAGAGGAGGATGAGTCGACACATAACCTTATGCATCGACTCATACTTTTATCCAGGCCCCAAAACAAAAAGGTGAAAGGTGCATGAGTCGATACAAAACACATATGTGTCGACACAAACAGGTGCATGAGTCGACACATACCTTTATGCATCGACTCATACTGAGTTGGTTTGGTTTGGCAGGGGCAAGGAAAGCTATGTGTTGATGCATAGCAACAGGTGTTGACACATAGTAGTTCAAAATGCATTTTCTCCTTTATTTTACATTGTTTTTACATTGTCTTCATTATTACTCGATATGGTTGTAATACTTAAGTTTCTACTTCATCCCCATTTGTAAATTGTACCCCCACTCCCCTAATGATGTAATAGCTTAGGATTTTAAAGAAAAAAATGCATGCAATCAAACACACTTCACACACGTACACCTATAGGGTAACCTCGCTTGTTGCCTCGGAAAATAGCCATGTCCCTCGAATATGGGAGTTTTAGAAAAGTCCCTTGATAAAAAAATATTATAGTCCCTCAATGTTGCCTTCGATAAATGATCTAGTCCCTTATGAAAATTGCTAAAACGTCTCATAAGTTGCCTTTTATGACTATACAATTAACCCACACCCATCCCTTCACATCCAATGATGGAGCTTCTTACAAATCAATGGTAAAATAGCAACGTCTAAAGGAGGAGGAAAAGAACAAAGACCTTTTGAGTAGGTAGGATGCTCGTAGTTGCTTGCTCACAAATCAAAACCATTTTTCATACCCACACATTCAAAACATCTTAAAAAACAAACATCTATTTGAACTATTTTCGAAACTAACACTTTGTATACATTCTTATAGAGACGAGAATCATTACAAAGTTTTACGAAACAAAGGTGTTTTCAAATACTTTCAAACTTACACCCACCACAAACACATTTCAAACAAATCATTTTTCAAAAGTGATCTAGCAAGCAACTAAGAGCCCATAGATAACTATGGATGAAAAGGGTGCAAACACCTTCCCTTTTCATAATCTACTCCCCGAACTCAAGAAAATATCTCGAAAGGTCTTTCGTGTTCTTTTCACCCTTTCCTTTATTGGATAAAAGAAAAGTCAATGGCGACTCTTGATATCTGCAACATTTGTGACAAAATGCAAAAACACCCGAGTCAGTTTTCCCGCCGTATGACAGAACTGGCGACTCTTCTAGGGATGTAACTTAAAAGTGGGGTTACCTTAGATATTAGATCACATTTAATTGCTTAATCATTTGATTGTTTTCTTTACATTTATGGGTCCTTGTTTGGGTTTGTATTAATCCTCTACCCGAATCTGGGAACACCATTAGGTAAGTAGCAATAGATTGTGGAAACTGTACGGCGTAGACCAATATGGTTGAAGCAATGGCTAAGTTAGTGTGACACATTTATTGGTACCGATATCCCTTGTGTTGAATCGAGGAGAATACGGGGCCGCTGAGCGGTGTCATGAAGCACTAACTGACCTTATAACCTTTAATTGAACAACTTGGCCATTAGGAAGTAGTGAGATAGCCGACTTTGGTGTAAAGTTGAAGGTTGGTTGATACTTGATACTACAATCATTGAGATCGGACTTTTGGGATATTTCAGCCGCAAGAAAATATTGATTGTGCTGAGACAATGCCCAATGAAGAAAGATCAATGATATTGAGATCCCTTAGAACCCGATTACTTTCTAAGACAGGTTGAACCAACTAATCTTCAAAAGGGTACTTACCTATGAAACCCATGCAAGCCTAAACTTAGGATATTGGTGTGCTTTGTTTGCAATTATTATTCATGACGTTATAAGCACCATGACATCATAACCATTTAAAGGATTTAGGAATTTATCTTTGTTCCATTTTGTAGGCAATGACTTCCATTCGTAGGAATACCTTCCGAGTCAACTTCGTGAAAGTGCATCCTCAAATTTAAGAGTTAGCATCAAGGGTGCTTGGATATTCTTCCTTCACCAAGAAATATGGTCGGTTTCTCAACTTAGCTACCTCAAACTTCCAAGAAGAAATTATGTGTGTACTTTTCCAATTCTTTGATCCTATGCATAATTGCTTCACCTTTCCTGACTACTAATTGGTGCCTACACTAGAATATTTGTCTCAATTTCTAGGAGTGCATGTGCTTGATAAAATATTGTTCACCAGTTACAGGAGACTCCAAAGCCTGAAGTTATTGCCGAAGCCTTGCATTTGAAGAGATCTGACATTATGACAAATTGGGAGACAAGAAGTGGAGTTGAGGGTTTCTTAGCCAAGTTTCTGTTGGAGAAGGCTCGTTCGTTCTGGGAATATGGATTTTTGAGATTTTGATGATGTCTTGGCCCTTCTAATCTATGGTTTGGTTCTATTTCCCAATCCGGATCAACTCTTAGATGTGAATTCCATCAAGGTTTTTCTCTCTCGCAATCCCGTACCTACCTTGCTCGAAGACATTCTACATTGTTTCCACACTCGCACCATGAAGAAAATGGGTACTCTTTTGTGTTTCATTCTATTACTCTCTATGTGGTTTATTTAGCACCTACCTCGATCAATGTTGAAGAATGAGAAAGGCTTGACATGGTCTCAAAGGATGATGTCACTCACACATTCTGATATTCATTGGTGTTCTCGATCCTTGGAAAACATTATTAACATCGACCGTTGTGGGGATTTCCCTAATGTCCCTCTTCTTGGCATTAGGGGAGGTATTAACTACAACCCCTATTTTGCTTTACGACAGTTTGGGTATGCACGAAGAGATGGTACCCATGATGAACTCATCCAAGGTTTGGTATTTGATTACGAGGGTAACGACCAAGGCTATCGTTAAAGGTTCATACGAGCTTGAAGAATGATAAACAAAGTGGATAGTAAGACGTTGGGACATAAGAATTCCATCCCCCTTGAGCCTTACCTTAAGTGGGTACGAAATCATGCTCAAAGTCTCGTGATGCCTTACCCTGCCATCTTACCAATCATCATGAAGCCTGTTGCCGAAGCAAATGTTCCATATACTGTCCTTCATCCTGATATGCCTACTTCTCTTGAAGATTCACAAAGAGCTTGAATTCAGCTAAAGGGGGAGCGAGACACCTTTGAAGCCCAGTTTTATGCAAGCGAGAAGAAGACATTGGAGCTCACGAGACAACTTCATGAGGAGAGGAGCCTAAATGCCTATATCCCTCCAAAGAGAAAGCATCCATAGGAAACTTGAGCCATTGTTATTGTATTGTAGTTCATTTTGTTTCTTTTGTTTCAATGTAAGCCCAAGAGGTATGTTGTAAGAAGTTTGAACTTATTAATACAATTAATGTTGTTTCCCTTTTGTCTAAACAAATTTATATCTTCTAAGTCCTTGAAATAATTTGCATACGCATGTTCATGCATCATAACATAAACACGTTTTCCACAACAGGTTTCCTTATCTTTCTACTGTTTATTTCAGTAAGATGGATATCGAACAAATAGTGAAGGATCTTAAAGCACAGAATGCTCAATTCCAACAAATGTTCCTGGCTCTGGCTAAAGGACAAGAGGACCTGAAGGCCTCATGATCAAAGACAAGAAGAAAAAGACAAAGAAACCAGTGGGTGTCCTGAATATGGGAAGGAGATTCAGAGAACTAGCAAAGTGAGATATAGAATTTGTAACTCCGTCAAATGAGTGGGATACTCAAGAAAAGAATACAAAAGAACGGGACCACAGTCTGGGGTTTGATGAAGAAGAGGCTGACTACACTGAAGAACAATATCCTCTTGCTGATGACAAATATAAACAGTTGGAGGATCGTCTCAACGCCATGGAAACTCAGAGAGTACCTGGTCTGGATTTTGAAGAATTAGGGTTGGTTTCTGGAATGGTCATTCCACCAAAGTTCAAGGTTCCCGCATTTGCTAAATATGATGGAGTTTCATGTCCTAAGTTTCATCTAAGGTCTTATGTCAGGAAGATCCAACCTCACACCGCTGGTAGGAATTTGTGGGTGCATTTCTTCCAGGAAAGTTTATCGGGGACTCAATTGGAATGGTTCTATTAGCTGGAGGGAACCAACATCCGCAACTGGGAGGATTTTCATGCTGCTTTCTACATGAAGTACCAATACAATGCTGACCTTGCTCCAACTCGTACACAACTTTAAAGCATGTTTATGGGTTCCAGTGAGGGCTTCAAAGATTATGCCAAGAAGTGGAGAGATCTCGAGGGAAGAGTCCAGCCTCCTTTGCCTGATAGAGAGCTGGTAGATATGTTCTTGGGTACTTTGTCAGGCCCATTCTTCAAACATCTGATTGAGAGCTCTTCAGCTGGGTCCATTGAGCTAATATTGGCAGGTTTAAGAGTAGAAGCTGGTATCAAGAGTGGTAAGATTCAGAGAGATGCGTATTCAAGTATTGTAAAGAAACCATTCTCTGGGAATAAAGAATTAAGTGTTGCCTACGGTCAAAGGAATCAAAGCAAAGTTGAACGTGTCCAACGGTAGGAGCTGTAATAATCTCCAACCCTGTATCAACTTAACGACAAAACAATTAGCGCAGGAAGTACCTGCCTAGAAGACAGTTCACCCGGCTTAACATATCCTTATCTCAGGTTTTGCCACACTTGTTGAAGTCTAATCTGGTCACTTGGAAGGATCCTCCTCAAAATCCAAACACTACATCTCCCTGTTATAACCCAAATGCTTGGTGTGCTTACCACTCCAACATCCCTGGGCATGATACAAATGATTGTTGGGCTCTGAAGAATGAAGTTCACGATCTTATTGAGGCAAAGGAGATTGAATTTGACCTTCCCGAGACCCCTAATGTGATAATTGCACCAATGCCAAAGCATGGTCAAGGTGTTAATGTCGTTGATGACGACCTATTTGTTTCTTCTGTTGATGAACTAGCTACTCCTCTTCCGATTGTTAAGAAGAATATCTTGCGATCCAATTTATTTCCAGGTTGTGGTGAAGGTTGCCACTTGTGTACGTCTCTACCCAATGGTTTCTTTTTGTTGAATATAAGTGTCCAACGCCTGATGGACAACAAAGAAATTATGTTCGAGAAGACTCTCTCTACAAGAAATTTGTGTGAAAATATATCAATTATTACCATTTCCGACAATCCTCCCAGGGTCTCCTCCAAAAGACCTATCAGGATTACATCCACTCCTAAGGCTGCTCCTTTAATTATCACCTTTCCAGGGACAATATCATATTCCTCCGACAAGGCTGTTCCTTGGAATTATGGAGCTGACGTTTATTATCATGGCATCAAGCAGGACCTCTTGGACATTAAGAATGAAGTTACTGAAGATACTGATCCTAACATCGACAACATTGTTGGGACCAGTAAAATTACCAGAAGCGGAAGGGTTTTCTCTCCTGAAATCTCTCTAAAGACTGTTGCCACTCCTTTGGTTATTCCTGCTAAAACACATGTTGCTCCTGTTACTGAGTCAGCTGAGACTCGGGGCAAAGAAGTATTGGTTGAGCCTGCCCGGACGGAGGCACCCAAAGAAGCCATTCCTGAAGCCTCCAAACGAGAAATGGAGGAAATTTTGAAAATAATATGAAAGAGTGACTATAATGTTGTGAAATAATTGGGGTAGACACCCTCAACAGTTTTAATTCTTGCCTTATTATTATGCTTCGAAGCCCATGCTAAGGCTTTGGTGAAGTCCCTGAAGTCGGCTCATGTGTCGCTAGAGACTTCTGCCGACCAATTCTAGAACTGTGTTGCTAGTCTGACTTCTGACAATGGACTTGGTTTCTCCAATGCTGATTTGACATCTAAAGGAAGAAAGCATAATGATTCCCTGCATGTCTCTATTGAGTGTAGGTGCACTACCCTGGATCATTTTCTAGTTGATATGAGTTTGTTGCTAAATGTTCTACCCAAGGGTGCTCTAGACAGGTTGGACTATGAAGGACTGACTGTGAATCCTAGCAATATTGTGGTGAGAGATTTTGATGGTTCCAAGAGAATGGTACACGGGGAGGTGGACATTCCTATTAAAGTTGGTTCTCAAAATTTTGGCTCCAATTTCTATGTGATTGATATTCGCCTGTCTTACTCTTGTTTGTTGGGATGCCCTTGGATTCATGGGGCCAGTGTTGTCACTTCCACCATGCATCAAATGTTAAAATGTTTTTGTTAATGGAAAGATTTTTACAGTCCATGGCGAAGAAGAGTATATGGCGAGCTATCTGAACTCTTTTTGATATGTCGAGATGGACGGCGAGTTCATTGAGACCCCCTGCCAGAATTTTGAAGAACTTCCTTAGACAATTGTTGTTATCAAAGCTGCCACCGTTGTTCCAGAGATTACCAGACCTCCACTGAAGATGGATTCCCTAAAAGATGTTAGGGTTGTAATCAAATAAGGTGGGTGCACTATTTGGGGCCAACTACCTGACATCCCCTATAAGTCTGACAAATCTGGTTTGGGTTTCACTTCAAGAGCTCAAAAAGTTGTTCGTCGTGCTCGCACCGGAGGACCACCACTACGCATCAGCAACCATGGAGTCAATTTTGTAGAAGACGCTAACAGTGATTGCGACCTGGACAATTGGATCTTCCCTGCTATCGACGGTGGACTCAACAATTAGACGGTTAGAGACTTTGTTCCCATTACTTACATCCAAGAGTAATTGTATTTTTGTTTTTGGGATATGTAATATTTGAACAATTTAAACTCTAAAGCCTTGTGTCTTACCCGAGGCACAATGGTCTATTTGTTAGGGTTATCATTTCACTTTCATATGTCATAAATAAATCATTGGACATTTTGCATACAAATTTTGCGCTCTTTGTCTTTCTTTTCTGCTTTTACTTTATCAAAATAGCTATGCTCTCTTACACATGCCTACATATCAAATTACAGATCCATATCCACTCTGGATCCCATTGATAACGGTTCTACTATTTCCAGTTATGACTTCGAAAATCCGATATACCAAGCTGAAGACAAAGGAGAGAAAGATTGTGAAGTACTAGGAGAACTTGCTAGACTATTATAATAAGAGGAAAGAGCAATACAGCCTTATGAAGAGCCAATCGAGACGGTAAACTTTGGTACTAAAGAGGATAAAAAGGAAGTCAAGATAGGTGCCAACTTGGAGAATAGTGTCAAATAGCAGTTTAATTCAGATGTTACATGACTACATTGAGATCTTCGCCTTGTCATACGAAGAAATGCCGGAGCTGGACACTGATATTATGGTTCATCGTCTACCAACGAAAGAATACTATCCTCCAGTGAAGCAAAAGGTTCGTCGTATGAGTCCTGAGATGTCAGAAAAGATCAAGGTTGAAGTTATGAAACAATTTAACATCGGGTTCTTAGTTGTTACTTCTTATCCATAACGGGTTGCAAACGTAGTATCGGTACCTAAATAGGATGGCAAGGTACGTATGTGTGTGGATTACAGAGATTTGAATAGGGCGAGCCCCAAGGATGACTTTCTGCTTCCCCATATTGATGTTTTGGTTGACAACACTGCACAACATAAGATCTTCTCCTTCATGGACGGTTTCTCCGTGTATAATCAGATTAAAATGGCACCTGAAGATATGGAGAAAACCACTTTCGTCACCCAGTGGGGAACCTTCTACTACAAAGTTATGCCATTTGGGTTGAAGAACGTTGGGGCAACCTATCAGTGTGTTATGGTATCCTTGTTTCACAATATGATCCATCGCGAGATAGAGGTCTATGCGGACAATTGATAGCCAGGTATCAGACTGAATAAGAGCACTTGGATCACTTGCAAAAATTGTTTGAAAGACTAAAGAGGTACAAGTTAAGACTGAATCCGAACTAGTGCACCTTTGGAGTAAGATCTGGTAAGCTATTAGGTTTCGTTGTCAGTGGCAAAGGTATCGAAGTAGTTCCTGCGAAGGTTAGAGCTATTCAAGAGATGCCAGCTCCCTGCACCGAGAAGGAGGTTAGGGGATTCTTAGGACGTCTAAACTATATTTCCATATTCATTTCCCACCAAACCGCTACTTGTGAGCCAATCTTCAAACTACTAAAGAAAGATCAAGTAGTGAAGTGGAATGACGACTGCCAGACTTCCTTTGACAGAATCAAGGAGTATCTTCAAGAACCTCCAATTTTGATGTCTCCGGTCGAAGGAAGACCTCAGATCATGTACTTAACAGTATTAGAAAATTCAATGGGGTGTGTGCTGGGGAAACATGACGAGTCTGGCCAAAAAGAGCACGCAATATACTACTTGAACAAAAAGTTTACCGACTGTGAAACACGATATTCACTGCTCGAGAAAACTTGTTGCGCTCTAGCATGGGCTTCTCGCCGGCTAAGACATTATATGCTGACTCACGCCACTTTATTGATTTCTAAGATGGTCCCCATCAAGTACATCTTCGAGAATCCCGCTCTCTCTAGACAGATAGCTAGATGGAAAATGATTCTAACTGAATACGATATTCAATATACAACACAGAAATCCATCAAAGGAAGTGTATTGGCAGATCATTTGGCCCATCAAGTTGTTAATGACTGTTGTACCCCAAAATTTTCCCTCCCATATTCCTCAAGATTTGTCAAGATTGATCTTTCAAATTGCTCAAAATGGCTCAAGGGTTGTACAATCAAATCACCTCCTAAGGCAGCCAAAATTAGGGTTTTGTTTCTTTCAAGGAATTTGAGGTTCTCAATGATTCAATCAAGTCTCATAGGCCGATATACATTCTCAAGCACATACATGCCAAGTTTCAAGACTCACAGTGCCAATTTGCACAGTCAAAAGCCCCATTTGATCCACAGTCAACTACAAGGGCAAAATAGTCATTTTGCAGTCAAAAGTCAGATTTTTTGTCAACATTCTTATTTTGATTTCACAATCATCATTTTATCAATTCTTGATCATGATTCCACAAGGATAGCTCAAAAATCATCAAGATGCAAAAAGTTACTATTTTTGGACAGTAGAAAAGTCAACTGTATCTTGACCAGGGCATAACTTTTTCATGGTTTATCAGAAAAATCCCATCCAATGCTCATTTTGAAGAGGATGCAATTTCCTACAAATCATCTTCACACTCCAAGTTCAAGAAATTCTCTCACAAAGAGTTACCAAGTTTGACATTATAGGTCAATTTCAAAAGTCAACAAAAGTACACTTTAAATCAAAGGCCATAACTTGATATTGGTAAATCCAAATGACATGGGACCAAAGGAATTGGATAGAGGACTTCAAGAGATTTCCAAAATGTCAACGAACATGGTCATATGATCAAAATTGAGCAAGTTGTGCATTGGAGAAGTTGAGAAATTTTTATGAATTTGCAAAAGTCAACTTTGCTCAAAACACCTTGTTTTTGCTAATGGGCCTCAAATCTCTTCTTGAAACTTCATCCATGACCTATGCACGACCCATCAAGCTTAATTGAATTTATTTTCTTATTTTTATTGATTAATTGGATTTTTAATTAATATTAATTCATTTAATTAATATAAATTGTAGGAAAATGCAAGATTTGATTTTTCAATCAATTTGTGAAGCAAATATGGTCAAGATATGCTGGCAAATTCGAGCACCAAGTCAAAGATACAAAAAATCCAAATTTGGCAACATTTTCCAATCATGAAAAATCAAAAAGATTTGATTTCCAATCAAGGATTTGAACATCAATGCAATGGATATTGGCCCAAGTTTTTGACCTAATTTCATTCTCTTATACATAAGCAAGCAAACCCTGATCAAATGGACGTGAAAAAAGCTGCAGAAAGACCCCATACAATTTCAAGAATTTCCAAGAAAATTGAAAACTGATTTTTGCATTCTAGGAGGATTCAAGGGTTTTTATTGATTCCAATACATAACAGGAGGTTCCAGGGACGTTTTGCAATCCAATTCAAGCACTAAAACTCAAAGAATCAAAGAATACAGAACCACGGTTTCCTTTTCTTATTCAAAATCGTATTGCCTAATTCATGAGCATTTAACATGATTTCTTGATTGTTTTGCATTGCTAGGGACCATATGAAGCTAATGATATGATTTAATTGGATTATAATGCCCTGAATCATAAGATACCATGAACAAAATTCTAGGGTTCTTGAACTTTAAATTGGGGATTTCTAAACCAGGAAAAATTGAGACTATTAAGATACATGACTGAAATCGTGAGGACAAGACGAACAAGAATCACACCTCGCGAAATATTTATATGTACTGAGCTTCTATTCGCTATTTTTTGATGCAATGTTTAGTGGGGGTTAAAAACCCCTGCTATCTGTTTATGTTTTTGCAGGTACAACGAAGAAGATGATGAGGTGTTGATACCTGGTTGGCCGATTTAAATCTTAAGCGCGCTTTTTTTTATTTGGCCAGCATATTAATTGATTTATGTATATTATAATTACTTCTTATTATATTAATAATTATCAAGCGCTGGTGGAGTGGTTGAGTGAGCGTCCAATAAGCATTGGGACCTAGGTTCGAATCCCAGGTCCCCCAAACGTTTATTTGTTATTTTTCTTCAGGCGCTCTTGTGCAAAGCTTGCAAAGGGAGTACCATATGCTTCAGATCTCAGCATGCCAAGTGGCTCCTGGCCAAATCTGAAGGCCAGGATTGAAGGCCTATCATGCTCCCCAATCAACAGGCGTGTAGCTAATCCAGAAAGTCAAACGGACTGCAATATTGTTGGGCCACAAATTGCCAAAGACATCTCCTAACTTGGGCCAACACCCCCCCTGGGTTTATTTTTTTTTCTTCTTCCTTTATATTTATTTATTTAATTGTTTTTACTATTATTAATTATTATTATTTTCACTAACCAAAATAATTAACATTTTCTTAAAAAATTCAGAAAACATAAAAAAACATAATATTTTTATTTATTAAATTTAATTAGTTATTTTTGTAAATAAATACTAACATAATTAATTTAGTTTGTTAATTAGGTTAATTTTAATATTTTGCAATAATTTAAAATCAACATAGAATTAGGGTTCTTGACAATTTTAATCCTTTTGTTTTTATTTCCTTAAAAAATATAAAATCTCAAAAATATTTCTTTTAATTAATTAATTCCTTTTTTATTTAGAACTAATTCTTAAATTCAAAAAATAACAAAAACATCTCTTTCTTTCTCAAAAAAGGGTCAAAACCCTAAAATACTCCCCGATTTAATTTCTCTCGCGCGTATGTTTGTTTTATTACTTTTTTATCCATATTATGTAATTGCTCCGAGGATGTAATAGCTTTAATTAGGACTTTTTATCGCTTTTCTTTATTTCTCGCATTTATTTTTCAAGGGTTGTTTTTGGCGATGTAAATACCCGACGCCTTGTAATTGTTTTGCTTTATTTTCCGCAACTATTAACTGCTAGATGTATGCTAAATAGGCTATGCATGACAAGATCTCTCTGAAATTAAAATCAATCGTAGCTCACCATAACTTGTACAAAGATAACATAACATGAAACCTGACACACTCGCACATGCCATTCCTAGGGTACGCCTCACTTGGTTGCCTCGACGTGGTCATTAAGTATATGGTGTTTTAGAGGTCGCCTTCCTGTCTAAAGATCAAAAAGTTGCCTCGAAACGGTTGCCTCGGATAAAAAATGATCTAGGACATTAGGGTTACCGCTAAAGGCGTCCTACCATTGCTTTGGTGACCACATGTCCCTATAATCGAATTGACCCGAAAACTCCAACGACGGTGCTACCTACTTCTCAATAGTGGGATAGTACTGTCTAAAGGACATTTACACAGCTTAATTTCTTTTGAGTAGGTAGAGGTTCTCAGGTACTTGCTCTTTCAAAACAAAAATACTTTTCGCACTTACACTTTTTCAAACAAAAGTTTTCAAACAAACACTTCGTAACATTCTTGAGGACTGATACAAGAGTTAAATCGAAGTTTTCAAACAAAACTTTTTCAAAACCCACAAACACAAGAAAAGCAAAACATTTTGAAAACATAGTGAGCAAGTACCTAAGAGCCCGTGGATAACCACAGATAGAAAGGGTGATAACACCTTCCCTTTCTATAATCTACCTCCCGAACCGAGAAACATCTCGAAAAGGAATTTTGCTGTGCTTTTGTCCTTTCCTTGTTGAAGAAAATAAAAGACGGTGGTGACTCTTGCTTACTGCGACATTTCGCGAACCAGCATTAAAAAATAGTCAGTTCTATTTCCACCGATCACAGAACTGGCGACTCTGCTGGGGATAATAAGTGAGGTGTGCCTTAGGATTAGATCACTATTGTCTTCAATTGTATGCTTTGTATGCTTTAAAATTTATGGGCTTGCATCGGAGTTTTATAGATCCTAACCCGGATCTGGGGCACCCTTCTTTAGGTAAGTAGCAATAAACTGTGAGGGACCTGTCCGGCGTAGACCGACACGGGTGAAGCAGTAGCTACGTTGGTGTGACACCTTGGTCTGTACCGATATCCCTTGTGTTGGAACGAGGAGAATATGGGTCTTCTAAGGAGTCATTAAGCACCAACTAACCTTAGAACCTTAAATTGACCAACTTGGCCATAGAACAGTAGCAGTATGCTACACTCATTGAGACTAAACTCTCGTGATGGTTCCGACCGCAAGAAAAAGGTTGCCAAACTGGAATTATGACCGATTAAGGGTAGTCAGTGATATTGAGATCCTCTAGAACCCGGTTACTATTTTTAGGACAGGTCTTAACCAACTGAAACTGAAAGAGGGTAGTACCTAAACTTCATGCTGGCCTGAAATCTAAGGGCTCTCTTGTATGACTTGTGTGCCTTTACCATGTTTGCCTTTTGTGAATACTTGTGGTGTGCCTTCATCATAACATCATAACATCATAACATCATCACATCATAACATTGCATACATCCTGCATAAGGACTAACCCATTTCAAGGATCTCAAGGGTTTGTGATGCAGGTCAGGATGAACCAAATGCCTAGCAAGGGGTAAAGGGGATTTATTTTCCTCTAGCCAAGGTTGTCCAGAAATCCAAGCACGATAATTTGAGTCAGGGGCTATGACCCACTCGATATGGTGAGCCTGACTCGTGATGAAGGACTCTCAGCAACATGAAGTTCCTTCAATCAAGCTGCAAAATTCAAATTCTAACAAGTTTCTTTGTTTACCCCGCGAGATCCTTGAAAATATTGCATACATATATCATGCATATCATTGCATTACAGGTACCATTACAGATCACTTATCTTCTTCGCTGTTTATTTCAGCAATCATCATGTCTACTGAACCTTCCATTGAACAAGCTATCAAGGCCCTCCAGGCCCAGAATGCCCAGTTCCAAGAGTTGGTTATGAGCCTAGCCCAGGGTCAACAGGATTTGAAGACTCTGATTCTGAAGGAAAGGAAGAAGAAGAAGAAGAGGACCGTCTTGTTCAACACTGGACGCAGATTTGGGAATGGACTGCAGAATGAGGTTGAGCTGACTACCTCCTCTGTAGGGAAAGACAGCCCACAAGGGAGGAGGGTTCCTAGTCCCGTAGTCTCCGACAACGAGACGAATTATGATGAAGAACAGTACCCTCCTACTGAGGATAGGTACAAACAGTTGGAGGACCGCTTGAGCGCCATGGAGATACAGAATGTGCCCGGGTTGGACTTTGGAGACCTAGGCTTATCCTCTGGGGTGGTGATTCCCCATAAGTTCAAGGCACCTGCTTTTGCCAAATATGACGGAGCCTCCTGCCCAAAGCTGCACCTCCGGTCGTATGTAAGTAAGATCCAACCTTACACTGCTGACAAGAATTTGTGGATCCACTTCTTTTAGGACAATCTTTCAGGGACTCAACTCGAGTGGTTCTATCAGCTGGAAGGGGCCAGTATCCGTACCTGGGAAGATTTGGCTACTGCCGCCTACAAGCAGTATCAGTATAATTCTGACCTCGCTCCTACGCGTACCCAGCTCCAGGGTATGTCACTAGGGACGGGTGAAAGATTTAAAGAGTACGCCCAAAAATGGAGAGACCTTGCCGGAAGGGTGCAGCCACCTTTGACTGACCGTGAACTTGTTGATATGTTTCTGGGGACCCTGTCTGGTCCGTTCTTCAACCATTTGATTGGAAATTCTTCAGCCGGGTTTACAGACCTTATCTTGACTGGTGAGAGAATTGAAGCTGGTATCAAGTCTGGAAAGATATAGAAAGGTTCCTCCTCGAGCACTGAGAAGAAGCCGTTCAAGAAGGAACCTAGTGTTGTCTATGGTTCAAGGAGACAGAATAGACCAGAACACCGCCAAGCTGTCAATGCAGTGGTTATTTCAAAGCCTGCTGCTGCTCCTCAGCATCACAACCAGTAAAGGGGTGAAAGACCTAGAAGGCAGTTCACTCGCCTCAGTATGACCTTGTCCCAGATATTGCCGCAGTTACTGACAACCAATCTGGTGACTCTGAAAGAAGCTACGAAGATCGTGAATACAACATCCCCAAAGTACAATCCTAACGCCCGCTGTGCTTATCACTCTGACAGCCCGGGGCATAATACAGATGATTGTTGGGCTCTGAAGAATAATGTTCAGGACCTAATCGATGCTAAGGAGATAGAGTTCGAGGCGCCCGAAAGGCCCAATGTTGTGACTGCTCCCATACCCAAGCATGGAGTAAATGCTGTGGTGGAAGACCTGTTTGTAGCCACTGTGAATGATATTGTTACTCCGCTATTGACCGTCAAGAGGAACCTGTTGCTATCCGATTTATTTCCGGGATGTAGTGAAGGTTGTCGTCCGTGTTCCGTTTCACCTACTGGTTGCCCATTTTTGAAGTCAGGCATCCAAGACCTGATGGATAACAAAGAAATCCTGTTCGATAAGATTGTTGTTCCTGCTACCCCTACTGAAGAAGTGTCCATTGTTACTATTTTCAACAATTCTCCCAAGGCTCCCTCGAGGAAGCCTGTCAAAATTATGCTTGTTCAGAAGATTGCACCCATAATCA
Source organism: Vicia faba (assembly GCA_948472305.1). Lineage (NCBI taxonomy): Eukaryota > Viridiplantae > Streptophyta > Magnoliopsida > Fabales > Fabaceae > Vicia > Vicia faba. Next base: position 862,830,487 of record OX451740.1, read on the forward strand.
TCACTGTTCCGGGGCCTATTCCATATACATCCAACAAAGTTGTCCCTTGGAATTATGGGGCAGATGTTTATGTGCTTGGGGTTAAGCAAGAGTCTGATACTAGTACTGGCGTCAGCAACATCACCGGGCCTGCTAAAGTCACCCGCAGTGGTAGAATTTTCTCACCAGATATTGCGCTACCAACTATCCAGAGACCTGTTGTCATTTCACCTGCAAGTGTACCTACTTCCCTTCCTGATCAAGTTCCTATTTCTACCCCTGTTGCCGAGTCATCTGATACTCGGGGCAAAGGGATCGCCACAGATATGCCTGCCCAGACGGAGGCACCGAAGACCATCAATGTTGAAGCTTCCAAACAGGAGATGGAAGAGATTCTTAAGATTATCAAGAAGAGTGATTATAATGTAGTTGAGCAGCTGGGGCAAACCCCCTCCAAGATTTCTATGCTATCACTGTTGTTGTGTTCAGAGGCCCATGCCAAGGCTCTGATTACCTTCTTGAAGACTGCCCACGTGCCACAGGAGACGTCGACTGATCAGTTTACCGATTGTGTGGCTAATTTAACTGCTGATAATGGTCTGGGTTTCTCCGACGCTGATCTGACTGCCAAAGCGAAGAATCATAATGATGCCCTGCATGTCTCCATCGAATGTAGGGGCACTACTCTTGCGCATGTGTTGGTTGACACTGGTTCCTCATTGAACGTCTTACCCAAGAAAGTTCTAGACAGGTTGGATTGCGAGGGTTTGGAGCTAAAGCCAAGTAACATTGTTTTCCGGGCCTTTGACGGGTCTAAGAGAATGGTGCATGGCGAAGTCGATATTCCAATTAGAGTTGGTTCCCAGGTCTTCGATTCTACATTCTACGGGATGGACATTCGGCCATCCTATTCTTGTTTGCTGGGTCGTCCATGGATCCATAAGGTTGGAGCTGTGACCTCCATACTACATCAGAAGCTGGAATACCCGGTCAGAGGGAAGATTGTGACAGTTCAAGGGGAGGAAGAGTATATGGTCAGTCACCTTAACTCGTTCCGGTACATAGAGATGGATGGGCAGTTCATTGAGACCCCCTGTCAACACTTTGAAGAGGTCCCTCAGACATTGGCATCAGCAGAGACCGTGATTGAAGGTTCTCCTTTGAAGATGGCTTCCTTAAGGGATGCCCGGGCTGTTATTGAGAAGGGTGAGTATGCAAACTGGGGCCGACTTCCTGATTTCACTCAGAAGACTGACAAATTTGGCTTGGGTTTCACTACAGAAGCTCAGAAGGCTGTTCGTAGGGCGAGGATTGGAAGACCTCCTGTGTTTATCAGCAACTCGGGAGTAAATGCCATTAAAGATGACGTGGAGGAATCGGAATTCGACAGCTGGATCTACCCAACGACCAACGGTGGACCAAACAACTGGACAGCGAAAGACTTTGTCCCTATTACTTTTGTGACTCAGTAATGAACTCTTTTGTTTCGAATTTGTAACAAACAATATGGTGAAACTTTATGGCCCGGTGTCTTACCCGGGGCATCGTGGCTTCATTTATGAGGGCTTTTGTGTGTCATTTTCATATATCATTAATAAAAGCATTGGACGTTTTTTGCATTTCAAATCTTGCGCTCCTTGTCTTTCTTTATCATATATTGCGAAACAGCTATTTACACACACTCACATATACAGGTCTCAATCCACTCTGGATCTCACTGGTAACGACTCTGCTACTGCCAGTTATGACTTTGAAAATCCGATCAACTTAGCCGAAGAAGAAGGCGAAGATGATTGCGAAGTGCCTGGTGAGCTTGCAAGACTGCTACTCCAGGAAGAGAGGGCCATTCAGCCACATGAAGAGCCAATAGAAACAGTGAATCTGGGTACTGAGACAGACAAAAAGGAAGTCAAGATCGGTGCAAACCTGGAGCTCAGTGTGAAACAACGGTTGATTCAGATGCTGCATGACTACGTGGAAATCTTTTCCTGGTCCTACGAAGATATGCCTGGGTTGGATACCGATATTGTGGTTCATCACCTGCCCACCAAGGAAGACTGCCCTCCGGTAAAACAGAAGGTTCGCCGTATACGTCCAGAGATGTCCGAGAAAATCAAGGCTGAGGTTATGAAACAATTTGACGCCGGTTTTCTAAAAGTAACTTCTTACTCTCAGTGGGTTGCCAATGTGGTTCCGGTACCGAAGAAAGATGATAAGGTCCGAATGTGTGTTGACTACAGGGATTTGAACAGGGCGAGCCCTAAGGATGACTTCCCTCTGCCTCACATCGACGTCCTGGTTGACAACACTGCTCAGCATAAGGTATTCTCCTTCATGGACGGTTTCTCCGGTTATAATCAAATCAAGATGGCTCCCGAGGACATGGAGAAGACCACTTTCGTTACTCAATGGGGCACCTTTTGTTACAAGGTCATGCCGTTTGGATTGAAAAATGCTGGGGCAACGTATCAGCGTGTCATGGTTGCTCTGTTTCATGATATGATCCATCATGAGATTGAAGTATATGTCAACGATATGATTGCAAGGTCCCAAACTGAGGAGGAACACCTTGACCATCTGCAGAAGCTGTTTGACTGGTTGAAACTGTACAAGCTGAGACTAAACCCGAACAAGTGCACCTTCGGGGTGAGATCTGGAAAACTACTAGGCTTCGTCGTAAGCGACAAAGGTATTCAAGTGGACCCTGCCAAAGTGAAATCCATACAAGAGATTCCAGTTCCCAAGACAGAGAAAGAAGTCAGAGGCTTTCTAGGACGGTTGAACTACATTGCCCGATTCATCTCGCACCTAACCGCTACTTGTGAACCAATCTTCAAGCTACTGAAGAAAGATCAAGTAGTACGTTGGAACGATGAATGTCAGGCTGCTTTTGAAAGAATCAAAGAGTATCTCCAAGAGCCACCCATTCTTATGCCACCGGTTGAAGGGAGACCTCTAATCTTATACTTGACAGTACTGGACAACTCAATGGGATGTGTGATGGGGCAGAATGACGAGTCTGGCCGAAAAGAGCATGTTATTTATTACCTTAGCAAAAAGTTTACCGACTGTGAGACCCGATACTCACTGCTCGAGAAAACTTGCTGCGCTTTGGTATGGGCTGCTCGCCGGCTAAGACAGTATATGTTGACTCACACTACTCTATTGATTTCAAAAATGGACCTAATCAAGTATATCTTCGAAAAGCCTGCCTTGTCCGGAAGAATAGAAAGATGGCAGATGATCTTGACTGAATATGACATCCAGTACACGACTCAAAAAGCAATCAAGGGAAGTGTATTGGCAGACCATTTGGCACATCAGGCAATGGATGATTACCAGTCGATGGACTTTGAATTTCCAGATGAGAATATCATGGTAGTAACTGATTGCGAGATACCTGGATCGGATGAAGGACCTGAGGAAGGATCCCAATGGTCTATGCACTTTGATGGAGCCTCAAACGCTTTGGGTAATGGTATTGGCGCTGTGATCATATCCCCTAAATGCTCTCATACTCTGCTCACCGCTCGACTTTGTTTCAACTGTACCAACAACATGGCGGAGTATGAAGCATGCATCATGGGTCTTCGAGCTGCAATTGACCTAAGGATCAAGTTTCTGAGTGTCTTCGGAGATTCCGCTCTCGTGATCAATCAGATCAAAGGCGAGTGGGATACGAAACACCCAAATCTTATTCCTTACAAGGAGTATGTGTTGACATTGCTTCCCCATTTCGAGAAAGTAACCTTTGAACACTTCCCAAGAGAGGAGAATCAGTTGGCGGACGCGTTAGCTACGATGTCTTCTATGTTCAAAGTCAAGTGGGACAACGAGGCTCCCCAGATCATTATTTGGAAATTGGATGAACCTGCATATTATTGTGATCTCGAGACCGAAGAGGTAACAGAAAAGCCTTGGTATCATGAAGTAAAGAGGTACTTGGAAGCTCAAGAATACCCCGAGGGTGCATCCGTTAATGACAAGAAGTTTCTGAGAAGGTTCGCGGCAAAGTTCTTCCTCAGCAATGACATTCTTTACAAACGAAACCATGATTCAACCTTACTACGTTGTGTGGATAAGACTGAAGCAGAAAGGATCATGGCAGAGCTGCATGAAGGTACCTTCGGAACTCACTCCAGTGGACACACCATGGCAAAGAAAATCCTTCGGGCAGGATATTACTGGTCCACAATGGAAGCCGACTGTTATCAACATTCTCGGACGTGTCACAAGTGCCAGGTCTATGCTGACAAAGTGCACATTCCTCCAGTTCCTTTGAACATCTTGACAGCACCTTGGCCTTTTGCAATGTGGGGCATTGATATGATCGGCGAGATCAGACCTACGGCATCCAACGGGCATCGCTTTATCCTGGTAGCGATTGATTACTTCACAAAGTGGGTTGAAGCAGCTTCATTTGCTACCGTAACTAAGAACATCGTGGCACGGTTCATTCGGAACAACCTGATCTGTCGATACGGTGTACCAGAGAGGATCATTACGGATAATGGTACCAATCTTAACAATAAGATGATCACTGAGCTCTGTGAGCAATTCAAGATACAGCACCACAACTCTTCTCCTTACCGGCCGAAGATGAATGGGGCTGTAGAAGCGGCTAATAAGAACATCAAGAAGATTGTGCAGAAGATGACAATGACCTACAAAGATTGGCATGAGATGTTACCATTGGCTCTTCATGGGTATCGTACCTCAGCATGAACGTCAACAGGGGCAACACCTTATTCCTTGGTATACGGCATGGAGGCAGTCTTGCCCATTGAAGTACAGATACCCTCTCTCCGGATCATGAAGGATGCGGGTTTAGGTGAAGATGACTGCATCCAGACCCGGCTTGATCAAATAAACCTAATCGATGAAAAGAGACTCACTGCTATTTGTCATGGTCAGACATACCAAAAACGGATGATCAAGGCATTTAACAAGAAAGTCAGACGACAAGAGTATCAAGTCGGAGATCTGGTAATCAAACGCATTATTCTACCTCAAGGTGATCCCAGGGGAAAATGGACCCCTACGTACGAAGGGCCATTTGTGGTTAAGAACATCTTCTTAGGAGGAGCAATGATTCTAACTACCATGGATGGTGACGACCTTCCTCACCCCGCCAATGCAGACATAGTAAAAAGATACTACGCATGATTAAAGACCCGCTAGGTCGACTGGCCTAGGCAAAAATAAGGGATGAAAATAAAAAAAATCTGTACACCCGGCAAGTCGAAAACCTGAAAAGGCGGCTTGGGCAAAAATGGGTATCCCGGTGGACTGAAAACCCGAAAGGGAGGTCCAGGCAAAAGTTAGGGATAAGCGTAATACTATGTCTCATTGGATCACCCTGCATCCAGACTTCGGTATCGACCATCAGGCTCAGACGGCACCAATCAATCAGATTCCTCTTCAACTAAGCAGCAAAGTGATGAGACGCTTGAAGACATAAAGGCGATAGCAGAGTTGGAACCCAGTGGGATTTTTCACATAGCTGCTTTGTTTTCTTTTCACAAATTGTATAAATTCTGTTTGTTCAGCGGCGTTCTCTTACTAAGATGTCAGCCTCTTGTACAAAAACGCCTATTTACAGGCAAATTTCAAAATCAATACAAATTCATTTTTCAGACAAATTGCAAATTGTTTTTTTTTCTTTATCTGTTTTGTTTGCAAAGAACGTCCAATGTTCATTTTTGATATATGCATTTGACATTAATTGCTGATCACAAATATTTGCATGCGAAACAAAGAACTAAGTACGGGTGACATCGGAAGTAGGGGCAATAAGAATTGTCTAAGCGATCTAGTTGCTCTGTCCACCAAGGTACCAAGGTAAGTTCGGCTGAAGAATGTAACCAGGATACCGTCACTCCCCAAGAATAAAATAATAATAGTAGCTCTCCCCACTGAGACTTGCAACTATGAACAAATCAGCAATACTCTCCCCAAGCAGAGTTGGTCTACCATCAGTCCTGGAAAAGTTGGGTATCCCCAGTAGATCTTAATATTCCCCATCGGAGTATACAGATATTCCTCAGCAAGCATCCCTGGCAGTCTTAATATTCCTCAACGAAATATAAGATTGTTCCCCGGAGGAATACAAGATACCCCCAGTGGAGCCATTTCACAGCGCAGTCTAAAAAAGCTTCCTCGCCAGAGTTAAATCATCTTCCCCAGTAGATTCTGGAAGCTTGTCCCCTGCAGAGTACAAATGTATCTCCCCAGCCAGATTCTGAAGGTTATTCCCAAAAGAGTCTAACTGGGTTATCCTCAGCAAGTTGCAATTGAAAGATCCTCCCCAGCGAAGTTCTTTCTATCCCCAGCGGAGTTCATCGTCAAGATCCCCCAACAGAGCCTATCAACGGAGTCCCCGGTGGAGTTATCGTTAAAATCTCAGCGAAGCATCTCTTCCCACGGAGTATTTCCCCGCAGAGTAATCTCTTCACCAGGTTTATTCCCCAACGGAGTCATCCTCTCCTACCGGTTTATTCTGGCAATCATCTTCGTTCATCATCCCCAGCAGAAACGAAGACTCAACACTATTCTCCAACAGCTCCGGGATTTATTTTCCCAGACGGAAATACATTCATAAACATTTCACATCTTCATACATTGTGACATGCATACGCATCATACAACATAAATATCATTTGCTTTGAGAACATCATGGCATCATGCATCATGACATTGCATGCAACTAACGTTTTGCCTTTTCAGGAAAAGGTCAATCAAAAGATGATTACCATCAACCTTTGCAAGTTCCAGATCAACACCTGTAACAGGCCAGGAAATATCTGTGGACTATTGATTGTAGATCTATACCTGTAACTAGCCAGGAAAGTTATCTACGTGAAGAGATTGAAGATCAACACCTGTAACAGGCCAGGAAACTATCTTTCTTTCTCAGGTCAGAGATTAATACCTGAAACCAGCCAGGACAACTATCTCATCGGCCAACCTTTTTTAAGTTCCAGATCAACACCTGTAACTAGCCAGGAAATATCTGTGGACGACTGATTATAGGTTAAACACCTGAAACCAGACAGGAAAACCACCTATATGAAGAGATTGAAGATTAACACCTGAAACCAGCTAGGAAACTATCTTTCTTTCTCCGGTCAGAGATTAACACCTGAAACCAGCCAAGACAACTATCTCCTTGACCACCCTTTCTTAAGTCCCAGATCAACACCTGTAACAGGCCAGGAAATATCTGTGGACTATTGATTGTAGATCTATACCTGTAACTAGCTAGGAAAGTTATCTACGTGAAGAGATTGAAGATCAATACTTGTAACAAGCCAGGAAGACTATCTTTCTTTCTCAGGTCAGAGATCAATACCTGAAACCAGACAGGACAACTATCTCCTCGACCAACCTCTCTTAAGTTCCAGATCAACACCTGTAACAGGCCAGGAAATATCTGTGGACTATTGATTGTAGATCTATACCTGTAACTAGCCAGGAAAGTTATCTACGTGAAGATATTGAAGATCAATACCTGTAACAAGCCAGGAAGACTATCTTTCTTTCTCAGGTCAGAGATCAATACCTGAAACCAGACAGGACAACTATCTCATCGGCCAACCTTTTTCAAGTTCCGTATCAATACCTGTAACAAGCCAAGAAAAATATGTGGACGACAGATTGTAGATTAATACCTGAAACCAGACAGGACAACTATCTACTCGACCATCATGAAGCAACCCTACACCGGTTCCTTCTCTCTTTCAGATGCAGTTTTATACGAACTCATCATCAGGAAACCCTACACAGGTTCATTCTTTCAACTTACAAAGTTACAATTCTACCAAACTACAGGTATGCAATTTCTCGCTAAGGAATCTCTTATGCGATCGACACCCCTGGATGGCATCTTTAAGCCCATCTCCACGACTATCTATTACATTTCCAGATGGCATCTATAAGCCCATCCTCCTATCCACCAATCTCCAAATGGCATCTGTAAGCCCATTCCCAACATCACATTGCTGATACTACACCATGCGAGTGCAAATTTCTGGGCACTTTAGTGTTCAATCATCTTCCACCTTCGGATCACGAAAGGCACGCAAGCCAATATAAATCCTCAGGTTTAAGAAGATTGAACAGGGGCAACTGTTGTACCCCAAAATTTGCCCTCCCATATTCCTCAAGATTTGTCAAGATTGATCTTTCAAATTGCTCAAAATGGCTCAAGAGTTGTACAGTCAAATCACCTCCTAAGGCAGCCAAAATTAGGGTTTTGTTTCTTTCAAGGAATTTGAGGTTCTCAATGATTCAATGAAGTCTCGTAGGCCTATATACATTCTCAAGCACCTACATGCCAAGTTTCAAGACTCACAGTGCCAATTTGCACAGTCAAAAGCCCCATTTGATCCACAGTCAACTACAAGGGCAAAATGGTCATTTTGCAGTCAAAAGTCAGATTTTTTGTCAACATTATTATTTTGAGTTCACAATCATCATTTGATCAAGTCTTGATCATGATTCCACAAGGATAGCTCAAAAATCATCAAGATTCAAAAAGTTACTATTTTTAGACAGCAGAAAAGTCAACTGTATCTTGACCAGGGCATAACTTTTTCATGGTTTATCAAAAAAATCCCATCCAATGCTCATTTTGAAGAGGATGAAATTTCCTACAATTCATATTCACACTCCAAGTTCAATAAATGCTCTCACAAAGAGTTTCCAAGTTTGACATTATAGGTCAATTTCAAAAGTTAACAAAAGTACACTTTAAATCAAAGGCCATAACTTGAGATTGGTAAATCCAAATGACATGGGACCAAAGGCATTGGTTAGAGGACTTCAAGGGCTTTCCAAAATGTCAACGAACATGGTCATATGATCAAAATTGAGCAAGTTGTGCATTGGAGAAGTTGGGAAATTTTTATGAATTTGCAAAAGTCAACTTTGCTCAAAACACCTTGTTTTTGCTAATGGGCCTCAAATCTCTTCTTGAAACTTCATCTATGACCTATGCACGACCCATCAAGCTTAATTGAATTTTTTTTCTTATTTTTGTTGATTAATTGGATTTTTAATTAATATTAATTCATTTAATTAATATAAATTGTAGGAAAATGCAAGATTTGATTTTTCAATCAATTTGTGAAGCAAATATGGTCAAGATATGCTGGCAAATTCGAGCACCAAATCAAAGATACAAAAAATCCAAATTTGGCAACATTTTCCAATCATGAAAAATCAAAAAGATTTGATTTCCAATCAAGGATTTAAACATCAATGCAATGGATATTGGCCCAAGTTTTTGACCTAATTTCATTCTCTTATACATAAGCAAGCAAACCCTGATCAAATGGACGTGAAAAAAGCTGCAGAAAGACCCCATACAATTTCAAGAATTTCCAAGAAAATTGAAAACTGATTTTTGCATTCTAGGAGGATTCAAGGGTTTTTATTGATTCCAATACATAGCAGGAGGTTCCAGGGACGTTTTGCAATCCAATTCAAGCACTAAAACTAAAGGAATCAAAGAATACAGAACCACGATTTGCTTTTCTTATTCAAAATCGTATTGCCTAATTCATGAGCATTTAACATGATTTCTTGATTGTTTTGCATTGCTAGGGACCATACGAAGCTAATGGTATGATTTAATTGGATTATAATACCCTGAATCATAAGATACCATGAACAAAATTCTAGGGTTCTTGAACTTTAAATTGGGGATTTCTAAACCAGGAAAAATTGAGACTATTAAGATACAAGACTGAATTCGTGAGGACAAGACGAACAAGAATCACACCTCGCGAAATATTTATATGTACTGAGCTTCTATTCGCTATTTTTCGTTGCAATGTTTAGTGGGGGTTAAAAACCCCTACTATCGGTTTATGTTTTTGCAGGTACAACGAAGAAGATGATGAGGTGTTGATACCTGGTTGGCCGGTTTAAATCTTAAGCGCGCTTTTTTTTATTTGGCCAGCATATTAATTGATTTATGTATATTATAATTACTTCTTATTATATTAACAATTATCAAGCGCTGGTGGAGTGGTTGAGTGAGCGTCCAATAAGCATTGGGACCTGGGTTCGAATCCCAGGTCCCCCAAACGTTTATTTGTTATTTTTCTTCAGGCGCTCTTGTGCAAAGCTTGCAAAGGGAGTCTACTATATGCTTCAGATCTCAGCATGCCAAGTGGCTCCTGGCCAAATCTGAAGGCCAGGATTGAAGGCCTATCATGCTCCCCAGTCAACAGGCGTGTAGCTAATCCAGAAAGTCAAACGGACTGCAATATTGTTGGGCCACAAATTGCCAAAGACATCTCCTAACTTGGGCCAACACCCCCCCCCCCCTGGGTTTATTTTTTTTTCTTCTTCCTTTATATTTATTTATTTAATTGTTTTTACTATTATTAATTATTATTATTTTCACTAACCAAAATAATTAACATTTTCTTAAAAAATTCAGAAAACATAAAAAAACATAATATTTTTATTTATTAAATTTAATTAGTTATTTTTGTAAATAAATACTAACATAATTAATTTAGTTTGTTAATTAGGTTAATTTTAATATTTTGCAATAATTTAAAATCAACATAGAATTAGGGTTCTTGACAATTTTAATCCTTTTGTTTTTATTTCCTTAAAAAATATAAAATCTCAAAAATATTTCTTTTAATTAATTAATTCCTTTTTTATTTAGAACTAATTCTTAAATTCAAAAAATAACAAAAACATATCTTTCTTTCTCAAAAAAGGGTCAAAACCCTAAAAAACTCACCGATTTAATTTCTCTCGCGCGTATGTTTGTTTTATTAGTTTTTTATCCATATTATGTAATTGCTCCGAGGATGTAATAGCTTTAATTAGGACTTTTTATCGCTTTTCTTTATTTCTCGCATTTATTTTTCAAGGGTTGTTTTTGACGATGTAAATACCCGACGCCTTGTAATAGTTTAGCTTTATTTTCCGCAACTATTAACTGCTAGATGTATGCTAAATAGGCTATGCATGACAAGATCTCTCTGAAATTAAAATCAATTGTAGCTCACCATAACTTGTACAAAGATAACATAACATGAAACCTGACACACTCGCACATGCCATTCCTAGGGTACGCCTCACTTGGTTGCCTCGACGTGGTCATTAAGTATATGGTGTTTTAGAGGTCGCCTTCCTGTCTAAAGATCAAAAAGTTGCCTCGAAACGGTTGCCTCGGATAAAAAATGATCTAGGACATTAGGGTTACCGCTAAAGGCGTCCTACCATTGCTTTGGTGACCACATGTCCCTATAATCGAATTGACCCGAAAACTCCAACGACAGTGCTACCTACTTCTCAATAGTGGGATAGTACTGTCTAAAGGACATTTACACAACTTAATTTCTTTTGTGTAGGTATAGGTTCTCAGGTACTTGCTCTTTCAAAACAAAAATACTTTTCGCACTTACACTTTTTCAAACAAAAGTTTTCAAACAAACACTTCATAACACTCTTGAGGACTGATACAAGAGTTAAATCGAAGTTTTCAAACAAAACTTTTTCAAAACCCACAAACACAAGAAAAGAAAAACATTTTGAAAACATAGTGAGCAAGTACCTAAGAGCCTGTGGATAACCACGGATAGAAAGGGTGCTAACACCTTCCCTTTCTATAATCTACCTCCCGAACCGAGAAACATCTCGAAAAGGAATTTTGTTGTGCTTTTGTCCTTTCCTTGTTGGAGAAAATAAAAGACGGTGGCGACTCTTGCTTACCGCGACATTTCGCGAACCAGCATTAAAAAATAGTCAGTTTTATTTCCATCGATCACAATGACTATCAATCTATGAACTTTGACTTCCCAGATGAGAATATCATGTTAACAACTGACTATGCAAACCCTAGACCGTATGGCAGACCTGAAGACGGATCCTAATGGACTATGTTTTTTGACGGATCTTCCAACGCACTTGGAAATGGAATCGGTGTTGTGATCATATCTCCCGAAGGATGTCATACTCCTTTCATTGCCAGGCTATGTTTCAACTGTACCAACAATATGGCTGAATATGAAGCATGCATTATGGGTCTCAAGGCTGCTATTGACTTGAGAATCAAATTCTTAAGTGTATTTGGAAACTCGGACCTAGTAATTAGTCAAATCAGAGGAGAATGGGACACGAAGCATCCTAATTTCATCCCTTACCGAGAGCATGTGTTGAAACTAATTCCACACTTTGAAGAAGTCACCTTTGAACATTGTCCACGAGAGGAAAATCAGTTAGTAGACACGCTAGCTATTATGTCATCCATGTTTAAAGTCTAATGGGATAATGAATCTCCTCAGATCACTATTGAGATATTGGACGAACCAGCATACTGTTATGAGGTTGATACTGGAGAAGTAGTGGACAAACCTTGGTTCCACAAAGTGAAAAGATACCTCAAAGCCCAAGAGTATCCTGAGGGAGCTTCCGTTAATGATAAGAAGTTCCTAAAAGATTCTCTGTCAAGTTTTTCCTCAGTAATGGAATCCTCTACAAGAGCAACCACGATTCTCCTTTGCTTCGGTGTGTAGATGAGAGTGAAGCAGGGAAGATTATGGAAGATATGCACGAAGGTACCTTTGGCACCCATTCTAGTGGGCACATAATGGCTAAGAAGATTCTGAGGGCAGGGTATTACTGGTCCACTATGGCAGCATACTATTATCGGTATTCCCGAACTTGTCACAAGTGTTAGATCTATACTGATAAAGTACATGTTCCTCCGGTTCCCTTGAACATCTTGACTGCTCCCTGGCCTTTCGTAATGTGGGGCATTGATATGATCGGAGAGATTAAACCTACCGCTTCTAATGGGAACCGCTTCATCCTGGTTGCCATTGATTATTTCACAAAGTGGGTCGAGGCAGCTTCATTTGCTTCTGTTACCAAGAACGTCGTGGCCCGGTTCATCAGACATAACCTTATTTGTTGGTATGGTATTCCATAAAGAATCATCACAGATAATGGTACCAATCTTAATAATACTATAATTACCAAGCTCTGCACCCAATTCAAGATTCAGCATAATAACTCTTCTCCTTATCGGCCGAAGATGAATGGCGCTGTAGAGGCCACCAATAAAAACATCAATAAGATCATACAGAAGATGACGGTGACATACAAAGACTAGAACGAGGTGTTACGGTTCTCTCTTCACAATTCTATACCTAAGTACGCACGTCAACGGGGGCAACTCCTTTCTCTCTGGTATATGGTATGGAAGTTGTCCTACCTATCGAAGTCCAGATCCCTTCCTTGAGAATCATGAAGGATGCAGGTTTGAATGAAGACGAATGGTTTCAGACTCGACTTGACCAATTGAACATGATTGACGAGAAAAGGCTCGCGGCTATTTGTCATGGTCAGATGTACCAGAAACGTATGACCAAAGCTTTCAACAAGAAAGTCAGACGTCAAGAATATAAAGTTGGAGACCTAGTAATCAAGCGCATTATCCTACCACAAGGTGATCCCAGGGGAAAATGGATTCCCACATACGAAGGACCATTTGTGGTAAAGAACATATTTTCTGGTGGAGCCATGATATGCACCACTATGGACAGTGACGACCTTCCATATCCTGTAAATGCAGACATAGTTAAAAGATACTACGCATAAACAGAGACCCTCTAGGTTGATTGGCCTAGGAAAAAATAAGGGCATCACGGCGAACCAAAAGGGTTTGGGCAAAAGTTAGGGATATATATGAGAAATTTGTCACTCGGCAAGTCGAAAACCTGAAAAGGTGGCTTAGGCAAAAAAGGATATCCTGGTGGACTGAAACCCCAAAAGGGCAGTCCAGGAAAAAGTTAGGGATTAAAAGCATACAACTATGTCCCGTTGGATCACCTCACAAGTCAAATTCAATATCAATTGTCACATTCAAATGGTACTAATCAATTTAGTGAGTTTCGGTCAAGTAGCAAAGGGATGAGACGCTCAAAGATATAAAGGCAATAGAAGAATGGGAACCCAATGGGATCATTTCACATATCTGTTTTTCTTTGTATACTGCTTTGTATAGCTTTCATTCTTACAACAAAATTCTCTTATTAGGATGTTTGTCTCCTTGTACAAAGACGCATGTTATAGGCTGACTTCTTCAGATTAATACAAAAGCTATCTATTTGAAAATGCATAAACTATTTGTTCTTATTTTTCTGTTTTGTTTTGCAATAATGTCCAGTAATTATTTTAAACATATGAATTTGAATATAATCACCATTTACAAATACACACATAAACACATAAAGACATTTATTAATGGCTTTAAGAAACGGGACAATGTCTAAAAATCCATCTACAAATCCTCGCAGATACATCCCACAATAGATACAGAGACAGAGACGTCCTCCCGTGAAGTCACTGCCATATGTTTAGCATACAACCTATTGATGACAGAGATTCTGATACCCCCCCCCCCACAGAGCAAGAGTCTCCAATCATCTCCCCAGCATCTTGAAGAATTTCATAACATGGTTCCCCAACAGGGATTCATAAATATCCCCAAGCAGTTTACAGAGTTTTCTTTCCCCAGTAGAGTTTATTTCTCTAGCCACAGAAGTCCATCTCCCAGCAATTTAATTCCAACAAATAATGAAGAATCACATTCTTCATCCCCAGCTGAGCTAGTCTTAAAATAGAGCCGTGCAGATTTCTCCCTAAAGAAAATACCTCCCCAGCAGGTCATCAAAACATTCTCTTCAATAGGTTTTATTTTCCCAACAAACTACAGATTCCCCAGCTTGAGTTTGCCCCTCAAACTATTACAAATCAAGGGACCGCAGCCCCTAATCCCCAGTTGAAGTCGCCAACAGAGTCGTTACTATCCCTGAAAGTGAATTGCTGCAAAACCTGGAATCTGACCAAATAACAATTAATCCCTAACAGGTTGTTAACTTCCATTCTCTCAAATCAAGAGATAACTCCCCAATGGAGCAACGAATAACTAAAATTCCTGAACTCTTTTCCCAAAGCAGAAATCAACACTCTCCATAGAGTTTCCCTCAAGCAAAATCAACGTCCCCCAGCGGATTTCTCCTCAAACAACAAAACAAGAATCCCTAATGGAAACATTCTAAACAAGTAATGAAGAATCACATTCTTCATCCCCAGCAGCAGTCAAGGATTTATTTTCCCTCATTTCAATGATGCTACAGCGAACAACTGATCAGTTCATATATTGCATTCATACATTACTTTACAAACATCATAGCATATGCATACAAAATACATATAGCACAATATCTTTTATTTTGAGAACATCATTACACAATGTATGTCATGCATCATGACATTGCATATAGCTAATTCTTTACCTTTTTAGGAAAGATCAATAAACAAATATGATTATCAATTTTCAACAAGTTCCAGATTAACACTTGAAACAAGACAGGACAACCATCTGCGAACAACTGATTATAGATTAATACTTGAAACAAGACAGGATAACTATCTACATGAGTAGATTGAAGATTAACTCCTGAAACAAGATGGGGAAACTATCTTTCTTTCTCTAAGGTCAGAGACTAATTCCTGAAACCAGTCAGGGCAACTATCTCTACGACCAACAAAAAGAAGGTTCCAGATTAATACCTGAAACATGACAGGACAACTATCTATGAACAACGGATTATAGATTAACACCCGAAACAAGACAGGACAACTATCTAGATGAGAAGATTGAAGATTAACTCCCGAAACAAGACGGGGAAACTATCTTTCTTTCTCTCTGGTTAGGTAAAGATCAATTCCCAAAACATAACGGGTCGACTAACTTTATCACCAATGACATGGGCTTACTAAGGGATTACTACTATATCAAGGGAAGTTGTTTCTAACTCTTGCTTTTTGTCTAAGATTGAACCCAAGAATGTAAAGGAAGCCTAAACTGATGAACTATGGATCAATGCCATGCAAGAAGAATTGAGTTAGTTCAAGAGGAATGAAGTTTTGGATTTAGTTCCTAGTCCTAGTGGAACAAATGTCATTGGTACAAGGTGGGTGTACAAGAACAAAATTGATGAAATTGGAATTATCACCAGAAATAAGGCAAGACTTGTGGCACAAGGCTACAATCAGATTAAAGGGATATATTTTGATGAGACTTTTGATCCAGTTGCTAGACTTGAATCCATCAAACTACAATTAGGAATGGTTTGTTTGTTGAAGTTTAAGCTATTTCAAATGGATGTGAAAAGTTCCTTTCTGAATGGGTACTTACATGATGAGGTTTATGTTGAACAACCTAAGGGTTTCATTGATCCTACTTATTTAGATCATGTGTTCAAGCTAAACAAAGCTCTCTATGGATTTAAGCAAGCTCTTAGGGCTTGGTATGAGAGGTTGACATGAATTATTGTCAATAATGGCTACAAGAAAGGAGGAATAAACTAGACCTTATTTGTCAAAGAGAATGATGAAAAACTCATTACTGCTCAATTATATGTTGATGACATTGTGTTTTGAGGGATGTCAGACCAGATGGTTCAATATTTTGTATAACAAATGCAATCATAATTTGAGATGAGTCTTTTTGGTGAATTGACATATTTTCTTGGACTTTAAGTGAAATAGATGGGGGGCCCTATCTTCATCTCTCAAAGTAAGTATGCCAAGACCATATTAAAGAATTTTTGTATGGAAAATACAAGTCACGAGAGGACAACACTCCTACTTATTTGAAACTATCAAAAGATGAAAAAGGTGTTGTTGTTGATCAAAGCTTATATAGAAGTATGATTGGTAGCTCGTTGTACCTTACAGCTAGTAGACCGGATATCACATTTGTTGTGGGTGTTTGTGCAAGATATCAAGTTGATCCAAAAACAAGTCACATGAATCAAGTGAAAAGGATTCTAAAATACATCAATGGTATTAGTGACTATGGCATGTTATACTCTCATGGTTCAGATTCCATGCTGATGAGGGTATTGTGATGCAGATTGGATTAGTAGTGCTGATGATAGAAAAAGCACTTCTGGTGGATGTTTCTTTTTGGGAAATAATCTGATTTTTTGATTTAGTAAGAAACAAAATTGTGTTTCTTTGTCAACTGCTGAAGCTGAGTATATTTCAGCTAGAAGTAGTTATTCACAACTGATGTGGATGAAATAAATATTGAAGGAATATAATGTCAAGCCAGATGTCATGACATTATACAGTGATCAATATTTCAAAGAATCATATTCAACATAGCAGGACCAAGTACATTGAAATTCATCATCATTTTATCAGTGATCTAGTTAAAGACAAGGTGATTACTCTGGAGCATATAGCCACTGAGAAACAATTGGATGATATTTTCACCAAAGATTTGGATGCAAATCAATTTGAAAACTTACGGTGATCTAGGAATATGCATTTTTAAGGAACCTTAGGTTCCATCTGATTATGTGTTTCCATATGAGATTTTTTTTCCATTTGAGTTTTATGTTTCCATTGCTATTGTATGCTTCCATGTGTGTTTATGATTGTATGCATTATGTGCTTCCAATTTGTTGTTTACATTTACTTTATTTTTATCAATTTTTTTTACTAAAAATGGGGAGTAAAGTGTTAGTGTGTTTTTGAAGTTTATTTGTCCTGATGTTATGTCACATGTCTTGACATGTTGATTAACATTGTGATAAGATTGTACTAGTGCTAAGAAGAGAGTAGTCTATTCTTGTTGCTTGTTATTTGCAACTATTTAGGGGGATCATGATTATCTATCATTCTGGTTTTTGCTAAAGGGAATTGCTTCTGCTGTTGCTAATGTTGATGTGGTATTTATGCATGATGTCATACCAGATGTCCTGATATCTTGCCTATTATGTTTCTGATGCGTGAACCTGAGTAGTTCATATTTATTTGGATGTTCCCTTAAGCGGGAGTATTAGTTATGTGTGAAAGGGGGAGTAATGGACCTGTCTGAAGTTGTAAGCTCTTGTGTTATGTTGGAGTTGTTTGGACTTAGTATGGTACTGATGCTGAGTTATTTGGATGTGCTGATGTGATGTCAGACCATATGTCTTGACATCTGATTTTTGGAGACTTTTGGAGTTTGAAGGAGTTTTAATATTTGATGTTTATGTGTGTGAGGTTGGGTCTCTCTGTAACTGCATGTTATCTCTTATATATTTTTATATTTGCTATTTGTACAAAGTTTACATGTTTTTCATGTAACTTTTGTTTTGTGTTTGTGATTTTATTCCTCTTCTCCAAAATTATTGTGCAAAGGTTGTTTTAGCAAAAATTTGCCAAAGGGGGAGACAATGAGGTATATGATTTTATGATTGGAAATAATTTTGGTAAAACATGTTTAATTAGGAAAAACAGGCATCACAACCAGATGCCATGACATCTTGACCAACAGTACAACAACTTTCTGATGTTATTGTCTGTACATATTTGATTTGATTATATGAGATTCCTATGGATATATGTCACTTATTTGTGTAGGTCAAGAAGATTCAATTTGAAACAATTTATTTGATATCCAGTTGTACATAAGTATCTAAAATTGGATGTTGAGACAATTTAAGAAACTTGTGATGTTTTGTTCCAAGACATAAGGAGATTTTTCAGCATAATTGGTGCAACCCTTAGCTTATGGATCAAGAAATATTTGGTTGAAGATTTTGAAGCCCATGGACTGCTAAGGAGTATTTAAAGACATATCTAGACCTAATTTCATTAATAACTTTATAAAAAATAAGGGAAAGCTTGTTTTTCTAGAGTCTTAGGGTTTGAGGGTTCTTTAGTATATTTCTGTTTGTGTATGTCACTCGTGTATCTTTTGATACATTGAGGTTGACTGATTCTTCATTGTTCTCACTCATGAGCTTTTAAGAAAAGAGTTGAGTATTATAATTAGAAGTGTGTTCTTTTGTTTGGTTTCTATTTGGTTTAACACTGAGGTGACTGTCTAGAAGTGAGAGGGGGTTCTCATAACTAGGAGGTTCCTAGGTAGAAGTTGCATAAGGGAGTGATTAGGTGATAATAAGGTTGGTTTAGCTTTGAACTAATTCTATCATAGTGGATTTCCTTCCTGGCTTGGATGCCCCCAGAGTAGGTGATGTTGCACTAAACTGGGCTAATAATTGATTGTGTTCTTTATCACTCTGCAACTTATTTCAGCATTATTTACATTTTGATATAATTGTTCTGTCAGCAAATAATGACTTAACATCTGTATTGACATTGAGTTTTTCGTGTTGGAACATCAGTCTTGAAATTTGTTTTAAAGTTCCAGAATTTCATTAATGTCTTTCTTCAAAGCTTTAAGTCGGCTGAACATAATTTGTGAAATCTTGTTAAAAACGCCCAAATCAACCTGATCTTGGAAGAAAACCCAAATGAATTTATCTTGAAACCCCCAAATAATTTCCAACCCAATTGATTACAATCAACGTAACTTGATCTTATTAAACTATCTCAAGATCACAAAACAAAAGTTATTATGTGTAGTTGTTGTATGTTTGCAATGAGAGAGGATGAAGATGATGAAAAATTATGTGTATATTTTTTATTTTAATCAATTTGAAATGATGAATGAATGCATATATATATATATATATATATATATATATATATATATATATATATATATATATATATATATATATATATATATATATATATATATATATATATATATATATATATATATATATATATATATATATATATATATATATATATATGCGCGTGCGTTCGTGTGTGCGTGTGAAAGAAATAATAGAAAAATGGTGTGAAATACATTTTAGCTCTAAATAAGCACACTTCAACAACCTGATACAAACTGAAGCAACCTGATACAAAAAAAATTCCACAACAACTCCCAAAGGAAGTGAAAAAAAAGCACTTTAACACACAACTTAACTGTAGAACAAAGCAGGAGATAAAGAACCAAGAGAAACTAAATACTAGAAATCCTGTAACATAACCAACATCAAAGTTTGGCCGACAGAAAAACGAGAACAAGAAATTCAAGGTGTTGCAATGACGTAAACAACAACTCCAACTGAGGATTAACTAGGCAGCGAAATCCTGCAAGCCTCAAGCAGCAAATACTCACCAGACCATACACAATCAGACATGACCTCAGCACCAAAGAGAAACTACATTAGGCAATCAACCGAGCAACTGAATCACTGGACTACAGCAACCAAGACCAAGTAACTTCTCTAAGGTATTCTGACGGGAGTAAAAGCCAAAGGCATAATGGGTGTCTGAAGCTCTTACACTTGGATCTCAACTAGTTCCACGTGAGGAGTTTAATATCTTCCACGATAGTCATAACTGCCACATCTTTGTTTTGATAAAATATTTGTGTTTCTAGCCTTCCATAAGCTACATAAAGTGGAAAGCCAAATTGTTTGAACACCAAACACTTGACTATTCTTCACCTGTTACAAACCAGAGAATGCGGCAAAATTGTACGAAGCATTGTTATGTAAAATGGTGCGAATTCCCAACCAATTAAGAATGCGCGTGCGTTCGTGTGTGCGTGTGAAAGAAATAATAGAAAAATGGTGTGAAATACATTTTAGCTCTAAATAAGCACACTTCAATAACCTGATACAAACTGAAGCAACTTGATACAAAAAAAATTCCACAACAACTCCCAAAGGAAGTGAAAAAAAAGCTCTTAAACACACAGCTTAACTATAGAACAAAGCAGGAGACAAAGAACCAAGAGAAACTGAATACTAGAAATCCTGTAACATAACCAGCAATAAAGTTTGGCCGACAGAAAAACAAGAACAAGAAATTCAAGGTGTTGCGACGACGTAAACTACAGCTCTAACAGAGGATTAACTAGGTAGCGAAATCCTGCAAGCCTCAAGCAGAAAATACTCACCAGACCATACACAATCAGACATGGCCTCACGACCAAAGAGAAACTACATTAGGTAATCAACCGAGCAACTGAATCACTGCACTACAGCAACCAAGACCAAGTAACTTCTATAAGGTATTCTGACGGGAGTAAAACCCAAAGGCATAATGGGTGTCTGAAGCTTTTACACTTGGTTCTCAACTAGTTCCACGTGAGGAGTTAAATATCTTCCACGATAGTCATAACTGCCACATCTTTGTTTTGAAAAATATTTGTGTTTCTAGCCTTCGATAAGCTACATAAAGTGGAAAGCCAAATTGTTTGAACACCAAACACTTGATTATTCTTCACCTGTTACAAACCAGAGAACGCGGCAAAATTGCACGAAGCATTGTTATGTAAAATGGTGCGAATTCCCAACCAATTAAGAATGCGCGTGCGTTCGTGTGTGCGTGTGAAAGAAATAATAGAAAAATGGTGTGAAATACATTTTAGCTCTAAATAAGCACACTTCAACAACCTGATACAAACTGAAGCAACCTGATACAAAAAAAATTCCACAACAACTCCCAAAGGAAGTGAAAAAAAAGCTCTTAAACACACAGCTTAACTGTAGAACAAAGCAGGAGACAAAGAACCAAGAGAAACTGAATACTAGAAATCCTATAACATTACCAGCAACAAAGTTTGACCGACAGAAAAACGAGAATAAGAAATTCAAGGTGTTACAACGACATAAACAACAGCTCCGACTGAGGATGAACTGTGCAGTGAAATCCTGCAACCCTCAAGCAGCAAATACTCACCAGACCATACACAATCAGACATGACCTCAGCACCAAAGAGAAACTACATTAGGCAATCAACCGAGCAACTGAATCACTGCACTACACCAACCAAGACCAAGTAACGTCTCTAAGGTATTCTGACGGGAGTAAAAGCCAAAGGCATAATGGGTGTCTGAAGCTCTTACACTTGGTTCTCAACTAGTTCCACGTGAGGAGTTTAATATCTTCCACGATAGTCATAACTGCCACATCTTTGTTTTGAAAAATATTTGTGTTTCTAGCCTTCCATAAGCTACATAAAGTGGCAAGCCAAATTGTTTGAACACCAAACACTTGACTATTCTTCACCTGTTACAAACCAGAGAACGCGACAAAATTGCACGAAGCATTGTTATGTAAAATGGTGCGAATTCCCAACCAATTAAGAATGCGCGTGCGTTCGTGTGTGCTTGTGAAAGAAATAATAGAAAAATGGTGTGAAATACATTTTAGATCTAAATAAGCACACTTCAACAACCTGATACAAACTGAAGCAACTTGATACAAAAATAATTCCACAACAACTCCCAAAGGAAGTGAAAAAAAAGCTCTTAAACACACAGCTTAACTGTAGAACAAAGCAGGAGATAAAGAACCAAGAGAAACTGAATACTAGAAATCTTGTAACATAACCAGCAGCAAAGTTTGGCCGACAGAAAAACGAGAACAAGAAATCCAAGGTGTTACGACGACATAAACAACAGCTCCAACTGAGGATTAACTAGGCAGCGAAATCCTGCAAGCCTCAAGAAGAAAATACTCACCAGACCATACACAATCAGACATGACCTCAGCACCAAAGAGAAACTACATTAGGCAATCAACCGAGCAACTGAATCACTGCACTACAGCAACCAAGACCAAGTAACTTCTCTAAGGTATTCTGACGGGAGTAAAAGCCAAAGGCATAATGGGTGTCTGAAGCTCTTACACTTGGATCTCAACTAGTTCCACGTGAGGAGTTTAATATCTTCCACGATAGTCATAACTGCCACATCTTTGTTTTGATAAAATATTTGTGTTTCTAGCCTTCCATAAGCTACATAAAGTGGAAAGCCAAATTGTTTGAACACCAAACACTTGACTATTCTTCACCTGTTACAAACCAGAGAATGCGGAAAAATTGTACGAAGCATTGTTATGTAAAATGGTGCGAATTCCCAACCAATTAAGAATGCGCGTGCGTTCGTGTGTGCGTGTGAAAGAAATAATAGAAAAATGGTGTGAAATACATTTTAGCTCTAAATAAGCACACTTCAACAACCTGATACAAACTGAAGCAACCTGATACAAAAAAAATTCCACAACAACTCCCAAAGGAAGTGAAAAAAAAGCTCTTAAACACACAGCTTAACTGTAGAACAAAGCAGGAGACAAAGAACCAAGAGAAACTGAATACTAGAAATCCTGTAACATAACCAGCAATAAAGTTTGGCCGACAGAAAAACAAGAACAAGAAATTCAAGGTGTTGCGACGACGTAAACAACAGCTCTAACTGAGGATTAACTAGGCAGCGAAATCCTGCAAGCCTCAAGCAGAAAATACTCACCAGACCATACACAATCAGACATGGCCTCACGACCAAAGAGAAACTACATTAGGTAATCAACCGAGCAAATGAATCACTGCACTACAGCAACCAAGACCAAGTAACTTCTCTAAGGTATTCTGACGGGAGTAAAACCCAAAGGCATAATGGGTGTCTGAAGCTTTTACACTTGGTTCTCAACTAGTTCCACGTGAGGAGTTAAATATCTTCCACGATAGTCATAACTGCCACATCTTTAATTTGAAAAATATTTGTGTTTCTAGCCTTCGATAAGCTACATAAAGTGGAAAGCCAAATTGTTTGAACACCAAACACTTGATTATTCTTCACCTGTTACAAACCAGAGAACGCGGCAAAATTGCACGAAGCATTGTTATGTAAAATGGTGCGAATTCCCAACCAATTAAGAATGCGCGTGCGTTCGTGTGTGCGTGTGAAAGAAATAATAGAAAAATGGTGTGAAATACATTTTAGCTCTAAATAAGCACACTTCAACAACCTGATACAATCTGAAGCAACCTGATACAAAAAAAATTCCACAACAACTCCCAAAGGAAGTGAAAAAAAAGCTCTTAAACACACAGCTTAACTGTAGAACAAAGCAGGAGACAAAGAACCAAGAGAAACTGAATACTAGAAATCCTATAACATAACCAGCAACAAAGTTTGACCGACAGAAAAACGAGAATAAGAAATTCAAGGTGTTGCAACGACATAAACAACAGCTCCGACTGAGGATTAACTGTGTAGTGAAATCCTGCAAGCCTCAAGCAGCAAATACTCACCAGACCATACACAATCAGACATGACCTCAGCACCAAAGAGAAACTACATTAGGCAATCAACCGAGCAACTGAATCACTGCACTACACCAACCAAGACCAAGTAACGTCTCTAAGGTATTCTGACGGGAGTAAAAGCCAAAGGCATAATGGGTGTCTGAAGCTCTTACACTTGGTTCTCAACTAGTTCCACGTGAGGAGTTTAATATCTTCCACGATAGTCATAACTGCCACATCTTTGTTTTGAAAAATATTTGTGTTTCTAGCCTTCCATAAGCTACATAAAGTGGCAAGCCAAATTGTTTGAACACCAAACACTTGACTATTCTTCACCTGTTACAAACCAGAGAACGCGACAAAATTGCACGAAGCATTGTTATGTAAAATGGTGCGAATTCCCAACCAATTAAGAATGCGCGTGCGTTCGTGTGTGCTTGTGAAAGAAATATTAGAAAAATGGTGTGAAATACATTTTAGATCTAAATAAGCACACTTCAACAACCTGATACAAACTGAAGCAACTTGATACAAAAATAATTCCACAACAACTCCCAAAGGAAGTGAAAAAAAAGCTCTTAAACACACAGCTTAACTGTAGAACAAAGCAGGAGATAAAGAACCAAGAGAAACTGAATACTAGAAATCTTGTAACATAACCAGCAGCAAAGTTTGGCCGACAGAAAAACGAAAACAAGAAATCTAAGGTGTTGCGACGACATAAACAACAGCTCCAACTAAGGATTAACTAGGCAGCGAAATCCTGCAAGCCTCAAGAAGAAAATACTCACCAGACCATACACAATCAGACATGACCTCAGCACCAAAGAGAAACTACATTAGGCAATCAACCGAGCAACTGAATCACTGCACTACAACAACCAAGACCAAGTAACTTCTGTAAGGTATTCTGACGTGAGTAAAAGCCAAAGGCATAATGGGTGTCTGAAGCTCTTACACTTGGTTCTCAACTAGTTCCACGTGAGGAGTTTAATATCTTCCACGATAGTTATAACTGCCACATCTTTGTTTTGAAAAATATTTGTGTTTCTAGCCTTCCATAAGCTACATAAAATGGAAAGCCAAATTGTTTGAACACCAAACACTTGACTATTCTTCACCTGTTACAAACCAGAGAACACGGCAAAATTGCACGAAGCATTGTTATGTAAAATGGTGCGAATTCCCAACCAATTAAGAATGCGCGTGCGTTCGTGTGTGCGTGTGAAAGAAATAATAGAAAAATGGTGTGAAATACATTTTAGCTCTAAATAAGCACACTTCAACAACCTGATACAAACTGAAGCAACCTGATACAAAAAAAAATTCCACAACAACTCCCAAAGGAAGTGAAAAAAAAGCTCTTAAACATACAGCTTAACTGTAGAACAAAGCAGAAGACAAAGAACCAAGAGAAACTGAATACTAGAAATCCTGTAACATAACCAGCAGCAAAGTTTGGCCGACAGAAAAACGAGAACAAGAAATTCAAGGTGTTGCGACAACGTAAACAACAGCTCCAACTGAGGATTAACTAGGCAATGAAATCCTGCAAGCGTCAAGCAGCAAATACTCACCAGACCATACACAATCAGACATGACCTCAGCACCAAAGAGAAACTACATTAGGCAATCAACCGAGCAACTGAATCACTGCACTACAGCAACCAAGACCAAGTAACTTCTCTAAGGTATTCTGACGGGAGTAAAAGCCAAAGGCATAATGGGTGTCTGAAGCTCTTACACTTGGATCTCAACTAGTTCCACGTGAGGAGTTTAATATCTTCCACGATAGTCATAACTGCCACATCTTTGTTTTGAAAAATATTTGTGTTTCTAGCCTTCCATAAGCTACATAAAGTGGAAAGCCAAATGGTTTGAACACCAAACACTTGACTATTCTTCACCTGTTACAAACCAGAGAACGCGACAAAATTGCACGAATCATTGTTATGTAAAATGGTGCGAATTCCCAACCAATTAAGAATAGTAGTCCAAACCTGAAACACGACATTACAATAAAAAAAAGATGTGTGAAGGTGATTCAACTGAATCACACCCTTCCACATATTTAGTAGAATCCAAGTTTACAAGTCCTCTTTTGAGAAGGTTGTCCCTTGTGGGGATTCGGTTTTTTAAGACTTGCCATCCAAAAACAGACACTTTGAGTGGAAAAAACTTGTTCCACATATGCTTGAGATTCACTTGAGACACTGAGCTACTATTGACCGATAATACCAAATAGGAAGATTTTATTAGAGGGTAATTTAGTATTTGTCATATGTAGGATATTCCCTTTAGGCCCTATGTGGAATTCTTATCTTTGATACTTTATGTATAAATATGTGTACTAGGTTTACATTTAACATCAATCAATTTCCTTCAATCATTAGTGGCAGCTTTTAGCATTTATTGCTTTTCTCTCTTCTTCCTCAATTTCATCACCTTGCACTAACAAATTGGTATCTAGAGCACTTGGTTTGTTCTGAAATTCTGGGAAACACGAGTGATAGTGAGCTATGTGTTTGATTTTTTAATCTTGGACAAAAAATCTGAAACAGAATCACACTGATTCTGTGGGTTTGGGAAACACTGAGTGAGAAATCTGAGATCTGAGTTTTTGTGTAAAGTTTAGGATGAATGGAGGCAGTAGTTTGAACACTAAACTTCCAGTTTTTGATGGCAAAAACTAGAACAGATGGAAGATACAAATGCGTGTGCTGTTTGGTGCTCAGAATGTTCTGGATCTTGTTTCTGAAGGTTATGTTCCAGTTGCAGCAGATGCCACTGAAGAACAAAAATCAGAAGAAAGAGTTGTGAGGAAGAGGGATCAGAAAGCTATGTTCTTTATCCATCAGTGTGTGGATGAAAATGTGTTTGAGAAGATTGTTGATTCGACGACGTCGAAAGGGGCATGGGATATACTGACCAGATGTTATGGTGGTGACGTATCAGTAAAGAAGGTAAAGCTTCAGTCCCTGCGAAAACAATATGAAAATCTCAGCATGAAGAACAGTGAGAAAGTTTCTGAGTACATCTCCAGAATGATTCTGATCACTAATGAGATGAAGGCTTGTGGAGAAACACTTTCTGAACAGGTAATCATAGAAAAGATTCTGAGGTCACTTACTCCTCAGTTTGATTACATTGTTGTTTCAATTGAACATTCTAAAAATCTGGAAACCATGAGAATAGAAGAGTTGCAAAGCAGTCTAGAAGCGCAAGAGTTGCGTTTGACTGAAAGAACTTCTGAGAGGGAAGTGAAGCAGGCTCTGAAAGCTTCTTTTGTCAAGAAGGACCATAAGTAGAATAGACATGGTGATAAATTCCAGAAGTCAGAAACCTCAACTTCTGATGAAAAGAAATATCAGAAGGGAAAGGAAAGGTATGACAAGAAGAAGGTTCAATGTTACTGCTGTAAACAGTTTGGCCATTTTGCCAGAGACTGTAGAAACAGAGGAAGGAAATCAGAAGAAGAAAATATAGCCAGAGAAGATTCTGATGATGAACCTGTGTTACTGATGGCTTCTGTTTCTGATGGAAACTGTTCAGGAGATTGGTGGTATATGGACACTGGCTGCTCAAACCACTTGACTGGGAACAAACAATGGCTGATAGACTTTGACTCCAGAAGGAGAACAAAGATCAGATGTCCTGATGATAAGTACCTTAATGCAGAAGGTATGGGAAATGTTAGAGTCAGAGTGAAGAATGGAAAAAAAACATTCTGATCAAAGATGTTTGGTATGTTCCTGGAATTAAAAGCAATCTGATGAGTGTGGGTCAGCTTATTGAGAAAGGCTTTTCAATGGTTATGAAGGACAACCTCTTGACGTTGTATGATTCTAATCAAAAGTTGATTATGAAGTCTGAGCAGGGAAGCAACAGAACATTCAAGGTGAATGTAGAAACTTCTGAAGTGGAGTATCTTAGTGCAGAAGGCGCTGAAGCTGACAGTAAGTTGTGGCACAAGAGGTTGGGGCACTTGAACTATAGAAGCTTAGGGCATCTAAGTTATAAGAAGCTCGTACATGGCATTTCGAAGATTGTGAAGCCTCAGAAGTCATGTGAGATATGCATGAAAGGCAAGCAACCCAGATTTCCTTTTTCATCAGAAGTAGCCCCCAGAGAAAAGCATGCTCTGGGAGTAGTACATTCTGATGTGTGTGGACCATTTCCAGTACCTTCACTTGGAGGAAACAAATATTTTGTGTCTTTTGTGGATGAGTTCACAAGAATGACATGGGTAACACTCATCAAGTTCAAGCATGAAGTGTTTACTGAGTTCCAGAAGTTCAAGGTGAAGGCTGAGAAGCAGAGTGGTCAGAAGCTGAAGATTCTGAGAACAGATGGTGGAGGTGAGTATAACACTACAGAGTTCCAGAAGTTATGTGAGGAGAATGGAATAGAACATGAGGTTACTGCTCCATATACTCCTCAACATAACGGTCTTGCTGAAAGAAGAAACAGAATTTTGCTTGATATGACCAGAAGTATGCTGAAAGAGAAAAAGTTACCTCACATGTTATGGGGAGAAGCTGTTGCCACATCAGCATATGTTCTGAATAGGTGTCCAACAAAGAAGCTGAAGGAAACTGTTCCTTTAGAAAAATGGACTGGAGACAAGCAAAGTGTTAGCCATCTGAAGGTGTTTGGTTCTGTATGCTACAAACACGTTCCAGAGGCTAGAAGACGAAAACTGGATGATAGAAGAAAAACAATGTTACTGGTGGGGTACCACAGTACAGGTGCTTATAAGCTTTACTGTCCAGAAACCAACAAAGTTGAGATCAGCAGAGACGTCATTGTGAAAGAGTCAGAAACATGGGATTGGAACAAGCTTCAATCAGATTCTGGTGTAGCGCCAACACCAGGGTTAGTTTCTGAAGATCCTTCAGAAAGTTCTGAAGACGAGTCAGAAGATGAAGACTCTGAAGATGAGTCAGAATCTCAAGGAGATTCTGATAGTGGATCTGATTCTGATCCAGATTCTGATGATGATCCAGAATCTGGTGGTGATTATACTTCTGGAAGGGAAAACTCTAAAGACATGGGGTCTGGAGAACAAGTTTCTAGAAGTAACTCTAAAGACATGGGGTCTGGAGAACAAGTTTCTAGAAGTAACTCTGAAGGTGGTAATTCTGAAGGAAATAATTCTGGACAGAGTCCAGAAGCCAGCACAGTTCTGAGTTCTGGAGAAGATTCAGAACAAGATCAGAGGCCACAGAGAATCAGACGAATACCAAGTAGGTTTGCAGATTTTAGCATGTTGCATGATACTGAAGTAGATTCTGAAGGAGAAATCATTCAGTGTGCCATGCTAGTAGATTATGAACCAGTGGGTATTGAAGAAGCGCTCAAGAAGAAAGTATGGCTGAATGCCATGAAAGAAGAACTTGAGGCTATTGAAAGAAACAAGACTTGGAAGCTGACAGAACTTCCAAAAGGCAAGAAAGCCATCAGCGTCAGATGGGTTTTCAAGCAGAAGCTAAAGCCAGATGGATCAATTGGCAAACACAAAGCGAGACTAGTGGCTAGAGGTTTTCTTCAGAAACCTGGACTAGATTACTTTGAGGTGTTTGCGCCTGTAGCTAGACACAAAACAATCAGACTGGTGATTGCTTTAGCTGCAAACAGAAATTGGCCTTTGATACATCTGGATGTGAATTCTGCATTTCTGAACGGTCCATTACAAGAAGAAGTTTATGTGTCACAACCTCCTGGATTTGTGAAAAAGAATCAGGAATGGATGGTATACAGGTTAAATAATGCTCTGTATGGACTGAAGCAAGCGCCCAGAGCTTGGAATTTGAAGATTGATTCGTTTTTCAAGGAACAAGGGTTTCAGAAGTGTGAGATGGAGTATGGTGTTTATGTTCAGCACACCTCAGAAGGTAATATGATTTTGGTCTGTTTGTATGTTGATGACATATTACTCACAGGAAGTTCTGAACAAGAAACAGTTGAGTTCAAGAAAGATCTGATGAATGCGTTTGAGATGACAGATCTTGGAAAAATGAGTTTCTTTCTAGGGATGGAATTTATATACTCTGAGAAAGGAATCATCTTACATCAGAAGAACTATGAACTGGAGCTTCTGAAGAGATTTGAGCTAGCAAATTGTAAGGTTTCTATCACACCTGATGATACGAATAAGAAGTTGGATTCTGATTCTGATGGAGAGGATGTGGATGCTACAACCTTCAAACAGATGGTTGGTTCTCTGAGGTATTTGTGTAATACCAGACCTGATATTTGCTATGCAGTTGGAATGGTCAACAGATACATGAGCAAACCAAAGTGGTCTCATTACCAAGCTGCTGTCAGGATTTTGAGGTATGTAAAAGGAACTCTGAAATATGGAGTGTTATTTCCTTCTGGAGGAAAGATCAAATTAGAACTTCTGAGTTATTCTAATTCTGATTGGTGTGGAGATAGAGTTGACTGAAGAAGTACTTTTGGGTACTTGTTCAAGTTTCTGGGAGGTCCAATTTCTTGGAGTTCCAAGAAACAGCCTGTTGTGGCTTTGTCAAAATGTGAAGCTGAATACATTGTAGGTGCTGTAGCTGCTTGTCAAGCAGTTTGGCTTCTAAATCTGCTGCATGATCTGAAGGTTGAAGTTGAGGAACCTCTGAAGCTGATGATTGATAATAAGTCTGCAATTAATCTTGCAAAGAATCCAGTGCTACATGGAAGAAGCAAGCACATTGAGACGAAGTATCACTTTCTCAGAAGTCAAGTGCAGAAAGGAGTGTTAGAAGTTCTGCACTGTAGCACTCAAAAGCAGCTAGCAGATATTCTGACAAAGGCGATAAAAACAGACCAATTTCTTCGCTTGAGAGTTGAAATTGGTGTTGTTAACTTCTGATAAGTTACTAAATTACGGGATGATATTAGAGGGTAATTTAGTATTTGTCATATGTAGGATATTCCCTTTAGGCCCTATGTGGCATTCTTATCTTTGCTACTTTGTGTATAAATAGGTGTATCAGGTTTACATTTAACATCAATCAATTTCCTTCAATCATTAGTGGCAGCTTTTAGCATTTATTTATTTTCTCTCTTCTTCCTCAATTTCATCACCTTGCACTAACAAATTTAACAGTATAACAGCTTGACGGGTCCGCAAGCCAAATTACACAGTCCATTCTATTTGGTGGAATTGAAAACTCTCAATTTTGCCTACCAGGTCACGTAGCATCTCATCCTCCTATTTGAATAACTCTCTTCTCCATGAAAAAATCTATTCCATATTATCCCCTATTACTCTTATCATATTTGCAACAGAGGCATCATGTTGCATGGAAATGGAAAAGAGTCTCTCATACCTAATTTCCAATGCCCCTCCAATCCAATAAACGCTCTAGAAGCAAGTTTCGGCTCCCCCTCCCATCATACTACTCACATTATCAGAGAACCAATTATAGTTTTTTTATCCTCCTAAATTTCCTACTTCCTCAATGTCCTTCAACCACCTTGATGTGTTTCTACCACTCGACTTTATTCTCCTATTCTCTTGTCCATACTTAGTCTTGAGTATTTGATACCACAAATTTTCTCGCTCTGCCCACATTATTCGCATCCATTTTCCTAAGAGTGTTAAGTTAAAGGTTTTGATGTTTTTTATGCCAAGCCCACCATTTTCCTTATTTAAGCACACTTTGTCTCATTTAACCCAGTTCACTCGGTTGATATTCTCACTCTCCCCCAAAGAAACTGCTTAAAGAGAGATTCAATTTTAGAGACAATACATGTTGGAGCTTCAACGAAAAGAGAGGTAGAACACCGATAATGCAGAAAAAACAGAGCGCAATAGCACCACACAGCCACCCATAGATAAGTTACAAATCCTCCATCTAGATAATCTATTTTTCACCTTCTCAATAACTGGTTCCCATGTTGACGCATACCTTGGATTCGCCCCCACTAGCAGCCTGAAGTATACAAAAGGTATCGAGCCCACTATACAATTTAACACATTAGCTGCTTCCATCACCAAGATTCTGAAGTCTTAATACCAATTAATTAACTTTTCTTAAAATTTACTCATACTAGAAGACAGTTCAAACAATTGGAGAACTTCCTTGATACTAACCACGTTTTCTAAGCTTCTTGGCTTTTTTAGGAGCCAATACGATAAATGAGTTGTTTCCTCCTTTGAATTCATCCGTGTTCATGAAATTCTAGGATGAATTGAATGAAATCGTCCTTAACTAGTTCTCAGTTCTTCTTAATAAAGTCAGAAGTGATATCATCCGGGCCTGGGATTTTTGCATCGTCGCAACTCCACATTGCATCTTTGATTTCTTCGGCCGAGAAATCTGAAGTCAGTAATAAATTATCTTCTGTTGAAATTTTCCTAAAGGGTACGCTTCTTAGAGATAAGACACTTTCCCTTCCACTTTTTAAATGGTCTTCAAAGTAAT
Organism: Vicia faba; assembly: GCA_948472305.1. Classification (NCBI taxonomy): domain Eukaryota; kingdom Viridiplantae; phylum Streptophyta; class Magnoliopsida; order Fabales; family Fabaceae; genus Vicia; species Vicia faba. The sequence continues at coordinate 862,862,887 of OX451740.1, forward strand.
TCTGAATACCACTCTTCAGATCTTCAACCAACGAGGTTCTTCTCCCTGTTATTTCCAAGCTAACGATTTCATTCCCTCTTCTTCTTTGGTTTATGCATCCGTGGAAGAATCAAGAATTCACATCACCTTCTTTAAGCCAAATTTGTCTCGATCTTTAGTGAATAATGCTATTATGTAAATGCGAAAGATGGAAGATTTTGGTGTTGCACTCTCTTAATGAATTAATTTCTTCCTCAGACAATGCAGTTTCTTGTCCTTTTAAATCAAGCCTATTAAGTTCATCTTTGACCTCTTTAATTCTCCCACCAAGGTTTTGACAGTGACTTTTGTGCCAATTCCTCAACCCTTTCTTCAGTTCCTTCAGCTTTTGCTTAAGGACGTAACCACCTCACCATTCAAACTTCGAACTAGTCCACAGATCTTTTACCATCTCGCTGTATCCGTCAAGAAGTTCCTTCCAACATTTCAACATTCTAAAGGGTTTGGGACCCCAATCGCGAACCATTTCTTTCAATGGAGGAGGACAGTGATCAGGCATATCCCTATCAAGGCCCCACTGAGACGAATCCGACCACGAGGAAAGCCAAACCTCTGAAATTAGAATTCTATCAAGGCGGCTCATGGAGTCGCCTCCAGCCCTATACCAGGTGAATTTCCTACCTTGCAAAGGAAGATCAATTGCCTCAGAATATGAGATTAACTCATCAAAGTGTCTCATGTCACTTTGGCATTGTGTCGAGGACTTTGATTTTCTTCTGATCCTTCCTGATGGAGTTGAAGTCACCAACCATACACCATATTTTCACTCTATGTTGGCATAAAAAAATAAAGTAGCTCCACTTAAAGATCTTTCTTTTTCTGAACATTTGATAAGTGTAAGTTGTAGTTATTTTTGTATATATTTTTTATGGTACTTATCGATTTTTTGTTGTTAATATCGTTCAATAAATCCCCGTTTTTTGTATAATCGTGTATAAATTGTATTTAATTGAGTTTTTGTATATTTGGGTATTTTTTGATAGTTTTCCATTCATTTTATAGGTTTTGATGCGTATTTGGAGCATGAGCAATAAAGTGTCGAAGACACGACTTCAAACACGCAATTTTGAGCAACTCATCAACGAATAAGACTCAAAATCAAAGAATAAGAAATCATCAATTTGGTTGATATTTAGGCCTTTTTAGATAGATAATTTAATAAGCTTTCCAACGCTTCGAACCGGGCGTAAATCGGAGTTACGATTCTCAAGTTATGGCGAAAACAAAAAGCTGATTTTTTTCTAATGACAATAGAGTGCGCTTAGCGGGATTGTGCCGCTTAGCGCGGTCCCCTGGACAGAATTGCGTTAAAACGGCTAAAATACACATTTTTTAGGATGTTTTGGGGTATTTGTTCCCAACTCATCAACCTTCATTTTTTGGTAGAGAGAGCTTAGGAAACAACTTCGGAGCTTGCATACAGATGATCTGGGGTGGATTGATCATCAATCACCGCTGACAAATCGGGAGATTTTTGGTTCATTTATCTTCCTCTTTGTGTATTTCTCTTTGGTTGGGTTTTGTATATGATTTTTCTTTGAACTCATGTATATTTGTTGCCCCTTGCGTTATATTTAATTTTCTTTACAAATCTGTGTTGACTATTATCTTAGGTTTTTGCTCTGTGCTCGGGGTTTGGATTGTTATAGATATATATTGCTCAAATTTTTATCTAGGATGATTATTTGTTAGTTTCTGGATTCTAGAGATAGATTTAGAGTTAACAGTCTTTATGGGTGTCGAAGCTTAATTCTTTCGTGTTGGTTGTGTCGGTTGAGAGATCGCTGATATAAGTAATATGGATGCCTGATGTGTTGTTGAGGTTGGCTGAGAAATCGTCGCCGAGATGATATAATAGTTCTATCTACTTTGGGTTAGAAATAACTTAGGGAGTGAGAGAAGCTAGATGACTTTGAAGAGTATTGTAGGTTGAGTGTAACTGGTCGATAAGTTTAATTTTGTGAGAAGTAAATTATATGCATGCTTGATAAGTTTCTTCTCTCTAGAGAATGAATTTTTTCCTGTTCATACTTACTTTTATGTTTTTATGTTTTACCATTTAAAATCAAACTCATTAATGAGAGATTTTTCGAACGGTGATTCAATAATCAATCTCTGTGGACACGATACAATTTAACTGATATCACCCAGTAAATTAATAACTTACTTTTTTCTTGCCGCTTTACTGTTGCAACAAAATGGAACCGTTGTCAGGGATCGGTTCTATTGTTTTCGCATTGCAATAATTCTTTTGTTTTTGAGTTTTGTAATTAATGTATATGATGTATAGAAATTTTACATTTACTTGTATATGATACTTGTACATATATGTGTTTTTCTTTGTTTTTACGTATTGTTGTGAATTGTCTCATTTCTGTAACGTTTGTTGTGTGGATGTTCGGACACTTTCTTTAGGTTTGCGCGGTGTGAAAATACCATGGCATGACGATAGAAGGTTACTAGCTCGCACAATAAAGACGTCGAGCTTACGAAGTAAAATAAGCATGTTTTGTTTGTATTCGTTTTATGTATGTGTTGACTTTTATTTTAAACAAGTTGATATAGGATCTGTTTTAAATTCTCAAATTTTCACTTTTCAACTTGTTAATTCACTTTCACTCGTTAGTTTTGTTATATCAATTTGTGTTTTTCTGCAAGCTTGTCGTGTTTAGCTTGTGGAAGTGTGTTTGTATGTTGTAAATATTGTACATGTGTAGCTGAGACTGTATAGGTGAATGAGGAGGCTGCACTGCTGTTGCTGTTCTGTTTTTTTTTTTGCAACTGGTGTAGCATGCTAAGCACAATTTAGGTTGTTTAGCGCGCTCTTCTGTGTTGCACTAAGGAAGTTTTTTTTAGTGTTCACTTGGCTTTTCTTTTTCCCACTTTCACCAAGGCCTTGTAGTAGTAAATAAAATTAGTATTATTTTTCTAATTCTTTTTTGTTTGTCTTTGAGCTTGTTGTGAATAGCTTGAAGTCTCTTTTGGTGATTTTCCAAATTTGAGTGTTTCAACTTGTGAATGCGTGCTAATGATTTTGTTAAAGTTTTATACACGTTTGAGGTATGTGTTTATCGCTTTCTATATTTTAGCATATTCATGATACTTAGACTTTTTACAATTTTTATGTTATCCAATCTTTTGTATACTTCTTTATTTTTGAATCACTTTAGTTCCTATCCTTTTTGTGAGGTAGCTTTCCATTGTTCACATATGCTGGAGACCACAACTCTTGTTTTAACTGGATTTTATTATGCTTAATATTTTGTTTGTATTGATTGTATGAAACTTGAATGTGATCAAGACATTTATTATTTCATTTTGAGAACAACTACCTAAACCAAATAGTCAAATCACCTTATGATTGTGTGATCATTGGTAACCCCTTTGAGTTTTTTATCGATATCCGGGTTGTATTTGCTAAATACTTGTCTATGAGTGTTTAGTTTCCCCTTTTGCATGAATGTTGATTCGCTGTTTTCTTGAACCCTCAACCATTATTTTGGTTTGAATTTTTACCTTGCCTTAGAAAGTAGGGAGTATTCACTTTAATGTATGATTGAATTCAAGTTGAGGAGAAAAATGATTGTGTATTTATTGGTTGATTGCTATGAGGTTGAAAAGGAAAAGAAAAAGAGAAAAAAAATTGAAAAAAGAAGTGAAAAGAAAAAGAAAGAAAAGAAAAAGATGGAAAAAAGAGAAAAATTTTGATAAAGAAAAACAAAAAGAGTTTGAATAATAGGGCTAATAAGTAATGTGTGTTGGTTTGAAATTTGGAATGAAGAAGAAGTTTGATTGAAATTATTTTGTTTGAGTCTTTGTGAGTTGATCACTCCCTTAGGTTAAGGCAAGTTTTTGTTTCGATTAGCTATAGGACTTATCCCTTGTTTGTTAACCAAACCATATTACAATCTTAAAAAAGCCCTTGGGATTCTTGCCTTTGTATTTTCAATATGAGTTTTGGATGAATGCATAATTTAGTCTTTTACTTGCAAGATTGTGGATGAGTGAAAATAACTTATTTTGTGTGTTTTTCATCTACCGATGATTGTTTTTTCTAGGTGTGATTCATTTGTGAACTAGTGTTGTTTTAGAATGTTTGGCATGTTCTTTGTATTTAACATTTGTTTCGTGTTTATGTTATCGTCGTAGTTTAATGGTAAGTGTGTTTCATCGTATGTACCGCTTTTCATTTGAACCATTGCATTTGTTTTCCGTTTTCAAAACTTGTTGATTCATGATATTTTGGTTGATTACTTTTGGTTCTTTGAGTTGTTTGGATTTGATTAAGGACAAACAAGTTCAAGTTGGAGAGAGTTTGATAAGTGCAAACTGTAGCTATTTTTGTATATATTTTTTGTCGCACTTATCGACTTTTTGTTGTTAATATCATTGAATAATTTCATGCTTTTTGTATAATTATGTATAAATTGTATTTAATTGAGCTTTTGTATATTTGTGTATCGTTTGATAGTTTTCCATTCATTTTATAGGTATTGATGCGTATTTGGAGCATGAGCAATAAAGTGTCAAAGACATGACTTCAAACACGGGATTTTGAGCAACTCATCAACGAATAAGACTCAAAATCAAAGAATAAGAAATCATCAATTTAGTTGATATTTATCAATTTTTAGATAGATAATTGAATAAGCTTTCTAACGCATCGAACCAGGCGTAAATCGAAGTTACGGTTCTCAAGTTATGGCAAAAATAAAAAACTAATTTTTTTTCTCATGATAGTAGAGAGCGCTTAGTGGGATTGTGCCGCTTAGCACGGTCCATTGGACAGAATTGCATTAAAAGGGATAAAATATAAATTTTTTAGGATGTTTTGGGGTATTTGTTTCCAACTCATCAAACCTTCATTTTTTTGGTAGAGAGAGCTTAGAAAACAACTTCAGAGCTTGCATACGGATGATCTGGGGTAGATTGATCATCAATCGCCGCTGACAAACCGGGAGATTTTTGGTTCATTTCTCTTCCTCTTTGTGTATTTCTCTTTGGTTGGGGTTTTTTTATATAATTTTACTTTGAACTCATGTATATTTGTTTCCCATGGCATTATATTTAATTTTCTTTACAAATCTGTGTCGATTGTTATCTTAGATTTTTGCTCTGCGCTCGGGGTTTGGGTTATTATAGATATATACTGCTCAAATCTTTATCTAAGATGATTATCTGTTAGTTTATGGATTATACATCGGATCTGGGTCTAAAGTAAATCAAAGACATTTTAGATCGGGCAACAACTCAATGTGAAAAATACACTTACCACATCGATTGAATGTTACTTATCAAATTAGACTATTTTTTAGCGGAATCGAGGTGGATTCCGTGTAATTTTTTTGGTACCTAATTTTTCATATTTTTCTAACATCACACAAACCACATTTAGGTCGCTATTTTTCATATTTTTCCATCATCACACATACCACATTTAAGTTGTTATTTTCATATTTTCTAATGAACCTGTTAATTTCGTTGCACCAAATAGCTAAGATGCACATATATATTCTTCAAAATTTATAAAAGTACTAATCTAGGATACCCAGAAGTGTACAAAATTATAAGGAAGTTTACACGGTGGACTACTACAACAACAAAACCAATAAAAACATACAAAAATATCCAACTACTTATAAGTCATTTTCCACACTTGAATTACCAACATGCAATCCACAAGAAGATGAGTTGTAGCTTCGATAGACAATATCAAAATCACATTTGCTGACAATAAATTATAACACCAATTAACATCAACAGATAACACTAAAGTCAAGAAACTCAGATTATATATATATATATATATATATATATATATATATATATATATATATATATATATATATATATATATATATATATATATATATATATATATATATATATATATATATATATATATATATATATATATATATATAACTTATCAGACAAAATTTTATTTTTATATAACTCAAGGAAACATTTTATCTAATAGGATCGCAAATCATATAAATCATGTTGTGTTAATTCTGTTGGATCATCAAATACCTACAATACATAAATAACAATATAAAGTTATTCTTTGAAAATTCACATTAAATTGCAAAACGTAAAGTAAATAACAAAGTAAAGTTATTTTTATTATTTGCATCCAAGACTCGGTTATATTGGCAAAGACAATATCCAACATATTTTTCATCACATAGTACCCACAATCATTAGAGTTATGTCGTTAACAATCACCCAAACCAATATATACAAAAAATAAAAACGTGCCCCGATTATGTAGCCCGACTAAAAACAATAGCATCATCACCCAATCTCATAGTACTAGTCTTGAATCCATTTCCATCTAAAACAAAACTACATATTCTCATACTTGTGCAACCGCCGTTGCTTAAAGAAACAAATAGAATAATTTCAGTTACATACTTACATTGTCCAATGGTTGTCTTTGACTTCTCTGAAGAATAACCCAACCTCACGCATTTAGGAAATGTGTTGGGATCCATTCCAATACCATCATCTGCGTAGGAAACACAAATTCATTTCCAACAACTATCATATCAAGCCAACATAAATTACTATATGCATGTTTGAATAGCATACCTAGAAAGCATAGAACTGGTGAATTATCCTTCTTATTCTTAAGCTTGTCAACCTTAACAAAAGTCGCACCATTTTGGATCTAGTAATGCAAAGGAAAATTCAGTACATCTCTTACTCTATGAATACACTTCATAATATCTTTTTTAAAAGTTCTGACATACTGGCAGACCGTCATCAGAGATAACTTTTGCAAGTTATTTTACAGTTTTAAGCCAAGCAAATAAGAATCTGATATTGTTAATTCAACTAAATATATATATTTATGTGCCATTCAAAATTAGAAAACTGTAAAAATATACTTTAAGATTCCATTTATGTTATAATTGTTTTGCTAAAAGTAGAACTGGGTGTTAATTACTTCGAGACTACAACTCAAGGTTAAAATATAAAGCTACCATGGGATTACTTGAAGTATCCAATTCCAAGTATAACTCCCAGCAAGGAGACTACTCTGCTAGCCCCTGCATGCAATCACCAACCGTGACTACTAGTCAAAGGGGATTCAAAGTTCAAACCAATGCAAATAGATGATATAATTGTTTTAGTTGATCCTGTTGGAAATAAGACCTTTTATATTAAGGAGAAGTGTGTGACAATATTGAAGATTTGAATATAAATTTGATAAGTAGGATAATTTTTTATGGAGGAAAAGAACTTTGTATTTTTGCTTGATACAAATGTGTGGGATTACATCTCTATTTATAGTACTCTAAGGAAAACTCTAAACACACTAATTCTAGAGAGTTCTCAACTCTAGAGATCCAAAGACCATTTTAGAAAATATTACAATTATAAGAAATATCTAGAGATTCCATATATTACAAGAATTCTCTAAAAAACTACTTAAGCCCAAAATAACTAAGCCCAAAAGTCAATTAATAAATTTAGGCCAAAATCAAGTTTAATATTTTCAACATCCCCCCTTAAACTTGATTTGTGACTCCAAGCATACTCCTTAGCTTCACGAAAGTTTCCAACTTTAGTGGCTTGGTGAAAATGTCGGCAACTTGATCTTGAGACATTACATACTTCAACTTCACCTCTTTTTTCTCAATGCATTCTCTTATGAAGTGGTAACGGGTGTCGATGTGCTTACTTCTTTCATGAAAGACTGGATTCTTTGCCAAAGCAATTGCTGATTTATTATCAACACATATTTCCATTGGATCTTCTTATGGCATTTTTGACTCTTTCAACAAGTTTCTTAGCCAAATTGCATGACAAACGCATGATGTGGCGGCGACATACTCGGCTTCACAAGTTGATAGTGTGACTATTGGTTGCTTCTTTGACATCCAAGTGAAAGCAATATCTCCCATAAAGAACACATAACCAGTAGTTCTCTCTCTATCATCAAAGTCTCCACTCCAATCGCTATCACTATAGCCAACAATCTCATAATTATTAGAAGAGTAATAGTGCAAGCCAAAGTTAGTTGTACCTTTAATGTATCTAAGGATTCTCTTTGCCGCCTTGAAGTGAGTTATTGTTGGAGCTTCCATGTATCGGCTTACAACTCCTACAGCATAGAGAATATCTGGCCTTGTACTTGTTAAGTAATGTAGACTTCCAACCAAACTTTTGTAAAGAGTTGGATCCACATTCTCCCTGTTTTCATGCTTGCTTAACTTGCTACTACATTCCATCGGGGTGCCAACTGGATTGACATCATTCATCTTGAACTTCTTAATAACTTCTTTGGCATAGCCTTATTGGGTGATGAAAATTCCTTTGTCTTCTTGCTTTACTTTGATGCCAAGATAATATGCCATGAACCCCATATCTGTCATCTCAAATTCATTTGACATGTCTTTCTTGAACTCTTCGAACATGCTTGGATTGTTCCCTGTGAAAATCAAGTCATCTACATACAAGCACACAATTAAAATATCTCCACTTTGTGCTTTGATATAGAGTGCATGCTCATATGGGCACTTGATGAAGCTCTTGTCTTGAAAGTACTTGTCGATTCGAACATTCTAAGCTCTCAGTGCTTGCTTGAGACCGTACAATGCCTTCTTCAACTTCAAGACTTTTTCTTCTTGCCCTTTTACTTCATAGCCTAGTGGTTGCTCGATATAAACTTCTTCTTCGAGAAAACCATTCAAGAAGGCTGATTTCACATCCATTTGATAGATCTTCCATTCATTTTGGACTGCAAAGGAAATGATCAGTCTAATAGTTTCAAGACGAGCAACAGGAGCAAATACCTCATCATAGTCAATTCCTTGTCTTTGACTATAGCCTTTCGCCACCAATCTTGCTTTGTATCTCTCCACATCTCCTTTTGCATTCTTCTTTTCCTTGTACACCTATCTTACTCCAATTGCTTTATGTCCTTGTGGAAGTGTAGTAAGTTCCCATGTATCATTCTTCGTGATAGACTTGATTTCTTCGTCCATGGAGTCTCTCCACTTTATGTTTTCTACCGCTTCTTGATAGCTTAGAGGCTCACAATCACCAAAAAGACAAAAGATGTTAATGTCATTTTGGTTTTCGGTTACCTCATAAAGCTCTTCAATGCTCCTTAGTCGTGGTGTCTTCTCACTTGAACTTGTTTCATCCAACCTTGGTGTCGGTGAGGAAGGTGGTGTAATATGTTCCTCTATCATTGGTTGTTCCATTTCTTCTTCTTCTTCAAAGTAAGGAAGAAAATCATACTTATCTTCTTGAGCACTCCAATCCCAATAATATTTTTCGTCAAACTCCACATCACGACTTATGATGATCTTTCCACTATTTGGGTTATAAAGCTTGTACCCTTTAGAGCTTGAGTCATAACCCACAAACACATACTTCTCACTTTTATCATCGAGCTTTGTTCTTCTTTCATATGGAACATGGGTATAGGCAATGCTTCCAAATACTTTGAGGTGAGAGATCTCAGGTTTCCTTCCACTCCATGCTTCTTGGAGTGTCTTTTCATGCACACTTATTGTTGGGGAACAATTTGTCAAGTAAACTGCACATGCCACTGCTTCGGCCCAAAACTCCTTCGGCATCTTCTTGCTCTTGAGCATGCTTCTACCATGTTAAGTATAGTCTGATTCTTTCTCTCTGCTATTCCATTTTGTTGAGACGATCTTGGCACAATCAGTGGGCGACAGATTCCATTGTCTTCACAATATTTGTTGAACTCATTTGAAGTGAACTCCCCTCCTCGATCAGATCTCATGGCCTTGATGGAAATACCACTTTCTTTCTCCACAAGGGCTTTGAACTTCTTAAAGTTGTCAAATACTTATGACTTCTCCTTCAAGAAATAAACCCATATTTTTCTGGAATAATCATCAATAAAGAGGAGAAAGTATTTATTCTTACCAAACGAGTTGGGTTTGATTGGTCCACAAACATCCATGTGTATGAGCTCTACTAGATTTGTCGCTCTTGACGTTGATTCCTTTGGAAAACTTTTCAGAATTGCTTCCCAATTAGACATCCTTCACAGAGTTGGACTGGGTGGTTAATCCTAGGCAAGCCTCTCACCATCTCTTTCTTCGACAAACGTTTTAGACCATCGAAGTTGAGGTTCCCGAATCGTAGATGCCATAGCCATGAAGAATCGGTATAGCAAGCCTTGAGACACTTTGCTACGTCATTTTGAATGTTCAAGAGGAACATTCTATTTTTTGACATAGGCACTTTAACAATCAAGTTACGACTACAATCTCTTAAGAAAAGACTATGTTCTTTTAAGTGGATGTCATAGCCTTTCTCTAATAATTGTCCCAAACTCAAAATATTATTCTTCATGTTAGGAACATAATAGACATTGGATATGAATTGATGACTCCCATTCTTCAAGCGTATGAGAATTTTACCTTTGCCTTTGACCGGTGTCTTTGAGTCATCTCCAAATGATACATCACCAGTTGCCGCTTCATTGATCTCTACGAACATGCTTTGATCGCCACACATGTGGTTGCTTGCGCCAGTGTCCAAGTACCACTTATTTCTTTTCTCTTTAACTTCGTTTTGACAAGCGAGTAGCAAAGTTTCTTCTTCTCCACCTTTTTCTTCTACAAAATTAGCTTTATCTTCCACCTTCTTCGAGAATCTACACTCGGTTACATAATGACCAATCTTGTTGCAGTTGAAACATTTGACTTGTGATTTATTGCTCCTCGACCATGAGGTTCCTCTTCCACGACCTCTTGTTGCTTGTGGATTCCAACTTCTTTCTCCATTGTTGAATTTGTTGGAGTAGTTATTGCAACCACCTCTTCCTTCTCCTCCATGTCCTCGTCCACGCCCACGATATTGGCTACGACCTCGTCCTCTTTGACTCTTGTAATTCGCATAGTTTGCTTCCTTTATGTTGAGTTGTAGTAATTGCTCCATAGCCTCCTTTTGTTTAATTTTTCTCTTTTGTTTTTCTTCGTATGCTTGTAAGGAACCCATGAGTTGCTCAATAGGAATGGTCTTTAGATCCTTATTTTCTTCAATGTTGGTAACAATGAAGTCAAAACTTGGATTTAAAGTGCGAAGTATTTTCTCCAAGACTTTCACATCATCAACATCTTCACCATTTCTCTTAAGTTGATTGACTACAACCAAAACTCGAGAAAAATAATATAAAATTGACTCAGACTCCTCCATAAATAAACGTTCGAAGTCACCTCTAAGAGTTTGAAGACGAATCTTTTTTACCTGCTCAACTCCTTTGTTGCAAGTTTGAAGCTTGTCCCATGCTTCTTTGGCCGTTGTTGTGTTGTATATCTTCTCAAACGTATCGTCATCTACCGATTGATAAATGAGAAAGAGAGCTTTCTTGTCTCTCTTTCTTGACTCCTTCAATGTCTCTCTTACACCTTGACTTAGCGAGGATTCATCTTGATCCTTGAAGCCTTTCTCAACAATATCCCACACATCTTGAGCTCCTAGTAGCGCCTTCATCTTGATACTCCAATTATCATAGTTGTTCTTTGTGACCATCGGCATTTGGAAAGGGAAACCACCATTCGCCATTTTGTGGATCTTGAAGCTCTGATACCACTTTGTTGAAAATAAGACCTTTTATGTTAAGGAGAAGTGTGTGGCAATATTGAAGGTTTGAATATAAATTTGATAAGTAGGATAATTCTTTATGGAGGAGAAGAACTTTGTATTTTTGCTTGATACAAATGTGTGGGATTATATCTCTATTTATTGTACTCTAAGGAGAACTCTAAACACACTAATTCTAGAGAGTTCTCAACTCTAGAGATCCAAAGACCATTCTAAAAAATATTACAATTATAAGAAATATCTAGATATTCCATATATTACAAGAATTCTCTAGAAAACTACTTAAGCCCAAAATAACTAAGCCCAAAAGCCAATTAATAAATTTAGGCCAAAATCAAATTTAATATTTTCAACAGATCCTTAATGACAAGTGTGTACTCATGTCAATATTAAATGTCATCACATAAAGCAAACTAAGAGACCACTTACGCTAGCAACAAACAATCAACAAATTTTTTACATTGACTTAAATCATACCTCATCAACATCATTATCCACTAGCTCAGTAATTGCTGCAGACAATGAGAAATTATGTCAATAGTTGTCACAAAAGAATTATAAGCTATAGGTTTGTTTTTTGTGCTTGCCAAACAGATTCTAAGTCACTAACAATTTTGATTACACAAATAGAATTTTGTGCTTAGAAGTAGGGCCAACAACATAATCACCAGCTTTCCAGAAGGTATGGATTTCAGAGACTAACGGAGTTGAAGTTGATTCGGGAGGGTTTTGTTGCTCCTAAAGCTGAAGTGGTAAATGAACGTCGCTCATTACAGCACTGGTGAAGGCGTCGACGTTGAGGACAAGGATGGTGGTTTTCTCTGGTTTGGGAAGGACGGACATGGGAGAGGAACGAAGTAGAGTTTGAGGGTTTGTTGTCACATAGAATGTTACCAGCTGTTGCCGATTGCGCTCTCTTCGCTGCGAAACCAGTGTCCATCCAAGATCTTCATGAACATCTGCGTTATCTCTTCCGTTCTTTCTCTCTCTTGCTCTCTCTCCATAATCAGAAGTGTTGCAAACCTATGTACTGCTTTTTTTTGTGTTATTAATGGAATTTTATTTTGTCAACCTACACCTTTCTAGTTTTTCTGCCTTTCTACTTAAGTATAATACAGAATGCATCTTGGTACAGTTTTTGGAGATGTTTCTTTGAATGCAAAATAAACAAAAACATTAGGTATGTTTTTCAAAATTAACTTTGATTGTAAGTTTTTGAATGCGTCTAAAGATACATCTTTAAAAATTAAAAATTAGAAGCATAATTATAATTTCACATGATGTGCCAATGCATATGGTGTATTAAGAAATTCTCAAAAATAATTTTTAAATTTAAAACAAGTGGTTAAAAATCCGTTAAACAGTTTGGTCCAGAAACCCTTTGGTCCATAGGTCTACTCCTATATCATTCCTTGTGCATGTAATAAGAAATTTACAATTGAAATAAAAATTTGCAGAATAATTGGGTAACTTAACAATACCTTCTCTAAGTTAATTGAAAATCAAAATCAAAATCTCCTTAAATATAAATAAGAATAAAATCATTTACAAAGTGATAATTCCACAACCTTACCAAGTGACTTTGTAAGAAACAACTAGACTCAATATTTAAACCTAATAAAATTTACTATTCATAAAAGCAAATAGAATTAATTCAAACAATATGATCTGCATCACACTCAATTTTTATTGCCACACTTGAACAAAGTTGGACAAGATCCAAATATGCCATCAACAATCTTAAGTCTTGAAGTCTTCAAATTGTAACAAGAAGTCTTCCCTTTACAGTCGAAGTAGATGCAACTCCTTTCAAATCCATGATAATCTTCAGCTATCAATGAAAAGTTTGAGTCTTTGCCCAAAACAAACAAAGCATCACCCAAGTCTCTAACACAAATCCACTCACTTGAATTTTCACCAACCCTTAAAAGATTGACATCAATGTATAATTTGCAAATATTCCCTTTAGTTCTTTTCAAATACAATTCAACCACAAAGAGACTTCTCTTTGATGTCACCAAATTCTTTTTCTTTAAACCATCAGAATTTAAAGACGGTGAATACTGAACCAACTTAAAAGATGAACAATCGATCCAAAAAATAATTCCACTATTATCCACGACATAAATCTTTCCCATATGTAGAATTATATCATCATAAACTCTACTCCCATCATCCACTATCATAAAATTGTTATAATCAATATTTGAAACATGCAATTTTCGATCTTTATATAGGGCAAACACCATTTGACCTAAACCCTCCTCATGAAACAACACTACTTTATAAACTTCATCAAGAGGCTTGAATTTAGTAAAGTCACCTCCATCTTTAGAATAATTGATAGTATATGATTGACACAATTCCTTAACTCGCAAGTTCATCAAATCTATCACATTAAACGGATGTTTATGTGAGATGTGAGTGTTGGTCAAAACATCTAAGTGACGAAATTTCCCCGATTTTGATTCTTCAACCTTTATGATGTACCCTTTATTAGACAAACATGAAGATTCTAGCCAATATATTTTAGTTTGGATGAATAGCAAAAATTTACCATCTGGAATTAAATGTGTGCAAGAGGAAGACAAAAACCTAGGAGGAATAAGAGATCGCCATACACTACAAACACTACGGAATCGAATAACATCAAATGTATTGTTTAGGTTTTTGGATATTATAACTAACCATATTTCTGGAGGAAGATTTAACCATTTCAATGAATTATCATCCTTAAGCACACGATGTTTCTTCAAGTTGCCACCATTCATCACTGCCGTTATAGAATAAACTGTGAAGATTCTGAAACCCTAGAATTTAATTGTGTACTGGTACCTCTAAGTATAACTTTTTACCACGTCATTTTTTTATTTTAATTTATTTTAAATTTTTTTAGTAGTTTGCACTAAAGGTATCCAACTATTTATTAGGTAATAAGAATTTGCCATAAAAAAATGTAAGGATAAAATCGGTTATGGAGCAATTATATAGTAATTTATAATAATTGATAATAATTTATTTGTTTGAATTGAAAACTCATATACGAATCATAAACTTTGCGATAATTAGTTCCATCAATTAAGGTTTGTAGCAGTAGCACACTTGATGATATAAGATTAGAAAAAACAATCAATTTCATTAAGTTGGACAAAAAGATTCTTACATTTAATGAATTATGGTCATGGGCATCTAATGAATGGTATATGGCCCCTTTATTAGACTTTCATCTCTGTCTTTAAATGTCTTGAACCGCATGATGAAAAATCCTTCTTCATTGTAGTAAGTTGGACTTGGTTCCAATATCTGGTTATGTATTATTTGACAGCAATCAGGCTCAAGCCGCCATGTAACACATAAGCTGAGGGAAGTTTTCACAATCAAAGACCATGAGGGCAAGCAGATAAATCAAAATGTTGAATATGAGTGGAAGCTACCCTATTGTGAAACATGCCAAAAACTGGATCACAAATGCAAGAGGGAAATAGTTAGAAACAAACCCACAACCAAGCAATGAAGACCAATAGTGAAAGAGTCAAACGGGGCAACTGCGACAACCAAAGCCGCAATTCAAAACAAAAACAAAACTGAAGAAAAAGTGACTGAGATGAGGCAAAAATCAAATGGCAGGAAAAAAGTAAAGACAAGGGGAAGAAGGTCGTGATTGAACCTACAAAATTGGATTTGGCTTGCACAAATGAGTTTGGACCACTAGGGGATTGGGACAACTCCACTATGGCTCTAAACAACAATCAATGATTGTCTTTTGGCATATTACGGGGCTAAATAAGGCTGGAAAGATCAGACAGATAAGCTCTCGTCTCTACAGTCTAAAGTTTGAGATTGTAATATTAGTTGAGATATGTAACGATAAAATTTTGAGACTAAGTCATTGATTGAATTAACTCACAAGTGAAAATTGCTATCGCACTTTATTGTTTCAAAGGAATGGGAAAAGAGCGAATAAAATCCAAAGTAAAATAGAGATCAAGGCAAGGGGGTTGGTTATACAAAGGGAAGGTATTAGCACCCTAAACATCTATGGTACTCCGCAGGAACCTCTTTGAAAATCTACATATTTGGCTAAAAAGAAATACTTACAAAAAGATTATGGAGTTGAGAAAATAAGTATTTTTTACAATTTTTTATTTGATAAGCTTCCAATGAGCTCTAGACCTACATACCAACAATGTGTAATGTTGAAATCAAAATCCATGTAGTTCGGGTAAAAAATACCAAAATTGATTTGTTATGATTGATTTTAATGTAAAAGACATTTCATCTTATCTGAGTGGAAGACCAATAAACTATGACAATCATGGTAAAAAGAGAACTTGCTTAGCTTCAACTGAAAAATTGGAGAAATTATAGCCTGGACCAACTCAACAATGCAAGTCTCATCATACAAGTGGAAAGTTACTTTAATGTTACCATATTTGTTAAAGTGGAGAGATTTGCAAACACTCAAAGAAAATACTTATGTCTTAAAAGTTTTGAAAAGATTAAAAGAAAAAGTGCACTAAGGCACAACAAAATTGAATGAGGTTAGTGACTTTTAGTCTTTCAAAAGATGTCAAAGTATGATTAAATTGATTAAGGTTTGATTAAGAAAAAGGTTTTGAAAATGCATAGACATAAGTCCTAGTTTATTATGAAAGCGGTTCAAGTTTGAAAACAAGAAGAATTTTGAAAAGGAGGGAGAAGATTTTGAAATTAAAGAAGATGATAGGAGATGAACAGACTATCCTAAAGCATATAGTAAAAGCTAAGGTAGGAAAGGTCTAACCAAACAAGAAGTCAGCACAATGAAGTCAATGTAGATCTCTCATCCTTTGAATTAAAACCACAATTATAGAATAGACCAAAAGCATATCAATCATCAATGTGAAAATAAATCACAAGAAAAGAAGTATCAAAGAAATCCAAGATATTAAAACCCGAAACAAGGTCTTCAATATTTATTCATGTGCCATATAGATCACTTAAGACCAACATAACAACACCTGCAAATAAATTTTTTCTCAATACAAGCAAAATAACAATAAGACAACACAAGATCCAGATGCCTCAAGGTCTCAAAGTATCAAAGCTTATAATCTTAAGTCCAAGAAGTCCACAACTCCAATATGCCAAGGATAATAACCAATAATTCATAAAGAGCCTTAAGTCTTTTAATGTTAAAGTTGGTTATTAAGTGTCTTTAAAATAAATAAATAAAGCTCAAATGAGTAAAGATAAAAATGACATAAAATAAATGCTCAAGTGAGCAAAGATAAAATAGCATAAAGATAAATGTTCAAATGAACAAAAGGCAAATATCATGAGATGTAAATGCTAAAGATAAAAGTGCATACAAGTAAAGACATAAAATAAATGTATAAAGTAAAAGCATAAAGTAAAATTAATTGTTAATGAGTTAGAAGTTAGAAGTTAATGGTCAAAGGTATGATCAATGATGATGGAATGATGATCTTGGACTAAGATTAATGAAAAATCATTAGAGGATTGATAAAATCAAAGTCTCCTAATAACAAGTTTCAAAGGTATTGGATCTAAAATATTCAATCAACTATAGTTGGACATTCAAACATAAATTTTGTTCCACAAATAATCATTTTCTGGTTCGGGAAAAATTTAGTACTATGTTAAGCAATCATAAGTGGATTTATGTAGAAGTCACACCTATCTAAGGCCATTCAATAACAATGTATGTACCATATATGTTAGAGATATGGTAGAAACCATATGTGATCGGTGGAAATAGAACTGACTGTTTTTAAAGCTGGTTCGTGAAATGTCGCGGTAAGCAAGAGTTGCCACCGTCTTTTATGTTCACCAACATGGAAAGGACAAAAGCACAGCAAAATTCCTTCTTTGAGAATGTTTCTCGGTTCGGGAGGTAGATTTATAGAAAGTGAAGGTGTTAGAACCCTTTCTATCTGTGGTTATCCACGGGCTCTTAGGTACTTTCTCACTATGTTTTCAAAAATTGTTTGCTTTTCAAGTGTGTGTGGGTTTTGAAAAAGTTTAGTTTGAAAAATTCTAGGTAACTCTTGTATCAGTCCTCAAGAGTGTATGAAGTATTTGTTTGAAAACTTTTTTGAAAGTGTAGGTGCGAAAAGTAGTTTTTTTGTCTTGAAAGAGCAAGTACCCAGGAGAAATCTACCTACTCTAAGGAATTAAGCTGTGTAAAAGTCCTTTAGACAGTACTATCCCACTATTGAGAAGTAGGTAGCACCGTCGTTGGAGTTATTCGGGTCAATTCGATTATAGGGACATGTGTGGTCACCAAAGCAATAGTAGGACGCCTTAGCGGTAACCCTAATGTCTTAGATCTTTTTTATCCGAGGCAACCGTTTCGAGGCAACTTGGATCTTTAGACAAGAGGGCGACCTCTAAAACACCCTATACTCAATGACCACGTCGAGGCAACCAAATGAGGCGTACCCTAAGAGTGGCATGTGCGAGTGTGTCGAGTTTCAGTTTATGTTATCTTTGTACATGTTATGGTGAGCTACGATTGATTTTATTTTAAGGATAAATCTTGTCATGCATAGTCTAATTAACATACATCTAGAAATTAATAGTTGCGGAAAGTAAAACTACGCTATTACAAGGCGTCGGGTATTTACATCGCCAAAAACAAACCCTTTAATTTAAATTGCGGAAAGTAAAATAAAGCAATAAATAAATAAAGTCCTAATTAAAGTTATTACATTCCGGAAGCAAGTACAATAATATGGAAAAATGGATCGCGTGCGGGAAATTAAATCGGATGCGAGTTTTTTGGGGTTTTGACCCTTTTTTGAAAGAAATTGATTTTTTTGGTTATTTTTGAATTAAATGGAATTAAATTAAATGAACAATTAAATTAAATTAAATAATGAAAATATTTTTGGATTTTTGAGTTTTTTTAAAGAAATAAAACAAATTGAATTAATGCTAATAAAAACCTAATATTCTAAATTGATTTTAAACATTGCAAAAAATATTAAAAGTTAAATCTAATTAAAGCTAAATTGATTAAATTAATTTATTTACAAAAATAAAAGTGATGAAGTTAATTTTAATAAATAAAATATTTTTTGTGATTTTGATTTTATTAGGAAAAAATGTTAATTGGTTAGTGATTAATAAAAATAATAACGATTAATTAATTAAAGGAACATAGAGAGAGTTTAGGAGTATACGAGCCTGATTGGAGGGGTGAAAGAACTATTGGCGTCATGTGTAAACTTTTTTGTTTTGGTCATTTGTGTTTTGGCTTTTGGCCATTTGTGTTCTGGACTCAACGTCCTTAACCTTCTCAGGATGTCTGTCTCGCCATGTATTGGTGTCATGTGTAAACTGTTCTGTTTTGGCCATTTGGCTTTTGGCTTTTGGCCATTTGTGTTTTGGCCTCAACGTTCCTTAATGAACCTGCAAGGGATCCTGTCTAAATCTGCAGTGTTGAATCTCATGAACACATTAAATAAATTACTATACATCATAAAATACAAATAAAGCCAATATATGAAGAAATTTAATGTTTAGGCTAATATGACATGTATGAATGATTATACCCTTTTGATCATGGAGATCAAATCAACCTTACCCTTACTGGAAAAGTAGTGACATGAATGCTTTTATGCCCTTTTGATCATGGAGATCAAGCCAGCCTTACCCTTACTGAAGAAGTAGTGAGATGTTGGTTTGTAACTGAGATGACTTATTTGTAGTGAGATGTTGGTTTGTAACTGGGATGACTTGTTTATAGTGAGAGAGGGATTTGTAATAAGGATTTCAAGGTTTTAGGGTTCTTGAAAGAATTTGATATTCTAACAGTGTTGTGGCAAAGTTTTTTTCTCTTTTTCTCCTCTCTGGTTTGTGTGAAAAGAATGTGATTATATAATGGAAATTAGGATAAAGAAAATGGGCTTTGAATGTGCAATTGGGCCTCCAATGTTCACTTGAGTTCGTCACTTTCCAGGCTAAATCGCAGGGACTTAAGTGCAATTTTTGAAGTTGAAATGTGAAAGCAAAATGTAGCCTATATCGAGAACTAACTCCTGTACGAAAATCGACTCAATCGGATAAACGGTGAATTAGTTATGAACTTTTGAAGTTTCAGCTCAGACAAACTTATTTTGGGCTCCAGTGTCGACTCTGACACGTTCTTCAATAAAAAACTGGTATTGATCGGTGCATAATTAGGTCTCGACTTTTGAATCAAAGTTGTAGATCTATGAGTCAGTGACCTTGTGTAAAAATATGAGCCCAATCCGATAAAAATTGACCGAGTTATGAATTTTCGAAGTTTCGGCCCAGATGAAATAATATTCAGCAATTCAGGATTTTCAGCGTGTCATGCGTTCTGAGCAAAAAACGAAGGCCTTTTGAATACCGTTTGAACTCAATACCTTCTGTGAAAATGTATCCAACTCAATTTGTGAAATTTTGGCGCCAGAATCAGATCGATATGATGAAAATCGACCAAGTTATGATTTTCTGAACATGACGCAAATAAACTTCGGTCACAAATTTTCTGTATGAAAATACTTGATAAATCCACATTTTTGAAGACCTTCTGATCGAAATTGGCTTCCAGCCGTGAGAGATGAAAATGTAGATAATGTCAAGACGGAATTTTGGCCACCAGAACAGGTTCAAAATGAGCCACGATCTTCAAGTTATGAATTTTTTAGTGCGTAAAAACTGCACTTTCAGCATACTTTTCCACCATATTTCTTCGAGAAAACTCACACATTCGGATACCTTCTTTAAAGAATTGACTCTTGAGCCGAACCTGGATTTGAGAATACGTTATCAGAGATATCTTGGCAAAAGAACACCTGAATATGACGCGTCGGGTTGGACTTGTGAATTTTTCTTGAAATGTTTTTAGAAATATGGGAGGGCAAATTTTGGGGTACAACAGTTGCCCCTGTTCAATCTTCTTAAACATGAGGATGTAGATTGGCTTGCATGCCTTTCGTGATCCGAAGGTGGAAGATGATTGAACACTAGAGTTCCCAGAAATTTGCACTCGCATAGTAGAGTATCAGCAGTGTGATGTCGGGAATGGGCTTACAGATGCCATTTGGAGAGATGATGGATAGGAGGATGGGCTTAAATATGCCATCTGGAGATGTGACAGAACCTTGTCGGGAATGGGCTTATAGATTCCATTTGGAAATGTAATGGATAGTTAAATCTGAATAAGAAATAGAATAGCTTCCGTGTCTGGAGCATATCTAGTCTATATCTAATTGCTGACGTCTGAATAAATAGTAGAATGACCGACGCGTCTGGGGTATATCCATATTTTATTTGAGTGGGTGACAGAGTATTATCCGAATCCGGATCGTATCTGGAATATCTTTTGAATGAATCTGGACTAAACAATAGAATAGCATCCAGGTCTGGAGCATCTCTAAGTTGTCTTTAGAAGTTTGAATCTAAATAAGCAATAGAATAGCGTCCGGGTCAGGAGCATCCCTGAGCTATCTCTGAAAGGAAATCTGAATAAGTATCAGAATATCGCCATGTCTGGGTTGCATCTGAACTATCTCTGGACGGAATCTGGAATAAGTATCAGAATGTCACCATGCTTGGGTTGCATCTGAACTATCTCTAGAAGGAAATCTGAATAAGCAATAGAATAGCATCCGGATCTGGAGCATCTCTAAGCCATCTCTGAAAAGAACTCTGAATAAGCAAAAGAATAGCGTCCATATCTGGAGCATTTCCTAGCTATATCTGAAAGGAAACTCTTGAATAAGCAAAAGAATAACATCCATATCTAGAGCATTTCTAAGCCATCTCTGAAGAGAAAATCTGAATAAGCAAAAGAATAACATCCATATCTGGAGCATTTCCCAGCTATCTCTGAAAAGAAAATCTGAATAAGCAAAAGAACAGCATCCATATCTGGAGCATTTCCCAGCTATCTCTGAAAAGAAAATCTGAATAAGCAAAAGAATAACATCCATATCTGGAGCATTTCCCAGCTATCTCTGAAAAGAAAATCTGAATAAGCAAAAGAACAGCATCCATATCTGGAGCATTTCCCAGCTATCTCTGAATAAGAAAAAGAACAGCATCCATATCTGGAACATCTCTAAGCCATCTCTGAATAAGCAAAAGAACAACGTCTATATCTGGAGCATCTCTAAGCTATCTCTGAAGAGAAAATCTGAATAAGCAAAAGAACAACATCCATATCTGGAGCATTTCTCAGCTATCTCTGAAAAGAAAATCTGAATAAGCAAAAGAACAGCATCCATATCTGGAGCATTTCCCAGCTATATCTGAATAAGCAAAAGAACAACATCCATATCTGGAGCATCTGTAAGCTATCTCTGAAGAGAAAATATGAATAAGCAAAAGAACAGCATCCATATCTGGAGCATTTCCCAGCTATCTCTTTAATCTCTTTAACGTAGATATGCCCTGGCTAGATACAGGTATCGAATCCATAATCAATTGCTCACAGATATGCCCTGGCTAGATACAGGTATCGAATCTGGAACTGGTCGTCTACAGATATACGTTGGCTGAATACAGGTATCGAATCTCTAAACTCTTCATGCAGATATGCCCTAGCTGGATACAGGTATCGAATCTACAATCAATTACTCACAGATATGCCCTGGCTAGATACAAGAATCGAATCCGGAATTAGTCATCTACAGATATGCCCTGGCTGGATACAGGTATCGAATCTCTAAACTCTTCATGCAGATATGCCCTGGCTAGATACAGGTATCGAATCTACAATCAATTACTCACAGATATGCCCTGGCTAGATACATGTATCGAATCTGGAATTAGTCGTCTACAGATATGCCCTGGCTGGATACAGGTATCGAATCTCTAAACTCTTCATGCAGATATGCCCTGGCTAGATACAGGTATCAAATCTACAATCAATCACTCACAGATATGCCCTGGCTAGATACATGAATCGAATCTGGAATTGGTCGTCTACAGATATGCCCTGGCTAGATACAAGAATCGAATCTGGAATTGGTCGTCTACAGATATGCCCTGGCTGGATACAGGTATCGAATCTGGAACTTCAAACGTTGATAGTAATATCTTTTGATTGACCTTTTCCTGAAAAGGCAAAACATTAGTTGTATGCAATGTCATGATGTATGAAATGCATGATGTCATGATGTTCAAAATGAGATAACGTCGTATGCATTTTATCATGTATGTAAGCAGGATGTATGAAATGTGATATGTTTATGAATGTGTTTTCGTCTGGGAAAATAAATCCTTGACGAATGCCAGGAAGTTAAATCCTGGGCTGATGTTTGAAGAGTAAAGTTCTTCGTTTCCGCTGGGGATGATGATTGAAGATGGTTGCAGGAATAAATCGGTAGGAGAAGATGACTCTGTTGGGGAATAAACTTGGTGGAGAGATTACTCTGCGGGGAGTTACTCTGTGGAAAGAGATGCTTCGCTGAGAATTTGTTGATAACTCCGCTGGGGATTCCGTTGATAAGTTTTGTTGGGGAATTGATGAACTCCGCTGGGGGGATAGGAAGAACTTCGCCGAGGACGATCTTTCCGTGGCAATTAGCTGAGGATAACCCAGTTATAAGCTCTGGTGGGGAATAACCTTTGAATAAAGCCGGGGAGAAGCTGCATGTACTCTGCAGGTGATAAGCTTCAAGAATCTACTGGGGATAAGCTTCCAAAATCTATTGGGGAGATTGATTCACCTCTCCTGGGGAAACTTTTGGACTACACTGGGGAAATGGCTCTACTGGGGTGTCTGATATTCCGCCGGGGAACAATCTTATATCAAGACTATCAGGGATACTTGCTGAGGAATATCTGTACATTCTGCTGGAGAATATTTAGATTTTCTGGGGATGCCCAACTTCCTTAAGGCTGACAGTAGACCAACTCTGCTTGGGGAGAGCGTTGTTGACTTGCTGGAGATACTGTGCCTTGTCAGGGCTGACGGGAGACCAACTCTGCTCGGGGGAGAGTATTGTTGAACCTTGTCTTACTCCCGGGGAGTGGAGGCCTCTTGGTTATGCTCTTCAGCCGAACCCATCTTGGTACCTTGGTTGACAGAGCAACTAGATCGCTTGGACAACTCATTATTGCCCCTATTTCTGATGTGAGAGAAGTAGATACCTTGTGAGGTGTTAGACAACTGCCGATTCGACAAATCTTCTTCTGGTAGGCGAGTGACGAGATGACGGGACATAGTCGTACGCTTTTGATCCCTAATTTTTGCCTGGACCGCCCTTTCGGGTTTTCAGTCCGCCGGGATACCCTTTTTTGCCCAAGCCGCCTTTTCAGGTTTTTGACTTGCCGGGTGTGCAGATTTTTTTATTTTCATCCCTTATTTTTTCCCGAACCCTTTTGGTTCGTCGGGAAGCCCTTGTTTTTTCCTAGGCCAGTCGACCTAGCGGGTCTTTGATTATGCGTAGTATTTTTTCGACTATGTCCACGCTCTCAGAATGCAGGGAGTTGTCATTGTTAGTAGCATTGTGTTGCCATACCACTAGAAGATGTTTGATCGTGCAAGATTCACAGCTGGAATTCATGTCCAATGCCCCAAGTGACTCAGAGGGAGGTTTGCCCCTGGCTATTTGGCATTTGAGAGATTCTCCGAATCTTGACTTAACTGCCCCAGATGACGGACAATGATCACGTCTGCCCCTTGGTTGGAAGTACTTTTGTTCACTAGATATTCTTCGTGCGAATTTCTTTGCTGTTCGAACAAAAAAGTCATATGCAAATAATGTTATTTTAAAAATGCAAAGCTTATGTCTGTCTTGAAGTTTTTGAAAATGCATTTTTTCAGTAAAACAAGCAAATTTTTGCAAAAATGTGATGTCAACTCAGTATTTTACAACAAGCCTTAAGGAGTCAGGATACCTTTTGTAACAGTATGCTTTCGAACTAACCCATGCTTCATCTAGGACTTTTTAAGGGTTATAACGTAGCCTGGTTCACGGTTTAAGAAACAAAGGATAAAGGCTCAAATTTTATTTGTACCCACCCGTTCTTCGTGATGTTCTTCGATCCTAAACTCAGCTAATCATGCATTAGACCTTGTTTGAGTCTTTGCTCTGATATACCAGTGATGGTTCGGATACTGATAATTTGTTTTGAATAGGAAGTCATTTCTTTTTGTTGAGGGTTTGCAGAACCTCTTTTTTTTTTATTATCCCTGTTTTTGCCTGAACTGCTTCTTTTGTGATTACAGTCAGCGGGATGCCCCAGTTTTTGTAAGTCTCCTTCATAGGTTTTGACTTATTGGGCTTTTAGTTTGAGAGATAATGATTGCCTGTCTTTATGATTATTCGGAACCATCACTATCTTTTGTTTTGGAAGGACTCCTTTGATGCTGTTCATTATGCACTTGGATCAGCTGAGAGAACTACCCTGCCCCAGGTTATGATTAAGGGTTTTAATTTTTTTTTTTTGTGAAAAGAAAAACTCCTACTTCTTTGGCTCGAAGGGGTTGACGAGGGATTATCTTCCTTATAACTCCAGTGTTTAGGAATTGAAACAATGCTTGTACCTCATCAGCGGGGTCTGTTCAAAAGCATACTGTAAAGATCGCGGTATCGTTTTCGTCATCCTCCCTCAAGAGGCTTAGAGTTATTAATCGAGAGTTTGAACATCACAAAAAATGTGAAAACAATTTGAATATAGTGAATATAATTGGATTAATTCAAAACATACATATGCGATGCATTAATGGAATAAAAGAGTTTGCTATGACATTTAATTGTTTGTGTAAGCAAAGAAAAATACAACTCGGAAATTCAAATAAAACAAAAGCCTTCAGTGATTTGGCAAAGGAGCAGTGATTATGTTTGGAGTCTCTGGTACTTCAAACTAGATTTCCTTGGCGTCAATCATGTCTTGGACCTTGTTCTTCAGAGCCCAACAGTTGCCCGTAGTATGCCCCGGGCTATCAGAATGGTATGTGCACCTATCGTTGGGATGATAGTTAGGAGCAGAAGTGTTTGGATTCCGGAGAGGGGCCCTTAAGGTAATCAGCCCTGCCTTCAACATTTGTTGTAGCGCTTGATCCAGTGACATGTTGATCTTGGTGAACTGTCGTTTGGGTGCGACCTCCTTACGTTGCTGCCCCTGTCTTTGCTGAGCAGGCATAGGATTAGAGATCTGGGTTGCCCCCACATGTTGATCATGACGACCTTTTTTACCATGCACAGCGTTGGACTCTTTCTTCCCGTGGTAAGGCTTTTTATGAGCATCAGAAGGCGTAGCTTCCTGAATCTTCCCGCTTTTAATGTCATCTTCAATTCTCTCCCCAGTCAAGATCAGATCTGTAAACCCAGCAAAAGAATTCCCAATCATGTGGTTGAAGAATGGACCAGACAGGGTCCCCAGAAACATGTCCACGAGCTCACGGTCGGTCAAAGGTGGCTGCACCCTTCCAGCCAGGTCTCTCCACTTTTACGCATATTCCTTGAATCCTTCACCCGTCCCTAGTGACATACCCTGGAGTTGGGTACGCGTAGGAGCGAGGTCGAAATTATATTGATACTGCTTATAGAACGCAGTAGCCAAGTCTTCCCAGGTACGGATACTGGCTCTATCCAGCTGATAGAACCACTCGAGTTGAGTCCCTGCCAGACTATCCTGAAAGAAGTGAATCCACAATTTCTTGTCGGCCGTGTAGGGCTGGATCTTCCTTATGTATGAACAGAGGTGCAACTTAGGACAAGAGGCTCCGTCGTACTTTGCAAAGGCAGGTGCCTTGAACTTGTGCGGGATCACCACCCCGGAGGATAGACCTAGATCTTCAAAGTCTAGGCCGGGCACTTTCTGTATCTCCATAGCACTTAGTCGGTCTTCTAGCTGTTTATACCTGTCCTCAACTAGAGGGTACTGTTCATCATTGTAATCGGTCTCGTTGTCGGAGACCACTGGACTAGGAACCTCTCCCTCTTGGGGACTGTCTTTCCTAACAGACGGGGTAGTCAGCTCAGCTTCATTTTGTGATCCATTCCAAGATTTGCGTCTAGGGTTGAACAACACAGTCCTCTTATTCTTCTTCTTCATAAGCAGAGTCTTCAATTCTTGTTGACCTTGGGCTAAGCTCATGATCAACTCTTGGAACTGGGCGTTCTGGGCCTGGAGGGCCTTAGTGGATTGCTCAGTAGATGATTCAGGATTCATGATGAGACTGCTGAAATAAACAGCGAAGAAGATTAAGCAACCTGTCAAAAGGGTACCTGTGATGCAATGATATGTATGATATGCATGCAATGTTTTCAAGGATCTCGCGGGGTAAACAGGAAAATTGTTAGAGTTGGAATCCGGTAGCTTGATTGAAGGAACTGCATATTGTAGAGAGTCCTTCTTCAAGAGTCAAGGCTCACCATATCGAGTGGGTCATAGCCCCTGACAACCTTGGCTAGAGGAAAATAAATCCCCTTTGCCCCTTGCTAGATAGTTGGTTCATTATGACCTGCACCACAAACCCTTGAGATCCTTGAAATGGATTAGTCTTTATGTAGGATGTATGCAATGGTATGATGGTATGATGTTATGCTATGCGTGGAGTGATGTAAGTAAAGCCTGTTATGAGCCCAGATTAAGGACTGTAAACAAAACCTGCAAGAAACTCGTGTGTCAGATAACAAGTATGCAAGTAGTCAAGTTTGAAGGCACACAAGTCACACAAGACAACCCTTAGAGTTTAGGCCAGCATGAAGTTCAGGTACTACCCTCTTGAAGTTGGTGGGCTCAAAACCTGTCATATCAAAAGTAACCGGGTTCTAAGGAGCTCAATATCATTGGGTTGTTTTCTATGTTCATTGTTTTGATTTATCCACTGAACTGGCGATCAAAATATTCCAAGAAAACAACCCTCCATGAGTGTAGTATCGAGTATCTACCAACTTCCGACTGCACCAAAGTCGGTCATCGTACTACCCCTAAAGAGGCCAGGATGGTCAAGTAAGGTTCCTAAGGTTAGTTGATGCTTCATGACACCACGCGGCGGCCCCGTACTCTCCTTGACTTGACTCAAGGGTTACCGGTACTCACCAAAGTGCCACATCAACGTAGCAACTGCTTCAACCGTGTCGGTATACCCCGCACAGTTCCCTCACAGTTTGTTGCTACCTAAAAGGTATCCCCCAGATCCGGGTTAAGATCTATGAAACTCCCAAAACAGGCCCACAATATTAAAGCAATCAAAACAGGAAATTGAAAACATAAGAGTGGTCTAATCCTAAGGTACACCTCACTTTTATGAGTTTCCCCAGCAGAGTCGCCAGTTCTGTGATCGGTGGAAATAGAACTGACTGTTTTTAAAGCTGGTTCGCGAAATGTCGCGGTAAGCAAGAGTCGCCACCGTCTTTTATGTTCTCCAACATGGAAAGGACAAAAGCACATCAAAATTCCTTCTTTGAGAATGTTTCTCGGTTCGGGAGGTAGATTTATAGAAAAGGAAGGTGTTAGCATCCTTTCTATCCGTGGTTATCCACGGGCTCTTAGGTACTTGCTCACTATGTTTTCAAAAATTGTTTGCTTTTCAAGTGTGTGTGGGTTTTGAAAAAGTTTAGTTTGAAAACTTCTAGGTAACTCTTGTATCAGTCCTCAAGAGTGTATGAAGTATTTGTTTGAAAACTTTTTTGAAAGTGTAGGTGCGAAAAGTAGTTTTTTTTGTCTTGAAAGAGCAAGTACCCAGGAGAAATCCTACTCTAAGGAATTAAGCTGTGTAAAAGTCCTTTAGACAGTACTATCCCACTATTGAGAAGTAGGTAGCACCGTCGTTGGAGTTATTCGGGTCAATTCGATTATAGGGACATGTGTGGTCACCAAAGCAATAGTAGGACGCCTTAGCGGTAACCCTAATGTCTTAGATCTTTTTTATCCGAGGCAACCGTTTCGAGACAACTTGGATCTTTAGACAAGAGGGCGACCTCTAAAACACCCTATACTCAATGACCACGTCGAGGCAACCAAATGAGGCGTACCCTAAGAGTGGCATGTGCGAGTGTGTCGAGTTTCAGTTTATGTTATCTTTGTACATGTTATGGTGAGCTACGATTGATTTTATTTTAAGGATAACTCTTGTCATGCATAGCCTAATTAACATACATCTAGCAATTAATAGTTGCGGAAAGTAAAACATCGCTATTACAAGGCGTCGGGTATTTACATCGCCAAAAACAAACCCTTTAATTTAAATTGCGGAAAGTAAAATAAAGCAATAAATAAATAAAGTCCTAATTAAAGTTATTACATTCCGGAAGCAAGTACAATAATATAGAAAAATGGATCGCGTGCGGGAAATTAAATCGGATGCGAGTTTTTTGGGGTTTTGACCCTTTTTTGAAAGAAATTGATTTTTTTGATTATTTTTGAATTAAATGGAATTAAATTAAATGAACAATTAAATTAAATAAAATAATGAAAATATTTTTGGATTTTTGTGTTTTTTTAAAGAAATAAAATAAATTGAATTAATGCTAATAAAAACCTAATATTCAAAATTGATTTTAAATATTGCAAAAAATATTAAAAGTTTAATCTAATTAAAGCTAAATTGATTAAATTAATTTATTTACAAAAATAAAAGTGATGAAGTTAATTTTAATAAATAAAATATTTTTTGTGTTTTTGATTTTATTAGGAAAAAATGTTAATTGGTTAGTGATTAATAAAAATAATAACGATTAATTAATTAAAGGAATATAATACAAATAGAGAGAGAGAGTTTAGGAGTATACGAGCCTGATTGGAGGGGTGAAACAGCTATTGGCGTCATGTGTAAACTCTTTTGTTTTGGCCATTTGTGTTTTGGCTTTTGGCCATTTGTGTTCTGGCCTCAACGTCCTTAACCTTCTCAGGATGTCTGTCTCGCCATGTATTGGTGTCATGTGTAAATTGTTCTGTTTTGGCCATTTGGCTTTTGGCTTTTGGCCATTTGTGTTTTGGCCTCAACGTTCCTTAATGAACCTGCAAGGGATCCTGTCTAAATCTGCAGTGTTGAATCTCATGAACACATTAAATAAATTACTATATATCATAAAATACAAATAAAGCCAAAATATGAAGAAATTTAATGTTTAGGCTAATATGACATGTATGAATGATTATACCATTTTGATCATGGAGATCAAATCAACCTTACCCTTATTGGAAAAGTAGTGACATGAATGCTTTTATGCCCTTTTGATCATGGAGATCAAGACAGCCTTACCCTTACTGAAGAAGTAGTGAGATGTTGGTTTGTAACTGAGATGACTTGTTTATAGTGAGATGTTGGTTTGTAACTGGGATGACTTGTTTATAGTGAGAGAGAGATTTGTAATAAGGATTTCAAGGTTTTAGGGTTCTTGAAAGAATTTGATATTCTAACAGTGTTGTGGCAAAGTTTTTTTCTCTTTTTTCTCCTCTCTGGTTTGTGTGAAAAGAATGTGATTATATAATGGAAATTAGGGTAAAGAAAATGGGCTTTGAATGTGCAATTGGGCCTCCAATGTTCACTTGAGTTCGTCACTTTCCAGGCTAAATCGTAGGGACTTAAGTGAAATTTTTGAAGTTTAAATGTGAAAACAAAATGTAGCCTATATCGAGAACTAACTCCTATCCGAAAATCGACTCAATCGGATAAACGGTGAATTAGTTATGAATTTTTGAAGTTTCAGCTCAGACAAACTTATTTTGGGCTCCAGTGTCGACTCTGACACGTTCTTCAATAAAAAACTGGTATTGATCGGTGCATAATTCGGTCTCGACTTTTGAAGCAAAGTTGTAGATCTATGAGTCAGTGACCTTGTGTAAAAATATGAGCCCAATCCGATAAAAATTGACCGAGTTATGAATTTTCGAAGTTTCGGCCCAGATGAAATAATATTCAGCATTCAGGATTTTCGGCGTGTCATGTGCTCTGAGCAAAAAATGAAGGCCTTTTGAATACCGTTTGAACTCAATACCTTCTGTGAAAATGTAGCCAACTCAATTTGTGAAATTTTGGTGCCGGAACCAGCTCGATACGATGAAAATCGACCAAGTTATGATTTTCTGAACATGACGGAAATAAACTTCGGTCACAAATTTTCTGTACGAAAATACTTGATAAATCCACATTTTTGAAGACCTTCTGATTGAAATTGGCTTCCAGCCGTGAGAGATGAAAATGTAGATAATGTCAAGACGGAATTTTGGCCACCAGAACGGGTTCAAAATAAGCCACGATCTTCAAGTTATGAATTTTTTAGCGCGTAAAAACTGCACTTTCAGCACACTTTTCCACCATATTTCTTCGAGAAAACTCACACATTCGGATACCTTCTTTAAAGAATTGACTCTTGAGCCGAACCTGAATTTGAGAATACGTTATCAGAGATATCTTGGCGAAAGAACACCTGAATATGACGCGTCGGGTTGGACTTATGAATTTTTCTTGAAATGTTTTGAGAAATATGGGAGGACAAATTTTAGGGTACAACACCATACTCCTAAAACATGTAGCACAAGTAAAACAAAAGTGATCAATACCTAGATCATGAAAGATACATCATGACAAACTTTCACCAATGCCAAGTATCTTGAATGATCAAAGGATCACCTAGAGGTTGTTTGAAAATGTTGAAAGTTCACCAACTATCCATAAGCTTAGAAGAACTTAAAGTTCAAATGCGTTATCCAAATTGATCAAGGGAAAATAAAAGAAAGGAGATGAAGTTGAAATAGACAAGAAAATAAATCTAACTTTTGAATCAAAGGATTAATCAAGTTATCATTAAAATCATTCATCCATTTTGGTGGAGTTAAACTCAACACTTTAGATCCAATAATGTTAATGAAACTTATGACCAAAATCCACATAATCCAAGATCATCCATAATATATAATGTAGCGGTAGAAATGTTGAGACTAAGCCATTGGATTGACTTAACTCGTACAGATCAAATAAAAATCGCCACCGCGCTTTATTGTTTTTAAAAGAAATGGGAAAAGAGGGAATAAACCCAAACGAGTAAGAGGGAGAGAATCTAGATACAGGGGTTGGTTATGCAAAGAGAAGATATTAGTACACTAATTATCTACGGTACTCCACAGGAACACCTCTTTGAAAATATGTGTATTTTGGCTATAAAAGGTGTATATAAAAATAATATGGTGGAGATGTGAAAAGAAGTATTTTTTTTACAACTTTTGTACCTGTCGCGGTTGTGAACATTTAGTGCCTACGTACTACCTTCCGTGCAATAGGGGATCAGGTACTCGTAGTTCACCTTAAAATTTTTGAAAAGTTTTGTGTGTTGGTTAATTTTAAGAGAAGAGACGTCTCGTCGTATTCAAGTGGAAAAAATACTTACTACCCACAATTATGAGAAATGAGCATTTGCATCATCTCAAAGTGGAGAACATATCTTAGATTTAAAATCAACAAGACATCACTCAACACCCAAGTGGAAAATGGCTCAATTCACAACATATTGTAGAAGTGTAGTAGCTTACATCACTACAAGAATAAAAAAAAATCGAATCTTTTAAGAAAATTTTTAAAATGAAAAGGCAAAATGGAAAAATGGTTTGAGTGAAGCTAATGACTTTTAGTCTTAAGAAATATGTCAAAGTATGATTAAATTGATTAAGATTTAAATTAAGACAAAGAGTTTGAAAATGCATGGACCTAAGTTCAAGTTTATTATGAAAGCAGTTAAAGTTTAAAAAAAACAAGAAGAGTTTTAAAAAGGAGGGAGAAGATTTTTGAAATTGAAGAAGATGGGAGGAGATGAAGGGACTATGTTATGTATACAAAGTAAAAGCTAAGGAGAAGAACAGTCTAACCAACAAGAAATTAACACTTGACATGAAGAAGTCAATGTAGAATTCTCATCCTTTAGATTAGAACTAAGCAATCAAAATACTAAAACTCAAATGAAAACAAACCTTCAGATGAATTAAGAACCAAGCAAAGTCTTCAAGAAAAAATTGGCTATAGTAACAACTGTATACAGAGGAATTCCCAATCTCGGATAAAGCATGGAAATCAAAATAACCTGCACATAGAAAAAAATAAAACCAATACCTTGGGGTAAGCCCCAAGGACTTCAGAACAAC
Source organism: Vicia faba (assembly GCA_948472305.1). NCBI lineage: Eukaryota > Viridiplantae > Streptophyta > Magnoliopsida > Fabales > Fabaceae > Vicia > Vicia faba. The sequence goes on from OX451740.1 coordinate 862,895,599, forward strand.
TTCACAAAAACTACCACAAAGATCACAGAGTTTCAAGTTATCAAGATTTCCAATCCCATATCTTCATGAATCCATAACTCCACAAGGCTAGGGATAGTAACCATATAGTCCAAGTAGCTTTAAGGCTTTTAATGTTCAAGTTGATTATTAGGTGTATTTACAAAAGAAAATAAAGCTCAAGTGAGCAAAGATAAAATAACAGAAAGTAAATGCTCAAGTGAGCAAAAGGCAAATAGCATGATATGTAAATGATATAAAGTAAAGACATAAAATAAATGCATAAAGTAAAGAATAAAGTAAAGTCAATGGTTAATAGTTAATGGTTAGAAGTTAGTGATTAATAGTTGAGGGTTAAATGTTTTTAGAAGAGTGATCCATGATGATTTGAACATTGAGTATAGGTAAAAATTAATGAAGACTCATTAGAGGTTGATAGAATCAAAGCCTAATAACAATGAGCTTTTAAAGTTATTGGCCATAGCTTAATATTTAATCATATTTGGGCTTACAAACACAAGTTTGAACCACTAAGAATCAGTCAAACAAAAGATGAAAAAGGGAGGATTCCAAATGATATGATCCATGATGGTTTGGACATTGAATATAGGTCAAAGTTAATGAAGACTCATTAGAGGATTGATAGAATCAAAGCCTCCTAACAATGAGCCATCAAGGTTATTGTCCATAGCTCAAAACTCAACCATACTTGGGCTTGCAAACATCAAGTTTGGGCCACTAAGAACCAATCAATAGGAAAGAAGAAAGGAGATGAGATGAAGGAGAAAGAAGGGATAACACAATGTAATAAATGTCTCAGATGAATCGAAATTAGGGTTTCAAATATCATCAACATCATTTATCCATTTTGGTGAATTTAGTTTTTCAGCCTATCAACACCCAAGATTCAATGAGGTTGAGGAACTTATCCCAAAGTAACACTCAAATGTCTCCAAATCAGAACCAATCACAAAAATAATAAAATATATTAATAAAAACAATATTAAATGATTAATAAAAATAAATAATTGATAAAATACACAAAGTGTATTAAAACACAAAATAAAAATCCCCAAAGAAAACTATCAGAGGTCAATCATGAGTCAACAAGTGATGACAATTTTTTTTAGAGTTTTTAAAAATCCGGTACAATTTTTTTTAAATACAAAACTTAATCAATATAAACCAAAAATCACAAAAAATAATAAAATCAGAAATAAAAATTAAACAAGGTCACCAATATTTGTTAAAATATCATTGGATCCTTCCATAAAATTTTCACAATTTTAAAAGGTCAAAAAGTGTTTTTAAAAACAATTAAAACAAGACAAATAAAGACAAAAATCATAAAAAATACCAAATCATAAAATAAAATTATGAAAAATTAGAATCACAAAGATAATATTTAAACATATTTTTGTGAATTTTTACATAATTTTCAAGTAAGAAATGAACTTTTTACGAAGTTTTGAAGTTTAAAACAAATAAAATAAAAATCAGAAAGTAAAATAAAAAACCAAGAAAATCTGGACCATTTGATCATTGTCAAAATGCGTTAGTAAGCAGATCTAAGGGACTTGGCATGTTGTGCATGCTATAGTCATTATTGAATAACACACCCGATCCTTACTAATATCAAAAAAATATAAAAATAAAACCAAAAAATGTGGACCACTGGATCAATGTCAAAACACGTTAGTAAGCAGATCCAAAGGATCTGACACGCTGTGCGTGATATGGAACTTATTGATAAAAACACAAAATCAATTAAATCGAGCCAATCAAATTAAAACAATTGTCCAAGGATCATTGGTTGAAGAACGACACGTAGGTCGTCTTCAACCTCCAGACACATGCGTCTGGGATTTCTATGAGTTTCTTTAAATGGAAAAATGAGAAACTCATAGTGGTATCATTAGATTCGTCTCTTCTAGACGATCCTAACCCTACCCTCGCAAAAAAATTATCTAAAACACAACATAGTCAATTTGAGAAAAACCAAAGAAAAATTGCAAATTTAATTTAATAAATAAATGCTCAATTCTCAACGAAAATGAAAACCAAAAGAAGTATGATAATCAGATGAAGAAATACTATATGTTAGTAACTAGCTTGGATCAATTTGGTTAAGAATACTACTTGAACGGAGCTCAAGAAGTTTTTTCTGAAACTGAACTTATGTAGCTCGAGTTATGGCTCAATTTGCTTGGTTTAAGTGATGGAGAGTTTGTATAATTATGGAGAATGATGAATCAGAATAGAATTTGAGGTGAGAAGGCTTGAAAATTTGAAATGAATTTTCAAATTTCAAAGCTTCTAATGAACTTTGGCAGAGTGATTTTGGTTGTTCAAGTTTAGGCCATTGAATTGAGAATGGTCTTCTATTTATAGGAGAGTGAATGGTGATCAGAATTGGAAGAAGTAGTGAGGTTTGGAGGGAAATCACATAGAGCCCAATAATGGGGAAAGTGTGACTCTAATCCACCTAAAACACATCCAATTCTTGCGTTTTGAGTCTTAAACAAGTCTGAGCAAGTTTATTAATCATGTTTAAATAAAAAACATGCACAAATCTTGTGTTTAGAAGCCACATTATGGATTTTATAATTCTGACTCGGTGAGAAATTCAGTTTCATGGTACCCTTTTTGAACTCATGGTGCACACAACTCAAGAGGCTTTATGGGATGATTATTAAATAATTTGAAAGATAATGTCACAATCTTTACAATGTGCCAAGAAAGACTTCATTTGGTTAACTGAGCACAAAGTTACATCCATTTAAAATCGTGAAAAACAAACTGGTCTTGGTGTTGAGCTTCTAAATGACCTATAATGTCTTACAAACTTACAAGCCCTTCCACTCAAAATTTGATCTTGATCCTTGAATATGAAATGAAGTAGACTCTTCAAATTGAATTATGGAATTGAGATCATTCAAAAATCATAAAAATTGAAAGAGTCGTGGCCTTTGGAAGATGATGAACAAATTTGGAGAAATCCACAAATGACCTATAATCTTTTCAATTCTTTAAGGAATTTCCATATCTTTTCAATCCTTGTACCTTGAAACAAAGTTATAGTAGACATCCTCAAGTTTATTATGAAAAAAGAATGATCTCAAGGAGATAAAAAATAACCAAATTGTGATCCTTTGCAGTCACACAAGAGAGTTTGATAGCCTTTTCAAAGGACTTGTAATCTTCTTCAACCATTAGTAATCTTCCAAAGAGAATCATGGCTTTGGAATCTTCTTAAAAAGTAGCCTTAGATCCTTGAATCTAAGTTATTAAGGACTCTTCAAAGAGAATCATGGCTTTGGAATCAACCTGAAATCTCAAAAAATGAGCAAGATATGGTCTTTGAAAGTCAACCTAACCTTACTCAGATAGTGCCAAAATGACTTGTAGCCCCTATTAACTTTTAATGACTTTCAATGCACAAATGGATCTTGACATGTAAAAAGAAGTTGTTATAGATGATGATAAGAATCCATGGAAAAATGAACCAACTCAAAATGTTGAAAATTGAGTGAGTTATGCACTTGTAAACACTGAATCAAGTACTTGTTCAATTAGGTCAAACTTGTTTAATCTACCTTGAATCATTTGAACTTTCTTTTCACAATAGAGCATGATGTATCCCATTAGACCTTGGAATGATGTTATCCTGAAACACACTCAAAGATGGAGCTTAAGTCCCAATGAAACTTGTTGAAGAAGGCATGGAAATAAACACATGAACCTATGAATCTTCTTGATGAATGCCATTCTCTTTGAAGCAAGCTTGACCTTAAATGAAATAAAGAAAGTTCTCTAAAAAAAAGAATTGTGATGTCATCAACATATCCTTGAATCTAAAACTCTTGGATTTCATTGAACAACCATCTGACTGAGCACTATCCCTCAAAACCCTAGGTTAGATGATGAGATGGATGGAATTGTGTTATCACCTACAATATAAATATCCAAAGAAACATGTATACATATTTTGATGTTAGTTAAGAGTTAATCAACAAAAGTTTCACATGTAAAAGATACATAATTCAAGGTGCTTGGTGATCCCTCAAGAGCAAACTTAAAGATAGGGGAAAGTAGAAGAGAGAACCAACCCTAAGGTGTGATCTTGAGGCATTGGTGATATGAGATGATGAGAGATCTTAAGGGTAAAAATTGGGGTATAAAAGTTGCCCTTATTTAAGTGTCTTCTATCCGGAGATACGAAGATTAAAATCTTCGTCTTAACATGATTGGAGATACTTAAATATATAACAAGCCCTATTTTTGGCCCTAAGATGTCATGCAATGCTTATGATTATGAATGCAAATGACCAACTCCACAGGTGACACAAAACACCACTGGGGAAGCAAGAAAAATGCATACAACCTAATGAAGAGAGTTCAACCAGGAAACTAAATTACTGGGGAACAACACAATTCTGGGGAAAAAGGTTTAACTCTGTTGGAGAAAAATCAACTCTGCTGGGGAAAAAAGGATTCAACTCTACTGGGGTAAAGTCCAAAGAAGAGACAAGGTAACATCAACTCAATAAATGAGGAAAAAGCAATAAGACTCACTGATTAACAAAATACAATAAACTACCAACTCACCGAGAAGGTAGCAAAAAGAGATCAATTCCGGTTCAAAGGGGAATATTAAACCACCAACTCAATGGTTGAAGGTAAAAAATAGTAAGATAATACCGACTCAGAGATGAAGGTAAACATCAATGCTGAGATAGGTAACAAACGATTGACATTAGTACTTATGACTTGGAACAATGACTGGAAACAAAGGGTTGGCATCAGTACTCATGACTGGAAACGAAGGGTTGACATCAATACTTATGACTAGGAACAAAGGGTTGACATCAGTGCTCCTGACCGGGAATAAAAGGGGTTGACATCAATGCTTATGACTGGGAAAAAATGTGTTGACATCAGTGCTCATAACTAGGAACAAATGATTGACATTAGTACTCATGACTGGGAACAAATGATTGATATCGGTACTCATGACTGGGAATAAAAGGGGTTGAAATTAGTGCTTATAATTGGGAACAAATGATTGACATCAGTACTCATGACTGGGAACAAAGGATTGAAATTAGTGCTTATGACTAGAAACAAAGGATCGACATCAGTGCTTATGACTGGAAACAACTCAACTCTATTGGGATAAAGCCCAATAAGGAGAAAGAGGTAAATACTAACTAACGAATAACGATGAACTACAAACTCAGGGGTGAAGGTAGAAAAAACATACAAGAATAACAATTTTCCCACAATTATGGCATTCCACCTAGAATGGGTCTCTACGTCTTCTTTAACAGAGGCATTCCGCCTAGAAAGGGTAATAAACATCACCCGACTTCTGGATTTTGCCGAGAACAATAACAATTTCTTCTTTAATCAAGATATCACTTGAAAAGGGTAATAACTAGTATAAAGATCTTTCAACAAACTATCTTTGGAATATTGAAAAGACCATCAATCCATTGGAGTTAACAAATAATCCTCTCTGGCACTAACAAACTTATTGGGAGAGTACAAGTTGCTCAAATAAAGAGACCGCCACTTGCCATTATACAAAAGGATTACAATAACACTTCCGAGAAAGGAATTTTGACTTCCTGGGGAAATATCAGTACATTCCTGCTGGAGAGATAAAGTCTTCACATGCAAATAAATGCACTCTCAATCTAGGGCTCACAACCTAGAGAAATCGGAATAATATTGCTATTGGGGATCACAATTTCAAACCACGAACAAAAATGTGAAACAAACAACCAAGACACCACCCATTGAGGAATAAAACTCAAATGGGGATTAATTCCCATCCAGGTAATGAGATGGGTAGAAAGGCTAAAGCAAAATTCTTCCACGAGGAGGTAAATCGGTGGGGAAATTTAAAGGATATACACTTCCTGCTTAAAGCTTGACATTCTATTGGAGAGAGATGGTAACACAACTCTGCAAAGAGGATAACACATCAATAGAAACATCAATGAGTGAAAATGAACCATGAATTTTAAATCAACTATGCATGATGTATGCATAGGTAATGTATGAATGTTGTCATTTATATGCTGACAAAACATACACACAAAGGTGGAGATAACCAGACAAAACAAACTTGGGTTAAGACGACACTCAGCTAAGTCAAATCAAGGATGCAGATCCCATAAGAGAGTAAGCAACCAACTGAGGAAACAACATCCTACTTCACGACTTAACTTCTCTTGGAAAGGAAATGTTACTTTAAAATAATCAGAGCACAACCTGATAACAATAAACAAATAAAGTTGCAGGGACATAATAAACTCCTTCATGCTTCACTAGGGAATATCATACAAACTTTTCTAGGTAAGACAAGGCCACATTGTCTAGACTTCAACTGGGGATGCCAAACTAGCTTCACTAGGGAAAATAATGCCACATCGTCAAGGCGAGCCCAAATACATTTTTTAGTACCAAAAATAATGGTTGCACAACTTTTCTAAGGAAGATCAGAGGAACTTCATGGGGATATTCACCTTAAAGGAAAACATCGTCCTTGATTCATATGGGGAATTAAGAAGTTAACATCATAGCAAGAAGTCAAAATAATGGGGATTTTAAATCAAACTCAACACTTTGCAAGAGAAAACCCAAAAAGTTGTCAGTTGTCTCAACACTTCTTAAAAAGATATTGCCCTTGTCTAGCTGCTCGAGGAGCACACAACAACATCAATGTTATAACTGGATGGAGCAATGCTCTGCAAAAAATTCTACACCACTTCTCAACATATAAAGGTAGAAATAATCTAACAACTAAGAAAATTCTACACAACTTTACAATATCTGCTTGATCATAACCCTGTCGGGGAAAGGGAATCACACTCTTGTGGAGAGATCCACATCAAGACTTAACTAGGGAACACTAGAGGTAGGTATCAAACTACATAATCCTTACATCATATAACAACTTGGGAAAATCAACTACCCAAAGAATAATGCAGGGAGACTATGCACAAATCAACAAGAGTAACCCGAGAGTACTTCTTGGAGGAAAATTTTCAAGACTACAGAGTTCGTCCATCCTCAGAACCACTACTTTTGTCCCCTTTGATTCACATAATCAAAGTAAAAAGTAATTTGCAAATTATTTTTTAAAAAGCATGTTTTAGTATTAAGTCTTTTTGTTTTGAAAATTACTACAAGTAATAAATGAGATTTTTGTAGGCAGAATAAAATAAGAATTGCAAAGAATTAGATAGAGGCTCAAACTTTATTAATAGAATGGTAGTTTGCAAATGGCGTGACTTCATAGATGATTACAAACTTTTGGAAAATTTTAAATATATGGAAAAGGTACATTGAAACACAATGATCACTATTCTTCCTAACAATTTTGAACTCTTGTGCATAGGTTTCAATTGAAGTGCGATGAGAATCTAAGAAGATTGTTTCTTCAATGATCAAGTCTTATATGATGGAGTTACTTTCCAAGAAATCCCTAACTTTTCCTAGATTTCCCTTCTGGGTTTTCAACCTACCGGGAATTTTTTTTTATGTCTCTAACTTTTGCTTAGACCACCCTTTCAGGTTTTCAGCCTACCGAGATGCTCGTTTTTACCTAAGTCGCCCTTTCGGTTTTTCAACTTAGTGAGAAATTCTTTTATTTCTTTAGGCGAAGTATTTCTTGACTGCATTAGCATTCACGGAACGTGGTAACTCCTCGCCATCCATAGTTTCAAGAATCAATGCACCGCCAAAAAAGGCTTTTTTGACAACATATGGGCCTTTATAATTGGGAGTCCACTTGCCCCTATAATTATCATTAAAAGTCATGATCTTCCTGAGCACGAGGCCGCATTATTTGAATTCACAAGGCTTGACCTTCTTATCAAAAGTTTTTTCCTTCTTTTCTGGTATAACTGACCATGACACAAGGCCGTCATTCTCTTTTCTTCAATCAAATTCAACTGGTTAAGTCTGTTCTGGAACCATTTAACCTCTGACAACTTGGTTTCCATTATCACATGCAAAGATGGAATTTAAACCTCGACGAGGAGCACAAATTGCATGCCATATACAAGAGAAAACAGTGTTGCCCTTGTTGAAGTGCGGATGGATGTACGATACCCATGCAAAGCAAAAGGAAGCATCTCATGCCAATCCTTATAGGTAACAACCATCTTCTGGATTTTTTTTTAATGTTTCTATTAGCAGCTTCAACAACCCCATTCATCTTAGGCCTGTAAGGAGACAAGTTGTGATGGATAATCTTGAATTCTCCACAAAGCTCTGCCATTATCTTATTATTCAAATTTGAATTGTTATTAGTGATAATCCTGCTTGGTACACCATACCAACAAATAAAGTTGTTCTTGATAAATCGCACCACCACCTGCTTGGTGACATTAGCATAAGAGGCTGCTTCCACCCATTTGGTGAAGTAGTCAATTGCCATTAAGATGAAGCGATGTCCATTTGAAGCCCTGGATTCAATCATACCGATCATATTAATACCCCACATAGAGGAAGACCCAGGGGAATAATAATGTTGAGAAGTGTTGGGGGCACATGAATCTTGGCAGCATAAATCTGATACTTATGGCACTTCTTCGCAAATTTGTAATAGTATGATTCCATTGTCATCCAATAGTAACTCGCCCTAAGCATCTTCTGTTCCATCGAATGTCCATTGGAATGGGTACCAAAGGATCCTTCATGAATCTCATGCATTAACATGTCTGCCTCGTGTCTATCCAAGCATTTGAGCAAGACCATGTCATAATTTCTCTTGTATAACATATCTTCATTAAGGAAAAAGCTACATGCCAACCTTCTCAATGTCTTCCTATCTTTGTTGGACGCACCAAGCGGGTATTCTTGAGTCTGAAGGAAGTGCTTGATATCATAATACCAAGGTTTATCATCTTACGTCACCTCTGCAGCAAACATATGATTTGGTCTATCAAGACACCGAATTGTAATCTGAGGTACATCATTCCAAGCATTCACTTGGTACATAGAAGCCAAAGTGGCTAAAGCATCTGCCAGTTGATTCTTGTCTCGGGGAATATGATGGAATTCAAATTTATTAAAGAAAAGTAATAATATTCTTGCATAATCTTTGTAGGGAATCAAGCCCGAGTGACGAGTCTTCGATTATCCTTTAATCTGATTTATTACCAAAGTTGAATCACCATATACATTGAGAATTTTGATTCTGAGATCCATAGCCTCTTTAAGACCCATAATACAAGTTTCATATTCCCCCATGTTATTGGTACAATCAAATGTCAACCTTGCAGCGAAAGGGATATGAGACCCATGAGGAGTGATAATCAAAACACCAAATCCTTTTCCATAAGAATTTACAGCTCCATCAAACACCATACCCCATCGGGATTCAAGATCAAGACCTTCCTCGAGCAAAGGCTCATCACAGTCTTTAACTTTTAAATACATTACATCCTCATCAGGGAAATCATACTTAATAGACTGATAATCATCAATCGGTTGGTGAGCAAGATACTCTGCCAACACACTGCTTTTAATAGCTTTCTGAGTATGGTATTCAATATCAAATTCAAATAACAACATCTGCCAATGGGAAATTCTTCCGGTAAGAGCAGGCTTTTCAAAGATATATTTAATTAGATCCATTTTGGATATCAACCAAGTAGTATGATTCACCATATAACATCATAGACGTTTCACAGCCCAGACCAAAGCACAACATGTCTTTTCAAGCATAGAATACCGTGACTCAGTCAGTAAACTTCTTGCTCAAATGATAAATGGAATATTCTTTTCTTCCAGTTTCAGCTTGCTATCTCAAAATAAAACCCATAGATTCATCATACACAGTCAAATACATAATCAATGGTCTTCCTTCCATAAGAGGGAGCAAGATAGGAGGTTCAAGTAGATACTTTTTAATGCTTTCAAACGCCCTTTGGCAATGATCCATCCACACGCAACCTTGATCTTTCTTCATAAGCTTGAAGATTGGTTCACATGTTGCACTCATATGGGAAATAAACCTGGAGATGTAATTCAGACGCCCAGGAATCCTCTGACTTGTTTTTCAGTTCTTGGTGCGGGCATTTCTTGAATTGCCCTGACTTTATCAGAATCAACCTCAATTCCTTTTTGGCTAACAATAAAACCCAACAATTTTCCTAAACGAACACCAAAAGTCAACTTATTCGATTCAAGCATAAACGATACTTCCTATAAAGCTGAAACAACTTCAAAAAGTCTACCAAATTCCTTTCCTCGGTCTGAGATTTTGCAATTATATCATCAAAATATACTTAAATTTCCTTATGCATAAGATCATGGAATAGGGTTGTCATAGCCCTCTAGTATGTTGCACCAGTGTTCTCCAACCTGAAGAGAATCACTCTGTAACAGAATGTGCCCCAGGGTGTGATAAATGTTGTTTTTTCCATGTCCTCAAGAGCCATCTTAATTTGATTGTATTCGGAAAATTCGTCCATGAACGAGAATACTTTGAATTTTGATGTACTATCTACCAACATATCAATATATGGTAATGGGATATCATCTTTTGGACTTGCTTTATTCAGATCTCTATAATCAATGCACATACAAACTTTTCTATCTTACTTAGGTACTGGAACAATATTGGCAAACCACTAAGGATATAGTGATGTCACAAGAAAAACGACATCAATTTGTTTCAAGACCTCCTCTTTAATCTTCACTGCCATGTCAGGATAAGTTCTTCACAAATTCTGCTTAATATGTGGATATTCTAGCTTCAACGGAAAATGATGCTCCACAATATCGGTGTCCAACCCAGGCATGTCTTGATAAAACCAAGAAAACATATCCATATATTCCTTCAATATCTCAATCAAAATTTTCTTCACGTCAGGATGAAGCAGTGCCCCAATCTTGGCTTATTTCAAATCTTCCTCTGAACCCAAGTTTATTGTTTCCAATGACTCCTTATACGGCTGAATGGTATTCTCCTTGTGCTCAAGCAACTGGGAAACCTCTTCTGGAATTTCATCAAATTCTTCTTCTTCAGCCACATACACAAGACATTCAAAGTTGGGAGAAGGTGCAGGGTCATTGTATTCAACGAGTTTTTTAATTAATCTGCACATATGATTATGATTGATTTTAGAAATTGACAAATGTAACAAATGATTATACAGATTCAATTACAGTTATCATTTATTTTGAAATGTTATTTTTATGATTATCAATTTCCAAGAAAAAAACAGAAAACAAAAGTACGATTGGAAATCAAAAACAACTTTTATTAATGATTTGAAACTCCAAAACAAAAACGTGCCCATACAATATCACTTTCACCTTGGGCAGAGGGAAAATATTTTTGAAAAGACAAGTAAAAAAATCACTTTGATCAATAACCTATGGATCAATAACCTGTCTCTATACATTATTAGGACATTTCTGCACTACCTGTTGTGCATATTTAAATAAGGTGATGAAATTTTCCTTCTTCCTTATATTATTAATTGACAAAGCTTGAAACTGGGTCCCAATGATAACACTGAATCGCACTATGTTTCTGACTCGAATATCACATGTTTTCCTTAGTTTTATTATTGTTTTTCTAGTATTATGCCCTTGTTTCCTTTGTTTTCAGGTCACATGTCCTTTCAGAGCCTTCAGAGAAGAAACGAGCAAAAACGCCAGAAAAATAGGGTTTTTCCAAGAAAATACATACATGGCGTCCAGCTCCACGCCGGCTACAGGGAATGCACTGACATGGCGCACTTTCACCCAGGGGCCAACTGCCACATTCCCATGATCTCTCCATTTTCACTCACCGCGCCCGCGAGGAGGATGGCCGCGCCCGCGGCCTTCACAAACCATTTCCCGCTCAGAAGGAGTTGAGGGGCATGCTCGTCTTTGCATAATTCCAGAATATTCTATAAATAGCAAGTTCATTTCATTTTTTGTTTTCATCCAAACTTAGGTGCAAACTTAGATCCAGACAAGTTACTGCTTAGGCATATTTTACTACTTTGTAAAGTAATAATCTTCTCACATCGGGAAGTTGTCACACTTGAGTGTGCGAGATTGTATTCAAGTTTGGAGCACTTTGGTTGAAGTTTATCATACTATCTTTTACATTTCCATGACTTGTATCAGATTCAAGCCTTCAATTAGAGTAAGGTTCTAATTTAATTTCTTTCATTTATTTTATGCTCTTACCATAGTCTACATGTTTTATAGACTCTAAATGCTCTTACCATAGTCTACACGTTTTATAGACTCTAAATGCTCTTACCATAGTCTACACGTTTTATAGACTTTAAATGCTCTTACCATAGTCTACACGTTTTATAGAATCTAAATTCTCTTACCATAGTCTACACATTTTATAGACTTTAAATGCTCTTACCATAGTCTACACGTTTTATAGACTCTAAATGCTCTTACCATAGTCTACACGTTTTATAGACTTTAAATGCTCTTACCATAGTCTACACGTTTTATAGACTTTAAACGCTCTTATCATAGTCTACATGTTTTATAGACTTTAAATACTTACCATGTCTAGCTAAATTTATTAGGGTTAGAATGTAAGGATCGAATCATAACTATGTTCTGTATGCCATGCTAATAGAAATACCTTTGGGATGTTTTAGCTTTTTAATACTGGTTTAAATGTGTTTAAAAGTTTATGGGTAAGATCGAAAGCCGTCCATACTCGAGATTAAGCCAGATTAGTTCTTGACCAAACGAAAAAAGCGAAAGCAGTTGGTTTGGTTAGGTAGGATTACTTGATATAATTTTAGAAAACGATTTTGAAACTATTTGCGGACGCGTTTGTGGGATTAAAATCTGATTCTTGGTCAAAAGCCAAGGATCTCTTTAAGTTAAGTTTTCCAAATTAAAACATTTTTCACTAAGTCAAAATAACTTGTTTCTTAAAAATAGGTTTACTCCTTTAACGCGTTAGGCACCCTTTATAAGTGACAATAAAGAAATTTAATTTAAAGAGTAAACTCGGTTCTTAGTATGCGAAAGCTACAAGTTCCTGTTAAACATTTCTTTGCTATAAATGGAAAATATTGCCCAAAAGTAAATACTATACATGCATGCTAGGACATTGTCTGATCTTGTGATTTACATTCGATCCTGTTTGTTTTATCTTTTTAATTTTATTCGCTTTTATTTCCCTGTACTGAACTCAATCCCTTATTGATTTGCCTTAGATAAACACCTTAACAATAGAGTCGATAGATTGACAATTGGTCTCTGTGGTTCGATAATCTTATATATTACTTCGATAGGTTGTGCACTTGCAGTTATAATTTAGACTATACAGTAAAAGCCCATCAAGTTTTTGGCGCCGTTGCCGGGGACCAACTTTGCCAAATTTCGTACCCTTTTTGTTATCCCGTTTAGACTAAGGCCACTTATTTAGCCGGTTGATGCGTAGAAATCGTAGCACCGGTAACCTAATATATCCTTTAGTAGAACCTGAACGTTTCACTTGAGCCCGTCTCTTTATACGAAAGTTAAAGAGAGCTATGGCCGAGGACCGTAATCAAAGACCGCTTAAGGAATTTGCCCAACCATCTAACGAGGAACCTAGTTCTAGTATAGTAAATCCAACTATAACAACTAACAACTTCGAACTAAAACCCTCGCTATAATTAGTTCAACAAAACCAATTCGCTGGTCTCGCTACCGAGAACCCGAATCAACACTTGAAGGCATTTATCCAATTAGCCGACACCCTTAAAGCAAATGGTGCCACATCTGAAGCAATACGCCTAAGATTGTTTCCATTCTCTCTAAGAGGGAAAGCTCACGATTGGTTAGATTCCCTGCCTGCCAATTCGATAACAACTTAGGAGGACCTTAGAAGAGTGTTCCTTGCCAGGTATTTTCCCCCTAGAAAAACCGCTATTCTTAGAAACCTGATCACTAGATTCACCCAAAACCAGAGAGAATCTCTATTTGAAGCTTGGGAAAGATATAAAGACCTTTTAAGAGCTTGTCCACACCATGGCCTAGAGCAATGGTTGATCATTCACACGTTCTATAATGGACTCCATTATAATACCAAAATGTCTATCGATGCCGCCGCAGGTGGTGCGCTGATGAATAAACCTTACCCTGAAGCTTGTGCCCTGATCGAAGATATGGCCCAAAACCATTACCAATGGGGGGCAGAACGAGTGACAGTGGAGAAGAAGGAGACCCAAGGAGGGGTGCATGAGATAAGTAGCATGAACATGATTCAAGCTAAAATGGATTCCCTAGCCTTAAGAGTAGATAACATATCCCAAAACCATGCCACAGTAGCTGCACTCCACTCGGAATGCGAACTCTATGGAACCCAAGGACATCCAACTTCAGATTGTTACCTGTTGAATGAGTCTAGCTCAGAACAAGTCAATTACACCCAAGGAAACCCGTTCTCGAACACCTATAACCCTGGATGGAGGAATCACCCGAATTTTTCCTATAAAAACAACAATCCAATCCAACATCCTGGAACACCCAGACCGCAAGGTTTTCAACCTCAAAAATCAAACCAACCTATGCAAGCTGTGCCACCAAGACCAAATCTTAGAGAAACCTAGATACTTTTATCGGAACCCAGACTCAGCAAAACAAAGAATTTATGAACCAAAACGCCCATATAAACAAACTAGTAACACAACTAGCAACTAAGTTTGACCAAATGATGACCCATCATAAGATGCTCGAGACTCATATCTCGCAAGTAGCTCAAACACAAGCCAGGCAAACCACACCTGGAGGACAATTCCCTGGACAAACTCAACCTAATCCTAAAGGACAAGCGAATGCTATCACTCTAAGAAGTGGAACCGCTTACGATGGACCGAAACTTCCAACGATGTGTGTACCCGAAAACTAAAAAAGATAGCATACTTGAGGACCAAGTAGAGAAACCAGAGGAACCAAGAATCCAACAGAACCAGGTGGAAGAATCGAAAGATAAAAATTATACACCACCTCCACCCTATAAACCTCCAATACCATACCCACAAAGACTTAAACAAACCAAGATAGAAAGCCAATACCAAAAATTCATCAAAGTAATAGAGAAACTCCATGTAGAGATTCCCTTTACCGAAGCGATTACCCAAATAACATCATATGCTAAATTCTTAAAAGACATCCTGTCAAACAAACACAGACTCGACGATCCTAAACCCCTAGAATGTCATTCCATCTCTGAAAATAAACTTGCAAAAAAGGACAAAGATCCTGGAAGTTTTTTTATTCCTTGCATCCTAGGAAATCATATGATCGACAAAGCTTTCTTAGACCTAGGAGAAAGCGTAAGCTTAATGCCTTTGGCAGTCTGTAAGAGGTTAAACTTAGGAGAACTACAACCAACCAAAATGTCTTTACAACTAGCTGATAGATCCTTCAAGTACCCCACAGGGATATTAGAGGATATACCAGTTAGAATAGGCCAGTTGTATATCCCAACCGATTTCGTGGTAATGGATATTAAAGAAGATGACGAAATCCCGATTTTTTTTGGAAGACCATTCTTGTCAACTTCCGGATCTATAATCATCGTTAAGAAAGGAAAACTTAACTTCGAAGTAGGAGATGAAAAGATAGAATTTATCCTCTCTTAATTCCTTATGGCACCTGTGATAGGAGATGCATGTTATGCAATCGACATCATTGATGAATGCGTAAACGAACTTGAGCAAGATGAACCCTTAATTAAACTACCATCAACACCCATTCTAGAGGATGATGGATATAAAGAACCTTACATTGATGACAACCTCTTTGAATGTTTAGCTCTTACACCCGATCCTATGTCGTGTCTTAAAAAGCCATCTCTAGAACTCAAAGAACTACCCAAGAATCTAAGATATGAGTTTTTGGACGAAGAGATGAATCGCCCAGTTATAATTAACGCCACTCTAGGCCAAAATGAAACAAATCAACTCTTAGATACCTTGCGAAGATACCCTTCAGCATTAGGATATAAAATCTCTGACTTGAAAGGGATAAGCCTGTTCGTATGCATGCATCGGATCATGCTAGAAGAAAATTCGAAATCCTCTAGAGAGCATCAAAGAAGAATAAATCCTATTATGAGTGATGTAGTTAAGAAAGAAGTTCTTAAGTTACTGGAAGCTGGTATAATATATCAGATATCAGATAGTGAGTGGGTAAGTCCTGTACATGTGGTGCCGAAGAAAGGAGGCATCACGGTTGTTGAAAATGATAAAGGAGACAAAGTAGCAAAACGAATAGAAGGAGGATGGCGTATGTGCATCGATTACAGAAAGATGAATAAGGCGACTAGGAAAGATCATTTCCCACTTCCATTTCTAGATCAGATTCTCGAACGTCTAGCGAGGCATTCGTATTTCTGTTATCTAGATGGATATTCCAGATTTTTCCAAATCCCTATTCATCCAGAGGACCAAGAAAAAACTACATTCACCTGTCCTTATGGAACGTTTGCCTATAGGCGGATGCCCTTTGGACTCTATAATGCACCTGCCACCTTCCAACATTGTATGATGTCCATTTTCCCGGAGTATCTCGACGGAATTCTGGAAGTATTCATGGATGATTTTTCTGTATGTGGGTTCAATTTCAAAAATTGTCTCTCGAACCTTGATAAAATCTTAGAAAGATGTGTGGAAGTGAACCGTGTGTTGAATTGGGAGAAGTGTCACTTTATGGTCAACGAAGGAATAGTTTTAGGGCATATCATCTCCGAGAGAGGGATAGAAGTTGACAAAGCCAAAATAGAATTTATAGAGAACCTCAACCCACCTAAAACCGTTATGGAAGTACGAAGTTTTCTAGGGCATGCTGGATTCTACCGACGCTTTATAAAAGACTTCTCAAAAATAACAAAACCCTTAACTAACCTTCTTATGAAAGATGCTGAATTTGACTTTAATGAGAAGTGTCTTAAAGCCTTCAACATTCTAAAACAAGCACTGATTTCAGCTCTTGTCATTCAACCCCCTGACTGGGAGCAACCATTTGAAATCATGTGCGATGCTAGTGACTATGCAGTTGGGGCTGTCTTAGGGCAAAGAAAAGACAAGAAATTACATGTCATTTACTATGCCAGTAGAACCCTAGATACCACCCAACTTAACTACACAACTATAGAGAAGGAATTGCTAGCTGTAGTATTTGCAATCGATAAGTTCCGATCTTATTTAGTAGGAGCTAAGATTGTAGTTTATACTGATCACGCAGCAATCCGATATCTGTTAAACAAAAAAGACGCTAAGCCGAGATTGCTCAGGTGGATTCTCTTACTCCAAGAATTTGACTTAGACATTAAGGATAAGAGAGGTACTGGGAATTTAGTTTCCGATTATCTATCTAGGCTAGAACATTTGAAACCAGATCTAATACCAATAGACGATCACTTCACTTACGACGAACTGATAGCTAAGATAAACACAATGAGCGAGGATGACTCTGAAACCTATAAAGAATTTAAACTGGAAAAAGTCTCAATGATAAGAAACGTGCCTTGGTACGCAGACATTGTGAACTATCTAGCTGCTGACATCATACCCCCAGACTTAAGTTTTCAACAAAAGAAAAAGTTCTTCAATGACATCAAAAGCTTTTATTGGGACGAACCACTCTTGTTCAAAAGAGGAATAGACAACATCTTTAGACGATGTGTTCCAGAGGAGGAAGTGGAAAGCGTCATCAAACATTGTCATGCCGCACCTTATGGTGGACACACAAGCACATCAAATACATGTGCCAAAATCTTTCAAGCAGGCCTTTACTGGCCAACTTTATGGCGAGATGTCCACACTTACATCACCAAGTGTGACTGGTGTCAACGCACTGGGAACATTTCAAGGCGTGACGAAATTCCATTAAGAAATATTCAAGAGGTAGAACTCTTTGACGTATGGGGAATAGATTTCATGGGCCCTTTTCCATCATCAATGGGAAATAAATATATTCTTGTGGCAGTTGACTATGTGTCCAAGTGGATAGAAGCAATAGCGGCACCCACAAACGACACGAGAGTAGTCATCAAATTGTTCAAGAACATCATATTCCCTAGATTTGGAACACCCCATCTAGTCATAAGTGATGGAGGATCGCACTTTATATCCAAGATATTCAACAAACTTTTAAACAAATACGGAGTCAAACATAGAGTAGCAACACCATATCACCCTCAAACCAGTTTCCAAGTGGAGGTATCAAATAGGGAAATCAAGAAAATCCTAGAAATAACCGTGTTAATATCCAGAAAGGATTGGTCCAGAAAGCTGAAAGATGCACTTTGGGCCTATAGAACAGCTTACAAAACCCCTATTGGAACTACCCCATAACAATTGGTCTATGGAAAATCCTGCCACTTACCTTTCGAGTTAGAACACAAAGCCTATTGGGCTATAAAATCCTTGAATTTAGACTACCTAAAAGTTGGAGAGAAACGGATTATGGACATTCATAAGTTAGAAGAACTTCGCCTAAATGCTTATGAGAATGCCATCATCTATAAAGAAAGAACAAAGATATGGCACGATAAGAAAATTACTAAGAAAGAATTCAATGTAGGCGATCCTGTTCTTCTGTTTAATTCTAGATTACAACTTTTTCCTGGCAAGCTACGTTCAAGATGGACAGGTCCATTCGTGGTATCAAAAGTGTTAGTATCAGGAGCTATAGAAATCAAGAATAACTCAATCGCTCCTTTCATGGTAAATGGACAACGACTGAAGTTGTATAGAGGAGGTGACTTGCCTATTGACCACTCTAATCAGACTCTGATAGAACCACCAATCCCAACTTGAAAAGTGAGATCTTATCGTCAAGCTAACGACGTTAAACAAGCGTTGCGTGGGAGGCAACCCACGATTTTTTTCTTTCTTTATTTCCTTTAATTTTAAATTTTCTTTTACGTAATTAAAATTGTAATTTTGAACTGACTCATCTACCTTTTCAGGACCAAGTGCTCTTATATCACCCTTTTTCAGATGGATTTCGCTGATGGAATCATTGTAATCTTCAGAGACGATGCTCAGCGGGAGCGATTTGCTACACTGTCTGCTCGACCGATGCTTCCGACTAGATACCCTGATTCTGCTTGCATGGATGCACTTGGCATTGAGGCCAGCGTCCGTCATCTGTGCCATCAGGTCAGTTGGGATGCATATGCTGACGAGATCCACGTGACCTACAGGAACCTCACCTTGGAGTTCCTCAGCTCACTGGAGTATGAGCCCTATGTTGGGACCAGAGAGGACCGTGGGCGGATTAGTTTTTGCATGTTCAAGTATTCTTTTACTTTGAGACAGTTTAGAGATCTTCTTGGATTCGAGAATGCACTTACTGCCATCCCCGAGCTTCCTCTAGGGTATTTCATGAGCAGTGATATAGACGGATTCTGGAGAGATATTACCGACGGGGGTAACCTCGACCCATCTGAGCAACTGTCTAAGAGGATTCATAACCCAACTCTCAGGTACTTTGAGATGATTCTTTGTCACACCTTCTTCGGGAGGAGCTATTGCGATCATTTAGTGACTGCAGAGGATATACTATTTTTATACTGCGCTAGTCAGTCACGTCCCATTGCAAGTGGAGCTTTCTTGATAGAAATTCTAGATATGGCTGCGTTATCCTATGAGGGATACTTGCACGCTGGTGGGAATGTGACGCTGATTGCATATGCTCTGGGTTTGGATAGCCAGTTACTCCGCCTGACACCATACTGTGGTAGCACATGCATCGACATTGACTTCTGCTTAGACCATGGCCTTATGCACCGAGCTTCTTTTCATCCATATCAGTATAGGCTCCTTATTGACGACCAGACTGTCTACTATTTCACTCTGCCTGATCCACAGATGACCTGCGTCTCCAACCGGGCAAACTGGAACTACACTTTAGAGGGTTGGGGCGAGGCAGTTGTAGACAACACTGACCAGCCAGAGCCAGAGTATTCACCAGAGTCAGAGCCAGAGCCAGACTATTCACCAGAGTTAGAGCCAGAACCAGAGTATTCACTGGAGTCAGAGCCAGAGTCAGACGACCCGATCATTGAGGATCCGATTACAGAGAATCCTACCCCAGAGTACACGCCTGCACCTAAGGTTGAGCATACCATTGTTTATACTAATAACTTGACCTTACAGGAGCCCGACATGAAAGCGCAGATGGCAGCCATGAGAGCTGAGATGGCTACACTTCGCCAGGAGGTGGCTGATCTCATCCTACAGGTAGCGCTAGATGGTTCCACATATGCTGGCAAGATCGATGATTTGACACACGAGATTGCTGAGCTCAGACGCCAGGTGGCTGAGCTGCGAGGATGTGATTTTGCTGATATCTGATCATGAGACATCCACCATTGTTTTTATTATTATACTATTTTTATTTTTCGCAGACTTACTTTTTCTGTTTTTCAGTTCAGTTGCACTTCGTACTCACTTATATATATATATATATATATATATATATATATATATATATATATATATATATATATATATATATATATATATATATATATATATATATATATATATATATATATTGTGTGTTTATTTTATTTTTATTTTTCTCTTAACTTGTTTTATTTTATTTTGCGCCAAAAAATAGAAAATAAAATGTATGTGTATGATATACACATATATTTTACAAAAAATATATTTTCACCTTAAAACGCTAGGTACACCCCAAGTGACAAGAGCAAGCCGCCATTTTTGGAAGCCCAATTGCCCAAAGAACAAAATCCGGCCCAGCTAGAAAATCAACAGACCGCGCCCGCAGAGGGAGGGACCGCGCCTGTGGACCTCCAACGGTAAAAAAACGGTTACTTTTCGGAAAACTCACCATTTACTCCATTTTTTCCTATTTAAACCCCATTTTCTTCCTCATTTTACCCATATTTTCATACCTTACCTTCCATAATTTCTCCACTTCAACTAATTCTCTATTATATTTCTTTTCCCACTACAATCCTTTCAAATCTATAAAAAATCACTATTTTCTTCCTCCACCATACTATTTTCCTTTCTCCTAATCGTTCAAAACAATCAAAATGGACTTTAATGGGTATGTTCTTCGAAACGGCAAATCGGGATCCACACAAAGGAAGCTGCTCGAAAAGCTACAGTCAACGACAATTTACTCAACCAGGTATATTGACGAAGACTGTCTCTACACTTTAGGTATTTATCATAGTGTTTTTCATTTATTAGATAAAATAGGCATGCATAATATTTTCTCTGCAAAAGAACCTACCTACCCAAGGTTGACATATGAGTTTTTAAGTTCACTTATTTATAATGTCACACCTAACACTGCTAGTACCGTAGGTGGGGTACAATTTAGAATGTTTAACCGTGAATATAGTTACTCCACCGACGGTTTAGCTGAATTGTTAGGGATCCCTTTTGGGGAAGGTGCTATTTGTGAAGCACCCTTGGATACGGAATGGACAACCGCTGGCTATGCTTTTTGGCAAAAACTTACAAACCAAGAAGCAAATTCTTTTGATGGCCTGCTAGCCTCGAGTATCCATAATCCGGCCATCCGTGTCTTCCGATACCTTTTAGCATCCACCATCTTTGCTCGGGAAAACCCGAACAAGGTGAATGCTAAAGAGTTAATTATTATGCAAGCATGCCTCACCGACACCAAAATGAACCCGGTGCCCTTTATAATTGCTCACATGAGCTATGTCCGAAAAAAGGGGGCACCGATTTCTTTTGGTGGCCTGGTTACTACTATCGCTCGTGCCCTTGGCTTGGCCACCGAGCTTGCTACTTTGGAGCCACTTCCTCCTCGTACTGCAGGCCTGAAATTTTTGAAAGATATGCGCCTCTGCAAAGCGAGAAGGGAAGGTGGCTATTACCTTATGATTGGTAATGTTGATGTACCAAGTGTTGTCCTTCCCTTTACCCGTCGCACTGACGTTAGATTAGAGTGTAACTTGACCTATGATTTAAGCGCTCCCGCTTTCACTGGTCCGATACCCCCGAATGTTCCTTTAGAGGAGGGGAACAACACTGATGACGAGTATGACTTTCAAACAGAGTCACCTCCTCTATTTACACCATCACACACTGCACCATCTTCTTCTAAACCTCCTGCAGGTACCACCCCGAGCTTCCATGTCACTGAGGACATGTGGAGAGAGCATATGGACAGAGAGGAGAAGCGTGATGCCCTCCTTTCTACGATCCAGCAACAGGTTTACGACAACATGGCTTTCATGCAGGCGTCTCAAATTCAAAATACCCGCTCTCTGACTACTATCACGGAAAGTCAATTAGCTTTCCAGAACGAGCAACACCGTCAGCAGACTAGCTTCACTACTCACTTCCAATTAATGGAGGCCACACAAGGCACATTAATTGGTCGGACTAGGGAGCTACAAGATGCAAATGCTGCTCTCACTGAGCGCATGGCACAGTATAGCCTCGATAGAGATCCCCGCCGCCGTAGTCGTAGCCGCCGTTCCGGACGTTCACCTCAGGATGGCGAGGGTACTAGTGGGCCTCACTAGTTTTACCAGGCACCTCCTACCTAGACTTGTTTTGGAACATTGGGGACAATGTCCAATTCAAGTGTGGGAGGAGCATTTTATCTTATTTCCTTTCCGTTATTTCTTTTTCCGTTATTTTCCTTTTCAGTACATTTTTTCTTTTCAGTATCTTTTAGTTATTTCCCTTTTAGTAGTTTAGCCGTTAAATAAAATACATGTGATTGACGAGTCATTTTGCGTAGCGTATCCTTAAGTTCTCCACCACTTCCTAGCCTTGAGAAAATTATTTTGCTAAAAATGAATACAACATGTTTTTAGCTAGTTTTTTTGAGCCATAAGTAAAGTTTTTTAGGTTTAGGATAGAGTGTGATTAGTCTTCGGTATCATTTTTGAAAAAAATCAACATCGTCTTTTACACCATAGACCTTGTAAATATTATAGTTAATTCCGTCTTCTCCCCATGCTATGATTTTAATTTTACAAAACGGGTCCTAAGTAGTTTATTTTCGTAGTCGGCTCCGGCCTAAGCATGCGCTACTGTAGGATCGATGAAAATAAGTGAATGATCTTTTTGCCTTGAAATATATATATATATATATATATATATATATATATATATATATATATATATATATATATATATATATATATATATATATATATATATATATATATATATATAAGTAAAAATGTATGGTTACGACCATGAATTGGGTGATCCTCACACGATCATTTAATTCCACTGGTCGCGAACATCCACAAAAAATATAATAAGTGAAAAATAATAATAAAAGGCATTACCCATTATGGCTGGTTCAGAGGTATCTGGCGCTGAACTCGATAGGGCAGATTACGATCTGATCCCCCACAACTATAATTGGGTAATAACGGGATTACACCAATTCTTGTACCAGAATCCCATTGCAAAGATCAAAATCACTAACCGGTCACTACACTATGAGTATGTACGGATAACGGGCCTAATGTGATTACACCTGAATGAAAAAAAGGACCTTTCCTAAAAGAGAAGTCTTAGCATAAGTGGGAGTAATAGGAGTTGACTTGTGTAGGAATAAGGTTTATGTCCGCATTCTGCGGTAAAGTGTTACTTCGATGTTCTTAGTTCAAATAGTTGGTACCTGTCGAACACACTCTCACTTGAACCTTACTGCTTTAGCTCGATAACTAGAAAAAAAAAACACTTGTATCCCTTCGACTACTTCTGAGAGTTTTGCTTGAGGACAAGCAAAGGTTTAAGTGTGGGAGAATTTGATAACACTGAATCGCACTATGTTTCTGACTCGAATATCACATGTTTTCCTTAGTTTTATTTTTTTTCCTTGTATTATGCCCTTGTTTCCTTTGTTTTCAGGTCACATGTCCTTTCAGAGCCTTCAGAGAAGAAACGAGCAAAAACGCCAGAAAAATAGGGTTTTTCTAAGAAAATACATACATGTCGTCCAGCTCCGCGTCGGCTACAGGGAATGCGCTGACATGACGTACTTTCACCCAGGGGCCAACTGCCACGTTCCCATGATCTCTCCATTTTCACTCACCGCGCCCACGGGGAGGATGGCCGCGCCCGCGGTCTTCACAAACCATTTCCCGCTCAGAAGGAGTTGAGGGGAATGCTCGTCTTTGCATAATTCCAGAATCTTCTATAAATAGCAAGTTCATTTCATTTTTTGTTTTCATCCAAACTTAAGTGCAAACTTAGATCCAGACAAGTTACTGCTTAGGAATATATTACTACTTTGTAAAGTGATAATCTTCTCACATCGAGAAGTTGTCACACTTGAGCGTGCGAGATTGTATTCAAGTTTGGAGCACTTTGGTTGAAGTTTATCATACTACCTTTTACATTTCCACGACTTGTATCAGATTCAAGCCTCCGATTGGAGCAATGCTCTAATTTAATTGCTTTCATTTATTTTATGCTCTTACCATAGTCTACATGTTTTATAGACTCTAAATTCTCTTACCATAGTCTACACGTTTTATAGACTCTAAATGCTCTTACCATAGTCTATATGTTTTATAGACTTTAAATGCTCTTACCATAGTTTACACGTTTTATAGACTCTAAATGCTCTTACCATAGTCTGCACGTTTTATAGACTTTAAATGCTCTTACCATAGTCTACATGTTTTATAGACTCTAAATGCTCTTACCATAGTCTACACGTTTTATAGACTTTAAATGCTCTTACCATAGTCTACACGTTTTATAGACTTTAAACTCTCTTATCATAGTCTACATGTTTTATAGACTTTAAATACTTACCATGTCTAGCTAAATTTATTAGGGTTAGAATGTAAGGATCGAATCATAACTATGTTCTGTATGCCCTGCTAATAGAAATACCTTTGGGATGTTTTAGCTTTTTAATACTGGTTTAAATGTGTTTAAAAGTTTATGGGTAAGATCGAAAGCCGTCCATACTCGAGATTAAGCCAGATTAGTTCTTGACCAAACGAAAAGAGCGAAAGCAGTTCGTTTGGTTAGGTAGGATTACTTGATATAATTTTAGAAAACGATTTTGAAACTATTTGCGGACGCGTTTGTGGGATTAAAATCTGATTCTTGGTCAAAAGCCAAGGATCTCTTTAAGTTAAGTTTTCCAAATTAAAACACTTTTTCACTAAGTCAAAATAACTTGTTTCTTAAAAATAGGTTTACTCCTTTAACGCGTTAGGCACCCTTTATAAGTGACAATAAAGGAATTTAATTTAAAGAGTAAACTCGGTTCTTAGTATGCGAAAGCTACAAGTTCTTGTTAAACAGTTCTTTGCTATAAATGGAAAATATTGCCCAAAAGTAAATACTATACATGCATTCTAGGACATTGTCTGATCTTGTGATTTACATTCGATCCCATTTGTTTTATCTTTTTAATTTTATTCGCTTTTATTTCCCTGTACTGAACTCAATCCCTTATTGATCCGCCTTAGATAAACACCTTAACAATAGAGTCGATAGATTGACAATTGGTCTATGTGGTTCGATAATCTTATATATTACTTCGATAGAATATGCACTTGTAGTTATAATTTAGACTATATAGTAAAAGGCCATCAAGTTTTTGGCGCCCTTGCCGGGGACCAACTTTACCAAATTTCGTACCCTTTTTGTTATCTCGTTTAGACTAAGGCCACTTATTTAGCCCGTTGATGCGTAGAAATCGTAGCACCAGTAACCTAATAGATCCTTTGTAGAACCTGAATGTTTCACTCGAGCCCGTCTCTTTATACGAAAGTTAAAGAAAGCTATGGCCGAGGACCGTAATCAAAGACCGCTTAAGGAATTTGCCCAACCATCTAACGAGGAACCTAGTTCTAGTATAGTAAATCCGGCTATAACAACTGACAACTTCGAACTAAAACCCTCGCTATTATAATTAGTTCAACAAAACCAATTCGCTAGTCTCGCTACCAAGAACCCAAATCAACACTTGAAGGCATTTATCCAATTAGCCGACACCCTCAAAGCAAATTGTGCCACATCTGAAGCAATACGCCTAAGATTGTTTCCATTCTCTCTAAGAGGGAAAGCTCACGATTGGTTAGATTACCTCCCTGCCAATTCGATAACAACTTGGGAGGACCTTAGAAGAGTGTTTCTTGCCAGGTATTTTCCCCTAGCAAAACCGCTATTCTTAGAAACCTGATCACTAGATTCACCCAAAACCAGGGAGAATCTCTATTTGAAGCTTGGGAAAGATATAAATACCTTTTAAGAGCTTGTCCACACCAGGCCTAGATAAATGGTTGATCATTCACACCTTCTATAATAGACTCCATCATAATACCAAAATGTCTATCGACGCCGCCGCAGGTGGTGCGCTGATGAACAAACCTTACCCTGAAGCTTGTGCCCTGATCGAAGATATGGCCCAAAACCATTACCAATGGGGGGCAGAACGAGCGACAGTGGAGAAGAAGGAGACCCAAGGAGGGGTGCATGAGATAAGTAGCATGGACATGATGCAAGCTAAAATGGATGCCCTAGCCTTAAAAGTAGATAACATATCCCAAAACCCTACCACAGTAGCTGCACTCCACTCGGAATGCGAACTCTGTGGAACCCAAGGACATCCAACTTCAGATTGTTACCTGTTAAATGAGTCTAGCTCAGAACAAGCCAATTACACCCAAGGAAACCCATTCTCGAACACCTATAACCCTGGATGGAGGAATCACCCAAATTTTTCCTATAAGAACAACAATCCAATCCAACATCCTGGAACACCCAGACCGCAAGGTTTTCAACCTCAAAAATCAAACCAACCTATGTAAGTTGTGCCACCAAGACCAAATCTTAGGGAAACCCTAAATACTTTTATCACAACCCAGACTCAGCAAAACAAAGAATTTATGAACCAGAGCGCCCATACAAATGAACTAGTAACACAACTAGCAACTAAGTTTGACCAAATGATGACCCATCATAAGATGCTCGAGACTCAGATCTCGCAAGTGGCTCAATCGCAAGCCACACAAACCACACCTGGAGGACAATTCCCTGGACAAACTCAACCTAATCCTAAAGGACAAGCAAATGCTATCAATTTAAGAAGTGGAACCGCTTACGATGGACCGAAACTTCCAACGATGAGTGTACCCGAAAAACCAATAAAAGATAGCATACCTGAGAACCAAGTAGAGAAACCAGAGGAACCAAGAACCCAACATAACCAGGTGGAAGAATCGAACGATAAAACTTATACACCACCTCCACCCTATAAACCTCCAATACCATACCCACAAAGACTTAAACAAACCAAGATAGAAAGCCAATACCAAAAATTCATCAAAGTAATAGAGAAACTCCATGTAGAGATTCCCTTTACCGAAGTGATTACCCAAATATCATCATATGCTAAATTCTAAAAAGACATCCTGTCAAACAAACGCAGACTCGACGATCCTAAACCCCTAGAATGTCATTCCATCTCTGAAAATAAACTTGCAAAAAAGGACAAAGATCCTGGAAGTTTTTCTATTCCTTGCATCCTAGGAAATCATATGATCGACAAAGCTTTCTTAGACCTAGGAGCAAGCGTAAGCTTAATGCCTTTGGCAGTCTGCAAGAGGTTAAACTTAGGAGAACTACAACCAACCAAAATGTCTTTACAACTAGCTGATAGATCTGTCAAGTACCCCACAGGGATATTAGAGGATATACCAGTTAGAATAGGTCAGTTGTATATCCCAACCGATTTCATGGTAATGGATATTAAAGAAGATGACGAAATCCTGATTCTCTTAGGAAGACCATTCTTGTCAACTTCTGGAGCTTTAATCGACGTTAAGAAAGGAAAACTTAACTTAGAAGTAGGAGATGAAAAGATAGAATTTATCCTCTCTAAATTCCTTATGGCACCTGTGATAGGAGATGCATGTTATGTAATCGACATCATTGATGAATGCGTAAACGAACTTGAGCAAGATGAACCCTTAATTAAACTACCACCAACACCCATTCTAGAGGATAATGGATATAAAGAACCTTACATTGATGACAACCTCTTTGAATGTTTAGCTCTTACACCCGATCATATGCCGTGTCTTAAAAATCCATCTCTAGAACTCAAAGAACTACCCAAGAATCTAAGATATGAGTTTTTGGACGAAGAGATGAATCGCCCAGTTATAATTAACGCCACTCTAGGCCAAAATGAAACAAATCAACTCTTAGATACCTTGCGAAGATACCCTTCAGCATTAGGATATAAAATCTCTGACTTGAAAGGGATAAGCCCGTCCGTATGCATGCATCGGATCATGCTAGAAGAAAATTCGAAATCCTCTAGAGAGAATCAGAGAAGAATAAATCCTATTATGAGTGATGTTGTTAAGAAAGAAGTTCTTAAGTTACTGGAAGCTGGTATAATATATCAGATATCGGATATCGAGTGGGTAAGTCCTGTGCATGTGGTGCTGAAGAAAGGAGGCATCACGGTTGTTGAAAATGATAAGGGAGACAAAGTAGCAAAACAAAAAGAAGGAGGATGGCATATGTGCATCGATTACAGAAAGCTGAATAAGGCGACTAGGAAAGATCATTTCCCACTTCCATTTCTAGATCAGATTCTCGAATGTCTAGCGAGGCATTCGTATTTCTGTTATCTAGATGGATATTCCGGATTTTTCCAAATCCCTATTCATCAAGAGGACCAAGAAAAAACTACATTCACCTGTCCTTATGGAACGTTTGCCTATAGGCGGATGCCCTTTGGACTCTGTAATGCACCTGCCACCTTCCAACATTGTATGATGTCCATTTTCGCTGACTATCTCAACGGAATTATGGAAGTATTCATGGATGATTTTTCTGTATGTGGATTCAATTTCAAAAATTGTCTCTCGAACCTTGAGAAAATCTTAGAAAGATGTGTGGAAGTGAACCTTGTGTTGAATTGGGAGAAGTGTCAATTTATGGTCAACGAAGGAATAGTTTTAGGGCATATCATCTCCGAGAGAGGGATAGAAGTTGACAAAGCCAAAATAGAAGTTATAGAGAACCTCAACCCACCTAAAACCGTTAGGTAAGTACGAAGTTTTCTAGGGCATGCTGGATTCTACCGACGCTTTATAAAAGACTTCTCCAAAATAACAAAACCCTTAACTAACCTTATTATGAAAGATGCTGAATTTGACTTTAATGAGAAGTGTCTTAAAGCCTTCAACATTCTAAAATAAGCACTGATTTCAGCTCCTGTCATTCAACCCCCTGACTGGGAGCAACCATTTGAAATCATGTGCGATGCTAGTGACTATGCAGTTGGGGCTGTCTTAGGGCAAAGAAAAGACAAGAAATTACATGTCATTTACTATGCATGTAGAACCCTAGATACCGCCCAACTTAACTACACAACTACAAAGAAGGAATTTCTAGCTGTAGTATTCGCAATTGATAAGTTCCGATCTTATTTAGTAGGAGCTAAGATTGTAGTTTATACTGATCACACAACAATCCGATATCTGTTAAACAAAAAAGACGCTAAGCCGAGATTGCTCAGGTGGATTCTCTTACTCCAAGAATTTGACTTAGACATTAAGGATAAGAGAGGTACTGAGAATTTAGTTGCCGATCATCTATCTAGGCTAGAACATTTGAAATCATATCTAATACCAATAGACGATCACTTCACTTACGACGAACTGATAGCTAAGATAAACACAATGAGCGAGGATGACTCTGAAACCTATAAAGAATTTAAACTGGAAAAAGTCTCAATGATAAGATACATGCCTTGGTACGCAGACATTGTGAACTATCTAGCTGCTGACATCATACCCCCAGACTTAAGTTTTCAACAAAAGAAAAAGTTCTTCAATGACATCAAAAGATTTTATTGGGACGAACCACTCTTGTTCAAAAGAGGAATAGACAACATCTTTAGACGATGTGTTCCAGAGGAGGAAGTGGAAAGCGTCATCAAACATTGTCATGCCGTACCTTATGGTGGACACGCAAGCACATCAAAGACATGTGCCAAAATCTTTCAAGCAGGCCTTTACTGGCCAACTTTATGGCGAGATGTCCACACTTACATCACAAAAGCTCAGATTATTACAAGACGTAATATTACCCACAAAACTGTTAAACTGATCAAGAGATACATCTCTTTCAACAAAAGCCTGATCCAATACTCTCATCAGAGATTCCCGATGAGCATAGGAGTTCATCAATAAATCTAAAATGGAGATCTTAAATGGTTCTTGCAACAATTGGTCCACAACCTTGTAATCACTCAGCTTAATTATCTTCAACGGATCATCCTTCTCCATGGTAGCACGACTGGATTCTCATACCACCTTCTTAGGCTTAGCATAAGTCTCAACAATCTTTTTGGCAGGATCAACACCTCCTCGAAAGGTAGGAGCAAAGACACGACCACTGCGAGTCACTCGAATGGCCTAAACTATATTCTCAACAAGGGTTAAAGGTTAGATTGGAATTTCCACATCGTCTTCTAGGATATTTTCATTGTATTTGTAAGGTATAGCTCTAGCTGATTGGTAGGGAATATCACAAGGCAAACAAATAACCACACGAGCTACAGTAGGTCTGCTGCGATACACAACCTCTATAGGAGCGATAACATCAAAATATGGTACAATGACATTCACTCCTGCCTCTTCAGCATATTCAGGAATCACAAAATCATTATCAGGAAACATACCTTCATCAAAAGAAAAGAATTCATCAGTAGAAACATACTCATCATCATACATGGCCTTAACAGAGAAATCTTAAATCATATTAACTCCATTATAATCATCCCTGTTTCCTGTGTCTCTGATAGTACCTTTATCTAACAGCAATTGAACACTTCTTCTTACAACAGAACAACCACAAGAATCCCTACAACAAATCTGACAAGACCCATAACGATGTACCTATTGACCATCCATGTGACAAAATGTGGCAATAACCTATGGAAACTATAAACCATGTTCACTTCTTCTTCATATTCAGCCCTTGGTCTGATTATATGGATAAGACCTTCATCCATCATCTCCTGGGGATCAACTCTCACTTTATCACATCCACGAATATCTTCCTTGCAAATGTAGCAAGCTGCATGGTCATGTGTATAATAGTTAAACTCGCAAAGATCAGCATGCATATTTACCAAATCACCTCTTACCAAGTTTAAATCAAAAATTTTGAATTCTCCTGGATAACCAGAAATTATATTCACAATACGCCTGCCTCCATGCTTGGGCAGTGGATTAGCTTATACATTGGGACCGATATCTTTAAAAGATAATAGACCAGAGCTTATCATCTTCTACACTTCAGCCTTCAATGGGAAGCTGTTTTCAATATTATGCCCAGGGGCTCCTTGATGAAAAACACAAGTCTGATCAACTTTATAATACCACAGTAATGTTGGAGGTACAACAGAGGGAGACCTAGTATGCACCAGGTTCTTCTGGATCAAAGCTGACAACAACTCTCTATAACTCATTGGAATAGGATCAAAAGCTTCTCTTTTATGACCCTGCCCTTGATTACCTTGATGAGGTGTCTTCTGATATGCAATTTCAGCCAAAGATACATTGACAACCGGAGTTACTGAAGTAACCTGTTGTTGATGTTGATGACGTCTTCTCGAAGGTCTAATCCTTATTTCTTGAACAACATCATTCTCCTCTCCTTATTTCTTTCAAGAAAACCCATATGATGTCTTCTTTCTAACACTAGAACCTTCATCTTTTGACAATCGTCCTTCCCTGACGGCTTCCTCTAGACGAACACTCATACTTACCATCTCAGTGAAATCACTTGGTGCAATTGCAACCATTATTTCATAGTAAAATGAACCAATGGTTTTTAGGAAGACCTTATTCATTTCTTGCTTTCCCATCGGAGGTACCACTTGAGCAGCAACCTCGTGCCAATGTTGCACATACTCTTTAAATGATTCCTTATCTTTATGAGCCATTGCTCTCAACTGGTTACAATCAGGTGCCATAAACATGTTGTACTTGTATTGCTTCACAAAAGCTTCACCCAGGTCATTGGATGTATATATGTTGCTACCGTGCAATCCTATATACCATTTCAAGACATCGCCAATCAAACTCTCTTGGAAGAAATGAATAAGCAAGCGTTGATCATTAGTATGAGTGGACATCCTTTTGATATACATCACCAGGTGGTCGCGTGGCAAGAGTTGCCTTTGTACTTCTCAAATTCTTGTACTTTAAACTTTGCTGACACTTTCACATTAGGAACTAAGTAGAGGTCACTGACATTCTATCAGAATAATTCTTTCCCTCAGAGGGCTTTCACCTCCTTCTGCATTTCATTGAATTGATCCTGAAAGTCATCCATTCTATCATAAAATACCAAAATTTCACTTGGTGGAGGAACAACATTATAAACCTAATCAATAACAAGAACAAGATTCACCACAGGAGGTGCATCATGATGAATCTTATTATTGGCAACATGAGTAGCGTGCACCACAAGAGGGGCAAAAACCATAATTGGTTGAACAGACTAACAACTTGAACAATATGGTTATATCCTTCTGGCATGTAACCTTCAGGCGTTCCCCACAGACAACTGGGAAGCATACGATACTGATCAGAGGTAACAACTGGAGTAGCAGAGACGGGGACTGACAACACTTCAGAAATGATAGTCGTTTGTTGTGGTTGAGTCACAAGAGGAGGAGGAGAAGGTGGTGGCTGATTCTGAGAAGCCACCAACAATTCCATCAAAGCAGTAAGGTTGTCCATACTGTGATGGCAAGGTCCCTCTATAAGTATTTTAATGATGTCAAAATGATTATTACTCACTCTCAATTTGGGTTGGTCCTATGAACAATCTTGTTGTGGAATGGTTGAAATGAAGATCTCCATAAACACTTATTTTTGAGAAAATTCAATCCGTGTGTCGACTCAATGATATGTGCGGTCGACTCATCACCTTCAACCAAGCCCTGGATGTGTCAGGTCGACCCTTCCGGTTGACTCAACCTGGGAATCAAAATATTCAACTATTGCATCGATGCAAGCCCTGTAGCAGTCGACGCACTGTACTTCATAATGGATTTTCCTCAAACTGCTGGATATGTCACGTCGACCTTTCCGGTCGACTCAACCTGGGAATCAAAATATTCAAAGTTTGCATCGACTCAAGTCCTGAAGCGGTTGACACATTACACTTCAAAATAGTTTTTCCTTCGTCTGCAGGTTGTGTCGCACCGACCCCCCTTTCTGTTTGAGTCGACTGCTCGCTGCCTTCATCTGTTTTTCAGCTATGGTTGTAGGTTTCGACTATTAGGTTATATATATATATATATATATATATATATATATATATATATATTCATTATGCATCATCATTTGAAGTTAACAAGAACCAGTGGAATATACACATATAGCTCATCATCTTCATCCTCTCTTCTCAAAAATTAACATCTACACATAATCATGGTAGTTGATTCAAGAAAAGTGTTGTGGTGATAACGTTCAAATAAAGGATTCAATTCAGATTTGGGTTGAGCAATTATGGGTTGTTCTTGAATAAAATCGTTTGGATTTTCTCCTCCAAGATTCCTATTGGTGCAAGGGTTTTTGCACAAGTCTTTGCTTCATTGAATTCAGCCGAGTGAAAGGATTAAGAAATAATGGGTTTGCTTAATTAAGTAGCAGTAACCAGAGGTTTGTTCGAAGAATTTGGAACTTGGTTTTGCTCAAACCAAGAAAAGGGAAGAAAACTTTTACATCAATAACATTGGTTTGTTTGTATTGTGAACTATCTCTTCTCTTGTAACATTTGCAACTTAATATCAAGTATCTCAATTCTAGATTCTAAAATTGGGGGCAGACGTACCCTACGTGAGGACGACAAGGGGAAATGTCTTAACAAATTGTGTGTTCTTCTTCTTTTTCTTTAACTCCATACTTGATTACTATAATTTGTGAAAATTAACTTGGAAAATCTGCATGTACTGAAATTATGGTGTGTTGAGGTCATTTCACAACATTGGTAATAATCCTTTTGATTGATACCCAAGAAAAATCACCACTACAATTTAGTAAAATTAAACCTAAGGTGCTTTGCTCATAAGGTGTTTGACAAATTGACTAATCCACAAATTATTCATTGTGTTTAGCTTTATCTCATTCAACTCATTAGAAGTAATTAATATTCATTAAGAGTGTATAAGTTATTGATCAATTGAGTAAAATGCAATTATTCTTACTTTGTCATTCTATCCCATACGGTTACACATATCCGATCTTTTCAGTAGAGGATTGTTTAGATGATTGGAGATTCCGGGAAGCTTTCGCATATATTTCTGAAAAACAATTTTAAAAGGTGCAAATTATTTTAAGTTATCTATTCAACCCCCCCTTCTAAATTGATCACATCATCTAACAAGTGGTATCAGAGCACTGCTTCATCTGGTGCTTCACATATTACTTTGTAGAATATGTAGAATGATCCAAAATGGGCTTATACGAGAGCTCCTGTTTTCACCGGTGAAAACTATAGCTATTGGTAAGATTGAACGCGTGTGTATATTAAATCTGTTAATAGAAAGATATGGAAAGTTATCGAGGATGGTCCTTGTAGCGGTAGAAATGTTTAAGACTAAGCCATGGGATTGACTAGACTTGTACAAATAAAAATAAAATCGCCACCGCACTTTATTGTTTCCAAAGGAATGGGAAAAGAGCGAATAACCCAAAAAAGGGGGGAAAGATTCAAGGTAAGGGGGTTGGTTATGCAAAGGGAAGGTATTAGCACCCTAAACATCTACGGTACTCCGCAGGAACCTCTTTGTAAAATCTGTATATTTTGGTTACAAAAATATTGTATGCAAAATAGATGGTGGAGATGAGAGAAGAAATATTTTTTTTTATGATTTTTGCATCCGCCGCGGTTGCGAATCTTTAGTGCCTACGTACCACCTTTCGTGCAATAAGGGATCAGGGTACACATAGTTCCTTTTTAAAATTTTTTAAAATGTAAGTGTGTTGGTTAATTTTATGAGATAAGACATCATTGTCATTGTCTGTGTGGAAAACATACCTACTATCCACAATCATGAGAAAGGAGAATTTGCATCATCTCAAAGTGGAGGATATAACTTGGATTTTAAAATCAACAATGCCTCACTCAACACCCAAGTGGAAAATATCTCTCTTCACTATATATTATAATAGTATAGTTGTTTGCATCACTACAAGGATTGACAAGAGTCCAATCTTTTTGAGAAAAGTTTAAAGATAAAAGCCAAAGTGGCAAAATGGTTTGAAATGAGATTGATTGACTTTTAGTCTTCTCACAAAAAAATGTCAAAGTATTATTAAGTTTATTGAAGTTTATTTATGAAAATATTTTGAAAATGCATGGACCTAAGTCCAAGTTTATTATGAAAGTGGTTCAAGTTAAAAAAACAAGAAGAGTTTTTTAAAAGGAGAGAGAATATTTTTGAAATTAAAGAAGATGGGAGGAGAAGAAGGGACTATCCTAAAGCATAAGGTAAAAGCTAGGGATAGGAACCATCTAACCAACAAGAAGCCAATACTTGACATTATGAGCCAAGATAGAATTCTCATTCTTTGGATTGAAACCAAGCAAGCAAAGATACTAGACCTCTTGAAAGAACCAAACTTCAAGTGTATTAAGTCTTCACAAAAATTGGGCAGAGTAACAGCTGTATACGGGTGAATTCCATTTTACAAACAAAGAGTGTAATCACAATAACCTATACACAAAACAAACAAACAACCCAATGCCTTGAGGTAAACCTCAAGAGCTCCAGACAAAATAATCAGATAAGGTCACAAGGTCTCCAATCATAGGCCAAAGTTTCTAATCTTAAGTCCAAAAAGTCCAATGCTCCATAATGCCAAGGATAGTAACCAAATAGTCCAAGTATCATTAAAGATTTTTAGGGTTTATGTTGATTATTAGGTGTTTTGAAAAAGAAAAGTAAAGCTCAAGTGAGCAAAAATAAAAATGACAAGAAAGTAAATACTCAAATGAGCAAAGATGAAAATGGCATTAAATGTAAATGCTAAAAGTAAATAGTGTGTAACAATAAAAGGGGCATATAATAAAAATAAAGGATAAAGTCAATTATTAGTGATTAGTGGTTAGTTGGATGATCATCTTGAAACTTGCATTTGGAATTCATTAGAGGATTGGTAGAACCAAAGCCTCCATACAACAAGTTGCATTTTCTTTTTGTCAAGTATATCATCCATTTGGAATCCTCATGAGTACAATTTAATGATCAACGATGTTTAAGTGATCCGCGTTGACCAAATGTGTTGTAGATCCATTAGAGGATTGGTAGAACCAAAGCCTCCACACAAAGAATCTCAAGGTTATTGGATCAAAGAGACCAAATTAACATACTTGGGCTTGCAAACATGAGTTTGGGCCACAAATGATCATTTATTTGAATCGGGACAAAATTTAGCGCTATGTTAAACAATCGTAAGTGGACTTATATAGAAGTCACATCTATTTTGAGGCCGATCAATAGCAATATGCACCATTTGTTTTGAGACATGATATAGAGATCATGCTCCAATAACACTTAGTGTAATAAGAAAAAGGACGAGATTAAGAGGGGTGGGAGAGAATATACAAACCACTTTTGAATTAAATTTAATCAAACTATTATTAAAATCATTCATTAATTTTTGTGGAGTTAGACTCAACAACATGGATCCAATGATGTTAATAAAGTTCATGATAAAAAATTTAACCCAAGATTAGCCAGAAAATAGTCACAAAATAATATTACATTTAATATATACAAAAAAGGTTTAAAAAAAGTTTTAAAATAGAAATAAAAGAGAAAAATATCAACTATGTTCAAATTGATCAAGAAATAAAAAGTAAGTCCATAGAAAAATCAGAAAAGAACTGAAATGATTTTATAAATTTTTGGTAATTTTTTTAAAGTCAGAAACTATTTTTAAAATTAAAAGATGTGAGTAAAATAAACTAAAAATGATAAAAAATACCAAAGTCAGAAATAAAAAATAAGTGAGGTCGCTAATATTTGCTACAATATCATTGGATCATTTCATAATTTTTTCAGAATTTAAAAATGCATAAAAGTATTTTTAAACATTTAAAATAATTCAAATAAAGTGAAAATTCATAAAAAAATACCAAAACACAATTAAATTGTGAAAAATTAAAAATCAGAAAGAGGATAATAAAAAATATTTTTCATAATTTTTTCATAATTTTTGGACTAAAAATGAATTTTCTATGATTTTTTGAAGTATAAAATAATTAAATATAAAAATCAGAAAAGAAAATAAAAACCAAAAAAATATGAGCCATCTGATCAATGTCAAAACGCGTTTGTAAACTGATCAAGTGGACCTGACGCGCTGTGCATGTTATGGACTTTAGTGGATAATGCATAGGATCATTAATTAAATCAGATTTTAAAAAATACAAGTGGCGTGCCATCATTGGTTGGAAGATGACACATTGGTCATCTTCAACCTCCAGCCAGCATGAATTGCAGGTCTCTCAAACTGTAAAATCAGAAGCTCAAACCTATGCCATTCGCTTCATCTCTTCAAGATGAAGACAACCACACCTTCGCGACAAATTTATATAAACTGTAGCTCAAGCAATTTGGAAGGAAAATTTTGAAAAGGGATTTGAAATTTCGTGGTCAAAACATGTTTTCAGTAAAAAACAAGTGTTGCGACTAGAACCAGGGCAATGAGAGCATCACAATGATATCAAAGTTTTGAAGAATTGATGAAGGAATCTACCTATTAAAGTTGAGTTGCAGAGCTCTGAAACTGGACTTCTATGGAGCAATGTAGGGCACGATTCTTGAATATAATTATATGGTTAGCTTCAAGGAAGATCATGGAAGGTGAATTGATGGAAAAATTGGATTGAAAAAGCCTTGAGAATGGATTTCTAAGTTGCTGAATTTTGAGTTATGGAACAAGTTTGACAGGGTGATTCTGGCTATCCAAGCTTGAGGAAATGAATGGGGGATGACCCTCTATTTACAGGGAATCAAATGGAATGTCCAAGCGTGTGAAATGATGAAGTTTAGAGGGAAATCGTGTGAAGTTTCAAACAAGAAAAGTGTGACTTCTAATTTGATCAAAACTCATCCAAAACGCGTGTTTTGTTGTGCTAAACAATTCTGGAACTTCACTAAACATGTTCAGAAGAAAAAACCGCAGAAACAAAGTGTTTAGAAGCTAAATCAAGGATTTCAAACTTCTGACTTGGTGAAAAATTCAGTTTCAAATTGCCAACTTCTGACCAATGGCATTCTCAGCTCAAGGGGTCTTAGGGCATGATTCTTGATACTTTAAAAAGATGAGGTTACAAGCTTTGCAATGGAAAAAGAATGGGATCAAATGGATGCTTGAGCTGAAAGTTACATTGAGTCAAAGTTGGAGAAAAAGGGTTGACTTTCCATACTTAGAAATATTTCAAAATTTTCAAAAGTGACCTATAATGCTTTGCATCCAAACATGGCCTTCCACTTGGATTTTTCTCTTGACCAAAAAATATGGCATGAAATAGACCTCTTGAATGAAATTTTGGGACTTGAACCATTCAAAATATCCAAAAATTGAGAGAGTTATGAATTGTTGAAATTGGTAAAAATCATGAAATGACCTATAATATTTTGTATCCTTAAGGCAACTTCCATCCATTTTCTCACTTTGCACATAAAGAAGGCATAAATTTCACATACTCAAGATAATTATGGAAAAATAATGGGCTCAAGGTGATAAAAATTGACCATGTTATGATCATTTGAAGTCACACATGGAAAAATGGGGATTCATCTGGAGGACTTGTAATCTTTCTTCTTCATCAAGTTTCTTCCACATGGAAACTCCTTGGAACTTTTGAAGTGATTTGTTGATAACCCCTTGAAGAGAATGATGTCTTTAGAATCACTAAAAAATACCAAAAGATGAGCAAGATATACTCCTTTGAAGTTCAAAACCCTAGCTCCTATATCAAGAAACATGCCTTGAGGAACTTTGACAATTTTGAACAAACTTCTTGTACCAACACAAATGCTTTGTAAATATAAGTGTATGAGGATGATAATGAGAACTCATAGCAAACACAACCACTTCCATATCTTGAGAATTGATAGAAATATGCATTTGTGACCAATAGGAACAAAGCCTTGTCCAAGCATGACAAATTCTCCAATCAATCCCTTGTGCTTTTGAACCAAATTTGATAACCTTGAAATATGGTGAACCAAAATAACCTTGCCATGCCATTCCTTCCAAAACAAATCCAATGGTGAGGTTTGAACTTCTCAAGCTTTATTGACTAGGGCATGGAAATAAACTCACGAACCCTTGGAGCAACTTGTTAAATCTCACTTCCTTTACCTATATTAGTAACAAGCAAGACAAACCAACATTGCATTTTATTAATTAAGAGGAGAAATTAAGACAAAAATATTCATGATCACAAAAGAACACAAGTCATGGTGCTTGGTGATTCCTAAAAAAATAAAAGCTAAATATAGGGAGGGGAACCAAGAATCCTAATGTGATCTTATTGTGAATTAACATGGTATGATGAAGGGATCTTAGGGGAAAAAATTGGGGTACAACAGCTGCCATTATATAAGTTTCTTCTATATGGAGATACAAAGGTTAAAAATCTTTGTGTCGACGCGATCGAAGATACTTAAATATAAAACAAACCCTATTTTTGGCCCTAAGATGGCATGCAATGCTTATGAATATGAGTGCACATGGACAACTCCAAAGGGACGCAAAACACCACTGGGGATGTAACAAAAAAAATAAAGAAACAAGATAGTAACCCAACCAGGAAAATAAATCACTGGTGGATTGAAAAGACCTGAATCAGAGAGGATTGTAAAATGGTCAAAGGATACACCAACTTCCACTGAAGGTGAAGCTATCAACGTTTATTGAAGGCAGAGAGAAAGAATCATTGACGTTCACTGCCGATGACCTACTAACTTTCACTGAAGGTAGAGAGAAAATATATCAGAGCACCGGCGTTCACTGGAGATGAACTACCAACGTTCACTGAAGGTAGCAAAAAGATAACAATCATCAACTTTCACTGATAGTGATCTACCAACTTTTACTGAAGGTAGAGAGAAAATATATCATAACATCGCCGTTCACTGACGATGAACTACCAACGTTCACTGAAGGTAGCAAAAAGATAACAATCACCAACTTTCACTGATGGTGATCTACCAACTTTCACTGAAGGTAGAGAGATAATATATCAGAACACTGCCGTTCACTGAAGATGAACTACCAACGTTCACTGAAGGTAGCAAAAAGATAACAATCACCAACTTTCACTGATGGTGATCTACCAACTTTCACTGAAGGTAGAGAGAAAATATATCATAGCATCGCCTTTCACTGACGATGAACTACCAACGTTCACTGAAGGTAGCAAAAATATAACAATCACCAAATTTCATTGATGGTGATCTACCAACTTTCATTGAAGGTAGAGAGAGAATATATCATAGCATCGCCATTCACTGACGATGAACTACCAACATTCACTGAGGGTAGAAAAAAGATAACAAACACCAACTTTCACTGATGGTGATCTACCAACTTTCACTGAAGGTAGAGAGAGAATATATCATAGCATCACCATTCACTGACGATGAACTACCAACGTTCACTGAAGGTAGCAAAAAGATAACAAGTTTCCCTAAAATTCTGGCATTTATCCTAGAATGGGTCTCAACTTCTTCTTTAACCGAGGCACTTTTCCTTGAAAGGGTAAGCTGTCTCAAATAAAGAGACTTCCACTTGCGAACTATCTCTCTGAATTTGAAAAGTCTTGCTATCCACTAGCGTAAACTGACAACGGACTGCAAACTATCCACTCATAAAGGAGATAGCAAAAAAAAGTTATGTCGACTTTTACAGGGAAGCCTAAGTTGCTAAAATAAAGAGACCTGCTACTTGTTGTCATGGAGGATTGTAAAAAGAAATGACTTTCTGGGGAGAACAATATGGCTTCTTGGGGAATGAAATATGATTTCCTGGAGAAATGCCACGATATTCCTGCTGAGGAGATAAAGTATTCTCGTGCAAAATAAATGCGCAAACCAAAACTCGAAGCTTTCAGAAATCCAAAGTAAATAATATTGTTGTGGAACCAAAGATTCAAACCAGAAATAAACTGGAAAAA
The DNA here is from genome assembly GCA_948472305.1 of Vicia faba. Classification (NCBI taxonomy): domain Eukaryota; kingdom Viridiplantae; phylum Streptophyta; class Magnoliopsida; order Fabales; family Fabaceae; genus Vicia; species Vicia faba. The sequence goes on from OX451740.1 coordinate 862,936,830, forward strand.
AAAAATCAACCAAAATATAACCTTTGAGAAATAAATTCAAGAGGGAAAACCAAATCCATCCAAACAAGGAGCTGTACAGGAAGGCTAAAGCAAAAATCTTCCACGAGGGATAACTCAGTAAGGAGATTGAAAGAATATACACTTTCTGCTTAAGGCCAACACTCTATTGAAGAGAGGAGAATGTAACTCTACAAAACAGGGTGATATGTCAACAAAAATATTAACAAATGTTAATGAGAAATGATTTTCCAAATTTAGCTATGCATGATGTATGTATGAATGTATGAGTGTTATCGTTCATATGCTGACAAAACAGATATACAACACAGGGAGTAACCAGGAAAAACTATCTTGGGCACAAATAACACTCAGCTAAATTACATCCAAGATGATCATTCCAAGAATAAGTAAGCGCCAGCTGAGGAAACATAACCTACTGCCTGCTTCAGCTTTACTGGGGAGAAACATAATCCGAAAGTAAACAAAACAAAGTGACAAAATAGTACAGATACACGAATAGAACATCCTTGTCCAGGCTTCACTGGGGAAACAAATGTTTTCAAGAGTAATAGTTCTACTGGGGATTGCAAAACCAATCTCAAGTAAAGTAGATGGACACCAAATCATCAAAACATTCACTGGGGAATTCAGGCCCACTTCATTGGAGAGGTTAATCACCACATCCTTAAAGGGAAAACTACAATACGTTCTTCACTAGAGAAACTGAGGACCTGCGTTCTTCAAGAGTGATTATGGTACTGACTTCTCTGGAAAAAGAACTTCCATTAGAACGAATGAAAACTTTACTGGAGAAATCTCGGATTAAAACCTTACATTATGAAAACTCAGACAAGGAGGAGAAATGAATCCAAATTTGACCGAGGATACCGGAGTCTCGAACCCAATATGGCGAATCATCCTGAGAAAACTTTCCCGAGGGGAACAAAGACATCTTAAAACAACTAGAGTTTGTCCATTCATGGGATCACCATTTTTGTTGTTTTTTTTTGCATCAGAAATTCTAAAGTAAAAGCAAATTGTAAATTATTTTTGAAAAATCGATTTTGTTATTTAATCTTTTTGCTTTGAAAGTTATTATCAATAATAAATGGAGTCTTTGCAAGCTAAATAAAATAAGAAACACAAAGAATTGGGTAACAAATCAAACTTTATTAATAGAATGGTAGTCTGCGAATGGTGAGACTCCATAGATGATTACAAAGTTTGGAAAATGGTAATATATAATGGAAAAGATACATTGAGATACATTGAAATCCTGAGCAGCAGCTTCCATTGAAGTATGATGAGGATTCAAGAAGATTGTTGCTTCAATGATCAGACCTTGCATGATGTAGTTACTTGCCAAGAAAGTCCCTAACTTTTGCCTAAGCTGCCCTTGCGAGTTTTCAACTTAGCGGGAAATTTATTCTGTTTACGTCTCTAACTTTTTCCTAGACCGCCCTTTTGGGTTTTCGGCCTACCGAGATGCTCTTTTTTGCCTAAGCCGCCCTTTCAGGTTTTCAACTTAGCGAGCTGTTCTTTTACTTCTTTAGGCGAAGTATTTCTTGACTGCATCAGCATTCATGGGACGTGGGAACTCCTCGCCATCCATAGTTTCAAGAATTAATGCACCGCCAGAGAAGGCTTTCTTGACAACATATGGGACTTCAAAGTTGGGAGTCCAATTTCCCCTAGAATCAGTGTTGAAAGACATGATCTTCCTGAGCACGAGGTCACCTTCTCTCAATTCATGAGGTTAGACCTTTTTAGCGAAAGCTTTCTTCATTATTTTCTGATATAACTGTCCATGACACAAAGCTGTCATTCTCTTCTCCTCGATCAAATTCAATTGGTCAAACCGGTTTTGGACCCATTCAACCTCAGTCAACTTGGTTTCCATATTCACACGCAAAAAGGGAATCTCAACCTCGACTGGGAGTACCACTTCCATTCCATACACCAGGGAGAATGAGGTTTCTCCTGTTGAAGTGCGGACAAATGTTCGATATCCATACAAAGCAAAAGGGAGCATTTCATGCCAATCCTTATATGTAAAGACCATTTTATGGATAATCTTCTTGATATTCTTATTAGCAGCTTCAACAGCCCCATTAATCTTTGGTCTGTACAAAGAGGAATTATGATGGAAAATCTTGAATTCTTCGCACAGTTCTATCATCATTTTATTATTAAAATTCGAGCCACTGTCGGTGATAATTCTGCTCGGAACACCATACTGACATATAAGATTATTCTTGATGAAGCGTACAACCACCTGCTTAGTAACATTGGCATATGAAGCAGCCTCCACCCACTTGGTGAAGTAATCAATTTCTACCTGTGATACGGTGGCAGAACCGACTGTTAATACTGGTTTTGCGTTTGTATTCGCAAATGTCGCGGTAAGCAAGAGTCGCCACCGACTTTTATTTCATCCAACAAAGGAAAAGGAAAAAGAATAGAAAAAACCTTTTTCGAGAATGTTTATGAGTGAGGGGGGTAGATTATAGAAAGGGAAGGTGTTAGAACCCTTTCTATCCGTGGTTTTCCATGGGCTCTTAGGTACTTGCTCATTTAAAATTGCTTGTGTGTGCTTGTTTTGAAAATTTTTGTTTACTTCGTGATAACCCTTGTATCAGTCCTCAAGAGTGTGACGAAGTTGTTTTGAAAGCTATTTTTTTGAAAAGTGTTTGTGTGAGAAGTTTTTGTTTGAGCAAGTACTTGAGAGTTTCCTGCCTACTCGGAAAAAGTCTGTTCATTTTTGTTTTCTTTAGACAGCGCTAGCCTACTATTAAGGAGTAGGTAGCTCCTTTGTTGGAATTTTAAAGAGACGTTCGAAGGGACGAAATGGTCTCTGAAGGCAACATGTAAAGATACCTTAGCGTTTCGAAGGGACTATCATCATAAGATCAATTCGTAGGCAACTCGAGGGACCATTAGGGACTATGATATTTATGACGAGTTTGAATCGCGGGTCATTGCTAAGGTATCCCTACATTCGAGGGACGTGACCATTATTTCTGAGGCAACCAAGTGGGGCAACCCCTAGGAGTGAACATGTGCAAGTGTGTTTTTTTTTGGTTAATTATCGTTGCACAATTAAGGTTTTCTACTGTATTAATCGTTTATCTTTCACATGCAAGCCTATTGTCCATACATCTAACAGTTAAATAGTTACGAAAATTAAAAGTGAGAAATTAAAATCCTAGCTATTACAAGGATTTGGGAGGGGATTACATAATAAAAAACCGGGGGATAAACAGTAAATAAAACCCTAATTTGAAACTATTACAAACCATCAACAGTTACATTAATTGAAAAAAATGGCACGGAAAGAAATAAACGTGTGAAGAATTAGGATGGGAATAAGTCAAAAAGTACTAAAAATATAATTAATTAAAAAGCTTTTGTATTTTTTTTATTGAGAAAATAACATAAATTTTGAAATTTGCAAGTTAGTCCTAATTTCTATTAAATTTTAATTACAAAAAGATGTTTAAGTTAACCTAATTAAGGTAATTAATTAAGTGCAAATAAATAATTTATGAAAATAATTAACTAAATCTAATATTTTTTGTGATTTTTGTGATTTTATGATTTAATAATTTTTTTTTATTGTGAAATAATTAAATCAAATGATTTTTGTAAAATAATTAAAACAAATAAAAATTAAAAGTTAAAAGAGAATGGAATTTGGGCCTGCTGTTGGAAGGAAAACGGGGGTGTGATTATGAATTTGATGGGTCCAAGGTTGGTGGCCCAAAAAGCTACAAATGATCCTATGATGCTAACCCTTTGAATCTCCAGCATGGTCATCAAATCTGGGACGTTTGATCCAGGCTTGAGGAGATCTGACAGACTGTTGATAGGAACGCATGATGGACGCTTGACTGAGGCATACCAGATCTGGAAAGAATCATTCAGAAAATGAGAAAATGTTTGGACCTGGGATCGAACCCATGTCCCTTGCTTCACATGCCCACACTCCTTTCCATCTGCGCTGTATTGCTTATCTTGTAATATAATAAACAAACAATATTATAATAACAATGCACGCCTTATGCCTTAAAACGTGCGTAAATTCAAATTGGCCAGTGGTTGACTGCCACGCCACGGTCTTCTTCCCTGGACAGTGGCTTTAGATATAAACCCTTTTACCTACGGACGCCCACTGTCCCTATAACCTTGCAAACCTCAAAAATCAAAGCTAGGCATGATAAATCAATTCTAAGCATACATATCAACTCGTTTTGATCTCACGAGTATGATGGTAACCTTCTTTTGGTCCAATTTTCCCTGCATCTCAAAGCCCTAAAACGGAGGTTAAAACCCTAACAATGGCAATTTGGCATTGATGCATCAAAACTAGAAATTAAGTACGCAGAAAGCTTCTAGGCATACATATGAACACAAATATGTAAACAAAATAGATTAACAATGCAAGAATGTATGGATACAAATTTGAAAAAAAATGGCAAACCGTGATGATGTTAAGCAACGATTCCTGGAGTTTTGAGGCGTGCAAATGGTACTGTTAGCTTTAGGAGGTGCCCAGGAGTGGATTGCAATCTTCAAATCCCCTTGAGGAAGGCTACAATGTAGAATCTGAGTTTGAGTTTTTTTCTTGAATTTTGGAAGCTTGAGATCAGTTATTTGGCATCAGCTACGTGCCTACTAGGTCTGGCCATATTGTGTATATGTATTAGAAGGTATTAGGTCAACAAAAGAAGAAAGAAATCCATGCTCTCAATGAGAAAAATAATTGTTTCAATGATTTGATTTTGCTCATTTTTGGAACAAATCCAATCTTGTTCTCTTTCCATGATTCCCCTCTGATTTGTCAGCACATTTTGATGTATATTTGATGATAAAAAGATTCATGATCATATCTTACATATTTTTCATTATTTATTTATTTAATTTTGACTTTTAATGAATAAATAATCAAAATAAATAATAAAAATAATGGAAAAATATATGAGTTAGCTCAAGGGCCGTGGGCCAGGTTAGAAGCACAATGCAAGAATAAAAAGTTAGGCCCATTTGACAAAAAATGCAATTTTGAGCATTATTGACTTTGGGCAAATTTCCAAAAATGGCCAACTTTGACAATGTATATCTCCTTCAATTTTTATCCTAAGAGGGTGTTCTTGGACTTTTTAGAAATCTTAGGATGTCCTCTAAACAACCCTTTTTGTTTCATTTCAATTGGATATTCCATGTTCATGTAAGAAGCTTTGACCCACAAGGTGTTTTTGTCGACTTTTTGGAATGACCTATAATGTCTGAATCCATATCTTTTGATGAGTGCATTTCTTGAACTTGAGGGATGAAGATGAGTTGTGGGGAATTGGATTCTCTTCAAAATGAGCCCTGGATGAGAAATTTCTTATAGAGTATTAGGAAGTTATGCCTGGTCAAATTTTGGTTGACTTTTCCTAAGAAACCCTAATTTAGCAACTTTGGAATTTTGATGAATTAGGAGCATTCCTTGAGTAATCATGATCAACCTTTGATAAAATGATGGATATAACTTCAAAATGTTGATGTTGACCAAAAATATTGAAGTTTGACTGTATGTGGGCCACAATTGACTTTTGACCTAATATATTTGATTTTCAAGCATCTGAGCAGTTGACTGAGCAAACTTCTTGTGCAAGGCTTTAAGCTTGACATGGAGGGACTTGATAACATATTAGGACTACGAAGAGCATATGAGGCCTTTGGAGCTCAACCATCTTGATTAAAATGGAAACCCTAGTTGGAGGTCCATTGCTTTAAGAGGGAGTTTGTTTGGTCAACTCTTGGGCATTCTTGAGCAAGTTGAGGATCTCAATGAGCATGTGTTGAGTAAAATGAGAGGTAAAGTTTTAGGGTACAACACTACCAAGATAAAACGGTATCCATTCGAAGCTTTTGGTTCTATCATCCTGATCATGTCAATACCCCACATAGAGAAAGGCCATGGGGTAGAGATCATATTGAGAAGTGTCGGAGGAACATGAACCTTGTCCGCATAAATCTGGCATTTATGACACTTCTTTGCAAATTTATCACAATCAGATTCCATTGTCAGCCAATAGTAACCTGCCCTTAGCATCCTTTTAGCCATCGAATGTCCATTGGCATGAGTTCCAAATGAACCTTCATGAACCTCATGCATCAACATGACTGCTTCATGTCTATCCACACATCTGAGCAAGACCATGTAATAATTTCTTTTATACAACACATTTTCACTGAGGAAGAAACTTCCTACCAATCTTCTCAATGTCTTTTTATCTTTATTCGATGCACCAATCGGGTATTCCCGAGTCTGTAGAAAATGCATGATATCATAATACCAAGGCTTCTCATCTGCTACGTCTTCTGTTGTAAACACATGAGCGGGTCTATCAAGTCGCTGAACCATAATTCGAGGTATATCATTCCAAGTATTTACTTCATACATAGAAGCCAGAGTTTCCAGAGCATCTGCCATTTGATTTTCATCTCTTGGAATATGATGGAATTCAACTTTATTAAAGAAGGGTAATAACTTTCTAGCATGATCTTTGTAAGGGATCAAGCTGGGGTGACGAGTATCCCATTCTCCTTTAAGCTGGTTTATTACCAAAGCTGATTCACCATACACATCTAGAGTTTTAATTCTGAGATCAATAGCTTCTTCGAGACCCATGACGCAAGCCTCATATTCTTTCATTTTATTAGTACAATCAAATGTCAACCTTACAGTAAAAGGAATGTGCGATCCATGTGGAGTGACAATCACAACACCAATTCCTTTACCATAAGCATTCACAGCTCCATCAAATATCATACTCCAACGAGATTCAGGGTCAGGACCTTCCTCAGGAAATGGTTCATCATAATCTTTCACTTTCAGGAATATCAGATCCTCATCGGGGAATTCATACTCTACAGACTGATGATCCTCCACTGGTTGGTGAGAAAGATAATCTGCCAACACACTGCTTTTAATAGCTTTTTGAGTGCGGTATTTGATATCATATTCAGATAGAAACATCTTCCAGCGGGTAATTCTCCCAGTAAGAGCAGGCTTTTGAAAAATGTACTTGATTGGATCCATTTTGGAGATCAACCAAGTGGTGTGATCCAACATATACTGCCGTAAACGCTTTGTCGCCCAAGCCAAAGCATAACACGTCTTTTCTAGCATGGAATACCGTGACTCACAATCAACAAACTTTTTACTGAGGTAATAAATGGTGAAATCTTTCTTCCCTGTTTCATCCTATTGTCCCAAAATACAACCCATGGAATTATCTAAAACTGTCAGATACATAATCAACAGCCTTTCTTCGACAGGAGGGAGCAAGATAGGAGGTTCAAGCAGATATTCTTTAATACTTTCAAATGCCCTTTGGCATTCATCCATCCACACACAACCTTTATCTTTCTTTAACAACTTAAAGATTGGTTCACATGTTGCAGTCATGTGGGAAATGAATCTGGAAATATAATTCAAACGCCCAAGGAACCCTCTGACTTGCTTTTCAGTTCTTGGAGCTGGAATCTCTTGAATTGGTTTGACTTTATTGGGGTCAACTTTAATTCCTTTCTGGATAACAATGAAAGCCAACAATTTTCCTGATCGAACACCGAAAGTGCATTTATTTGGATTCAAACAGAGATGATACTTCCTCAAACGCTGAAACAACTTCAACAAATCTTCTACATGCCCTTCTTCAGTCTGGGATTTAGCAATCATATCATCATCATATACTTCGATTTCCTTGTGCATCAGATCATGAAATAGGGTTTTCATATCCCTCTCGTACGTTGCACCAGTGTTCTTCAACCCGAAGGACATCACTCTGTAACAGAATATTCCCCAGGGTGTGATAAACGTTGTTTTTTCCATGTCCTCCAAAGCCATTCTTTTTTGATTATACCCGAAAAATCCATCCATGAACGAGAATACTTTGAATTTTGTTGTGCTATCCACTAACATATCAATGTGTGGCAATGGAAAATCATCTTTTGGACTAGCTTTATTTAGATCTCTGTAATCTACGCACATGTGAGCTTTTCCGTCTTTTTTAGGTACTGGGACAATATTGGCAATCCATTGGGGATACACTGAGATCACAAGAAAACCCGCATTAATCTGCTTTAGAACCTCCTCTTTGATCTTTACTACCATATCTGGGTGAGTTCTTCTCAACTTCTGTTTGATTGGCGGACACTCTGGCTTCAACGACAAACGGTGCTCTACAATATATGTATCTAGACAAGGAATATCTTGATAATACCAAGAAAAAATATCCACATACTCTTTCAACAGCTCAATCAACCCGCTCTTCACATAAGGATGCAACAACGCTCCAATCTTGAGTTCCTTTAGATTTTCTTCTGAACCCAAATTGATCACTTCCAATGGCTCTTTATATGGCTGAATGGTATTTTCCTCGTGCTCAAGCAACCATGAGACCTATTCTGGAATCTCATCATAATCTTCTTCTTTGGCCCCATACACACGACATTCAAAGTTGGGAGAGAGTGCAAGGTCATTGTATTCGACGGGTTTTTTAATTAATCTGCACATATGGTTTATGATTGCTTTTAGAAACTAACACATATAACAAGTGATCATGCAGATTGAATTTTAGTTATTATTTATTTTGAAGGGTTTTTTTATTACCATTTTCCAGGAAAAAGAAGAAAATAAAGACATAATTTGGGAAACGAAGACAACTTTCATTATTGATTTTAAAAGTCACAGCGAACAGATAAGCCCTACAACATTAATACTTCCACCTTGGGAAGAGTGCAAGCTTTTCAAAAAGATTAACAAAACAAATTACTTTGAAACATGTATGCAAGAGGGAACATCAATGGTGATCAAGCTCTGAACCCTAACTCTGTGCGTCACATAATTCGGCATTTCCTGCTCTGCTTCATCTTCCACAATGGCATTAATCCCAGAAATAGTTGGATGAAGATACCCCTCACTATGGAAGATGTCTTGATACTTTCTTGCAACAGACTTTGGCTTCATGCTCTTACCTTTGTCATTCTTCAAAGAGAACCCCAAGCCGACTCTATTCTTATTCACAGGTGGATCCACAATCTGTCCCCATACCTCACTATGACCCTTTCGCACAACTTGCTGCGCATCCTTAAGTGAAACCGTGGAATTATCATTTCCTCTTATGTTGTCAATGGATAAGGCTTGGAACTGGGTTCAAACAGCAGCTTCATCCAGCTCCACGATGCTGAAAGAGGACAAATGAGATATCAATAATACCTGTTCCCCATTTATGATTACCACTTTCCCTTCACGTACAAATTTCAGTTTCTGGTGTAAAGTTGAAGTGACAGCCCCTACCTCATGTATCCACGACCTTCCTAGAAAACAGCTATAAGCGGGTACAATATCCATGATCTGGAAAGTTATCTGAAACAAATGTGGTCCTATATGAATAGGCAAGTCCACTTCACTAATAAAATATTTTCTTGATCCATCAAACTCTTTCACAATGATGCCGCTCGTGAGCATAGGCGTTCCTTGATATTTCAACTTCATAAGAGTGCTCCTCGGTATAACGTTCAAAGTGGATCCATTATTAATCAGCACATTGGATAGTAAACCATTCTTGCAGTTCATAGAGATATGGAGGGCCAGGTTGTGATTCCTTCCTTCATCTGGAAATTCATCATCGCAGAAACTCAAATTATTACATGACGTAATGTTCCCTATTACGCTGCTGAATTGGTCTATTGGCATATCACTCTCCATAAAAGCTTGGTCCAATACCCTCATCAAGGATTCTCTGTGAGCAAATGAGTTCATCAATAAAGCCAAGATAGATATTTTTGAAGGAGTCTGCAGTAGCTGATCTACAATTCTGTAGTCGCTCATCTTGATTATATTTAAAATATCATCCACTTCTTTCTCTAACGTAGCCCCACTAGTCTCACCCGTAGTCTTCTTGGGTTCAACATTCTCAGCAATTTTCTTTCCAGCACTAACATCTCTTTGAACAACTGGTGCAAACACACGACCGCTGTGGGTCACCCTGCTATTTTTAGCAATATTCCCAACATCAGACATTGTTTGGATGGGAACTTCCACTCCATCCTCTAAGATTGTAGCATTGTATTTGTAGGGCACAACCTTATCTGACTTGTAGGGGATATGACCCGGTAAACTATTCACCAATGGGGTAACAACTGGCTTTCTATAATACTCAACTTCAAGATGGGTGGGTTGTAACACCCCAATTATACCCCAAGAAATTTATGCAAAATAAATCAGAGTTATAAAATTTCAATCATATAAACGAATCGGGACGTCACAAATTCTTCTAACAAACTCATTGCATTCATCATGGATATATAACACTTTTCAAAACATCGGATGAACTAACAACATAACATCTTTCATTAAATATTCAACAACTACGCATCAGAATTCTTCAATAACATCTTTAAATAAAACAACAACTTCGAAACATCTCATATTTAGTAAATAAACAATTAAAGTTCAACAACTAAAAATCAGCAAGCGTTCATCCCCCCGAGTGTTACATATCAAAGCAATAACACCGACTTGATCTATTGAAGGTATACAACCTTCACTCTCGATTACCTGCACGTTACCAACATAGATGCAACATTCAAACAAAAGGGGTGAGATATCTAACAATATAATAAAGCGCATGATAATTAATATATTAAATTAGATCAATAATATAACTACTTCTCATCTCATAATCAACAAAAATTACAGCATATATACTCATTCATCAACATCAAATACATCTCATTATTCATTCATATGATGCGACTCAAAACTATGCAAATGCATGTGGTACCATTAGAGCAGAACCCCCATCTCAAAAATCTAATCTACCAATTAATAGAGGCATCAAATAATGCATAGCCTTTGGAGCAGAACTCCCATCTCAAAATTTTCCAATCCAGGCCATCTCAAAAAATGCAATGTATGCCATGAATGTAATAACACACTCAGTTAACAACATCTCAAAACAACACATCTCAATTATCTCAAAACGACAACATTTCAGTCATCTCAAACAACAACATCTCAATCATCTCAGAACAACATCTCAATCATCTCAAAAACATCTCAATTACAATATCTCATAAACATCTCAAAATAATTTATTAAACATCGTTTATTTATAAAACATCAATTTTTCATCATAAATATCAGACACAACTTTAATGACCACATGTCACTAATAACTCAGCTGTATATTAATAATACAATAAGCCATACTGTTATTCTGCAGTTCTAATTCGTTTATGTCATTAATCCTACTGTCATATTCTATCAGCAGCCTCTAACATCTCAAAATTCATCATTCTGTCCAAAATCCATCATAACGGTCATCTACGGGAATTAATTATAAATCTTAAATTGGTTACTAGGATTACACCTCTTAATCGTCATTTTAATCAACTAGAATAATATTCGTTGCGTTAGCTAATCAACGCTTCGAACGACATCTCAAACAACATCCTACAACTCAAGTTACAGCAACTTAAAACTGATTCTGTCAAAAGAAATTCGACATTATGCATCGACACAAAACTCCTTGGATCAACACATCCTGCTTCATTTTCTCACTATGAGTCGATGCATCCTCCTTATGGATCGACTCATTCTGCTTCAAATCACAGCATGTATCGACACATGCACTTACCGATCGACTCATCCTGACTTCAAAACACAGCATGTATCGAAACATGCATCCCACCGGTCGACTCATCCTGAGTCTCACACACTCATTTATCGACACATCCTCTGCATGCATCGACTCATCCTGAGTCTAACAGCCTCCTTGCATCGACTCATCCAGTTTGAGGTCGACGCATCCTGTGATTTTCTGCATAATTTTCTGCGTTTCTACTGTATTTTCACTACTGGGATCTAATTACAGTCCTACAAACCTCATCATAACCATACTAAATCATCACTTAACATTAACTTGCAATACTACATTGATTACACAGCATCAAAACATCATTTATCCATCGAGAATCCATCAATATTCATCATACATCATTCAATTCAATAACAAAAACAACAATCCTCTAACCCCATATATCAAATATCATTAACCCAATTATAAATCCAGAACCCCACCCTTACCTTGGATCGAAGGTTGCTCTACAATTTCCGGGTTGAATCTTTGTTCTTGCCGTTTCCTTCAAAATCCAGCAGCTTCACGTTCTCCTCAAATCCTTATTTCTCTTCTTACTGCTTCTTCCTTCTATTCTAACAACAAATAATAAAATAACCTAATATTTTTATATTATTCCTTATTGGGCTCAAGCCTACACCCCCTTATTACTTCCACTCATACCATAAAGGCCCACATTAAATAATATTATCTTCTAGCATTATTTCACATAATAATATAATACCTCAAATATATTATTATTTCTCCATTAATAAAATAAATCTAATTTAATAACACTTCTTCACAATTATTACAAAAATAATTTAATTAAATAATTAATTAAATTATGGGCGTTACATGGGTGCCCCAAAACAAGGTACAATGACGTTTACCCCTTCTTCATCACAATTAGTCATTATTGAGTCATTTTTGGAAAACAAATCCTCATATGAGGAGAAATACTCATTTGCAGAGGCATACTCTTCATCCGACTCTTCTTCAGCCAAACAAGACTCGATCATATCAACTCCATGGTAATCATCCCTTTAACCTATAACCTTGATAGTTATATTATCTAACAACAACTGAACACCCTTCTTCACAATTGAACATCCTCGGGAGTCCCAACAACAAATTCAGTAAGATCCATACTAGTGTTCTACCTGACCAGCCATATGGTAGAAATTAGCATGCAATTGCACAAGGTCCTCATTCATATACTCTGCATCAAAAAATATGAATTCTCCAGGACATCCAGAAACCATATTCACCTCCTCTTCATACTCTTCCCTAGGCCTGATTATGTGGATGAGGCTCTCATCCATCATCTCTTGTAAATCAGCCTTTATCTTATCACAACCCTGTATGTTTGTACTGCAAATAGAACAACCAGAATGGTCATGCGTGTAGTAGCTAAATTTATAGAGGTTTGCATGCATTTTCACCGAACCTCCTCTAACTAGATTAATATCAAAAATCTGGAAGTCGCCTGGACATTCGACAACCATATTCACAACATTTACTCCTCCATGCTTGGGTAGAGGATTGTATTTCACATTAGGTCCCGCATCCTTGAAAGATAGAATACCAGACTTCATCAATTTCTGCACCCCAGTCTTCAAAGGATAACAATTCTCAACATTATTCCCTAGTGCTCCCTGATGAAAAGCACATGTTTGGTCTGCCTTGTAATATCAAGGCAATGGTGATGGTACAGCGGGAGGTGGTTGGGTCTGAACCAGCTTCTTCTAAATCAATGCCGGTAGTAACTCTGTATAGCTCATAGGAATAGGGTCATAACTCTCCCTTCTCTGATTATACCCTTGATTCCCCTACTGGGACAGTCTCTGATAATTAACGATAGTTGGAGCTGCACCCACAATTGGAGTAACTGAGGCGACTTGCTGATGATGCTGATAATTCCTTCTAGGAGTATTAACCTTCCTCTCTTGCATAACAGAATTTGCAGCCCCTTCCTTTTTCTTGGTAAACCCATAAGATGGCTTCTTCACACCTCCAGAGCTTTCACCCTTCGTTAAACGACCCTCTCTTACAACCTCTTCTAAGCGGATACCCATTCCTACCATTACAATAAGTCACTTGGCGCACTTGCTACCATCCTCTCATAGTAGAAAGCACCCATCATTTTCAAGAAAATCTTAGTCATCTCCTTCTCTTCCATGAGAGGAATCACTTAGGCGGATACCTTACGCCATCTTTATGCATATTCTTTGAATGATTCCCTGTCTTTCTGAACCATGACCCTGAGTTGATCACGGTCAGGCGCCATGTCCATGTTGTACTTGTATTGTCTGATAAATGCTTCTCCCAAGTAATTGAAAGTATGGATATTGACGTTGTCGAAACTCTTATACCACTTCAGCGCAACACCGGTCAAACTATCCTGAAAAAAGTGAATCAGCAGACACTGATCATCAGTATGGGTAGATATTCTCCTTAAATACATCACCAGATGAGCACGAGGGCAAGTGTTGCCCTTGTACTTCTCAAAATCTGGGACCTTAAACTTAGAAGGTATCTTAACATTCGGGACCAAGCATAACTCGTTCACATTTTGCCCGAATAGATCTTTTCCCCTGAGGGCCTTCATCTCTCTTTGAATTTTGTCAATCTGCTCTTGAAAATCATCCATTATGTCCTAAAGACCTAAGTCTTCACTCGGTGGAGGGAAAGGATGACACACATCATTGTTAACAAACGAACCATATTCACTGAAGGAGGCGTAGTAGGAGCAGTATGCACCACAGGAGGTGCTGGAGTAACAATAGTCTGAACAATTGGAGTATCTTGAGGACCAAGATTGAAACCTTCAGGTGCAAAATTCTCTGGCATTCCACATGGATAACCTTGAGGCATGCAGTTTTGAACAACAGCTGGAGTAGCAGATACGGGAATAGTCGGAGCCTTAGTAGCTGCCCTTGTTGGTTGAGGTTGGACACTCGGTGGCTGATTCTGAGCAGCCACCAGAGATTCCATCAGAGCAGTAAGATTGGCCATGCCGACCTTCAAATCAGAAACCTCCTCGCGCAGCTCACGATTCTCTTATTCTAAGTTGTCCATCTTCTTTATGAAATTATCCCGAGTGTTGTAGTGGTGAGTCAGTTTGCTGAACGAAGTAAAGAAGCTTGGTAAGACACTTGGATATGCATAACAAATTCAAGAAATATGTGCAATATGATGCATGATATGTGGTGCACATGATTTTATTTTATCATTTAATATTTCAAGGGATTTAAAATTTATGGACATATTGCAGATATCAAAGTAATAACGCATTTGAAATACTGAAAAATTTCATTATAACAACTCCAAAATGAATTACACGTTTCAATGATCCCAAGTACAAGATGAAAATAAAATCTAAAACCTTGAGAAGTAAAATTGATGGAGATCAAACTAAACGATGGTGCTTCCCTGTGAGCCTGGCAATCTGTGCCTTCAACCTCTGGTTTTCTTTCGCATACCTGGTGGCAACCTCCTTCCAATCACCTGAATCAGGAAGTGAGTAATCAGCATCTGATTGAGGCTTAGGAGAAAATAAATCCCCTTGCCTCTCCATAGTCTCTACCGCTCGACTCTCAAGGATCTCAATTAAGTCGTCTTTCTCCTTCATGTCTACTCTATAGGAAATCTCTAAAGTTTGGCACTTGTTCTTCCAAGCATCATTTTCCTGTTGCATCCTGACCAAAGCAAGCTGCAGCTCTTCTAGATCATCTAATAAGGGATGATTAGTCTTCACAAACAGATCAGGCATAGGTGTTTCCTGGGAATACGGAATCTTCAACTGAATATCTCTCGTTTGGACCCACTGAAGATATGGCTCCAAAGAAACAACACCCCTAGGTCCCAAATCCTTCCTAATCTTCTTATGAATGTGACGCCAGGCCTTCATAATCTACTCCCTAGCTTCCCTATGATCTTATCCCTCCTTAGAAAGAAACTACTCAAATGAATACTATTTGGTTTATCCCTCATCGGATGACCGAGCTGTCGTCGTGCAAGAACAAGGTTATAGTTGATTCTTCCCTTTGTACCAAGAAGAGGTACATTGGGGAAACTACCACAACTGTAAAAAATCTCTATATCTTGGTAAGCTCGATGATACCAATCAATATCCGAGTGAGTAAATGCCATGATCTTAGGAGCCCAACGAGGTTCCTTCTTGACATCCCAAAAAGCATCAGACTGAGGCATATGAGAGATAAACCACTAGTACAACAAAGGAGTGCAAGAAATAATTATCCCTCCATGATAAGAATTCCAAAGATGAATAGAGTAATAAGCATCACCCAACAATGTAGGAACTTGGTTTCCAATCATGAAGATCCTGATAGCATTAACATCAACAAACTTGTCCACATTAGGAAATAAGAACAACCCATAAGCAAGTAGAGCAAAAATGTCCTCAAAAGCGACTGTACTCTTCATCCTGGCAAAGTAACGAGCTTTCTCCAATAAGAACTGAGTTGGTAATCCTTTAATCCCTCCTTTGGTAGTCATATGGGCTTCCACCTCAGACTTCCCCAGATGAATCAAAGCAACAATCTCATGTGGTTTTGGCTCACCCTCTAAACCAGTAAAAGGAACACGATTGGTAACGGTTAAATCCAAAATATATGAATACTCCTCCAGTGTAGGCATCAACTAATAGTCGGGAAAAGTAAAGAAATGATACATAGGATCATAGAACTGGACCAAGGTCGAGAGAATACCCTCCTTCACCTTCAGCTTCATGAGAGGAATGGTG
Organism: Vicia faba; assembly: GCA_948472305.1. Classification (NCBI taxonomy): domain Eukaryota; kingdom Viridiplantae; phylum Streptophyta; class Magnoliopsida; order Fabales; family Fabaceae; genus Vicia; species Vicia faba. The sequence continues at coordinate 862,953,273 of OX451740.1, forward strand.
GATCCATACTTCTTCCGAAAGTCTGCAGAACACTCGATCTCGGTAATTAGACTGATCAACTCATCTATCTTGGGATCCTTGAAACTGTACTTCCCGGTCTTTCTCTTTCCAGAATCCATGGTTAAAAAGTACCTGAGATATTCACAAATGGTCAATTTTTAAATCCCTTGAAATAAGATCTCTTCAAAAGATGCTTATGGATGCATGGATGCATGATGCATCAATCACACACAAGATCACACATATAGGGTTCATGGGTTTAACGTCATGAGCATGAGGTCGAAGGTATTTAGTAATATTCTCAAGAAAAACTCGTCTAAGGGTAGTATCGCATGACAACTATTTCTGGATTACTCCGTCATAGCTTCCGCACTACACCTAAAAGGCCAAGATGGGTTTGGTATTCTATGATCCTCAGTTTCAGCAGGCTCCCAGGTCGAAAGCAATACGTCTTCCTGATTACTCGGTAAATGACACTACAATCAAAGGGGCCTCCACTGAGTGGGGGATCTCATGCCTCCTTTTTTGGGATTACTCCCTCAAAGTTAACATAACTATACCGCCCGTCCTATCTTAAAGTTTTCCCAAGTCCGGGTATAGGACTTATAAGTAATCACCAGACACCCTGAAAACCAGGAAAATACAGATAAACATATATACAACATATAACACATAAACAACAATAACACATACACAAATATAAACAAGGATAAGCTCAACCCACTTAGGGATGGACAGGCAAGAGGTCAATCTTTCCCCAGTGAAGTCGCGATTTTTTCTGTAGCGGTAGAAATGTTTAAGACTAAGCCATGGGATTGACTAGACTTTTACAAATCAAAATAAAATCGCCACCACACTTTATTGTTTGCAAAGGAATGGGAAAAGAGAGAATAACCCAAAAAAAAGGGGGAAAGATTCAAGGTAAGGGGGTTGGTTATGCAAAGAGAAGGTATTAGCACCCTAAACATCTACGGTACTCCGCAGGAACCTCTTTGTAAAATCTGTATATTTTGACTATAAAAATGTTGTATGCAAATAGATGGTGGAGATGAGAGAAGAAATATATTTTTTATGATTTTTGCACCCGCCGCGATTGTGAACCTTTAGTGCCTACCTACCACCTTTCATGCAATAGGGGATCAGGGTACACGTAGTTCCTTTTTCAAAAATTTTAAAATGTAAGTGTGTTGGTTAATTTTATGAGATGAGACATCATTGTCATTGTCCGTGTGGAAAACATACCTACTATCCACAATCATGAGAAAGAAGAATTTGCATCATCTCAAAGTGGAGGATATGGCTTGGATTTTGAAATCAACAATGCCTCACATAACACCCAAGTGGAAAATATCTCTCTTTACTATATATTGTAGAAGTATAGTTCTTTGCATCATTATAAGGATTGACAAGAGTCCAATCTTTTTGACAAAAGTTTAAAGATAAAAGCCAAAGTGGCAAAATGGTTTGAAATGAGATTGATTGACTTTTAGTCTTCTCACAAAAAAATGTCAAAGTATTATTAAGTTTATTGAAGTTTATTTATGAAAGTGTTTTGAAAATGCATGGACCTAAGTCCAAGTTTATCATGAAAGTGGTTCAAGTTAAAAAACAAGAAGAGTTTTTTAAAAGGAGAGAGAAGATTTTTTAAATTAAAGAAGATGAGAGGAGAAGAAGGGACTATCCTAAAGCATAAGGTAAAAGCTAGGGATAGGAACCATCTAACCAACAAGAAACCAATACTTGACATTATGAGCCAAGATAGAATTCCCATTCTTCGGATTGAAACCCAGCAAGCAAAGATACTAGACCTCTTGAAAAAACCAAACTTCAAGTGTATTAAGTCTTCACAAAAATTGGGCAGAGTAACGGCTGTATACGGGTGAATTCTAGATTACAAACTGTGGTGCGGTGGGAGAACTGACTTGAGGTTTTGCGTTCGTATTCGCACTTGTGCGGTTGAGCAAGAGTCGCCACCGACTTTTTACTTTATCCTAAAGGAAAGGTTAAAAAAGCACAGCAAAAACCTTTTGAGATATTTCGTGGGTTCGGGGGGTAGATTATGAAAAGGGAAGGTATTAGCACCCTTTTCATCCATGGTTATCCATGGGCTCTTAGTTACTTGGTTTTTTAGATCACTTGCCTTGTTTTTCGATTGCTTTGAAAATTGTGTGTGTGGGTGCTTTTTGAAAATGTTTTAGAAAAAAGACGCCTTGTCTTAGGCAACTAATGTATTTAACTCGTGTTTGAGTGTTTTACAAAAGTGTGAATCTTTTTCGAAAAGATGTTTTCAAATGTTTTTGAGAGTTTGTTTGAAAGTGTTGTGGATTGTGGTTTTTGAAAAGAAGGCAAGTGTTTTTGCAAGTTTGATCTCAAGTAACTAAGAGTTTTGTCTACCCTATTGTACTCAAAGGTTTTTGTCATGTTTTAACCCCTTTTAACAATTTTTGTTCTACCATTGAAATTGGTAGACAATCTTGCGTTTAGGAAGTTTATTCGGGACGGGCGCGGGTCATCGTATGGACCATGAATGCAATGATGCCAAGTGTCTTTGGCAATTTGCTTTGAAGGGACTATGATCATTCCGTTTAGGCAACACTTTGAGACTTATGATCATTTGATTTTGTTTTGCCAAAGATACTCGACGTGCAAGCATGGCCCATTTTGGAAGGCAACATGTGGGATTACCCTAGGGGGTGCAAGTGTGATTGTGTATTGATTACATGTATTTGTCTTGTATTAGGTTATCTAGCGTTTGATTTTATGTACATACAAACCCTAGGTCTAACCATGGTATAATTGGAAAACTGTAAATTGCGGAATGTAAAAATCTACGCTATTACAAAATAGTATCCGGGAGTGGGGGTATAAATGAGCAAGGGGATGATACTTATAGTGCCCAAATAAATTACAACCAAATCGAAGTCGCAATCAAATGTAAATATCGAATATACAAATATAAGATAAAAATGTGTATAGGGCAATGTATTGTGTAAGTGCGAGATGTATATGTATGTGTAATTATGTACAAGTGCGAATTTGTGGAATTGAAGCGTATTAGGGTTTGACCTAGAGAAGTGTATTTTAATGAATCTGTGATTTTTATCTTTAATTATGTACAAAAAATGCTCAAGTTTTAATTAAGAATGTTTCTTTATTTGCAAAAAAAGTATTTTGATTAAATGATGTGAATTTAATATTAGAAAAAATGTATATATTGGTATGTACAAAAAAGTATTTAAAAAGGATATTTTAACTATATGATAAAAAATGCATAATATTATAAAATTAATGTTTTTTTAAAATGTATGTATAAATATATTTTAAATGAAAGAGTAAATAAATAAAAGGAAATAATCATTTTCAATTTTAATATATGAGGTAAAAATGTATTTTAATTAAGTTAGTATTTTACAAAAAGAGTAAATATTGTTTATAAAATAAAAAGAGGGTTAGTGTTTAATAAAGAAAAAAAAGAAGTAAATATTGTTGATGAAAAAATAAAAAAAAAGGGTTAGTGTTTAATGGGCTTTGGGGAAGTGAGGACGGGTCAGGCCCAAGTTTGGTCTTGAACGAATTTAGGGTTAGTGAGGAGTGTTCAGTTTGGTCATGAAAGTTTTAGGGTTAGCGAGGCAGCGGCGGCGCGTTCGTCTTCTCCGATCATCAACCTTCTGAACGCCTCTCTTTCTGGCCATCAACGTCACTCCTGAAGCCTTTCTTCCCTCCATTGACATGAGCCCAGCATCCTTGATTTAAGGTTTGATTTCAACACTTTATGTTCTTTCGTGAATGATACGCATTTTTTGATTTGAGTCTTTAACTATTTCTTTTCATTATGGGATGAAGGAGAAGAGAAGTGGGAAAAGATTGGCTACCTTCTTTTTGGGAGATGGAGGAGAGGCGGAGGAGTGACGCTTTAGGAGGCCGGAACGGCGTGAACAGTGATGCTTACCCTTGGCTTCTGATGCTTTCCTGGTATCTTTATCTCTTCTACTTTCGTCCCTTTGAATTGTTGGTGGCCTTGGAATGTATTTGCTTGTCTATGGTTTTGATGATGATGTGTACTGAGAAACCCTAATATGTTCACTTCTTTACCTCTTCTTCTATGTCACTGATGCTTATGTATTGTTGCCTGAGTATTTGTATGCTTCTTGTTTGACTTCTATGAGTTGCCTAGCATTTTTGTTGAATGGTTGCCTTGAGATGAACTTGCCTCTCCTGTACGTTTGCTTGCCTTTAGACCTTTGAATGACTTGAGTTGCTTGCCTTATTGCCCAGTGATGTGTACGCTGAGGGCCTGATGGATTTGCCTTGGAGGGTTGCTTTGAATACTTTCTCTTCTTCTCTCGTGTTGCCTTTGCTTCTGTCCCTGAGTTGCTTCTGCTTGTCTTGAATGGGATGCCTTTGGAAAGTTTATTGCCTATGATGAGGAAAGAAAAGCTCTGAGGCTTAGTGTTGGTTTTGACTGCTTGACAGTAGGTTGAGGGATTTGGATTTGGAAAGCTAGGCCATGTTTGTTTTGCAAGCTATGCTGTGGTTTTGGGTAGCTTTTGAACAGGGTGCTGGTAGTTTTTGTTTATGTGTTTGTAGTAGGCTTGGCATTAGCAGGTTTTGAGGTTAAGATAGGGTGTTGGTCATTCTGGTATGTTATGCCTTGGTAATGGTTCACTGATGCAGCTTTTTATGGTGAGGCTCCTGAGTTTGTATGCTAAAGTTTTTGCATTTTGTTGAGGTTTGAATTTGCAGGTTCTTTGCCTTGATCACAGATTTGGACTTGGTTCCTCAAGTTTTAGGATGGGTTTGGAAGTACAGGCCTGGTTTAGGACATTAGCAGGTTTGAGTCTTTGTTGTGTTTGATGGTGGTTCAGGTCTTGACCACAGGTAAGTTTGTAGAAGGTTATGCTGGTGCAAGTTCTAGTATCTGTTTTGTTGATTGCTTTTGCTTCCTGTTTATGTGGTTTAGGCAAGTATGAGGTTATGACAGGGTGTGCATGGTGGTTCTGTTTGACAGTGTGGTTGAGCTTGCAATGGGTTTGAAATATTTCTGAGTTTTTGTATATCTTTTTTCTCTCTTGCTATGCTGAACTGAGTTGTGTTTTCAGGTTTTTTAGGCTTGAGATGTGTTATGTTTTTTCTATAAGGAGGATGCAGGCTCTAGTTTGTATATTTCTCTTCTCCTTGAACTCTCTACTGAACTGTCTTGGCTTGTGGATTTGTATATCTTTTTTTTTTCTGTCTTCTCCTAAGCCTAAACCTGCCTATGCTTGCTTTATCTCTTTTTCTTCTCCCCCTACAGTACAGTAAAGAATTTTATATAATTTATGTTGTACTTGCTCTGAAGGGGCCTACTATGCTGGGAAATGATGATAAGATTGCTTGCATAACACATTTTGCATCTTTATCTAGCTTTTGACAACTTTGATCTGACTTTGCACTTTGATATCCTTTCCAAAATCTTCTTTGACAGTTTGTATGCTTTGATAGCAACTTGTACTATTTTGATTTCTTTGAGTAAACTTAGGCATTTTGACAGTAACTTCCCTTTTGCTTTGGATAGAAAGTTGAAATTGGATCTTTTCAGTTTAGTTTGGATTTTGGATTTGAGATTCTATGCAGCTTGAATTTGTAACTTATGCTTTTGACATTTGCATTTCATGAATAAAAAATCTTCCCTCTCTGTGAACCGGGAGAAATCCCGTGATTTGCAGAGAGGGAAACTGATCCCAGTCAGTGGCCCCTAATGATGAGCAACTTTAACTGTCTTTTTTAATTTAACTGCTTTCTGACTTTTTCTTCTCTTTTTGCAGATAAAACATGGAGTACCGGAGCGGAGTGAAGAATGAAGAATATTAGAGAATAGGATAGTTTCTATTTTATGTAATATTTTAAATTAATGTATATTATTGTTCATAATTTAAATTATAAACAACAATTTGTACAAATAATTCAAATATCAATAAAATCTAAATTATCCAATTAATTCTAATTTCTTTATTGTTTATTTATTTATTTAAAATTCTTAGAATTAAAACAATTGAAAAATAAATTTCAATCATTCAATTTTTTAGAATAATAAATAACTTAAATAATAACAATATTGATCAATTAAACCTGTCTCTTCCGATATCCAAAGCAAAGCAGCAGTCAACCAAACTGAACTGACCAAGCGCATTCCTTCTTCACTGATTTGCCATAAACACTGTGAACCCAATACTGCATACTGTATCTGACTGGCCCAATCAAAACGTACTGAATTCAAACCACTGTCTCTTTTACTGATTAAATCAAGATAACGCGAATTTAAACCTGAATCTCGGAATAAACTGCGAAGTGCTGTGGAATTTAAATTCTTCTGAGAATATGCCCATAAAACCTTAATTCCCGATTAAATGCCAAATAACGCTCGCCTGATCAAAATTGGACCAAAAATCATCCAAAACCCTGAGCCAACTGTGAAACAATCCAAAGCTCTGAAAATCAGTAAAAACCCTAATTTTGCTTGACTGTCAAGAAAAGTCCATTTGTCCGATTCTTGAGCCAGTTTGAAAAGTCAGGAAATGTTTGAAGCTGATATTTCTTGTGGAAAAGCGCGAGGGCAAATTTTGGGGTACAACAGTTGCCCCTGTTCAATCTTCTTTGACCTGAAGAGTTAGATTGGCAAGTTTGCCTTTCGCGACTTGAAGGTAAAAGGAGATTGGACACTAATGTGCCCAGAAAATTTGCGCTCGTCGATGTGACAGTGGAGGTGAATGGGCTTAAAGATGCCATTTGGTGATGGGCTTACAGATGCCATCTGGTGCGAGAGAATTTTGTCTGGGGATGGGCTTAGAGATGCCATCTGGTGACTGCTGGTAGGAGGATGGGCTTATAGATGCCATCTGGACATGTTGAACTGTATGTCAATGGTGAGTGGACAAGTGTCAGAATGGCATCCCTGTTTTGGAACATCTCTGAATTGGAGTCCGGACAAGCAACAGATTGACGTCCATATCTGGAGAATCTGTAAACTATCTGGGTTTGAACAAGCAATAGAGCAGTATCCGTTGTTGGGACATGTCCGTAAACTATTTTCAAAAACTGAGAAGAGTCTGAATCAGTTGGTAGATTGACATCCGTTGTAGGGAAGAATCCGTAAACTGTCTTCAGAAGTCTTGAAGTTGAAGAGGAACCGGTGTAAGGTTTCTGCTGATGCGTCTGAATGAATCTGGAATAAGTATCAGAATGTCGTCGTGTCCGAGTCACATCTGAACTATCTCTGGATGAATCTCGGGAGATGATCTGTGTCTGTCGACTGATCTTTCCTGAAAAGGCAAAGGGTTAGTTGTATGCAATGTTATGATGTATGATGCAATGCATGTGACATTAATGTTTATGGTATGAAAGTAATGAATGCGCTTGTGAGCTGATGAGCTAATCTTGCCGAGGATACATGAATCCGAGATGGCTGAAGATAAAAGCGTCTTGACTGCTGCCGGGGAAAATAAATCCTTGGCTGTCGCTGGGGGAGAGAATTCCTGATGACCTCTACTAGGGAGTTCCAAACTAGCAGACTCATGCTGGGGAGACCAGATTGAGAATCTTCGGCTTGATGGGAAGTAACTCTGGCGACTTCACTGGGGAGTTCAAGATTTGTCTTCCTAAAACTCTGTGGGGCGAAGGTTCAATGGTCTGGCTCCGCTGGGGATACTGAAGCTTAAACTCTGAGGGGAATTGAATTCCGGAGGACTCCCTGGCTGGGGATTCTGATGAACTCCGCTGGGGATAGGGGGAATTTTGGCGAGCGCGATCTTCCGTGGTGGTTAGCTTGAGAAGAATCTGAACAAGCGATAGGTTAACCTCCGTTTACTTGGAGAACCCGTGAACTGTTTTCAGAAATCTTGAGATTGAATCAGCAATAGAGCAGCATCCGTTGTTGGGAAGCTTCCGTAAACTAATTTTAAAGGTTTGAGAAGAGTCTGAACAAGTTGGTAGATTGACTTCCGTTGTTGGGAAGAATCCGTAAACCTGTTTCAGAAGTCTTGAAGAGGAACCGGTGTAGGGCTTCCTGAAGATGAGCTTGTGTAAAACTGCATCGGTTTTGAACACTTTTGACATTCGAATGCCCCAAGTGGTGATGTAGATAAAATCCTGGCTTATTACAGGTGTTGGTCTACAATCGGTCGTTCACAGATGTTTCCTGGGTTGTTGCAGGTGTTGATCTGGAGTTCTTCAGACATGCCCTGGCTGGATACAGGAATCGAATCTGGAAAGGTGATAGTTGATAGATATGCCCTGGCTGGATACAGGAATCGAATCTTCAAACTCTTCAGACATGCCCTGGCTAGATACAGGAATCGAGTCTGGAAATGTAGTCAACAGATATGCCCTGGCTGGATACAGGAGTCGAATCTGGAAAGGTGATAGTTGATAGATATGCCCTGGCTGGATACAGGAATCGAATCTTCAAACTCTTCAGACGTGCCCTGGCTAGATACAGGAATCGAGTCTGGAAATGTAGTCAACAGATATGCCCTGACTGGATACAGGAGTCGAATCTGGAAAGGTGATAGTTGATAGATATGCCCTGGCTGGATACAGGAATCGAATCTTCAAACTCTTCAGACGTGCCCTGGCTAGATACAGGAATCGAGTCTGGAAATGCGGTGTAGTTGATTTGTTGAACACTTTTGACATTCGAATGCCCCAAGTGGTGAAGTAAGAGTCTTGAATCAGATTACTCTGCATATTGAGAGATTTCTTGAAATCTTGACTGGACTGCCCCAGGTTAACTGTACTTTGAAAGATCTGTTGGACCTTGATTGGACTGCCTCAGGTTAATTGAATTGTGACATGTCATGCCACTTTGTTGATAAGGGATTTGATGGAAGTGTTATCCTCTTGAAGTGATTTTGACTTACTGAGAGAGTTTTCATTCCTCCGAACATTTGCTGTATGAATTTCTTCGCTGTCAAACAAAAGGGTCAAATGCAGACAGTGATATTCAAGCAATGCAAAGTTTATGTTTGTCTCGAAGTTTTGAAAAATGCGTTTTTTAGCAGAAAACTTTTTATAAGACAAATCAACACAAGATTTAGAGCACAGCCCTACAGGAGTCAGGATACCTTTTGTAACAGTATGCTTTCGAACTAACCCATGCTTCAATTAGGACTTTTGAAGGGTTGTAACGTGGCCTGGTTCACGGTTTAAGAAACAAAGGATAAAGGCTCAAAGTATATTTGTACCCATCCGCTCTTCGTGATGTTCTTCAACCTAAGCTCAGTTAATTGTGCGTCGCACTCTGTCTTGAGTTTGGAACGACTTTTGGGCGATGGTTCACCAGTTTGAATTTGGGGAGACAGTCATCATCTCCTTTTTCTTTTCCAACACTTTTCATGTGGTTGAGGGTTTTGTAATGACCTCACTATTTTGATTTTGATTTGTTATCCCTAACTTTTGCCTGACTGTTACCGTTTTCGGGATTACTGTCAGCGGGATGCCCCAGCTTTCTTAAGCCTCCTTTATAGGTTTTGGCTTGGTGGGATTTTCTCTTTTGAGAGATTGACTGTCTATGTGATAGGGAACCACCCCGGTCTTTTGATTCCAAAGGAACGCTTTCTTTTTTGACGTCGTTCGTTGTATTACGAACTGAGAGTTTGCGACTTCAATGCGCATTTTCTTTCGAATTAACTGAGATACTACCCTGCCCCAGGTTTATATCAAAGGTTTTGATCGTTTAGAACAGGAAACTCCTACTTCTTTGGCTCGAAGGGGTAGACTAGGGATTAACTTCCTTATAACTCCAGTGTTTGGGAATTGAAAGAAATGCCTGTACATCATCAGCAAGTTCTGTTCAAAAGCATACTGTATAAGATCACGGTATTGTTTCGTCATCCTCCCTCTAAAGGCTTACAGCTTTTTATCAAGAGTCAAATATCATAAAGAAAAGCATAAGAGTAGTGAAACGAATGGATGAATTCAAGACAAACATATGCAATGCATTAATGAAAATAGAGTTTAACATCAACAGATAATTGTTTGACAGCAAAAGAAATTACAACTTTGAAAATTCAAAAAGAAGCAAAAAGTCTTTCAGTTTGAGCTTCGACACTTCAAGCGGAGAGCCCTTTAACGAAAGATCTTCATCTCGCCGTCCGGCATGAATTCCAACACCCCAATGTCAATCAGATCTTGAATCTTATTCTTCAAGGCCCAACAGTCGTTGGTACTGTGCCCCGGGCTGCAGGAGTGGTAAACACAAAATGCGTCGGGGTTAAAGTGAGGAGAGGAGATATTGGGCTTCTGAGGAGGATCTTTTACAGTAAGCAAATTGACCTCCAACAGGCGCTTCAGTATGAAGAATGATGGTATTTCAGTCTCCGTAAACTGTCTTCCCGACTTTTCTTATTTATGCCGATTGCCCCGCTGATGCTGGCAAGGTTGTTGATGGGTTTGTGACCCTGAAGCAAGCAAAGGAGCTTTCCCTTTGTCTTCTTGAGTGGGTGGAGGCTGAGCGGTGACTTGCTCTTCGACCTCAGATGTTTGCCCCATTTGGTTGTTTGGAAGCAGTTGGCGGACAAGAATTCTGAGTTCCTCTTGTCTTTGAGATAGGTCTTGGATGAGAGCCATCTGGCCCACCAACTGTCCCATCACTTGAGTCCTCAGTGTTGTCAGATCAAACTGCAGCTCCGCAATCTGATCACTCCTGGCATTGTCGGAACTCCCCAAGCCTTTGGTGATGAGAGCTTTCATCTCTTCTTGCCCCAGAGACAAGTTCAGGAACATCTCCTGCAGCTGAGCAGTCTGGTCTTGGATGTCTTTGACAGATCGTTCTAGAGCCATCTCTTGCTGAAATAAACAGCAGGAGAGTAAGGAAACCTGAAAAAGGAAAGATTGTCAAAATGAAATGCATGATATGTGGATGCATGCTTTCAAGGATCTCTTGGGGTAAACACAAGAAAATGTTAGAGGTTGAACTTTGCTCTTGGATTGGAGATCTCTGCACCGATGGACGTCCTTCCACGAGAATCAAGCTCACCATGTCGAGTGGGTCATAGCCACTGATTCAAGTTGTTGCACTTGAACTTTGACTGGATTGGTTAGAGGAGAAACCTCTTGCCCCTTGATAGACGTCTGGCTCAACGTAATCCTGCATTAACAGAACCCTCGAGATCCTTGAAATGGTTATTGAAAATGCTAGAATGCTATGGTATGATGTCATGATGTTATGTACATGTATGCACAAGCAAGTGAGTGTATATACAGGCAAACATATTAAAACAAAGCACACAAGGCCTTAGGTTTAGGCTTGCATGAGGTTCAGGTACTACCCTCTTTCAGTTTGTTGGTTAAAACCTGTCTTATCAAAAGTAACCGGGTTCTAGAGGATCTCATATCATTGGCTACCCTCAATCGGTCATAACTCCAGCATCGCAACCTTTTCTCGCGACCGGAACCATCTCGAGAGTTTAGCCTCAATGAGTGTAGCATACTGCTACTGTTCTAATGGCCAAGTTGGTCAATTAGGGTTCTAAGGTCGGTTGGTGCTTAATGACTCCTTGGAAGACCCATATTCTCCCCGTCTGAACACGAGGGATATCGGTACAGACCAAGACGCCACACCAACGTAGCCACTGCTTCACCCATGTCGGTATACGCCGGACAGGTCCCTCACAGATTATGCTACCTAAAAGGGTCTTCCCAGATCCGGGTTAGGATCTATAAAACTCCGATACAAAGCCCACAAATGTAAAGCAAACAAAGCAATCAATTTGAAAGTAAAGGTGATCTAAACCCTAAGGTAACCCCACTTTTAAGAATTTTCCCCAGCAGAGTCGCCAGTTCTGTGGTGCGGTGGGAGAACTGACTTGAGGTTTTGCGTTCGTATTCGCACTTGTGCGGTTGAGCAAGAGTCGCCACCGACTTTTTACTTTATCCTAAAGGAAAGGTTAAAAAAGCACAGCAAAAACCTTTTGAGATATTTCGTGGGTTCGGGGGGTAGATTATGAAAAGGGAAGGTATTAGCACCCTTTTCATCCATGGTTATCCATGGGCTCTTAGTTACTTGGTTTTTTAGATCAATTGCCTTGTTTTTCGATTGCTTTGAAAATTGTGTGTGTGGGTGCTTTTTGAAAATGTTTTAGAAAAAAGACGCCTTGTCTTAGGCAACTAATGTATTTAACTCGTGTTTGAGTGTTTTACAAAAGTGTGAATCTTTTCGAAAAGATGTTTTCAAATGTTTTTGAGAGTTTGTTTGAAAGTGTTGTGGATTGTGGTTTTTGAAAAGAAGGCAAGTGTTTTTGCAAGTTTGATCTCAAGTAACTAAGAGTTTTGTCTACCCTATTGTACTCAAAGGTTTTTGTCATGTTTTAACCCCTTTTAACAATTTTTGTTCTACCATTGAAATTGGTAGACAATCTTGCGTTTAGGAAGTTTATTCGGGACGGGCGCGGGTCATCGTATGGACCATGAATGCAATGATGCCAAGTGTCTTTGGCAATTTTCTTTGAAGGGACTATGATCATTCCGTTTAGGCAACACTTTGAGACTTATGATCATTTGATTTTGTTTTGCCAAAGATACTCGACGTGCAAGCATGGCCCATTTTGGAAGGCAACATGTGGGATTACCCTAGGGGGTGCAAGTGTGATTGTGTATTGATTACATGTATTTGTCTTGTATTAGGTTATCTAGCGTTTGATTTTATGTACATACAAACCCTAGGTCTAACCATGGTATAATTGGAAAACTGTAAATTGCGGAATGTAAAAATCTACGCTATTACAAAATAGTATCCGGGAGTGGGGGTATAAATGAGCAAGGGGATGAGACTTATAGTGCCCAAATAAATTACAACCAAATCGAAGTCGCAATCAAATGTAAATATCGAATATACAAATATAAGATAAAAATGTGTATAGGGCAATGTATTGTGTAAGTGCGAGATGTATATGTATGTGTAATTATGTACAAGTGCGAATTTGTGGAATTGAAGCGTATTAGGGTTTGACCTAAAGAAGTGTATTTTAATGAATCTGTGATTTTTATCTTTAATTATGTACAAAAAATGCTCAAGTTTTAATTAAGAATGTTTCTTTATTTGCAAAAAAAGTATTTTGATTAAATGATGTGAATTTAATATTAGAAAAAATGTATATATTGGTATGTACAAAAAAGTATTTAAAAAGGATATTTTAACTATATGATAAAAAATGCATAATATTATAAAATTAATGTTTTTTTAAAATGTATGTATAAATATATTTTAAATGAAAGAGTAAATAAATAAAAGGAAATAATCATTTTCAATTTTAATATATGAGGTAAAAATGTATTTTAATTAAGTTAGTATTTTACAAAAAGAGTAAATATTGTTTATAAAATAAAAAGAGGGTTAGTGTTTAATAAAGAAAAAAAAGAAGTAAATATTGTTGATGAAAAAATAAAAAAAAGGGTTAGTGTTTAATGGGCTTTGGGGAAGTGAGGACGGGTCAGGCCCAAGTTTGGTCTTGAACAAATTTAGGGTTAGTGAGGAGTGTTCAGTTTGGTCATGAAAGTTTTAGGGTTAGCGAGGCAGCGGCGGCGCGTTCGTCTTCTCCGATCATCAACCTTCTGAACGCCTCTCTTTCTGGCCATCAACGTCACTCCTGAAGCCTTTCTTCCCTCCATTGACATGAGCCCAGCATCCTTGATTTAAGGTTTGATTTCAACACTTTATGTTCTTTCGTGAATGATACGCATTTTTTGATTTGAGTCTTTAACTATTTCTTTTCATTATGGGATGAAGGAGAAGAGAAGTGGGAAAAGATTGGCTACCTTCTTTTTGGGAGATGGAGGAGAGGCGGAGGAGTGACGCTTTAGGAGGCCGGAACGGCGTGAACAGTGATGCTTACCCTTGGCTTCTGATGCTTTCCTGGTATCTTTATCTCTTCTACTTTCGTCCCTTTGAATTGTTGGTGGCCTTGGAATGTATTTGCTTGTCTATGGTTTTGATGATGACGTGTACTGAGAAACCCTAATATGTTCACTTCTTTACCTCTTCTTCTATGTCACTGATGCTTATGTATTGTTGCCTGAGTATTTGTATGCTTCTTGTTTGACTTCTATGAGTTGCCTAGCATTTTTGTTGAATGGTTGCCTTGAGATGAACTTGCCTCTCCTGTACGTTTGCTTGCCTTTAGACCTTTGAATGACTTGAGTTGCTTGCCTTATTGCCCAGTGATGTGTACGCTGAGGGCCTGATGGATTTGCCTTGGAGGGTTGCTTTGAATACTTTCTCTTCTTCTCTCGTGTTGCCTTTGCTTCTGTCCCTGAGTTGCTTCTGCTTGTCTTGAATGGGATGCCTTTGGAAAGTTTATTGCCTATGATGAGGAAAGAAAAGCTCTGAGGCTTAGTGTTGGTTTTGACTGCTTGACAGTAGGTTGAGGGATTTGGATTTGGAAAGCTAGGCCATGTTTGTTTTGCAAGCTATGCTGTGGTTTTGGGTAGCTTTTGAACAGGGTGCTGGTAGTTTTTGTTTATGTGTTTGTAGTAGGCTTGGCATTAGCAGGTTTTGAGGTTAAGACAGGGTGTTGGTCATTCTGGTATGTTATGCCTTGGTAATGGTTCACTGATGCAGCTTTTTATGGTGAGGCTCCTGAGTTTGTATGCTAAAGTTTTTGCATTTTGTTGAGGTTTGAATTTGCAGGTTCTTTGCCTTGATCACAGATTTGGACTTGGTTCCTCAAGTTTTAGGATGGGTTTGGAAGTACAGGCCTGGTTTAGGACATTAGCAGGTTTGAGTCTTTGTTGTGTTTGATGGTGGTTCAGGTCTTGACCACAGGTAAGTTTGCAGAAGGTTATGCTGGTGCAAGTTCTAGTATCTGTTTTGTTGATTGCTTTTGCTTCCTGTTTATGTGGTTTAGGCAAGTATGAGGTTATGACAGGGTGTGCATGGTGGTTCTGTTTGACAGTGTGGTTGAGCTTGCAATGGGTTTGAAATATTTCTGAGTTTTTGTATATCTTTTTTCTCTCTTGCTATGCTGAACTGAGTTGTGTTTTCAGGTTTTTTAGGCTTGAGATATGTTATGTTTTTCTGTAAGGAGGATGCAGGCTCTAGTTTGTATATTTCTCTTCTCCTTGAACTCTCTACTGAACTGTCTTGGCTTGTGGATTTGTATATCTTTTTTTTCTTCTGTCTTCTCCTAAGCCTAAACCTGCCTATGCTTGCTTTATCTCTTTTTCTTCTCCCCCTACAGTACAGTAAAGAATTTTATATAATTTATGTTGTACTTGCTCTGAAGGGGCCTACTATGCTGGGAAATGATGATAAGATTGCTTGCATAACACATTTTGCATCTTTATCTAGCTTTTGACAACTTTGATCTGACTTTGCACTTTGATATCCTTTCCAAAATCTTCTTTGACAGTTTGTATGCTTTGATAGCAACTTGTACTATTTTGATTTCTTTGAGTAAACTTAGGCATTTTGACAGTAACTTCCCTTTTGCTTTGGATAGAAAGTTGAAATTGGATCTTTTCAGTTTAGTTTGGATTTTGGATTTGAGATTCTATGCAGCTTGAATTTGTAACTTATGCTTTTGACATTTGCATTTCATGAATAAAAAATCTTCCCTCTCTGTGAACCGGGAGAAATCCCGTGATTTGCAGAGAGGGCAACTGATCCCAGTCAGTGGCCCCTAATGATGAGCAACTTTAACTGTCTTTTTTAATTTAACTGCTTTCTGACTTTTTCTTCTCTTTTTGCAGATAAAACATGGAGTACCGGAGCGGAGTGAAGAATGAAGAATATTAGAGAATAGGATAGTTTCTATTTTATGTAATATTTTAAATTAATGTATATTATTGTTCATAATTTAAATTATAAACAACAATTTGTACAAATAATTCAAATATCAATAAAATCTAAATTATCCAATTAATTCTAATTTCTTTATTGTTTATTTATTTATTTAAAATTCTTAGAATTAAAACAATTGAAAAATAAATTTCAATCATTCAATTTTTTAGAATAATAAATAACTTAAATAATAACAATATTGATCAATTAAACCTGTCTCTTCCGATATCCAAAGCAAAGCAGCAGTCAACCAAACTGAACTGACCAAGCGCATTCCTTCTTCACTGATTTGCCATAAACACTGTGAACCCAATACTGCATACTGTATCTGACTGGCCCAATCAAAACGTACTGAATTCAAACCACTGTCTCTTTTACTGATTAAATCAAGATAACGCGAATTTTAACCCGAATCTCGGAATAAACTGCGAAGTGCTGTGGAATTTAAATTCTTCTGAGAATATGCCCATAAAACCTTAATTCCCGATTAAATGCCAAATAACGCTCGCCTGATCAAAATTGGACCAAAAATCATCCAAAACCCTGAGCCAACTGTGAAACAATCCAAAGCTCTGAAAATCAGTAAAAACCCTAATTTTGCTTGACTGTCAAGAAAAGTCCATTTGTCCGATTCTTGAGCCAGTTTGAAAAGTCAGGAAATGTTTGAAGCTGATATTTCTTGTGGAAAAGCGCGAGGGCAAATTTTGGGGTACAACAATTGCCCCTGTTCAATCTTCTTTGACCTGAAGAGTTAGATTGGCAAGTTTGCCTTTCGCGACTTGAAGGTAAAAGGAGATTGGACACTAATGTGCCCAGAAAATTTGCGCTCGTCGATGTGATAGTGGAGGTGAATGGGCTTAAAGATGCCATTTGGTGATGGGCTTACAGATGCCATCTGGTGCGAGAGAATTTTGTCTGGGGATGGGCTTAGAGATGCCATCTGGTGACTGCTGGTAGGAGGATGGGCTTATAGATGCCATCTGGACATGTTGAACTGTATGTCAATGGTGAGTGGACAAGTGTCAGAATGGCATCCCTGTTTTGGAACATCTCTGAATTGGAGTCCGGACAAGCAACAGATTGACGTCCATATCTGGAGAATCTGTAAACTATCTGGGTTTGAACAAGCAATAGAGCAGTATCCGTTGTTGGGACATGTCCGTAAACTATTTTCAAAAACTGAGAAGAGTCTGAATCAGTTGGTAGATTGACATCCGTTGTAGGGAAGAATCCGTAAACTGTCTTCAGAAGTCTTGAAGTTGAAGAGGAACCGGTGTAAGGTTTCTGCTGATGCGTCTGAATGAATCTGGAATAAGTATCAGAATGTCGCCGTGTCCGAGTCACATCTGAACTATCTCTGGATGAATCTCGGGAGATGATCTGTGTCTGTCGACTGATCTTTCCTGAAAAGGCAAAGGGTTAGTTGTATGCAATGTTATGATGTATGATGCAATGCATGTGACATTAATGTTTATGGTATGAAAGTAATGAATGCGCTTGTGAGCTGATGAGCTAATCTTGCCGAGGATACATGAATCCGAGATGGCTGAAGATAAAAGCGTCTTGACTGCTGCCGGGGAAAATAAATCCTTGGCTGTCGCTGGGGGAGAGAATTCCTGATGACCTCTACTGGGGAGTTCCAAACTAGCAGACTCATGCTGGGGAGACCAGATTGAGAATCTTCGGCTTGATGGGAAGTAACTCTGGCGACTTCACTGGGGAGTTCAAGATTTGTCTTCCTAAAACTCTGTGGGGCGAAGGTTCAATGGTCTGGCTCCGCTGGGGATACTGAAGCTTAAACTCTGAGGGGAATTGAATTCCGGAGGACTCCCTGGCTGGGGATTCTGATGAACTCCGCTGGGGATAGGGGGAATTTTAGCGAGCGCGATCTTCCGTGGTGGTTAGCTTGAGAAGAATCTGAACAAGCGATAGGTTAACCTCCATTTACTTGGAGAACCCGTGAACTATTTTCAGAAATCTTGAGATTGAATCAGCAATAGAGCAGCATCCGTTGTTGGGAAGCTTCCGTAAACTAATTTCAAAGGTTTGAGAAGAGTCTGAACAAGTTGGTAGATTGACTTCCGTTGTTGGGAAGAATCCGTAAACCTGTTTCAGAAGTCTTGAAGAGGAACCGGTGTAGGGCTTCCTGAAGATGAGCTTGTGTAAAACTGCATCGGTTTTGAATACTTTTGACATTCGAATGCCCCAAGTGGTGATGTAGATAAAATCCTAGCTTATTACAGGTGTTGGTCTACAATCGGTCGTTCACAGATGTTTCCTGGGTTGTTGCAGGTGTTGATCTGGAGTTCTTCAGACATGCCCTGGCTGGATACAGGAATCGAATCTGGAAAGGTGATAGTTGATAGATATGCCCTGGCTGGATACAGGAATCGAATCTTCAAACTCTTCAGACATGCCCTGGCTAGATACAGGAATCGAGTCTGGAAATGTAGTCAACAGATATGCCCTGGCTGGATACAGGAGTCGAATCTGGAAAGGTGATAGTTGATAGATATGCCCTGGCTAGATACAGGAATCGAATCTTCAAACTCTTCAGACGTGCCCTGGCTAGATACAGGAATCGAGTCTGGAAATGTAGTCAACAGATATGCCCTGACTGGATACAGGAGTCGAATCTGGAAAGGTGATAGTTGATAGATATGCCCTGGCTGGATACAGGAATCGAATCTTCAAACTCTTCAGACGTGCCCTGGCTAGATACAGGAATCGAGTCTGGAAATGCGGTGTAGTTGATTTGTTGAACACTTTTGACATTCGAATGCCCCAAGTGGTGAAGTAAGAGTCTTGAATCAGATTACTCTGCATATTGAGAGATTTCTTGAAATCTTGACTGGACTGCCCCAGGTTAACTGTACTTTGAAAGATCTGTTGGACCTTGACTGGACTGCCTCAGGTTAATTGAATTGTGACATGTCATGCCCCTTTGTTGATAAGGGATTTGATGGAAGTGTTATCCTCTTGAAGTGATTTTGACTTACTGAGAGAGTTTTCGTTCCTCCGAACATTCGCTGTATGAATTTCTTCGCTGTCAAACAAAAGGGTCAAATGCAGACAGTGATATTCAAGCAATGCAAAGTTTATGTTTGTCTCGAAGTTTTGAAAAATGCGTTTTTTAGCAGAAAACTTTTTATAAGACAAATCAACACAAGATTTAGAGCACAGCCCTACAGGAGTCAGGATACCTTTTGTAACAGTATGCTTTCGAACTAACCCATGCTTCAATTAGGACTTTTGAAGGGTTGTAACGTGGCCTGGTTCACGGTTTAAGAAACAAAGGATAAAGGCTCAAAGTATATTTGTACCCACCCGCTCTTCGTGATGTTCTTCAACCTAAGCTCAGTTAATTGTGCGTCGCACTCTGTCTTGAGTTTGGAACGACTTTTGGGCGATGGTTCACCAGTTTGAATTTGGGGAGACAGTCATCATCTCCTTTTTCTTTTCCAACACTTTTCATGTGGTTGAGGGTTTTGTAATGACCTCACTATTTTGATTTTGATTTGTTATCCCTAACTTTTGCCTGACTGTTACCGTTTTCGGGATTACTGTCAGCGGGATGCCCCAGCTTTCTTAAGCCTCCTTTATAGGTTTTGGCTTGGTGGGATTTTCTCTTTTGAGAGATTGACTGTCTATGTGATAGGGAACCACCCCGGTCTTTTGATTCCAAAGGAACGCTTTCTTTTTTGACGTCGTTCGTTGTATTACGAACTGAGAGTTTGCGACTTCAATGCGCATTTTCTTTCGAATTAACTGAGATACTACCCTGCCCCAGGTTTATATCAAAGGTTTTGATCGTTTAGAACAGGAAACTCCTACTTCTTTGGCTCGAAGGGGTAGACTAGGGATTAACTTCCTTATAACTCCAGTGTTTGGGAATTGAAAGAAATGCCTGTACATCATCAGCAAGGTCTGTTCAAAAGCATACTGTATAAGATCACGGTATTGTTTTTTCATCCTCCCTCTAAAGGCTTACAGCTTTTTATCAAGAGTCAAATATCATAAAGAAAAGCATAAGAGTAGTGAAACGAATGGATGAATTCAAGACAAACATATGCAATGCATTAATGAAAACAGAGTTTAACATCAACAGATAATTGTTTGACAGCAAAAGAAATTACAACTTTGAAAATTCAAAAAGAAGCAAAAAGTCTTTCAGTTTGAGCTTCGACACTTCAAGCGGAGAGCCCTTTAACGGAAGATCTTCATCTCGCCGTCCGGCATGAATTCCAACACCCCAATGTCAATCAGATCTTGAATCTTATTCTTCAAGGCCCAACAGTCGTTGGTACTGTGCCCCGGGCTGCAGGAGTGGTAAACACAGAATGCGTCGGGGTTAAAGTGAGGAGAGGAGATATTGGGCTTCTGAGGAGGATCTTTTACAGTAAGCAAATTGACCTCCAATAGGCGCTTCAATATGAAGAATGATGGTATTTCAGTCTCCGTAAACTGTCTTCCCGACTTTTCTTGTTTATGCCGATTGCCCCGCTGACGCTGGCGAGGTTGTTGATGGGTTTGTGACCCTGAAGCAAGCAAAGGAGCTTTCCCTTTGTCTTCTTGAGTGGGTGGAGGCTGAGCGGTGACTTGCTCTTCGACCTCAGATGTTTGCCCCATTTGGTTGTTTGGAAGCAGTTGGCGGACAAGAATTCTGAGTTCCTCTTGTCTTTGAGATAGGTCTTGGATGAGAGCCATCTGGCCCACCAACTGTCCCATCACTTGAGTCCTCAGTGTTGTCAGATCAAACTGCAGCTCTGCAATCTGATCACTCCTGGCATTGTCGGAACTCCCCAAGCCTTTGGTGATGAGAGCTTTCATCTCTTCTTGCCCCAGAGACAAGTTCAGGAACATCTCCTGCAGCTGAGCAGTCTTGTCTTGGATGTCTTTGACAGATCGTTCTAGAGCCATCTCTTGCTGAAATAAACAGCAAGAGAGTAAGGAAACCTGAAAAAGGAAAGATTGTCAAAATGAAATGCATGATATGTGGATGCATGCTTTCAAGGATCTCTTGGGGTAAACACAAGAAAATGTTAGAGGTTGAACTTTGCTCTTGGATTGGAGATCTCTGCACCGATGGACGTCCTTCCACGAGAATCAAGCTCACCATGTCGAGTGGGTCATAGCCACTGATTCAAGTTGTTGCACTTGAACTTTGACTGGATTGGTTAGAGGAGAAACCTCTTGCCCCTTGATAGACGTCTGGCTCAACGTAATCCTGCATTAACAGAACCCTCGAGATCCTTGAAATGGTTATTGAAAATGCTAGAATGCTATGGTATGATGTCATGATGTTATGTACATGTATGCACAAGCAAGTGAGTGTATATACAGGCAAACATATTCACACAAAGCACACAAGGCCTTAGGTTTAGGCTTGCATGAGGTTCAGGTACTACCCTCTTTCAGTTTGTTGGTTAAAACCTGTCTTATCAAAAGTAACCGGGTTCTAGAGGATCTCATATCATTGGCTACCCTCAATCGGTCATAACTCCAGCATCGCAACCTTTTCTCGCGGCCGGAACCATCTCGAGAGTTTAGCCTCAATGAGTGTAGCATACTGCTACTGTTCTAATGGCCAAGTTGGTCAATTAGGGTTCTAAGGTCGGTTGGTGCTTAATGACTCCTTGGAAGACCCATATTCTCCCCGTCTGAACACGAGGGATATCGGTACAGACCAAGACGCCACACCAACGTAGCCACTGCTTCACCCATGTCGGTATACGCCGGACAGGTCCCTCACAGATTATGCTACCTAAAAGGGTCTTCCCAGATCCGGGTTAGGATCTATAAAACTCCGATACAAAGCCCATAAATGTAAAGCAAACAAAGCAATCAATTTGAAAGTAAAGGTGATCTAAACCCTAAGGTAACCCCACTTTTAAGAATTTTCCCCAGCAGAGTCGCCAGTTCTGTGGTGCGGTGGGAGAACTGACTTGAGGTTTTGCGTTCGTATTCGCACTTGTGCGGATGAGCAAGAGTCGCCACCGACTTTTTACTTTATCCTAAAGGAAAGGTTAAAAAAGCACAGCAAAAACCTTTTGAGATATTTCGTGGGTTCGGGGGGTAGATTATGAAAAGGGAAGGTATTAGCACCCTTTTCATCCATGGTTATCCATGGGCTCTTAGTTACTTGGTTTTTTAGATCACTTGCCTTGTTTTTCGATTGCTTTGAAAATTGTGTGTGTGGGTGCTTTTTGAAAATGTTTTAGAAAAAAGACGCCTTGTCTTAGGCAACTAATGTATTTAACTCGTGTTTGAGTGTTTTACAAAAGTGTGAATCTTTTCGAAAAGATGTTTTCAAATGTTTTTGAGAGTTTGTTTGAAAGTGTTGTGGATTGTGGTTTTTGAAAAGAAGGCAAGTGTTTTTGCAAGTTTGATCTCAAGTAACTAAGAGTTTTGTCTACCCTATTGTACTCAAAGGTTTTTGTCATGTTTTAACCCCTTTTAAAATTTTTTGTTCTACCATTGAAATTGGTAGACAATCTTGCGTTTAGGAAGTTTATTCGGGACGGGCGCGGGTCATCGTATGGACCATGAATGCAATGATGCCAAGTGTCTTTGGCAATTTGCTTTGAAGGGAGTATGATCATTCCGTTTAGGCAACACTTTGAGACTTATGATCATTTGATTTTGTTTTGCCAAAGATACTCGACGTGCAAGCATGGCCCATTTTGGAAGGCAACATGTGGGATTACCCTAGGGGGTGCAAGTGTGATTGTGTATTGATTACATGTATTTGTCTTGTATTAGGTTATCTAGCGTTTGATTTTATGTACATACAAACCCTAGGTCTAACCATGGTATAATTGGAAAACTGTAAATTGCGGAATGTAAAAATCTACGCTATTACAAAATAGTATCCGGGAGTGGGGGTATAAATGAGCAAGGGGATGAGACTTATAGTGCCCAAATAAATTAAAACCAAATCGAAGTCGCAATCAAATGTAAATATCGAATATACAAATATAAGATAAAAATGTGTATAGGGAAATGTATTGTGTAAGTGCGAGATGTATATGTATGTGTAATTATGTACAAGTGCGAATTTGTGGAATTGAAGCGTATTAGGGTTTGACCTAGAGAAGTGTATTTTAATGAATCTGTGATTTTTATCTTTAATTATGTACAAAAAATGCTCAAGTTTTAATTAAGAATGTTTCTTTATTTGCAAAAAAAGTATTTTGATTAAATGATGTGAATTTAATATTAGAAAAAATGTATATATTGGTATGTACAAAAAAGTATTTAAAAAGGATATTTTAACTATATGATAAAAAATGCATAATATTATAAAATTAATGTTTTTTTAAAATGTATGTATAAATATATTTTAAATGAAAGAGTAAATAAATAAAAGGAAATAATCATTTTCAATTTTAATATGAGGTAAAAATGTATTTTAATTAAGTTAGTATTTTACAAAAAGAGTAAATATTGTTTATAAAATAAAAAGAGGGTTAGTGTTTAATAAAGAAAAAAAAGAAGTAAATATTGTTGATGAAAAAATAAAAAAAAGGGTTAGTGTTTAATGGGCTTTGGGGAAGTGAGGACGGGTCAGGCCCAAGTTTGGTCTTGAACGAATTTAGGGTTAGTGAGGAGTGTTCAGTTTGGTCATGAAAGTTTTAGGGTTAGCGAGGCAGCGGCGACGCGTTCGTCTTCTCCGATCATCAACCTTCTGAACGCCTCTCTTTCTGGCCATCAACGTCACTCCTGAAGCCTTTCTTCCCTCCATTGACATGAGCCCAGCATCCTTGATTTAAGGTTTGATTTCAACACTTTATGTTCTTTCGTGAATGATACGCATTTTTTGATTTGAGTCTTTAACTATTTCTTTTCATTATGGGATGAAGGAGAAGAGAAGTGGGAAAAGATTGGCTACCTTCTTTTTGGGAGATGGAGGAGAGGCGGAGGAGTGATGCTTTAGGAGGCCGGAACGGCGTGAACAGTGATGCTTACCCTTGGCTTCTGATGCTTTCCTGGTATCTTTATCTCTTCTACTTTCGTCCCTTTGAATTGTTGGTGGCCTTGGAATGTATTTGCTTGTCTATGGTTTTGATGATGACGTGTACTGAGAAACCCTAATATGTTCACTTCTTTACCTCTTCTTCTATGTCACTGATGCTTATGTATTGTTGCCTGAGTATTTGTATGCTTCTTGTTTGACTTCTATGAGTTGCCTAGCATTTTTGTTGAATGGTTGCCTTGAGATGAACTTGCCTCTCCTGTACGTTTGCTTGCCTTTAGACCTTTGAATGACTTGAGTTGCTTGCCTTATTGCCCAGTGATGTGTACACTGAGGGCCTGATGGATTTGCCTTGGAGGGTTGCTTTGAATACTTTCTCTTCTTCTCTCGTGTTGCCTTTGCTTCTGTCCCTGAGTTGCTTCTGCTTGTCTTGAATGGGATGCCTTTGGAAAGTTTATTGCCTATGATGAGGAAAGAAAAGCTCTGAGGCTTAGTGTTGGTTTTGACTGCTTGACAGTAGGTTGAGGGATTTGGATTTGGAAAGCTAGGCCATGTTTGTTTTGCAAGCTATGCTGTGGTTTTGGGTAGCTTTTGAACAGGGTGCTGGTAGTTTTTGTTTATGTGTTTGTAGTAGGCTTGGCATTAGCAGGTTTTGAGGTTAAGACAGGGTGTTGGTCATTCTGGTATGTTATGCCTTGGTAATGGTTCACTGATGCAGCTTTTTATGGTGAGGCTCCTGAGTTTGTATGCTAAAGTTTTTGCATTTTGTTGAGGTTTGAATTTGCAGGTTCTTTGCCTTGATCACAGATTTGGACTTGGTTCCTCAAGTTTTAGGATGGGTTTGGAAGTACAGGCCTGGTTTAGGACATTAGCAGGTTTGAGTCTTTGTTGTGTTTGATGGTGGTTCAGGTCTTGACCACAGGTAAGTTTGCAGAAGGTTATGCTGGTGCAAGTTCTAGTATCTGTTTTGTTGATTGCTTTTGCTTCCTGTTTATGTGGTTTAGGCAAGTATGAGGTTATGACAGGGTGTGCATGGTGGTTCTGTTTGACAGTGTGGTTGAGCTTGCAATGGGTTTGAAATATTTCTGAGTTTTTGTATATCTTTTTTCTCTCTTGCTATGCTGAACTGAGTTGTGTTTTCAGGTTTTTTAGGCTTGAGATGTGTTATGTTTTTTCTGTAAGGAGGATGCAGGCTCTAGTTTGTATATTTCTCTTCTCCTTGAACTCTCTACTGAACTGTCTTGGCTTGTGGATTTGTATATCTTTTTTTTTTCTGTCTTCTCCTAAGCCTAAACCTGCCTATGCTTGCTTTATCTCTTTTTCTTCTCCCCCTACAGTACAGTAAAGAATTTTATATAATTTATGTTGTACTTGCTCTGAAGGGGCCTACTATGCTGGGAAATGATGATAATATTGCTTGCATAACACATTTTGCATCTTTATCTAGCTTTTGACAACTTTGATCTGACTTTTCACTTTGATATCCTTTCCAAAATCTTCTTTGACAGTTTGTATGCTTTGATAGCAACTTGTACTATTTTGATTTCTTTGAGTAAACTTAGGCATTTTGACAGTAACTTCCCTTTTGCTTTGGATAGAAAGTTGAAATTGGATCTTTTCAGTTTAGTTTGGATTTTGGATTTGAGATTCTATGCAGCTTGAATTTGTAACTTATGCTTTTGACATTTGCATTTCATGAATAAAAAATCTTCCCTCTCTGTGAACCGGGAGAAATCCCGTGATTTGCAGAGAGGGCAACTGATCCCAGTCAGTGGCCCCTAATGATGAGCAACTTTAACTGTCTTTTTTAATTTAACTGCTTTCTGACTTTTTCTTCTCTTTTTGCAGATAAAACATGGAGTACCGGAGCGGAGTGAAGAATGAAGAATATTAGAGAATAGGATAGTTTCTATTTTATGTAATATTTTAAATTAATGTATATTATTGTTCATAATTTAAATTATAAACAACAATTTGTACAAATAATTCAAATATCAATAAAATCTAAATTATCCAATTAATTCTAATTTCTTTATTGTTTATTTATTTATTTAAAATTCTTAGAATTAAAACAATTGAAAAATAAATTTCAATCATTCAATTTTTTAGAATAATAAATAACTTAAATAATAACAATATTGATCAATTAAACCTGTCTCTTCCGATATCCAAAGCAAAGCAGCAGTCAACCAAACTGAACTGACCAAGCGCATTCCTTCTTCACTGATTTGCCATAAACACTGTGAACCCAATACTGCATACTGTATCTGACTGGCCCAATCAAAACGTACTGAATTCAAACCACTGTCTCTTTTACTGATTAAATCAAGATAACGCGACTTTTAACCCGAATCTCGGAATAAACTGCGAAGTGCTGTGGAATTTAAATTCTTCTGAGAATATGCCCATAAAACCTTAATTCCCAATTAAATGCCAAATAACGCCCGCCTGATCAAAATTGGACCAAAAATCATCCAAAACCCTGAGCCAACTGTGAAACAATCCAAAGCTCTGAAAATCAGTAAAAACCCTAATTTTGCTTGACTGTCAAGAAAAGTCCATTTGTCCGATTCTTGAGCCAGTTTGAAAAGTCAGGAAATGTTTGAAGCTGATATTTCTTGTGGAAAAGCGCGAGGGCAAATTTTGGGGTACAACACAAACAAAGAGTTTAATCACAATAACCTGCATACAAAACAAACAAACAACCCAATGCCTTGAGGTAAACCTCAAGAGTTCTATACTAAATAATCAGATAAGGTCACAAGGTCTCCAATCATAGGACAAGGTTTCTAATCCTAAGTCCAAAAAGTCCAATGCTCCATAATGCCAAGGATAGTAACCAAATAGTCCAAGTATCATTAAAGATTTTTAGGGTTTATGTTGATTATTAGGTGTTTTGAAAAAGAAAAGTAAAGCTCAAGTGAGCAAAAATAAAAATGACAAGAAAGTAAATACTCAAATGAGCAAAGATGAAAATGACATGAAATGTAAAGGCTAAAAGTAAATAGTGCATAAAAATAAAATGGGTATATAATAAAAATAAAGGATAAAGTCAATTATTAGTGATTAGTGGTTAGTTGGATGATCATCTTGAAACTTGAATTTGGAACTCATTAGAGGATTGGTAGAACCAAAGCCTCCACACAACAAGTTGCATTTGCTTTTTGTCAAGTATATCATCCATTTAGAATCCTCATGAGTACCATTTAATGATCAACAATGTTTAAGTGATCCGCGTTAACCAAAGGTGTTGTAGATCCATTAGAGGATTGGTTGAACCAAAGCCTCCATAAAATGAATCTCAAGGTTATTGGATCAAAGAGATCAAATTTACATACTTGGGCTTGCAAACATAAGTTTGGGCCATGAATGATCATTTATTTGCATAGGGTCAAAATTTAGCACTATGTTAAGCAATCGTAAGTGGACTTATATAGAAGTCGCACCTATTTTGAGGCCGGTCAATAGCAATCTATGCACCATTTGTTTTTAGACATGATATAGAGATCATGCTCCAATAACACTTAGTGCAATAAGAAAAGGGATGAGATGAAGAGGGGTGGGAGAGAATGTACAAACCACTTTTGAATTAAATTTAATCAAACTATTATAAAAATCATTCATCCATTTTTGTGGAGTTAGACTCAACACCATGGATCCAATGATGTTAATAAAGTTCATGATCAAAAATTTAACCCAAGATCAGCCAGAAAATAGTCACAAAATAATATTACATTTAATATATATAAAAAAGGTTTAAAAAAATGTTTTAAAATAGAAATAAATAAGAAAAATATCAACTATGTTCAAATTGATCAATAAATACAAAGTAAGTCCATAGAAAAATCAGAAAAGGACTCAAATGATTTTATAAATTTTTGGTAATTTTTTTAAAGTCAGAAACTATTTTTAAAATTAAAAGAAATGAGTAAAATAAAATAAAAATGATAAAAAGAATACCAAACTCAAAAATAAAAAACAAGTGAGGTCACAAATATTTGTCACAATATCATTAGATCATTCCATAATTTTTTCAGAATTTAAAAATGCATAAAAGTATTTTTAAACATTTAAAACAATTCAAATAAAGTGAAAATTTATTAAAAATACCAAAGAACAAAAATTAAATTGTGAAAAAATAAAAATCAGAAAGAGGATAATAAAAATTATTTTTTATAATTTTTTCAGAATTTTTGGACTAAAAATGAATTTTCTATGATTTTTTGAAGTTTAAAACAGTTAAATATAAAAATCAGAAAATAAAATAAAAACCAAAAAAATATGGGTCATCTAATCAATGTCAAAACGCGTTAGTAAATAGATCAAGTGGACTTGGTGCATTGTGCATGTTATGGACTTTAGTGGATAATGCATATGATCATTAATTAAATCAGATTTTAAAAAATACAAGTGACGTGCCATCATTGGTTGGAAGATGACACGTTGGTCATCTTCAACCTCTAGCTAACATCAATTGCAGGTCTCTCAAACTGTAAAATCAGAAGCTCAGACCTATGCCATTCGCTTTGTCTCTTCAAGATGAAGACAACCACACCTTCGCGACAAGTTTATATAAACTGTAGCTCAAGCAATTTGGAAGGAAAGTTTTGAAAAGGGATTTAAAATTTCGTGGTCAAAACATGTTTCCAGCAAAAAACAAGTGTTGCAACTAGAACCAGGGCAATGAGAGCATCACAATAATATCAAAGTTTTGAAGAATTGATGAAGGAATCTACCTATTAAAGTTGAGTTGCAGAGCTCTGAAACTGGACTTCTATGGAGCAATATAGGGCACGATTCTTGAATGTAATTATATGGTTAACTTCAGGGAAGATCAAGGAAGGTGAATTGATGGAAAAATTGGATTGAAAAAGGCTTGAGAATGGATTTCGAAGTTGTTGAATTTTGAGTTATGGAACAAGTTTGGCAGGGTCATTCTGGATATCCAAGCTTGAGGAAATAAATGGGGGATGACCCTCTACTTATAGGGAATCAAATGGAATGTCCAAGCGTGTGAAATGATGAAGTTTGGAGGGAAATCGTGTGAAGTTACAAACGAGAAAAGTGTGACTTCTAATTTGATCAAAACTCATCCAAAACGCGTGTTTTGTTGTGCTAAACAATTCTGGAACTTCACCAAACATGTTCAAAAGTAAAAACGTGCAGAAACAAAGTGTTTAGAAGCTAAATCAAGGATTTCAAACTTCTGACTTCGTGAAAAATTCAGTTCCAAATTGCCAACTTCTGACCAATGGAATTCTCAGCTCAAGGGGTCTTAGGGCATGATTATTGATGCTTTAGAAAGACGAAGTTACAAGCTTTACAATGGAAAAAGAATGGGATCAAATGGATGCTTGAGCTGAAAGTTTCATTAAGTAAATGTTGGAGAACAAGGGTTGACTTTCCATACTTAGAAATATTTCAAATTTTTCTTCAAAAGTGACCTATAATGTTTTGCATCCAAACATGGCCTTCCACTTGGATTTTGATCTTAACCAAAAATATTGCATGAAATAGACCTCTTGAATGACATTTTGGGACTTGACCGTTCAAAATCTCCAAAAATTGAGAGAGTTATGAATTGTTGAAGTTGGCAAACAATCATGAAATGACCTATAATCTTTTGTATCCTTAAGGCAACTTCAATCCATTTTATCACTTTACACATTAAAGAAGGCATAAAGTTCACATCCTCAAGATCATTTTTGAAAAATAATAGGCTCAAGGTGATAAAAATTGACCAAGTTATGATCATTTGAAGTCACACATGGAAAAATGGAGATTCATCTGTAGGACTTGTAGTCTTTCTTCTTCATCAAGTTTCTTCCACATGGAAACTCCTTGGACCTTTTGAAGTTATTTATTGATATCCCTTTAAAGAGAAGAATGTCTTTGGAATCACTCAAAAATACCAAAAGATGAGCAAGATATACTCCTTTTAAGTTCAAAACCCTAGCTCCTAGGTCAAGGAACATGCCTTGAGGAACTTTGACAATTTTGAACAAACTTCTTGTACCAACACAAATGCTTTGTAAATATAAGTTGTTGAGGATGATAATGAGAACTCATAGCAAACACAACCACTTCCATATCTTGAGAATTGAGAGAAATATGCATTTGTGACCAATAGGAACAAAGCCTTGTCCAAGCATGACAACTTCTCCAATCAATCCCTTGTGCTTTTGAACCAAATTTGATAACCTTGAAATGTGGTGAACCAAAATAACCTTGCCATGCCATTCCTTCTAAAACAAATCCAATGGTGAGGTTTGAACTTCTCAAGATTTATTGACTAGGGTATGGAAATAAACTCATGAAACCATGGAGCAACTTGTTAAATCTCATTGCCTTTATCTATATTAGTAACAAGCAAGACAAACCAACATTTCATTTTATTAACTAAGAGGAGAAATCAAGACATAAATATTCATGATCACAAAAGAACACAAGTCAAGGTGCTTGGTAATTCCTCAAAGAGCAAAGCTAAATATAGGGAGGGGAACCAATAATCCTAATGTGATCTTATTGTGAATGAATCAACATGGTATGATGAAGGGATCTTAGGGGCAAAAATTGGGGTACAACAGTCCTATGCAAATAACCATGACCAATGAGGATAACATCACCATACCCAAACCGGAAGCACTATGGGCTGAAGAAGACGAGAAAAAGTATAGCTATGATTGGAAAGGTATAGATATTCTTATTGCTTCTTTAGGTGTTGATGAATATTTTAGAGTGTCACATTGTGCTACGGTTAAGGCAATGTGGGATGCTCTACAAATTTCCCATGAGGGGACAAATGATGTTAACTTGCTAGAATCAATACATTGACTCAAGATTTTGATCTCTTTCACGTGAAGCATGTTGAAACCATTGCTGATATGTAAAAGAGATTTTCTCATATAATCAGTCGCTTACACACTCTTGGTCATGTTACTCCCAATGCTATTGCTACTAACAAAATTTTAAGATGTCTTAATAGGGAATGGAAACCTAAAGTTACAGCAATCAAGGAAGCCAATAATATAGCTACACTCGACATAACAACATTGTTTGGGAAGCTTCAAGAGCGTGAGCAAGAGCTCATAAATCTAAATAAGCACGAGAAAAAAGAAACAAAAGAAAAACCAAAAGACATGGAAAAGAAGTCTATTGCATTAAAGGCTTAAAGTTCAAAGGCCTCCACCAATAACTAATGTGTAATTGAGGCTAGTGATGATGATGAAAGCTCAAGTGAAGGCATGGGGTTGTTTGTGAGAAAATATCATAGATATCTCTGAAAGAATGAAGTCCAACACTCGGACAAAAATATCATCAATTATAGAACCCAATCAAAACCGTCAAGATAAGATAAAGGTAAGAAATCTAAATCAAGAGGATCATATTTTAACTGCAGAAAACCCGATCACTATAAACTAGATTGCCCATTGCTCAAGAAAGAAAAAGGAAAAGACAAATTCCAAAAGAGACCTAATAAATCTAGAAGAGAATACATTTCTTGGGATAGTGATAATGAGGCCTCAAGTAAAAGTGACTCTAGTGACGAAGAAGAAATGGCCAACCTTTGTCTCATGGCTCATAAAAAGAAGAAAAGAAATGTAAGTCATTCTAAATATGATCATATTGATAAAATGTCTCATAGAGAATTGCAAAGAGATTTTGATACTCTACAAAATGAGGCTAAAGAAGCTTTTAAACGATTAGCCTCAAACAAGAAAAATCTTTTCATACCTTGAGTAAAAAGTGTCAAATTCCCAAAAAGAGTTGGAAGCTCTTAAGGAATCCATGGTAGAGAAAATCAAAACTGATAGCAAAGATGATAAGTTTTCTTGGCATGATTGGGCTGGATGTGAAACTTATTATATTTGGAAAAGAGAGGTAAAAACTCTTAAAGCCAAACATGACAAGGTCTTACAACCCAAAATTACTTTTAGCATTGATAGATCAAATTTCAGAAGTAGTATGATTAATCCTTATAAAAAATACACTTATGAAATAAGAGATCCTCCAAGAAAAAGTAACTTACCCAAAACCCTAACTTGTTTATATTGTTGCAAAAAGGGGCGCACCATTGGCTAATGTCGATTTAGGAGGTTTTTGGTTCCTCAAGGAATTTTCAAATGGTTGCCAAAATGAAACTCAAGTATCAATCACACACAAGGACCCAATAAAAATTGGGTACCTATTTCCCTTGTTTAAACTTGTAGGTGGAATGTCTTGAGACTACGGATAAAAGATGGTTTCTCGATAGTGGGTGCTCAAGACATATGACGGGCGACATCTCCCTATTTTTTGACTTTGTGGCGAAAGAGAAAGGATTTGTAACCTATGGAGACATTAACAAGGGATCAATACTCGGTAAAGGTAGTGTAGGTAATCCATCTTCTACTACTATCTCATATGTCCTATTAGTTGATGGTCTTAAACACAATCTTATTAGCATTAGTCAATTATGCGACAAAGGATACAATGTCTCTTTTTTAAAAGATTGTTACATAATTGGACACAATGATAAGAAAGATGATGTGTTCAAAGGCTTGAGGGTAAACAATGTATACATGCTTGACTTGAATAATGTATCTCTAAATGGAGCGAAATGTCTAGTCACTTTAAATGAGGATTCATGGCTTTGGCATAGACGTCTAGCTCACTTGAATTTTGATTTGTTAAATAAAATTGTCTCAAAAGATTTAGTAGTCGGTTTACCAAAACTAAAATTTTCCAAGGATAACTTATGCGATGCTTGCCAAATGGGAAGCAAACAAGAATGTCGTTTAAATCTAAAAACATTGTTTCTAAAATGAGACCTCTTGAACTTATTCATATGGACCTTTTTGGACCATCTAGAATTAAAAGTGTAGGTGGTAACTACTATGGATTTGTTATTGTAGATGACTACTCAAGATTTTGTTGGACAATTTTCTTAGAAAATAAAAGTGACACCTTTCCGGCATTTGAAAATTTTGCCAAGCTTTCTCAAAACAAATTGAACACTAGCATAGTTACTATTCGAAGCGATCATGGTGGTGAATTTGAGAATGATCTCTTTGATAAATTTTTAAAAAAATACGGAATTGATCATTATTTTTCCTCCCCACGTACTCCACAACAAAATAGAGTGGTCGAACGTAAAAACCGTGTTTTAGAAGAACTCGGAAGAACTATGATCAATGAACACCGTCTTCCAAAATACTTTTGGGCCGATGCCATTAATACAATATGTTATGTGTTGAATAGGGTCCTATTACGTCCTATTCTAAACAAAACTCCCTATGAACTTTTGAAAGGAAGAAAACCAAATATTTCTCATCATCATGTTTTCGGATGTAAATGCTTTGTGTTAAATAATGGTAAGGAGAATCTAGGTAAATTTGATTCAAAAGCTGACGAAGGTATCTTTCTCGGATACTCTGAATCAAGTAAAACCTATAGAGTATTTAATAAAAGATTACATATAGTTGAAGAGTCTGTGCATGTTTCCTTTGATCAATATGATCCGAAATTAGTCAGAAAGGGTAGTGTTTATGATGGTGCAGGTGTATCTTCGGAAGCATACTACAAGATCCCAAAGAAAAGGACTCAGAATCTACTAAAATTAAAGAAGAGTTGGATCAATTATTTGAAGAAAGAGGGGAAGATCATCCAAGCAATAAAAATGATCTTCCTTTGGAATGGAAAACCTCTAAGGATCATCCCATCGATATCATCCTAGGAGATATATCAAAGGGAGTCACGACTCGCTCTAAGTTAAGTAAATTTGTTATCATTTTGCTTTCATCTCTCAAATTGAACCCAAAAACTCTAAAGATGCCTTACTCGATGAACATTGGTTTTTAGCCATGTAAGAGGAACTAAATCAGTTTAAAAGAAATGAGGTTTAGGACCTTGTCCCCCATCCGCGAGATCATCGAGTTATTGGAACTAAATGGGTTTTTAGGAGCAAACTAGATGAAAACGAAATTATAACTTGCAACAAGGCTCGACTTGTTGCCCAAGGGTATAGTCAAGAGGAAGGCATCAATTATGAGGAAACTTATGCTCTGGTTGCCCGACTCGAGGCTATACTCCTTTTGCTTGCATATGCATGCTCACAAAACTTCAAATTATTTCAAATGGATGTAAAAAGTTCTTTCTTAAATGGATACATTAATGAAGAGGTTATGTGTCTCAACCTCCCGGTTTTGAGAATCCTAACTATGTTTACAAACTTAAGTGTGCGCTATACAATCTTAAACAAGCCCCTAGGGCTTGGCACGAACGTCTTAGAAAATTCTTACTAGATCAAGGATTCTCAAGAGGAAAGGTTGACACAACCCTTTTTATTAAGCATGAAGGAAAATATTTTGTTTTAGTTTAAGTTTATGTAGATGACATTATTTTTGGTTCTTCTAACATATCTTTGGTCAAGAAATTCTCTAAGCTAATGCAGAGAGAATTTGAGATGAGCATGATGGGGGAGTTAAACTACATCCTTGGACTTCAAATCAAGCAAATAAATAAAGGGACATTCGTGAGTCAAACAAAATATTTTCTTGACCTACTCAAGAGATTTGACATGACAAACTCAAAAGCAGTCGATACTCATATGCCTATAGCCATAAACTTAGACCGAGATGATAAGGGTAAACATGTTGATATAAAAAGGTATAGAGGTATGATTGGTTCCCTTCTCTATATTACAACCTCTCGTCCAGATAACATGTTTAGTGTTTGCATGTGTGCTCGATTTAAATCATGTCATAAGGAGTCACATTTAAAAGCCGTAAAGCACATACTTAGGTACCTTAGTGGTACAACTAAGTATGGACTTTGGTACTTCAAGGGTAGTGATTGTTCTTTGGTTTGATATTCCGATTCTGACTCTGCCGGTTGTAAATCGGATAGGAAAAGCACTAGTGGTACTTGTCATTTATTTTAAAATTCTTTGGTCAGTTGGCATAGTAAAAAGCAAGTTTCAGTTGCCTTATCAACCGCCAAAGCAGAATACGTTGCAGTCGGTAATTGTTGTGCCCAAATTTTGTTGCTCAAACAACAATTGCTCGACTTCAATGTCCGACTTGATCAAATTCCTATTTTTTGTGACAACACAAGTGCCATCAACCTAACCAAAAATCCGATTTTGCACTCTCGTACAAAACATATTGAGATAAGGCTTCATTTCCTAAGGGATCATGTGGAAAAGGGCGAGCTCATTTTCGAGCATGTTGATAGCAAAAATCAACTTACTAACATTTTTACTAAACCACTCGCTACATAATCCTTCTTTCACATCCGTAGGGAACTTGGTGTTCTCGATATCTCGGATAGGTTGCAACTTAATTGAGTTGCATGCTCCTTATTTTATTGGACATATTCTCTTAATGCTTAATGCACTTATGGATAGTTTTAGTGAAATCTCTCATCAATCTTCATAAAGGTAATATCATTCTCATCTATTTTCTATTCTTGACTATGTGTAAATGCCAAAATTGCTCTTCTTTATTTTTTTAAGTGCATAGGGATTTTACGTGTTATGTTAATTGCATGAAATCAATTGAAAAAGCTGCATAAAATCAAACATCTTTATTGTTGAGTCGACTCATAGCATGAATGTGTCAATGCGTACCATATAACTCACTCAACATTAATAAGAAATATCCTTGCGTTGACTTAAAGCTCTATAAGCAGTCGACACATCGCGTAAAAATATGATTCCTTCTTAGTGAATATTTTATATCATATTGTTTTCTTTCTAAAAATACCCATTTTGTTAAGCTTATGCACTTATCTTTATTAACTGGTTTGTAATATACTACATGCTTTTGTCTAATTATTTCACTTTATGATCCACACTAATCTCATTTTATGTGAATGGTTGTTAGTGTATTAAGTTGCAAATAGATGATAATTTTGCATTTGAAGAATTTTTTTACTCTTGACCTTGTTCTTTTTCTCTTTTTGATGTTGTCAAAGGGGGAGAAGTGAACATACATAAGATTATATGTAGCTTTAAGGACTATATGTAGCTTGCAAGTGGTGCTTTACGGAACGCACAAATTCAGGGAGAGCATATTTGAGCATTAATATGCCATCATAAAAAAGGGGGAGTATGTGAGGGCAAGGTCCCTCTATAAGTATTTTAATGATGTCAAAACGATTATTACTCACTGTGATACGGTGAAAGAACTGACTGTTTAATATTGGTTTTGCGATTGTGTTTGCAAATGTTGCATTAAGAAAGAGTCGCCACCGACTTTTCTTTTATCCAAATTAAGGAAAGGGTGAAAAGAACAAAAAAAATACCTTTTCAAGATTTTCTGAGTAAGGGGGGGGGGGGGGGTTGATTATGGAAAGGGAAGGTGTTAGCACCCTTTCCATCCATAGTTATCTACGGGCTCTTAGAGGTTTGCTCATTTTGAAATACCTTTGTGCTTTGTGTATTTGAAAGTTTGTTTTGAAAATGCCTTGGTATGGAAAACTTTGTAATGTTTCTCGGGAATGTGGAGAAAGTATACAAAGTGTCTTGAAAATGTTTTTGAAAAGTAGTTTTTTGTGTAAGTGCAAAGATGTTTTTAGCAAACTTCTAACAACTATCTACTTTTATACTCGAAATGGTAGTTCTTTTCCTCCTATCCTTTAGACAGTGTTATCCTACTATTAGTGAGTAGGTAGCCTTGTCGTTAGATGTTTTAGGGACATTCGAAAGGGACATTACAGTCACGATGCCAACTTGTGGAGACGCTTTAACAATTTTTGTTTATGGACTGGATCATTTACCGAAAGACAACTGTAGGGTTATCGAGGGACTACGATCTTTTTATTTATGGGTCTTTGCTAAAGCGTTCCTACCTCATGACTGTTTTAATTCTGAAGGCAACCAAAGTGGGGTACCCTAGAGGTGTATATGTGCGAGTGTATTATGTTCAGTTTTTTTTGTCTTTTTGTTAAGTTTGCTAGCGTTTGATTATTAGTCTTTTCATACACGCCTAGTTACTAGCAGTTAATATTTTGCAGAAATTTAAAGTGCATGAATTCAAATCTACGCTATTACAATGCTTTGGGGAGGGGGATATTTGCATGTATAAACATCACGGGGATAAAGCATTAAATATCCTAGTTTTAATCTATTACATCCAGTGAGAAGGTACATTAATAATAAATATGGGAAATTAAATAGACGCACATGAAATTGAAAATTACGTCTAAAAATATCCTAAGAAATAAAAATCTTTTTGTTTTGTTTTTATTTTAAGAAAATATAACCAAAATCTATTTAGTTTTAATTTCAAGAAAGAGGTTAAAATAATTAATTAATTAATTTATAAATTAATTTGATTAATAAAAAAAATTATCCTAATATTTTTTGTGATTTTGATTTAAGATTAATTTAAATAAAAAGGATGAATAAAGAAAAAAAAACAAAAAGAACAAAAATAAAATATGAAGGAGTGATGGGATCCTTCGATCCAGGGAGAATCATGGCTTCGATTTAGATGAAAAAAATTTCCTTCGATCCAGAGGAAGGTGGCTTTCGACCCAAAGGAAAAAGGGTAGCCTTCGATCTAGGGAATGATGTTTGTCCTTCAACTCAGGGAGAGATAATTGTCATTCGATCCAGGGGTAGATGTTGTGAGGATACTGAATCTGCAAAGGTATGTTAACCAAAACGAAAAGCAGGACCTGGGTGCCAAGACCAGATCCTTCGATTCTGTACGCATTGGCCTTATTTATGATGGATATGTAACAAGCGTTAGAAGCAAAACAAAGGCAAACCTGAGGTCGAACCCATGTCTTTAGTCTTGAACAATAAAACGAATGAAACTACAAATGTTGATGGGTCATGCAAATGTAAAGATTAATCTTTTTACCAATTCTTACAAATGGTTGATGGATGAATTTGTGATGATGGGTGTGGGTACCCTTGTTTGATGATTGCTTCGATTTGGCTTCTGGACGGGGATACCTTTGTTTAAGGGTTACTTTGATTTGGATCACTTATGACATTTTTGATAACTTTGGTGGGTTTATGGGGCAGCGTATCTTCATTGTGTGTGTAACTGTCCATTTAGCTTGCGAGCACTCTGCTTATATAGAGTAGAAGGGAGGGGTCAAGAAGACAATAGTTTAAACTGCCATAAACAAACGTTTTCAAGGCCATGAATGAAGTTTTGTAATGTTGGCCAAAAACATGGGATCTTGTCCTTTTTTGAAAATTGAATGTATGTGGACATTTTTGCTCCTTCGAATGCCCTCTAGTGTTTCTCTTCGATTAACCTATTGCCTCCTTCAATTGGACCTCTTGTATAACCTTTGAATGGGCCTTTGGTTGCCTCCTTCGAAGGGGTCTTTTGGATAGACCACTTGCGTCCTCTTAGAAGGGGCCTTTAGTTTCCTCCTTCGAATTCACTTCTTGAGTGTCTTTCAAATGGTTCCTTCATTGGACCCATATATTTGCTTTAGTGGCTTGATTTTAATAGCCCGAGTGAGGACTTCATTCTGGACAATCGAAGCCTCCTTTTTCATGAAAGTAATGGTGCATGAGTCTTGGTCTGGGCAGCATGCAGGACTTTGGCCAGACGCATCAAAAGACAAAACAACACTTACCTTCGACCATTATGTTCCTTTAGACTGGACCAAATGTATGTCCCTTCGAAGGCACCATTTGTGTATCCTTTTAATAGCCCACATGCACTCTTTTGTGCTTTCTTCTAATGACTCTCCAATGCATATCCTTCGGTTGGACGTTTGGAATGCTCTTTCGAAGGAACCATATTGTGCTATAGTGCAGTAACTGAATTGAGGAGTCTTGGCCTTGTGCATTAAAGGCAAGCACAAACGAATTCTTTTTCTTAGTGAATCCAAGGCGAGCGTGAAGGGGCTTTTATCCCGATGAATCAAAACACGCTTGTAGGGGGTTCTTGCCTTGTGCATCAAAGGCAAGTTAAAAGAAACCTTTTTGCCTTGTGCGATGAAGGCAGGCTGAAGGGGGATTATTTGCCTAGTCTAAGCAGGAATTAAGCATGCTCTGAAGAGACCAAATGCCCAAATGAGGAAGGAATCCAGCCTGCATGTAGGTAGCCATTACATTTGTGAGTCAAACTAGCATGCAAAGCCAAAGGTGCAATCTAAGGAGCACTAATAAGAGGTCCTTCCCCTTTGGATTGAAGGAGGCTGTTTCAAAGGAAAAACATGCCCAGTCGAAGCTTGTATATAGCAAACAAGAAGAAGGCCAAGGCTTCAATCGAAGCATGGAAATTTGAGGCAAGCTTGGAGGAGGTTAACGTTTAATAGAAGCTTGTCCAAACACCAATCGAAAGGCCTTTTAATATGCCAATCAAAAGACTTAGCTAAGATGCCAATCGAAGACTCCTTGTTCAAAAATTTTATTTTTCCTTTAATCAAATACTTGTGACCACCCATATAAGAAAAAAATATTGGAAAACATGAGAGGGAAAATTTTGGGGTACAACAGCTTCCCTTGTTCAATCTTCTTAAACCTGAGGATTTATATTGGCTTGTCTGCCTTTCTTGATCTGAAGGTGGGAGATGATTGGACACTAGAGTGCCCAGAAATTTGCACTGGCATGAAGTAACACTAATGATTAATGATGTAGGGAATGAGCTTACAGATTCCATTTGGAGGAGATGACAGAGAGTCGTCAGAGATAGGCTTAAATATGCCATCCAAAGTAGATGTTGATTTCAGACATGGTCCTTTTGGGGTTCCTGTTCCTGCTATATGAGGAGGAGTCCGTTGGGGAATGTGTGTATCTGTTATTCTCCTGTTTGAGGAAAACTCGGCGGGGAATAGAGTCTATGAACTTCAGTTGTCCAAGGCTTTGCTGAAGAGTTATCTCTGGAGGGATGGAAGTTTGTTGTATTCTGGTTGAAGTCCAGGTTTCCAGTGATTTGCTGGAGATAGTGGAATTAACTGTTATCTGGAAATATATTAGAAAGAGCCTGTGTAGGGTTGCTTCAAGATGAGCCTGTGTTGGACTGCCTCTAGAGGGTTATATGAAGGAATCTTTGATGATTGCTACCTCAATGGATGATGAAGGAATCTTGGACGATTTCTACCTTAATAGATAATGAAGGAATCTTGGACGATTTCTACCTCAATAGATAATGAAGGAATCTTTAACGATTGCTACCTCAGTAGATGATGAAGGAATCTTTGGCGATTGCTGCCTCAATAGATGATGAAGGAATCTTTGACGATTGCTACCTAAATGGATAATGAAGGAATCTTTGACGATTGCTACCTCAATAGATGATGAAGGAATGTTTGACGATTGCTATCTCAGTAGATAATGAAGGAATCTTTGACGATGATGAAGGAATATTTGACGATTTCTACCTCAATAGATAATGAAGGAATCTTTGACGATTGCTACCTCAATGGATAATGAAGGAATCTTTGACGATTGCTACCTCAATAGATGATGAAGTAATCTTTGACGATTGCTACCTCAATAGATAATGAAGGAATTTTTGACGATTGCTACACAATAGATGATGAAGGAATCTTTGACGATTTCTACCTCAATAGATAATAAAGGAATCTTTGACGATTGCTACCTAAATAGATGATGAAGAAATCTTCAACGATTGCTACCTTAATGGATAATGAAGGAATATTTGACGATTTCTACCTCAATAGATGATGAAGGAATCTTTGACGATTTCTACCTCAATGGATTATGAAGGAGTCTTTGACGATTGCTACCTTAATAGATGATGAAGGAATCTTTGACGATTTCTATCTCAGTAGATAATGAAGGAATCTTTAATGATTTCTACCTCAATCGATGATGAAGGAATCTTGGACGATTTCTACCTCAATAGATAATGAAGGAATCTTTGACGATTGCTACCTCAATGGATACTGAAGGAATCTTTGACGATTGCTACCTCAATGGATAATGAAAGAATCTTTGACGATTTCTACTTCAATAGATGATGAAGGAATCTTTGACGATTGCTACCTCAGTAGATGATGAAGGAATATTTGACGATTTCTACCTCAATAGATGATGAAGGATTCTTTGACGATTTCTACCTTAATGGATAATGAAGGAATCTTTGACGATTGCTACCTCAATGGATAATGAAGTATTCGTCTGTGTACAAGCTTTACCTGAAAAGATAAAGATTTAGTTGCATGCAATGTCATGATGCATGAAGTGCAAATGATATTCTCACAATACATGAGATTTGTAATATATGCATTTGTGCTGCCTATGCTATGACATCTGTAAAATGATGTTTGAATGTAATGCACGAATGTGTCAGTCATTCTGTTGCTGTATTGTCGAACTAGCGAAAATGAACCCCTGATTTTTGCTGAGGAGTACTGGGAAGCTGAATCTCGGACTGTTGTTGGTGATTGAAGAAAGTGATTCTTCAATTTCCACTGGGGGTAATGAATGAAGATCATTTTTTTGGCAATTCCCTTTCTCTGTCGAGGATCTTCGACTTCTGTTTGAGAATGATTTTACCGAGGGGAAGAGTTCTGTTGGAAGATTTCACCAATTTGGAGAAACAAACTCCGCTGGGGGATGAATTTCCGTAGCTATAGAAATAAAATCTACGATGGATAAGGCTTTATAAACTACTTGAGACTTATAAAACTCTTTTGCGGAAGGTGACCTCTATAAACTGCTTGAGGATTTTGTTGAAATCCTGTAGGTGAATCTTGAGAAGCTTGACGACTTTACTGGGGAATTCTGGTGCAGCAATTAGAGATTTTTTCTCTACCGTGGATGTGGCTTTATAATCTACTTGAGATTTTAAAAAAATCTGGTGGTTGATCTTTGACTTCTGCTTGAGGATGTGACAGGAAGATGCCCTTGTTTTTGTATCTCATGGAATGAGAAATATACTAGAATAAACTCGTGTCTGGATGTATATAGAAGATATGTGACAGAGTGTCAAAATGAATCAATGTTGTGATTTTATCTGAATGGAAAGATGTACTGAATGAGTATTAGAATGGAATCTATATCTGGAGCATATCTGAACTGTGTCTGAAAGCTGTATTGAATGAGTATCAGAATCGCATCCGTATATGGTGCATATCTGAACTGTATCTAGAAGCTGTATTGAATGAGTATCATAATGGAATCCGTATCTGGAGCGTATCTGAACTGTATCTGGAAGTTGAATTGAATGATTATCAAAATGACATCCGTATCTGGAGCGTATCTGAACTGTATCTGGCAATTGTATTGAATGAATATCAGAATGGAATCCATATCTAGAGCGTATCTGAACTGTATCTAGAAGCTGTATTGAATGAGTATCAGAATGGAATCAGTATCTGAACTGTATCTGGAATCTGTATTGAGTGAGTATTAGAATGGCATCTATATCGGGAGCGTATCTGAACTATATCTGGAAGCTGTATTGAATGAGTATCAGAGTGGCATCTGTATCTAGAGTATATCTGAACTATATCTGGAAGCTGTATTGAATGAGTATCAGGATGGCATCCGTATTTGGAGCATATCTGAACTGTCTCTGGAAGTTGTATTGAATGAGTATGAGAGTGGAATCTGTATCCAGAGCGTATCTGAACTGTATCTGGAAGCTGTATTGAATGAGTATCAGAGTGGTTTCCGTATTTGGAGCGTATCTGACTTGTATATGGAAGCTGTATTGAATGAATATCAGAATGGCATCCGTATGTAGAGCGTATCTGAATTGTATCTGGAAGTTGTATTGAATGATTATCAGAATGACATCCGTATCGGGAGTGTATCTGAATTGTATCTGGAAGCTATATTGAACGAGTATCAGAATGGCATCCGTATCTGGAGCGTATCTGAACTTTATCTGGAAGCTGTAATGAATGAGTATCAGAATGGAATCCATATCTGGAGCGTATCTGAACTATATCTGGAAGAGAAATCTGGAATGTTCGGAATGTTTCCGCTAGGGATTCCAGTTTTGTTGTTTTTGAGAGGTAATCTATTGGGGAACATGAAAAGCTAGACGAACTAGTCTAGGGCATTTTTAAGATGCCGGATCAGTGATTGGAGATTCTTGCTCTGCTGGGGATACAAGAACATCTGACATTATAAGGCTATAAGCTGATGATGTGGCAGTGATCTTTTAGTAGGATGCCCCTGCCTCAATACCTGCTGGAGGAAGTATCTGTGCAGGTTTTGTGGATGGTTTGAGTGTCATCCCAAATCGTGGAGTCCTTGGTGTATGTTGATCAGGGTAATAAACCTTCTACTGATAGACAAGTGACGAGATGACGGGACATAGTCATACGTTTTAATCCCTAACTTTTGCATGAACTGCCCTTTCAGGTTTTCAGTCCATCGGGATACCCCTTTTTGCCCAAGCCGCCTTTTCAGGTTTTCGACTTGCCGAGTGTACAGATTTTTTTTATGTATATCCCTAATTTTTTCTCAAACCCTTATGGTTCGCTAGGATGCCCTTATTTTTTGCCTAGGCCAGTCAACCTAGTGGGTCTTTGTTCATGCGTAGTATTTTCTGACTATGACCACGTTCACCGGGTATAGAGAATTTTCACTGTCCATAATAGTAAGTGTTGTCACACTTGCCAGAAGGTGTTTGTTTGATCGTACATGATTCGTTACTGGATTTCATGTCCAATGCCCCAAGTGATTCAGATGGGGATCTTCCCCTGGTTATTTGGCATCTTTGAGGGATTCCTTGAACCTTAATTTGACTACCCCAGATCAGGTGGATACCGTGCTATGCCCCTTAATTATGAAAGGCCTGTAACTGAAAATGTTTTTTTCGTCTGAGGTGATTATGTCCATT
Organism: Vicia faba; assembly: GCA_948472305.1. Classification (NCBI taxonomy): domain Eukaryota; kingdom Viridiplantae; phylum Streptophyta; class Magnoliopsida; order Fabales; family Fabaceae; genus Vicia; species Vicia faba. The sequence goes on from OX451740.1 coordinate 862,996,838, forward strand.
AAGAGCATTTTCGTTCATTGAATATTCGTCGTGCAAATTTCTCTGTTGTTGAACAAATAGTCATATGTAAACAATGGTATTTTAAGAATGCAAAGCTTATGTATGTCTTGAAGTTTGGAAATTCATTTTCAGTAAAACAAACAAATTTTGTGAACATGTGATATCAACTCGGGATTTAATAGTAAACCTTACAGGAGTTAAGATACCTTTTGTAATAGTATGCTTTCTAATTAACCCATGCTTCAGCTAGGACTTTTAAGGGTTATAACGTGGTCTGGTTCACGGTTCAAGAAACAAAGGATAAAGGCTCAAAATTCTTATGTACCCAACTCGTTCTTCATGATGTTCTTCAATCCTATGCTCAGTTAATTGTGCGTTTAAATCCCGATTGAGTCTGGGACTTTTGCTCTGATAATTGGTGATGGTTCAGAAATTGAACGTTTGTTTGAGAAGGCAATCATTTTTGTAACCTTTTCTTTTTGAGGATTTGTAGGACCTTTTTTTTTATAATTTTGTTATCCCTAATTTTGCCTGAACTATTTCTTTGGTGTTTACAGTCAGCGGGATGCCCCAACTTTTCTTAAGTCTCCTTCATAGGTTTTTGACTTAGCGGGCTTTTGTTTTGAGAGGAAATGACTGCCTATCTTAATGATTATATGGAACCATCACTATCTTTTGGAGAGCATCTTCTACACTATTTGTAGTGTATGAAGATAGAGCTTGCGGCTGAATGCACTTCTAAATTAACTGAGAAAGCTACTCTGCCTCGGGTTGTGATTAAGGGTTTTAATTTGTATGAAGAGAAAAACTCCTACTTCTTAGGCTCAAAGGGGTTGAATAGGGATTATCTTCCTTATAACTCCATTGCTTAGGATTTGAAACAACGTCTATACATCGTCAGCGGGGTCTGTTCAAAAGCATACTGTATAGATTGTGGTATCATTTTCGTCATCCTTCCTCTAAAGGCTTACAACTTTTAATCAAGAGTCGAATATCACGAAAGGAAGTAAAACACAGTTTGAATATAGTGGATGTGAATGAAATAATTCAATACAAACATATGCGATGCAGTGATGAAATAATAAAGTTTGACATAAATAAGTGTTCGAACAAAAATAAAATTACAATTTGAAAAATTCAAATGAACAAAAAGTCCCTTTGTCTGAACTTGTCACTTCAGATGGTGTGCCTTTGAAGGATGGCAAAAGACTTCAGTCTGATCACCTTATGCAAACTCCAACGCTCCTTCATCAATCAGGTCTTGAATTTTGTTCTTCAACGCTCAACAACTATTAGTGTCATGTCCAGGACTGTTGGAGTGGTACGTGTTGTACCCTAAATTTTGCCCCTAACTTTTTCAGTCGCACTTTCATACCATATTTTGTCATTCAGTCACAATCATTAATAAATAGCATCATTCATCACATTTTCATTCTATCTTTAAGTTTTCTCTTGTGTTATTCATTAACTTCTAATCAAAATACAAAAAATATTGGTCTTTGTCTTTTCAAATTTGTGTTTTTGAAGGTACCGAGTCGAAGCATCTGACAAATAAGGATTTCTTCCTTCAAAAATCAAAAGAAATATAGCATGTGTCGACACATGCAAGTATGTATCGACTCATCCTATTTGTTTAACTAGCATGTGTCGACACATGCATGTATGTATCGACTCATCCTGCTTGTTTAACTAGCATGTGTCGACACATACGTGTTATGTATCGACTCATGCAGTTTGTTTGATTCTGTAATGTGTTGAAATAACAGTATGTATCGACACATAGAGGCATGTATTGACACATGTTGTGTTATACAACTAGGATGTATCGACGCATACCACCCATGTATCGACTCATAACAGCAAAATGCACGTGTTTTTTGAAAAAAGCCAGCAAATTCAAAATTGTATCATTTTGGCTCCAATTTTTTATGCTTAATTTGAAATTATATCATTAATTCAAATTTGGCTCCAAGAATCAATTACCAAATTACCACTAATCCCAATCCTAAAACTCTATAAATAGAGACCTCATTTTCATTCAAATCACAAGCTTTTGATAGCCAAACTCATCTTGCTAAAAAATCACTCAATTCTCTCCATTTTACCAAATTCACTCAAAGCTCCATTTTCAAAAAGTTAGTAAGCTTTACATTGAAGCTTACTAATCTTTGAGCTAAACCTTCATCCAAACACTTTTTCTCCATCAATTCTCTACATCCAAGCTTTGGTGATTGATTCTTGTTGTTGAATTGAAGCAAATTCTGGAAGTTGTTTGATAATTCTCTAATTCTACCTTTGGTAAGTTGGATCATCATCTTTTACAATGTGATCTCTTGTGGATTTCTGGTTTTGATTCATTGAGCACTGTTTTATGATTCCATTAGTGCCATTTTATCATAATTTGATGGAACTTTCATGCTCAATTGGATCCATGATCATAAGGTGTTTGATGAAAAGTTGGAACAAGGATTTGGTCTTTAAAATGCTGTTTTCTACTGATTTTTAACAGGTTGCAATCAATTGTTGTAACATTGCAATTGATTGTCATAGAAAATTGATTTGATAAAAAACTGCACTGATGCAATAGGTTGCTGTCTAAGCAATTGATTGTAACAGTGCCAAAAATACTTTTTTTGCCTTATTTTGGGATTGTTTTGACTCAAATATGTTTCTGCTCATTCTCTTTGATGGATAATTTGGACTGCAATTTTAAATGTCCAATTTGTCTTTAAACTCAATGGACTTTGTGATGTAGATGAAGTTGGATAAATGTTCATCAATTCAAATCTACCTAAGAGTGAATTATTTAATTCATTTTTGGTGCTTTGGATTAATGATATGTTTAGTGCTTTAATCCATCTAGAGGAGTGGTTGGATTTAAAGATGAAAGAATTTTGAAATGGTGATCCAAATTAGCTCATCATTCCCCTCCCTCTTCATCTTATCCCTTTCTTTTTTTTAATTGTGCTACATGTTAAAGGATGATGATCTCTATATCATTTATCCAAACATGAAGTACATAGATTGCTATTGACCGGCCTCAAAATAGGTGCGACTTCTACATAAGTCCACTTACGATTGCTTAACATAGCGCTAAATTTTGTCCCGATTCGGATAAATGATCATTCGTGGCCCAAACTTATGTTTGCAAGCCGAAGTATGTTAATTTGATCTATTTGATCCAATAACCTTGAGATTCATTGTGTGGAGGCTTTGGTTCTACCAATCCTCTAATGGATCTACAACACCTTTGGTCAATGCGGATCACTTAAACATCGTTGATCATTACATGTTACTTTTGAGGATTCCAAAATGGATGATATACTTAACAAAAAACAAATGCAACTTGTTGTGTGGAGGCTTTGGTTCTACCAATCCTCTAATGAGTTCCAAATGCAAGTTTCAAGATAGTCATCCAACTAACCACTAATTACTAACAATTGACTTTACTTTATGCTTTTATTTTTTATGCTTTATGTACCATTTACTTTTTGCATTTACATTTCATGCCATTTTCACCTTTTGCTCACTTGAGCATTTACTTTTATGTCATTTTTGCTCACTTAAGCTTTTCTTTTCCTTTTAAAAAAAACACCTAATAATCAACATGAACCACAAAAATCTTTAATGATACTTGGAATACTTGGTTACTATCCTTTTCATTATGGAGTGATGGACTTCTTGGACTTAGGAATAGAAACCTTGGCTTATATTGGAGACCTCTTGACCTCAATGGATATTTTGTCTGGAACTCTTGGGGTTTACCTCAAGACATTGGGTTGTTTGTTTGTTTTATGTGCAGGTTATTGTGATTACATACTTTGTTTGTAATCTGGAATTCACCCGTATACAACCGTTACTCTGCCCTATTTTTTCGAAGACTTAATATACTTGAAGCTTGGTTCTCTCAAGAGGTCTATTATCTTTGCATGCTTGGTTTCAATCCAAATAATGGGAATTCTATCTTGGCTCATAATGTCAAGTATCGGCTTCTTGTTGGTTATACGTTTCTCTTCCTTAGCTTTTACCTTATGCTTTAGGATAGTCCCTTCATCTCCTCCCATCTTCTTTAATTTTCAAAACCTTCTCATCTTCTTTCAAAATCTTCTTGGTTTTTTAAACTCAAACCGCTTTCATAATAAACCTCGACTTTGTCGAGTGCCTTTTCTTTCAAAACTTCTTTTCTTTAAACAAACTTCAATACATTTAATCATACTTTGACATCTTTCAAAATTAACAAAACAATTCAACACATTCAAACTCTTTTGTGCGCCCGAGCACCTTTTACATTCAAAACTTTTTTTCAAGGTGAGACATGATTCATTGATAGTCGAGTAACGTTCTCCTATCCCCATGGTTATAAAGGTGTCGACTTTTCCACTTGAGTACCAGAGGCGTTCTCAAATCCTCACTCTTGTTGACGCATGGTCCATCTTTCTCATACCTTGTGGGTATTAGTCAAGATTTCTCTCCTAACAATGACGACTTGTCTCCTTGTTTAAAAACAATCAACAGACAAGTCTTTTCTAGCCGAACTACGATGCTCTAACTTTCCCATTGCACGAGGAGTATGTAGGCATTAAGTCTTACGACCCAAAGCGAGCAAATATCATAAAAATATTTCTTTTCTTACCTCCACCATCCATTCTTTATACAACACATTTTTATAGCTAAAATATATAGTTTTTTCAAAGAGGTTCCTGTGGAGTACTGTAGATGTTTAGGGTGCTAATACCTTCCCTTTGAATAACCAACCCCCTTACCTTGAATCTTTCCCCCTTTTTTGGGTTATTCGCTCTTTTCCCATTCCTTTGGAAACAATAAAGCGCGGTGGAGATTTTTATTTTGATTTGTATAAAGTCTAGTCAATCTAATGGCTTAGTCTTGAAACATTTCTACCGCTACAATACGCACACCTTGCATTTGGATTGTACCTTGGGGAGGCAGTGTTGGGATTCTGAGGAGGATCCTTTAACATAACCAGCTTGGCCTCCAATACCTGGTGCAATGCTTGAGTCAAGGACATGTTGATTTTGGTGAATTACCTCATGGGCTTGTCTTGCCTTTACTGATTACCCTGTTGTTATTAGCGAGGTCATTGTTGGACCCTTGGCGTAGCAGTCGTCTTGAAAGGTCTACTCTCCAAGCTAACTTTTTGTTCCATCAGGGATTGATGAATGACTTTATCTCCATCCTCAACTATTTGTTTCATACGATTTCATTCGTCTTGATGAAGCTTGTTGACAATGCCTCTCAACTCTTATTTCCCCCGGGCTAGGCCCTGGATAAGAGCCATTTGCCCCAACATTTGGATTCTCATTGCTTCTACCTCAGCTTGCAATTGTTTCAACTGTTCATCCTTGTTGTTGTCAGGATGTTTCTTGATCAGATTCCCGATGAGGAATGTTTTCAATTCTTCTTGCCCCTTGGCTAGACTCAGGAACATTTCTTTGAATTGAGCATCTTGATTTTGGAGATCCTTTACTGTCTGTTCAAGAGTCATTTCTTGCTGAAATAAACAGCGAAGAAGATAAGAAGCATGTCTTGAAACCTGCTTATGCAATGATATGTATGATATATGTATGAAATGTTTTCAAGGGCCTTATAGGATTTAAACTCTTTTAACCAAAATAGAAACAAAGATTTTTATTAATAATCTCAAATGAAATCAAAGTGTATAAAGGATTATCAAATAAGAAACTTCTAAAAATTCTAAGTCTCCCAAGGATGCTTCCTTTTGGTGCTAATGTAGGCGTTGGGATTCTACTCTTCATGAAGCCGCTTTGTCAGTTCCAACACTTTCTTCTCACTGGCATAGAATTAGGACTCAAAGGTATCTCGTTCTTCTTTGATCTATATCCAAGATTTTTGAAATTCTTCGAAGTTTGTTGGCATATCAGGATGAAGAATAATGCGAGACTCGACCCCTTGAATAATAGGTTCTGAAATCACTGGTAGGATGGCAGCATATGACATCATAAGATTTTGAGCACGAGTTCGCACCCATTTAAGGTATGGATCCAAAGGGATGGAATTCTTGTTCCCTAAAGTCTCGATATCAGTCTTCTTAACCATTCCATAAGCGCGGATGAACCTCTGATGATAACCTTGCAGATCATTTGAATAGTCGAACACAATACCTTGAATGAGCATATCATGAGGACCATCCCTCCGGCCGTAGCAGAACTGACGTAAAGCTAAAGAGGGGTTGCAGGTGATGTCTCTTTTAATGCCAAGGAATGGCACATTGGGAAATTCTCAGCAACGATCAATAAAAGAGATGTCTTCTTGGGAGCGAGGGCACCACTAGATGTCAGAGTGAGAGAGAGAGAGACATTAATCTCTGGTTCCATCTTAAACCTAATTCATTCTTCATTATTGAGCGAGGAAGGTGCGAAATAAACCACCTATAAAGTAGAGGTATACAACACATAAGAGTACCTCGCTTATTCATGGTACGTGTATGGAGTGAGTGTAGGATATCCCTAAGTAATGTAGGCACTGAATTGTAAGCAAGGAAAACGTTGATGGCACTGACATCTACAAACTGGTCTGAATTGGGGAACAAAATCAACCCGTAGATCAAAAGAGCTAAAACATATTCAAAGGCATGGTAACTCATAGCGTCTAGGAATACCTGGGCTTTCTTCATCAGGAAACTTGTGAGGAGGCCCTTAACTCCACTCCTCCTTTCCCAATTGGACTCAATGTTAGATGATTTTAAATGCAAAGTTATGGCAACATCTTCAGCAGTTGGATCTTGTTCTAAATCGGTAAAGGGTATCTGCTCTAATATAGGCAAATTGAGTATTTTAGAGAATTCTTCCAATGTAGGCACCAAATGATAGTCTGGAAATGTAAAGAAGTGGTGCTTAGGGTCTAAGAACTGGAATAAGACACTCATCAAACCTTCATCAAAACTGGAAGCAACCAAACTGAGCAAGTAGCAATATCTCTTGTTAAATGAGGAACTCTCCGGAACCTTTGAAACCAATTCTTTGAGTTTGGAAGAGATCTCTACAAAATTGATTCAGATGGTTTTTCTGTGAGCTGAATCTATGACCTAGAAAACAGATAAGAGATAAATCTACAGGCCCTTGAAATGGTTAGTGTACATGACATGTTATGTTGTTTATGATGTTATGATTATGATTTGAAATCACAAGTATATCAAACACGAACAAGTCACACAGATACCTTAGGTTTAAAGGCTTGCATGAGTTTTAAAGGTAAGTACCCTCTTGAAGTTTCAGTTGGCTCAACCTGTCCTATTAATAGTAACCGGGTTTTAAGGAGTCTCATATCACTGACCTTTCCTTTTGGCATTATTCTAGCTCAAGCACCGAAATATTGCGGCCAGAATATCCCAAAAGTCTAGTCTCAATGAGTGTGGTATCGAGTATCAACCCATCTCCGGTCGGAACCAAAGCCAGCCATCTCACTACTTTCTAATGGCTTAGGATGATTCAATTAAAGATTCTAAAGGTCAATTAGCGCTTAATGAGACTAAGTAAGCCTAATGTTATCCTTGACTGGCTCAAGGAATATTAGTACAAACCAAAGTATCACGCTAACGTAGCTATCACTTTGTCCATATTGGTCTATGTTGTACAACTTCCATGATTTATTGCTACTTACCTAATAAGGTGCCCCAGATCCGGGTGTAGGATCTATAGTAACAATCCAAACAAGCTCTCAAAAGTAAAGCATAAAAACACACAAGGTGTTGTACCCCAAAATTTTCCCTTTCGTGTCTCAAGGATTCTTAGAATTACTTCATCAAGTTTCAAGCCTCAGACCACATTTTCTAAGAAGAATCATTCAAATTATCAAACAGGGGGGCAAAATGAGCAAAATTGAAGTTTCTGCTAGAAAAGTCAACCGAATGCTAAAAAAGTAAAACTTTGACTTTTTTGATCAAATTTGAGTCCCAAAAATCACATTATGTCGAGACATCCAAAAAAAAAATGAAATGTGATCATCAAAAATCAAGAAAATAAAAAATCCGGCTTTTGCAAGACTTTTAAATTTTCTAAGTATTTTCTATACTTGGTTAATTTCATTTGCCCCATGGAATTTCACTACAATTCCGATTAATTCAAAATGATGCAAGTAATTCAAGTTATTACAAAGTGACATTTTGCAAAATTACAAATTCTAAAACTATGTCTTGATTAAAACCTTGTCACAATAGTTTTGCCTTTGACATAACGTGCACAAGACCAAATTTGTGACATGCTACAAACTATGCTATCCAAAGTTGAAGAAAATATGATATATCACATTGCCACAACACCCTATGCTGCCCTGCAAGAAAGCTTGTGCCATGCTACATCCTAAGTATGCATGCTGCCCAATACTGTCCAAAACTGCTCTATGCAGTCTGCCCAAGCCTGCACCACAACAGCCCCAAAATTGCACCAAAATGGCAAAGGAAAATTGTATGCAGAAAGTATCAAAGCAGTAGGCAAAAACAATTCAAAATGACTCATTTGTTTTCCCCCCTAAACCACAGCCAAGGGGTCTACAAAAGAGGACTGTCTCAAAAGACAAAGGGGTTGGATTTTGAGGAGAGGTTAAAAAAAATTCTATAGAGAAGAAAGAGAGTTTTATTGAGCAGAAAAACAATATTCTGTGCAACTTTGACTCATTTTCAGAACCAAAACTGCTCTTGTTCAAAACAGAAACCCAACCCATTGCTCCACTATACAAACTCTTCCTCAAAGACTGTCCAAACATAACCAAAAAAACAGTCCCTGTAGTGCTATTCATCCCTATCCTCAAAACACCAAAAACATTACAGTACAGTCCAACTTAGTTTCAACAATCCGAAGTAGCTTTCTGGAGATTCATTGAGGTCCTCATCACATTTGGAAAAAACATTCAGATTTAAAACAGACAGTGCAGTCCAGAGGTAAGTCTTCTTGACTTGATATCTCTCCATACATCATTAATGATTTCTTTATTTTGAAGACAAGATGTAGTACTTTAATATTCTTTTGAACTAGTCATCTGTACCTTGTTTAGGCTTATTCAATCATTTGTTGTTCATGTTTATCCGTCATATGCCATAAGCTAACCTGTACATTCAGTAAAATAATGTTTAAGGCAGGAAAATGCAGCATGTATCGACACATATCATCATGTATCGACCCATCCTAGTGAAAAAATAGGGTATGAGTCGACACATAATCCTCATGCGTTGACCCATACTGAGTTCAGGTCACAAAACAGAAGCTGGAAGAACTTATGAGTCGATACATATGCGTTTCGCGTCGACACGAGAAGGGTGCATGAGTCGACACATTCCATTATGTGTCGACTCATACAGAGTCATTTTTGTTTTACAGGAGCAGGGAAAAGCTATGTGTCGATACATAGCAGCATGGGTCGACACATAGTGGTTCAAAATGCATTTCTTCCTATATTTTGCACTGTTTTTACATTATCTTCGTTATTGTTCGATATGATTGTAATATTTTAGTTTCTACCTCATCCCTATTGTTAATTTGTACCCCCCATCCCTCTAAAATGATGTAATAGCTTAGATTTTATTTTCCTCATTTTTACTTGCTTTTCATATACGGTCAGTAAAATAGGATGTATGACAAGATAAAAACTAACAAGTAGCTCACCAAAAATCAAAGACAAATGCATGCAAACAAACACACTCGCACAGTAACACCTCTAAGGTAATCTCACTTTGTCGCCTTTAGGAAAATAGTCATTGTCCCTCGAATATGGGACGTTTTAGCAAAGACCCTTCGATGAAAAAAAGGATCATAGTCCCTCGATGACCCTTGATATTGACTTTGGTAAAACGATCTAGTCCCTAAAACGACATTGCTAAAACATCTCATAAGTTGCTTTCTATGAATATACAAATGTCCCATACTCGCCCCTTCACATCCAACGATGGGACTTCTTACCAAAACAATGGTAAGATAGCCACATCTAAAGGAGAAGGAAAAGCACATTTAAGACCTTTTGAGTAGGTAGTTTCGCTCTTAGTTACTCGCTTGCTCGCAACTACAAAAAACACTTTTATACATCAACACTCTTATTTAAAAACATTTCCAAAAGATAAAACATTTTTTATACGTTCTTATAGAAACGCGAACCATTGCAAAATATCTTTCCGAAAACCACTTTCCAAATCACAATTCACAAGTACACTTTTGAACTATCTTTCGAAACAAAACTTTGTATACGTTCTTATAGAGACGAGAACCATTACAAAGATATTTTCAAAATAATTTCAAAGCCCACATCACAAAGCATATTCAAACGAAAGCAAGTTGATCTAGCGAGTAACTAAGAGCCCATGGAAAACCATGGATGAAAAGGGTACTAATACCTTCCCTTTTCATAATCTACCCCAAGAACTCAAGAAAACATCTCTAAAGGTCTTTCTTGTGCTTTTTTTCACCTTTCCTTTTTGGATAAAAGAATAGTCGGTGGCGACTCTTGCTAAACCGCAACATTTGCAAACACAAACACAAAACATCAAGTCAGTTCTCCCACCGTATCACAGAACTGGCGACTCTGCTGGGGAATCCTTATAAAAGAGTGGGGTTACCTTAGGGTTAGATCACCTTTACTCGCTTTCATTATTTGATTTGTGTGCTTTATATTTAGTTCTTCGTATTGGGCTTGCTTTGATCCTCCACCCGGATCTGGGACACCTTTTTAGGTAAATAACAATAGATTGTGGAGATTGTATGACGTAGACTGATATGATTGAAACAATGGCTATGTTAGTGTGACGCATTTGTGGGTACCGGTATCCCTCGTGGTAAATCGAGGAGAATACAGGGCCGCTGAGTGGCGTCATGAAGCACTAATTGACCTTAGAACCTTAGTTAAACAAACTTGACCATTAGGACATAGTGAGGTAGCCGGTTTCGGTGTAAAGCTGAAAATTGGTTGATACTCGATACTACACTCATTGAGGCTAGACTTTTGGGATATCTCGGCCGCAAGAAAAGATTGTTGTGCTGAGACAATGCCTAAGAGAAATGTCGGTGATATTGAGATCTTTTAGAATCTGATCACTATTTCTAGGACAGGTTGAGCCAACTAGACTTCAAGAGGGTACTTACCTACAAAACTCATGCAAGCCTAAAACATAGGGTTTTGTTTGTTGTGTGTGTATATGTTTGCTTGTACATAAACATCATGAAAATCATGAACATCATCAAAATCGTATGCATACTCACTAACCATTTCAAGGATTTAGAAATTTATCTTTGTTTTTCTTTTGTAGGACATGAATTATCTCCGAAGAAACACCATCCGAATCAGCTTTATAAAAGCACATCCTCAACTTCAAGAGCTAGCCTCAAGAGTGCCTGGGGATTCTCCTTTTACCAAGAAATATGGTCGACTCCTCAGTTTGGCTACATCCAACTTCCAAGAAGAGATGATGTGTGTACTATTCCAATTATTTGATCCCATACATCATTGTTTCACTTTCCCGGACTATCAGTTGGTACCTACACTAGAAAAGTTCTCTCTACTCTTAGGGGTGCTCGTGCTTAATCAGATACCGTTCACCGGTCTAGAAGGGATTCCAAAACCTGAAGTCATCGCCGAAGTTTTACATGTGAAGAGGGCCGACGTCATAGCCAATTGGGAGACAAGAAGTGGGGTTAAAGGTTTTCTAACTAAGTTTCTAATGTAAAAAGCTCGTTCATTCTGGGATGGCATGGATTTCCAAGCTTTCGAAGACATACTAGCTCCCCTCATTTATGGTTTGGTTCTGTTTCCCAATTCGGATCAATTCGTAGACGTTAATTCCATCAAAGTCTTTCTCTCTCGCAATCCTATACCTACCTTACTAGGAGACATCTTGCATTACCTTCATACCTGCACCATGAAGAAAAGAGGTACCCTTTTGTGTTGTATCCCCCTACTCGCTATGTGGTTCACTTCACACCTGCCTCAATCAACATTGAAGAACGAGCAAAGACTGACTTGGTCTCAAAGGTTGATGTCTCTCACCTACTCTGATATCCGTTGGTGCTCGATATCCTTGGAAGATATCTCTATCATTGACTGCTGTGGGGAGTTCCCTAATGTACCTCTACTTGGTATTAGGGGAGGTATCACCTACAACCCATGTTTAGCTCTTCGGCAGTTTGGGTATGCCCGAAGAGACGACCCTCATGAGATGCTTATCCAAGGTCTGGTGTTTGACTATGACAAAAAAGACCAAGGTTACCGTCAGAGGTTTACACGTGCTTGGGGAATGGTGAAAAAAGTGGACAGTAGGACTTTGGGACATAAAAACTCTATCCCTCTCGATCCTTACCTTAAGTGGGTACGGGCTCGTTCCCAGAATCTCTTGATGACTTACCCTTCCATTCTTCCTATCATCATTGAGCCAGTTATCGAAGGAGACCTCCCGTACAACATTCATCATCCTGACATGCCAACCTCTCTCGAAGACCTGCAGAAAGCTTGGGTTCACTTGAAGGAAGAGCGAGACACACTTGAAGCCCAGTACTACGCCAATGAAAAGAAGGTTCTAGAGCTCACCAAACTGCTTCATGAAGAGAAAAACCTGAATGCCTACATTGCTACAAAGAGGACGCGTTCGGTATTTTTGTCTTAGGAGCTTTGCTATGTTTTGTTTCTTTCTTTGTAAGCCCAAAGAGGCATGCTGTATTCAAACTTGGTTTTATTTAATGTAATGTGTGTTCCTTTTTTGGTTTGAACAAGTTTAAATCTCTAAATTTCCTTAATATCATTTGCATATTGCATCTTCATTCATCATAACATCATACAGGTTTCTCATAACAGGTCGCCTTATCCTTCTACTGTTTATTTCAGTAAGATGGATGTTGAACAAACTGTGAAAGATCTTCAGGCACATAATGCCCAGTTTCAACAAATGCTCATGGCTTTGACAAAAGGACAAGAGGAGTTGAAGACTCTGCTGGCCAAAGAGAAGAAGAATAAAACGAAGAAATCAATCGGTGTTATAATCATGGGAAGAAGGTTTAAAGGACATACCAGGAGAACTTTAGACTTTGCAACATCGTCAGGCGAAGGAGATAATCAAACCCAAGAAGTGAACAACGACCCAGCATCGGAAGGAGAGGAAGAGCCTGATTACTCTGAGGAACAATATCCTCCTGCTGATGATAAATACAAACAGCTGGAGGATCGTTTGAATGCCATGGAGATTCAGAGGGTACCCGATTTGGACTTTGAAGAATTAGGACTCATCTCAGGGGTTGTCATCCCACAATAATTCAAGGTCCCAACTTTCGCCAAGTACGGTGGTATCTCTTGCCCGAAGCTACATCTAAGGTCATATGTCAGAAAGATTCAACCCCACACGGCTGACAAGAATCTGTGGGTGCATTTCTTCCAAGAGAGTTTATCTGGGACGCAGTTAGATTGGTTCTACCAATTAGAAGGGACCAATGTTCGCAATTGGGAAGAGTTGGCTGCCGCTTTCTACAAATAGTATTAGTATAATGTTGATTTGGCTCCAACTAGGACGCAGTTACAAAGCATGTCTATGGGAACGGGTGAAGGTTTCAAAACCTATGCTAAAAAATGGAGGGATCTCGCAGGCAGGGTCTAGCCCCCTTTATCCGACAGAGAATTAGTGGATATGTTCCTAGGAACCTTGTTAGGACCATTTTTCAATCACCTGATTGGGAGTTCCTCAGATGGGTTTACTGAATTAATTATGACTGGTGAGCGGGTTGAGGCCGGTATAAAAAGCGGCAAAATTCAACGAGATGCATCCTCGAGTATGGTGAAGAAGCCCTTTGTTGGAAAGAAGAAGGTCAATGCTGCATATGATTATAGAAGTCAAAACAAAACCGACTGTCATCCGGCAGTAGGGGCTGTCATGATTTCTAACCCTACGCCAAATCATCAGCGAAATTATCAGTGCAAACCAGAAGCGCCCATGAGAAGATTTATCCAGATTAACATGACCATGTCTCAAGTTTTGCCACACCTTCGCAAGACCAATCTCGAAACATTAAAGGAAGCTCCCAAGAATCCAAATACTGCTTATCCTCGCTACAACCCGAACGCCCGATGTGCCTATCATTCTGAAAGCCCGGGGCACGATACCAATGACTGTTGGGCCTTAAAAAATAAGGTGCAAGACCTTATCGATGCGAAAGAGATTGAATTTGATCCCCCAGAAACGCCTAATGTAATAACGGCGCCAATGCCCAGACATGGCCAAGGTATCAACGCCATTGATGATGATCGTTTTGTTTCCTCTGTGAATGGCTTAGTTACTCCTCTGTTGACCATTAAACAGAATCTACTACAAGCCGGCATGTTCCCAGGCTGCGATGAAGATTGTCACCTATGCAAATCTCTACCAAACAGTTGTTTGTTACTAAAGATAGGTGTCCAGCGCCTGATGACTAGCAAACAAATCCTATTTGAAAACCTACCTCTTATCAAAAGTTCTTATCAAGATCTTTCGATAATCACCATTTTCGACAATCCTCCCAGGGTCTCCACCAAAAGACCCGCCAGGATTACATCTGTTCCCAGATCTGCACCTTTAATCATTGCTATACCAAGATTAATATTATACTCCTCGGATAAAGCTGTTCCCTGGAGCTATGAGGCTGACGTTTATTACTACAGCGTCAAGCAAGATCAGTTGGCTGTCAAGAAAGAAGTTGCGAGAGATACTGATCCCAATATCGGTAACATCACTGGGACCAGCAAAATAACAAGAAGTGGAAGAGTCTTCTCACCTGATATTTCTCCAAAGACCGTTGCTACCCCTGTGATCATTACTACTACCACTCTTACCGGCACCACCAGTGATACTCCTACTGTTATCCCTGTTACCAATACAAGGGGCAAGGAGACTTTGATTGAGCCCGTCCAAGCAAGAGAACATCCCGAAGTCATCCTTGAATCTTCTAGAAAAGAAATAGAAGAAATCCTAAAGATAATCAAGAAAAGTGACTACAACATTGTAGAACAGTTAGGGCAGACCCCCTCGAAGATATCATTGTTGTCCTTACTTTTGTGTTCTGAAACCCATGCCAAAGCCTTGGTAAAGTTTCTTAAGACCGCTCACTTGCCCCAAGAAACCTCCATCGACCAATTTGAAAACTGTGTGGCCGGTCTAACTGCTAATAACAAATTGGGCTTTTCTGATGCTGATTTAACCTCTAAGGGAAGGAAGCACAATGATGCCTTACATATTTCCATTGAATGCAGGGGCACCACACTTGCCCATGTTTTTGGTGGATACCAGTTCATCATTGAATGTCTTGCCCAAAAATGCTCTCGATCGACTGGATTGTGAGGGGCTCATATTGAAACCTAGCAACATCATAGTGAGGGCCTTTGATGGCTCCAAAAGGACAGTTCACAGAGAAGTTAACATCCCCATAAAAATTGGAAATCAGACTTTTGACTCAATTTTCTATGTAATGGACATCCGCCCTTCGTACTCTTGTCTGTTGGGTCGATCCTGGATCCATGGCGCTGGTGCCGTCACTTCTACACTACACAAAATGCTAAAGTACCCGATCCGATGGAAGATTGTCATAGTTCACAGAGAGGAGAAGTACATGGTTAGCCATCTGAACTCTTTCAGGTATGTCGAACTGGATGGTGAATTCATAGAGACTCCCTATCAGAACTTTGAGGAGGTTCCAGCAACGGTCACGGCAACCAAGTCTACTCCAAAAGTCCTTATGATTACCATACCTCCATTGAATATGGCCTCGTTGAAAGATGCTCGAGCAGTAGTTGAGGAGGGAGGGTGTACTATTTGGGGTCAGCTTTCGGATATTCCGTACAAGTCCAACAAATTTGGGTAGGGGTTCAATTCAGAGGCCCAAAGAGCTGTTTGACGTTCTCGTGCTGGGGGTCCACCTCTGCATATCAGCAATCAAGGAGTCAATGCAATAGAAGACAATGAGGGCAGCTGCGACATGGACGATTGGATTTTTCCAACCATCGGCGGAGGGCTCAATAATTGGGAGGCCAAAGATTTCATTCCTATTACTTCTATTCAAGAGTAATTGTCTTTTAATATTTCCAGGCTTGTAATATTTAAACAATCCAGACTTTTTAAAACCTTGTGTCTTACCCGAGGCACAATGGTCCATTTGTAAGAGATTTCACTTCATTCTCATATGTCATTAATGAATCATGGACGTTTTTGCATCAAATTTTGTTTTCTTCGTCTTTTCTTCCTTACATTTTAATTCTTTCAAAGATGGTTATACCCTTACACACACCCACACTCACAAATGCAGGTACCCCTCCATTCCGGATCCTATGGGTAACGATACTGCTATGGCCTTTAGTAATTCTGAAGATCTAATCTACCAAGCCGAAGAAGAAGGTGAGGAAGATTGTGAAGTGCTAGGGGAATTGGCCAGACTACTACAACAAGAGGAAAGAGCTATTCAGCCTCATGAAGAACCGTTGGATACAATCAACTTGGGTACGGAGGAAGATAAAAAGGAAATCAAGGTTGGTGCCAATCTAGAGCCAAGTGTCAAGGAGCGTCTAATTCAGCTATTGCATGATTATATTGAGATCTTTTCCTGGTCATACGAAGAAATGCCAGGACTTGATACAGACATCATGGTACATCGTCTACCAACGAGAGAAGACTGTCCACCAGTGAAACAAAAATTCCGCCGCATGAGACCTGACATGTCGGAGAAGATCAAAGCAGAAGTTATGAAACAATTCAATGCTGGGTTCTTGGCTGTCACTTCCTATCCTCAATGGGTTACCAACATTGTTCCAGTGCCTAAAAGGGACGGCAAAGTACGAATGTGAGTGGATTATAGAGATTTAAACAAGGCCAGCCATAAAGATGATTTCCCACTCCCCCACATTGACATCCTGGTTGATAATACGGCCCAGCACAAAGTATTTTCCTTCATGGATGGATTCTCAGGTTATAACCAAATCAAAATGGCACCTGAGGACATGGAGAAAACTACATTTGTCACACAGTGGGGCACATTCTGTTGCAAAGTGATGCCATTCGGACTGAAGAATGCTGGGGCAACCTATCAACGCGCCATGGTGGCTTTATTTCATGATATGATACATCATGAGATAGAGGTCTATGTAGATGATATGATAGCCCGATCACAAACTGAAGAGGAGCACCTTGACCACTTGCAAAAATTGTTTGAGAGATTGAGGGAGTACAAACTTAGGTTGAATCCAAAAAAGTGCACATTCGGAGTCCGGTCCGGTAAACTCCTAGGTTTTGTTGTCAGCAACAAAGGCATCAAAGTTGATCCTGCCAAGGTTAAAGTGATACAAGAAATGCCTGCTCCTCGTACTGAGAAGAAGTCAGAGGATTCTTGGGACGCCTGAACTATATTTCCCGATTCATTTCTCACCTAACAGCTACTTGTGAACCAATCTTCAAACTGTTGAAGAAAGATCAAGTAGTTAGATGGAATAATGAATGTCAGATTGCTTTTGACAAGATCAAAGAGTACTTACAAGAGCCTCATGTTTTGATGCCACCAGTCGAGGGAAGACCACTGATCATGTATCTGACCGTCTTAGAGAACTCAATGGGGTGTGTATTGGGGCAGCATGACGAGTCTGGCCAAAAAGAGCACGCTATTTACTACCTGAGCAAAATGTTTACCGACTGTGAAACCAGATATTCACTGCTCAAGAAAACTTGTTGCGCTCTGGAATGGGCTACTCGCCGGCTAAGACAGTATATGTTGACTCATACTACTTTGTTGATATCTAAGATGGATCCGATAAAGTACATCTTCGAAAATCATGCTCTACCTGGGAGGATAGCTAGATGGCAAATGATCCTAACAGAATATGAAATACAATACACTACCCAGAAAGCTATAAAGGGCAGTGTGCTAGCTAATCATCTTGCTCATCAAGCTGTAGAAGATTATCAGTCCATGAAGTTTGAATTCCCGGATGAAGACATCATGACATTAGACAACTGTGAAGAAATCAGACTATATGACGGACCTGAACAAGGATCCCGATGGACCCTATTCTTTGATGGGGCATCCAATTCACTTGGCAATGGTATCGGTTCCATAATCATATCTTCCGAAGGATGTCATACTCCCTTTACTGCCAGACTCTGTTTCAACTGTACGAACAACATGACGAAATATGAAACATGCATCTTTGGTCTCAAGGCTGCCATAGACTGGGGAATCAAGTCTTTAGAGGTGTTAGGAGATTCAGCTTTGGTCGTCAGTCAGATCAAAGGATAATGGGACACTAAGCACCCAAACCTTATCCCTTACATAGAACATGTTTTAACATTGCTACCACATTTTGAGAAGATTACCTTCGAGCATTTCCCGCGAAAAGAAAATCTGCTAGTAGATGCTCTAGCAACAATGTCATCTATGTTTAAACTTAATTGGGATAACGAGGCTCCCCAGATCACCATCGAACGAATGGATGAACCAATATACTGTCATGAGGTTAATATTGAAGAGGTAGTGTACCAGCCTTGGTTTCATGAAGTCAAGAGGTATCTCGAGGCTTAGGAATATCCATAAGGAGCTTCAATCAATGATAAAAAGTTCTTGAGGAAGTTCTCTGCTAAGTTCTTCCTGAGTAATGGCATCCTGTACAAACGCAATCACGACTCCATTTTACTTCGGTGTATGGATAAGATTGAGGCTGAAAATGTCATGGCTGAATTACATGAAGGTACCTTTGGCACTCAATCCAGTGGGCATACGATGGCGAAGAAAATCCTACGGGCAGGCTATTATTGGTCTACCATGGAAGCGGATTGCTATCAACACTCTCAGACCTGTCATAAATGTCAAATTTATGCTAACAAGGTGCACGTACCTCCGGTTCCTCTGAAGGTCTTGACGGCTCCTTGGCCCTTTGCTATATGGGGAATCGACATGATTAGAGAGATCAAGCCTACAACCTCCAATAGACACCGCTTCATTCTAGTGGCCATTGACTACTTTACAAAATGGGTCGAAGCAGCTTCCTTCGCATCCATTACTAAGAATGTTGTGGCCCGCTTCATCAAGCAGAATCTCATTTGCCGGTACGGTATCCCAGAAAGGATCATCACTGATAATGGCACCAACTTTAACAATACTATGATCACCGCCTTGTGCGAGCAGTTCAAGATTCAGCGTCACAATTCATCCCCTTATCGGCCAAAGATGAATGGTGCAGTCGAAGCTGCAAATAAAAACATTAAGAAGATCATACAGAAAATGACAGTCACCTACAAGGACTGGCATGAGATGCTACCATTTGCTCTCCACGGGTACCGCACCACGGCTCGCATATCAACTGGGGCAACACCCTATTCTTTGGTTTATGGCATGGAGGCTGTCTTGCCTATTGAGGTTCAGATCCCCTCTTTGAGAATTATGAAGGATGCAGGTTTGAATGAGGACGATTGGATCCAGACTCGACTTGATCAACTAAACTTAATTGATGAAAAGAGACTTACTGCTGTTTTCCATGGTCAGATGTATCAAAAACGGATGATCAAGGCTTTTAACAAGAAAGTCATACGCCAAGTATATCAAGTTGGAGATCTAGTGATCAAGCGCATCATCTTGCCACAAAGTGATCCCAGAGGCAAATGGACTCCTACCTATGAAGGACCATTTGTAATCAAGAACATCTTCTCCGGTGGGGAAATGATCCTAGCCACCATGGACGGTGACGACCTGCCACACCCTGCGAACACAGACATAGTCAAAAGATACTACGCATAAGAGACCCGCTAGGTTGACACACCTAGGAAAAACAAGGGCATCCCGGCGAACCAAAAGGTTCGGGAAAAAAATTAGGGATAAAATAAAATAAAATCTGTACACCCGGCAAGTTGAAAACCCGAAAGGGCGACTTGGGCAAAAAAGGGTTTCCCGGTGGACTGAAAACCCGAAAGGGCGGTCCAGGCAAAAGTTAAAGAATTAAAGTGTATGACTATGTCCTGTCGAATCACTTTGAGGACAACCTAGTGACTTCTACTGACAAACTCAGAGTTTCTGATCAATTCAATAATCTTCGGACGAAGCAACAAATAGACAAGATATTCAGAGATACGAAGGCTATTGCAGAATGGAAACCCCATGGGATTATTGCACATAGCTATCCTTCTTTGTATAAAGTTTTTCTTACTCTTTATGGCGCCATTCTCTTACTAGAATGTTTGTCTCCCTTGTACAAAATACTTATTCAAAGTCAATACAAAGATATCTCTTTGAAAGCACAAAAAACTATTTGTCTTTTCCTTTACACTTGTGTTTTATTTGCAAAAACGTCCAAAGATTCATTAATGAACATATGCATTTGAACATAATTACTGTCTACAAATAAACAAAATGAAAAAAGACAATTACTGACAGGTTGAAAGAGTAAGTAAACGTCTTTAGGTTATTCCATGAGCAATCTCCACAGTACGTCATTTAGATCCCCATCGGAATATGTTAGAACATAGTTTGATTCTACAACCCCCAGTTAGAGTTTTGATGATAACAAAATACAAGATTAAATAAATTGTAAGATTTATAAGACATATATGCTACTTAAAATTATGTTGTGTATTTACAGAAACTCTGATGGAATCAGCATCAGAATATCAGTATCAACATCAGCATCAGAAGATTTGTCAGCATCAGAAGATCAAATAACATGTGCTATACGCTGAAGCCTGATGAACAGAATTTGCGCATAACATACTCTGACTTTGATCAAGATCCTAACCATGTCATCAGCACTTAGAAGCATCAGAATAAGCTAAAGCCAAGAACACTCTGATTATCATTAGCAGAACACTCTAAAGTGTCAACGTTACTATGCATTCAAGACAAATTAATTACCAACGGCTTTATTCCAAGACAAAGATCTTCTCAAAAAGGAAAGAACGTTATGAGCATTGAAATGGATTTATGGACAACAACGTATCTATTCATAGGCTACTTAAACAAGTCAGTGAGAAAAGAAATGGCTAATACTCTACACGCATATACACTCCTAAGCTAATCATCCTCACGCACGCTCTCATTTTTGCTAAAGCTTTCAACCACGCTTACTCTATAGCTCTAGCAATCTAGTTTCATCTTAAGCTTAATATTATGTATTATCACAGTTGTGATATATAGTTTTGTAAGAAAACATCAAACACACATTTGTTCATTTATCTATAAGAGAAATTCCTTGAGATAAACCGGTCTGTGGTTAGACTCAAGAAGGCTTTAGCAGTTGTTAAAGCAGTTGTGTATTCAGTTGAATATAGTGGATTAAGACCTCGTTGGAGAGAGGCGAAATCACCTTGACGGGTGGACTAGAGTAGTTTGAGATCAAACGAACCAGGATAAAAATAACATGTTGTCTGCATTTGATTTTATGTTTTACAATTCAACCCCCCTTCTTGTGTTTTTCACTTCTTCAATTGGCATCAGAGCGCCTGGTTCTGAGCTTATAACACTTAACCGTGTCAGTACAAGATCCAGCGTTAGAAAAACACAATGGCAGGACCACATCAAAACATCAGCAATGACAACAATGAAGAAAGAGACAGATTCAGTGGCAAACCTCCAATCTTTGATGGAGAGAACTTTGATTACTAGAAAGACAGAATTGAAAGCTTCTTTCTGGCCCATGATGCTGATCTGTGGGAGATGGTGACTGATGGATACACGCACCCAGTGGATGCAAGTGGTCAGAAGATTGACAGGAAAGCAATGTCTGATCAACAAAAGCGTGATTTCAAAAATCATCACAAGGCCAGAACAATTCTTCTCAGCGCCATCTCTTACTCTGAATATGAAAAGATATTAAATAGAGATACTGCAAAGAATATGTTTGACTCTTTGAGAATGACGCATGAATGCAACATTCAAGTCAAAGAAACTAAAGCTCTTGCGCTCATTCAGAAGTACGAGGCATTCAAGATGGAAGAAAGTGAATCAATAGAAACGATGTTCTCAAGATTTCAAATTCTGGTTGCTGGTCTCAAAGTTATGGACAAAGGGTATTCTACTGTTGATCATGTTAAGAAGATCATCATAAGCTTGCCAAAACAGTGGAGGCCAATGGTCACAGCGCTGAAGCTAGCTAAGGATCTCAACAAAATCTCTCTGGAGGAACTTGTTATCTCCCTCAAAAGTCACGAGATAGAGCTAGAAGCAGATGAACCTCAAAATCAAGGTAAGTCATTAGCTTTAAAATCTAACAGAAAATCTGACTCCAAAGTTTTGCAGGCTGTTGAAGAAATCTCTGATGGCTCCTCATTAGAAGAAGATGAATTATCCATCCTCTCCAGAAGGGTGAACCAAGTATGGAAGCAGAGGAAAATAAAGTTCAAGAATTCCAGAAGATCAAAAAATCAGAATGAATCTTCCTCCAGATACATAAGGTCAGAAGCCTCCTCTAAACACAGAAGATCTGAAGGCTTTTCAGGAAGTAGAAAGCCAAACAACAAAGACATCATCTTCTATGAATGTAACGAGCAAGGACACTACAAGAGTGATTGCCCAAAGCTTCAGAGAGAAAAGCCCAAAAATAAGTTTGGCAAGGAAAAGAAGAAAAGTCTCATGGCTACATGGGATGACTCTGACACATCTGAAGCTGACTCAGAATCAGATGATGAGAGAGAAAACATAGCTCTCATGGCAAACATAACAGAAGACAGTGAAGCTTCTGAATCAGACTCTGAATCAGACACAGAAGAGGTATTCCCTGACTTTGTTATTAACTTTACTAAGGCTGAACTAGCTGAAAGCCTTAATGAAATTCTGGAAAGATATCAGCAGATCAGAGTCAAATTCAGAAACCTGAAAAGGAATCTTGCTTCTGACTCTGATAAAACTGAGAGTCTCAAATTGGAGAATTCTGAGTTGAAAGATAAAGTTTCAAAACTAGAAAACCTATTGCAAAACTCTCAGAAGGAAACAATTCCTGAAACTCCCAGTAGTGCTGATGAGATCATCAAGGAGTATGATCACAACTTTCAGAAGTTTCTAGCTAAAAACATAGATAGAAGCAAAATGGCTTCAATGATCTATGGAGTTAGCACAAATGGCAGAAAAGGAATAGGATACCAAGGTAAGGTACCTACACCAAAGAATTCCATGGATTTAGTTATAAAACGAACTCCACTTAATTCACACTTTGTATATGGGCACACACACGACATCAAATATACTAGTAGTAATTATTCTGTCAAACCAAAATTCAACCAGAGTTTTGGTAAAACTAACAAATCAGGACCCAAGAAGATATGGGTACCTAAGGATAAAATAATACATGTTGCAGATATCTTTAGCAGCAAAGCAGAAACACCAGTCATGGTACCTGGACTCTGGTTGCGCACGACACATGACGGGAAGAAAGCATATGTTCCAAAGCCTGGAACTTAAGCCTGGAGGCCACGTAGGCTTTGGAGGCAATCAGAGGGGAAAGATCATTGGCTCTGGAACAGTAGGTAATGGAAATCTTCCCTCTATAAGTAATGTTTTATTATTAGATGGATTAATGCATAATCTGTTATCCATAAGTCAATTAAGTGATAACGGTTATGATATAATCTTTAATCAAAATTCATGCAAAGCTGTTAGTCAGAAAGATGGGACTATCCTATTTAATGGAAAGAGGAGAAACAACATTTATAAAATAAAACTTTATGAACTGAAAAGTCAGAATGTAAAGTGTCTTCTGTCTGTTAACAACGGGTAATGGATCTGGCACAGAAGATTGGGGCATGTTAGTATGAGAAGAATATCTCAGATTAACAAACTCAATCTGGTCAGAGGACTTCCTAACCTGAAGTTCAATTCAGATGCTCTGTGTGAAGCATGTCAGAAAGGCAAGTTTGCAAAACCAGCTTTCAAATCTAAAAACGTTGTTTCCACCTCTAAGCCATTAGAACTTCTGCACATTGACTTATTTGGACCAGTTAAAACTGCTTCAGTCAGTGGCGAGAAGTATGGGTTAGTAATCGTAGATGACTATAGCAGATGGACATGGGTAAAGTTCTTAAGACACAAGGACGAGTCGCACTCTGTGTTTGTCACCTTCTGGAACCAAGTTCAGAATGAAAAGGATCTTAGAATCGTCAAAGTCATAACTGATCATGGTGGAGAGTTTGAAAACAAAGATTTTGAATCATTTTTTAATGACAAAGGCATTTTGCATGATTTCTCTTGTCCTAGAACTCCCCAGCAAAATGGAGTTGTAGAACGAAAGAACAGAACATTGCAAGAAATGGCCAGAACCATGATCAACGAGACTAACGTTGCTAAGATCTTCTGGGCAGAGGCAATAAACACAGCGTGCTACATTCAGAATAGAATCTCCATAAGACCTATTCTGGAAAAGACTCCATATGAATTGTGGAAGAACAGAAAGCCCAACATTTCATATTTTCATCCATTGGGATGTACTTGCTTTATTTTGAATACTAAAAATTATTTGAACAAGTTTGACTCTAAAGCACAAAAGTGTATTATGTTAGGATACTCTGAACACTCAAGAGGGTACAAAGTATACAATACAGAAACACAGATTGTTGAAGAATAAATCAGTGTTCGTTTTGACGATAAGCTTGACTCTCCAAAGTCAAAGCAGAATGAAGTATTTGCAGGTATGGAAATTGAATTCACAGGTACTGAAGACAAGTCATCAGAAGCTCTTAACAGAGACACTCCCTCAACATCAGAAAGAGGCACTGCAAGCAATCCAGCACCTTCTGTTGATCAACTTCAGAAAAGACCATCCAGAAGCAGCATGGATCATCCAGAAGAAACAATCTTAGGAAGAAAGGAAGATCCAATCAGAATAAGAGCCAGCTTCAGAAACTCTGAAGAATCCCTCATGGGACTTGTTTCTCTAATTGAACCATCATCAATTGATGAAGCACTTCTGGACAATGACTGGATTCTAGCAATGCAAGAGGAGCTGAATCAATTCACAAGGAATGACGTATGGGATCTAGTTCCCAAACCAAAAGGATTCAACGTCATTGGAACAAAATGGGTCTTCAGAAACAAACTGAATGAACAAGGTGAAGTCATCAGAAACAAGGCACAATTGGTAGCACAAGGTTATAGTCAGCAAGAGGGGATAGACTATACAGAAACCTTTACTCCAGTCGCCAGGTTAGAATCTATCAGACTCTTAATTTCATTTGCTGTAAATAAAGGCATCACTCTGTATCAGATGGATGTTAAGAGTGCATTCTTAAATGGATTTATAGAAGAAGAGGTATATGTGCACCAACCCCCTGGTTTTGAAAGTTCAAAAAATCCAGAATATGTTTTCAAACTAAAGAAGTCATTGTATGGTCTGAAACAAGCTCCCAGAGCTTGGTATGAAAGAATGAGTAACTTCCTGTTAGAAAAGGAATTCACCAGAGGGAAAATGGACACAACCGTATTTTGTAAGACAGTTAAGAATGACATCTTGGTATGTCAGATTTATGTTGATGATATCATTTTTGGATCTACTAAACCCTCTCTAGGAAGAAAGTTTGCTAAGTGTATGCAGGAAGAATTTGAGATGAGCCTAATGGAGGAACTGAAATTCTTTCTGGGCATTCAGATCAATCAAACCCCAGAAGGAACTTACATTCATCAGAGAAAATATGTCAGAGAACTTCTGAAGAAATTTGATCTCTCAGAATGTAAGCCATCAAAGATTCCAATGCATCCCACCTGCATTCTGGAAAAATAAGAGGTAAGCAAAAAGGTAGAACAGAAGGTCTACAGAGGTATGATTGGTTCTCTTCTTTATCTGACAGCTTCAAGGCCTGATATTTTATTCAGTGTATGCATTTGTGCAAGATTCCAATCAGATCCTAGAGAATCTCACTTAACAGCTGTTAAGCGAATTTTCAAGTATCTTAAAGGTACTACTAATTTGGGTCTGTTTTATAGAAAATCAAGTGATTACAGCTTAGTAGGATACTGTGATGCTGACTTTGCTGGAGACAGAGTAGAGCGTAAAAGCACTTCTGGAAGCTGCCAGTTTCTTGGAGAAAATCTGATCTCATGGTCCAGCAAAAGACAATCCACAATTGCTCTATCAACAGCAGAAGCTGAATACATAGCAGCAGCTGGATGCAGCATACAAATGCTCTGGATGAAAAGTCAACTTGAGGACTTCCAAATATTTGAGAGTAACATTCCTATCCTCAGTGACAACACTTCTGCTATTTGCTTAAGTAAAAATCCATTTTTGTATTCTAGGGCTAAGCATATAAAAATAAAACATCATTTTATTAGGGACTATATTCAGAAAGGGATTTTAAATTTTAAATTTATTGACACAGACCATCAATGGGCTGATATTTTCACAAAACCACTTTCTAAAGATAGGTTCAACTTCATTCTGAAACATCTCAGCATAAAGCTCTGTCTAGAATAAAACTGTTTTAATTTTATATATTAACCTTCAGAATTGTGTTTATTTCTCTGTGAACTTCTGATCAATCCTCTTTCAGAATTTTAGAAATGCAGATTGTATCAGAATCTATCCATGAAGATCTGAGCGCTTCAGTTCAAGGATAGAAGTGTTGTTCACTCAAGCAAACAAGTGTCATCCAGTCATCAGCTGTTTTCTGAGGCTGAACACGCGTTCACGTTTCTGAAAAGGCAAAGCGCTGATTGGATGCATTGAGACACATGTCATGGGTAACCGTTCAAGTATCTTTTTGAATCCCCTAAAATCAGCTATCATTAAATGCTAATAATCATTATTTATTTCTCTCTCTTAAACGTTTATGTTTTCAAAAACTTTTTAGAAATCTATTTAAACACTTCACACCATTCACACTTTTTACTTTCACTTTCGTTTTCTCTGAATATTTCTGTTTTCTGTGTTCTTAATTTCTCAAGAAAACCCTTCAATATTTTTCAAAAACCTCGTGTGAACATGGCTTCTTCTAGCAATCCTTCTTGAGGTTCCCAGAAAACTGCTTCTTCTGAACAATATGAAGTACCTCTCAGAACGCTTCTCAGTCCAATCAAGAACCTTGAATTTCTGTCTGAAATAATAGTGGATTTCAACAGTCTCAAGGAGAATGGTTTTGATTTATCTGAAGAGATTAAAGCTCAAGGTTGGGAAAAGTACTTTGACAGGCGGGTGGGTCCAACATTTCCTATTCTGGTAAAGGAATTTTAGATTCACGCTTCGTCTTCAAATCACCAAGTTACATCCTACATCATGGGGAAGAAGATTGTGATTACTGAAGACATGATTGCAAGACTGATAGGGTACAATGGAGGTGGTATTCGCTGCATTGATATGGCAGAAAGGTGTCAAGATGTTGCCCTAATTGCAAGGGAAATTTTCACGCTGGGGCTTCCCTCCAGCAAGATAAGGGATTTGAAGGACAAGCACAGAATTTGGGCCAAGGAAGCCTACCAGCTCTCCTGATTGCATAAACATTGATCAGCAGTTTTTGCTCTATTTCATCTCTCAGAAGGTCAAGATAAATCTAGCTCATCTTCTGTTCAACCATCTCAGAACAAGTGTCAAGGAAACAAGGGAAGAGGAACGTACAAAAATGGATTGGATACCCTTGGGAAGACTGATATCAGATATTCTTACAGAGAATAGGCTGATTGAACATTTGACAGAGGCACAAGAAATCAACACTCTGGAACCTTCTGTTGGAAAGCAGCTGAATGCCAAAAATCTGAAGAAAATGAAGCTGATAGAGAACATTAAGAAGGAGCCCAGCGTCACTCCCTTTGCTGAAATCTCCAGCAGAAGAGTCCCTCTGGACGACTTCCCTATGTTCACAGAAATTGACTCTAAGCCTCAAATCATTCTGAGATATTTGGATGCTTGTAAAGCTGATGGTACAACACCAAATCTGAATATTCAAGATCTTCAGCAAAAGGCACCAGAGGTTGTTCTGAAGAAGACGAAGAAAAGAAAAGCTGCTGCAGAAGGATCATCTCAACAGACTCCAAAGAAAAGAGGTAATCCTGTTTCTGTAACTGTTTTAGATTCAACTGCTGTTTCCACATCTATCCCTATTCCAACTCCATTTGAAAACCCAAATCCTCAAACTTTCAATGATTTTGACTTAGACTTTGACCCTTCTAAGTCATTAACCCTCAGAAGATCCCGCTCCCAACCATAAAATCCAAATACTGCAACCATACCAGAACCAAAACTTGCACAAGTTCTTTCTGATATAGACCAACACACTTCCACTCCCGAAACAGAAAATCCAAATCCAAACACAGAAGCACAACCAGAAACTCCCCTCTCACCAATACCAGAAATTCCACTCTCTCCAGAACCAGAAATCCCACAACCTTCATCTCCCCAACCAGATATTAATCCACCCTCTCCTCAACATGAACAATCTCCACAACCTGAGACTCAAACCTTTGAGGATCAAACCTCTGAATCCCCTGAACCATAACCTTTGGCCATTCAATTGCCCTGTGGCACCACTATGAATATTCCTCAACTCCCCTCTTCACCAGAAATAACTCCACCAAATACCCCATCAAGTCCAATCGTAATTTCTGATTCTCCCACTCCCTCACCTAAGAAAAATTCAGATGACCACAGCAAGACTGTCATTAATCTAACAGTCTTTGAACGCCTTGCTGCAATAAACAACAAAACTGCTATCCCTAAACCAAAACAACCAGATGTTGGTTCCAGCATATTGAACTTTGAAACAGATATACAGAAGTGGATCACTTCTTTGAAACAAGCAAGTCTGGAAATGGTTGATCCTGCTGTATCAGACCTCCTCTGGACACAATTCAGAAGATGGGTATGTGCTGAAACCTTTAAGCTGCAAGACCAGAGCTATGGACAGGCTCAACAGAACTTCAACAATCTACTGAAGGAAATGGAAGGTCCAGTTCTGAGAAAGCTGCTTAAAGAAGAAGTTCTCCATCTAGACATTGCGCCTTGGTCTGAAAAGCTTCCAACATCCAAAGTTCAACCTGCAGAAGAACAGACGATTCCAGCTGAAGACTTGGGTCAAGAAGAAGTTATTGCAGAAAGCTCTGAGAAGCAGCCTGTATCTGAAGATCCTCAAGCTTCCTCTCTTGACAGACAGACTCTGGAGGGTTTGAAAAGATCTGATATGCTGATGAGTGAAAGGATGGATAAGCAGGATATCAAGATTGATTCTATAGCAAACATGGTATCTAAGCAACAGGAAACCAGCAATCAAATCAAGAGCATGTTGGAAGCTCTGTTCACACGTCTTCCACCTTCTTCTTAGAAATTTTATTGTGTTTTCCCTGTTTTCTTGACATGTTTTTCTGTAATATTTTCTCGTGTTCTGAACTTAATCATTACTTATGTTTTTATATAAATGCTCTTTTTGCTCTGATCATTTTAACTCTGATTATTTGTGCTTTTTGATAACTGACAAAAAGGGGGAGAAAGAATGATATTTTTCAATAACGGATTACTGAGACATAAGTCTCAAACATTCTAACATTCTGATATATTTGAATTTCCTTCTTCTGAAAAGCCTACAGGTACAAGAATTTGATGAACTCTGATAAAATAAAGTGCTGATGCTCAAAGAAAGTTCAATAAAGTTCTGATGCTCAAGGTCTCATGGAATTAAAGGGAAGTAATCAACTCAGGGGGAGTTTTTCTCCTCATTACTCTGATAATTTTTATTCCTTATCTTCTTATCTCTGATACCTTTTATTCGTTACTTGATTATCTCTGATACCGTTTCCTCTCTATCCTTAAACTCTGATACCTTTTATCATTTTATTTTAATTGAAAAAATCCGGTTTTTGTCATCATCAAAAAGGGGGAGATTGTTAGAACATAGTTTGATTCTACAACCCTCAGTTAGAGTTTTGATGATAACAAAATACAAGATTAAATAAATTGTAAGATTTATAAGACATATATGCTACTTAAAATTATGTTGTGTATTTACAGAAACTCTGATGGAATCAGCATCAGAATATCAGTATCAACATCAGCATCAGAAGATTTGTCAGCATCAGAAGATCAAATAACATGTGCTATACACTGAAGCCTGATGAACAGAATCTGCGCATAACATACTCTGACTCTGATCAAGATCCTAACCATGTCATCAGCACTCAAAAGCGTCAGAATAAGCTAAAGCCAAGAACACTCTGATTATCATTAGCAGAACACTCTGAAGTGTCAACGTTACTATGCATTCAAGACAGATTAATTACCAACGGCTTTATTCCAAGACAAAGATCTTCTCAAAAAGGAAAGAATGTTATGAGCATTGAAATGGATTTATGGACAGCAACGTATCTATTCCTAGGCTACTTAAACAAGTCTGTGAGAAAAGAAATGGCTAATACTCTACACGCATATACACGTCTAAACTAATCATCCTCACGCACGCTCTCATTTTTGCTAAAGCTTTCAACCACGCTTACTCTATAGCTCTAGCAATCTAGTTTCATCTTAAGCTTAATATTGTGTATTATCACAGTTGTGATATATAGTTTTGTAAGAAAACATCAAACACACATCTGTTCATTTATCCGTAAGAGAAATTCCTTGAGATAAACCGGTCTGTGGTTAGAATCAAGAAGGCTTTAATAGTTGTTAAAGCAGTTGTGTATTCAGTTGAATATAGTGGATTAAGACCTCGTTGGAGAGAGGCGAAATCACCTTGATGGGTGGACTGGAGTAGTTTGAGATCAAACGAACCAGGATAAAAATAATGTGTTGTCTGCATTTGATTTTAAGTTTTACAATTCAACCCCCCTTCTTGTGTTTTTCACTTCTTCAGAATAAACTTCAAATTATTAATCCCCAATAGAGATCGTCAAATTTCTCAGGATTCCTCAAAGCAATATGTGGCATTGCACTCACAGGCGAATTTTTGCCAGTACTTCAAAACTTCAAGACATGAAGAACCCATATATATCCCCAACAACTTTCAGGGATTTATTTTCCTCAATCAGGCAGCAATACAGCAAATCAACTTACATGCGCATACATTACATCCATATGTCATAAACATTGACAAAGACAAATACATTGCATCATACATCGCATGCGATATAACTCTGTGTTTCAGCTAACATTTTACTCTTTTCAGGATAAGATTAATAGTTGCCGTTAACAATATGCAATCATGATACAGTTCAGATACACTCTAAACACGGACACCATTCTGATACTCATTCAGTTTTAGTCTTCAGAAACAGTTCAAATACGCTCCTGACACGGACGCCATTCTAATACTCATTCAGATTCAGACTTCAGATGGAGTTCAAATACGCTCGTGACACGGACGCCATTCTGATACTCATTCAGTTTCAGTCTTCAGATACAGTTCAGATACGTCCCTGACATGGACGCCATTCTGATACTCATTCAAATTCAGACTTTAGATACAATTCAGATACGCTCCTAACGAGGATTCCATTCTGATACTCATACAGATTCAGTCTTCAGATACAGTTCAGATACGCTCCTAACATGGACGCCATTCTGATACTCATTCAGTTTCAGTCTTCAGATACAGTTCAGATACGCTCCTGACACGAACGCCATTCTGATACTCATTTAGATCCAGATTTTAGATACAGTTCAGATACGCTCTAAACACAGATGCCATTCTGATACTCATTCAGTTTCAGTCTTCAAATACAGTTCAGATACGCTCTAAACATGGATGCCATTCTGATACTCATTCAATTTCAGTCTTTAGATACAATTCATATATGCTCCTGACACAGACGCCATTCTGATACTCATTCAGATTCAGACTTCAGATACAGTTTAGATACACTCATGACGCAGATGCCATTCTGATACTCATTCTTTCAGCTTACAAATTACAATGCCAGCAATCACTTTTAGATGGCATCTTTAAGCCCATCTCCAACAACTTTCTATCATCTCTCCAAATTGCATCTCTAAGCCCATACCCCCAACCATCACATCACCGAGTGCAAATTTCTGGGCACTCTAGTGTCCAATCATCTTCCACCTTTGAGTCATGACTGGCAAAACATGCCAATCTAACTTTTCAGGTTTAAGAAGATTGAACAGGGGCAACTGTTGTACCCCAAAATTTTCCCTCTCGTGTCTCAAGGATTCTTAGAATTACTTCAGTCATGTTTCAAGCCTCAGACCACATTTTCTAAGAAGAATCATTCAAATTATCAAAAAGGGGGGCAAAATGAGCAAAATTGAAGTTTCTGTTGGAAAAGTCAACTGAGTGCTAAAAAAGTCAAACTTTGACTTTTTTTATCAAATTTGAGTCCCAAAAATCACATTATGTCGAGACATCCAAAAAAAAATGAAATGTGATCATCAAAAATCAAGAGAATAAAAAATCCGGCTTTTGCAAGACTTTTAAAATTTCTAAGTATTTTCTATACTTAGTTAATTTCATTTGCCCCATGGCATTTCACTACAATTCCGATTAATTCAAAATGATGCAAGTAATTCAAGTTATTACAAAGTGACATTTTGCAAAATTACAAATTCTAAAACTATGTCCTGATTAAAACCTTGTCACAATATTTTTGCCTTTGACATAATGTGCACAAGACCAAATTTGTGACATGCTACAAACTATGCTGTCCAAAGTTGAAGAAAATATGATATATCATATTGCCACAACACCCTATGCTGCCATGTAAGAAAGCTTGTGCCATGCTACATCCTAAGTATGCATGCTACCCAATACAGTCCAAAACTGCTCTATGCAGCCTGCCCAAGCCTGCACCACAACAGCCCCAAAATTGCACCAAAATGGCAAAGAAAAATTGTATGCAGAAAATATCAAAGCAGTAGGCAAAAACAATTCAAAATGACTCATTTGTTTTCCCCCCTAAACCATAACCAATGGGTCTACAAAAGAGGACTGCCTCATAAGACAAAGGGGTTGGATTTTGAAGAGAGGTTAAAAAAAATTTCTAGAGAGAAGATAAAGAGTCTTGTTGAGCAGAAAAACATTTTTCTGTGCAACTTTGACTCATTTTCAGAACCAAAACTGCTCTTGTTCAAAACAGAAACCCAACCCATTTCTCCACTATACAAACTCTTCCTCAAAGACTGTCCAAACATAACCAAAAAAATAGTCCCTATAGTGCTGTTCATCCCTATCCTCAAAACACCAAAAACATTACAGTACAGTCCAGCTTATTTTCAACAGTCCATAGTATCTTTCTGGAGATTCATTGAGGTCCTCATCACATTTGGACAAAACATTCAGATTTAAAATAGACAGTGCAGTCCAGAGGTAAGTCTTCTTGACTTGATATCTCTCCATACATCATTAATGATTTGTTTATTTTGAAGACAAGATCTAGTACTTTAATATTATTTTGAACTAATCATTTGTACCTTGTTTAGGCTTATTCAATCATTTATTGTTCATGTCTATCCATCATATTCCATAAGCTAACCTGTACATTCAGTAAAATAATGTTTAAGGCAAGAAAATGCAGCATGTATCAACATATATCATAATGTATCGACCCATCCTAGTCAAAAAACAGGGTATGAGTCGACACATAATCCTCATGCGTCGACCCATACTGAGTTCAAGTCACAAAACAGAAGCTGGAAGAAATTATGAGTCGATACATATGCGTTTTGCATCGACACGAGAAGGGTGCATGAGTCGACACATTCCATTATGTGTCGACTCATACTGAGTCATTTTTGTTTTACAGGAGCAGGGAAAAGCTATGTGTCGATACATAGCAGTATGGGTCGACACATAGTGGTTCAAAATGCATTTCTTCCTATATTTTGCACTGTTTTTACTTGCTTTTCATATATGGTTAGTAAAATAGGATGTATGACAAGATAAAAACTAACAAGTAGCTCACCAAAAATCAAAGACAAATGCATGCAAACAAACACACTCACACACTAACACCTCTAGAGTAATATCACTTTGTCGCCTTTCGGAAAATAGTCATTGTCCCTCGAATATGGGACGTTTTAGCAAAGAACCTTCGATGAAAAAAAAGATCGTAGTCCCTCGATGACCCTCGATGTTGCCTTCGATAAAACGATCTAGTCCCTAAAACAAAATTGCTAAAACGGTTCATAAGTTGCTTTCTATGACTATACAAAAGTCCCATACTCGTCCCTTCACATCCAACGATGGGACTTCTTACCAAAACAATGGTAAGATAGCCACATATAAAGGAGAAGGAAAAGCACATTTAAGACCTTTTGAGTAGGTAGTTTCGCTCTTAGTTACTCGCTTGCTCGCAACTACAAAAAACACTTTTATACATCAACACTCTTATTTCTAAACATTTCCAAAAGATAAAACATTTTGTATACGTTCTTATAGAAACGAGAACCATTGCAAAATATCTTTTCGAAAACCACTTTCCAAATCACAATCCACAAGTACACTTTTGAACTATCTTTCGAAACAAAACTCTATATACGTTCTTATAGAGACGAGAACCATTACAAAGATATTTTTAAAATACTTTCAAAGCCCACATCACAAAGCACATTCAAACGAAAGCAAGTTGATCTAGCGAGTAACTAAGAGCCCATGGAAAACCATGGATGAAAAGGGTGATAATACCTTCCCTTTTCATAATCTACCCCCCAAACTCAAGAAAACATCTCTAAAGGTCTTTCCTGTGCTTTTTTTCACCTTTCCTTTTTGGATAAAAGAAAAGTCGGTGGCGACTCTTGCTAAACCGCAACATTTGCAAACACAAACGCAAAACATCAAGTCAGTTCTCCAACCGTATCACACAAGGAATGCAATTTTAAATATGAACTAAGCTCTAAGGTAACCCCTTTTTTTGACTTTATCCCCAGAGAGTCGCCAGTTCTGTGATATGGTGGCAGAACCGACTATTTAATACTGGTTTTGCATTTGTGTTCGTAAATGTTGCGGTAAGCAAGAGACGCCACCGACTTTTCTTTTATCCAAATTAAGGAAAGGGTGAAAAGAACAGAAAAAGACATTTTCGAGATTTTCTGAGTAAGGGGGTAGATTATGGAAAGGGAAGGTGTTAGTACCCTTTCCATCCGTAGTTATCTACGGGCTCTTAGAGGTTTTCACATTTTGAAATACCTTTGTGCTTTGTGTATTTGAAAGTTCGTTTTGAAAATGCCTTGGTATGGCAGACTTTGTAATGTTTCTCGGGAATGTGGAGAAAGTATACAAAGTGTCTCGA
The DNA here is from genome assembly GCA_948472305.1 of Vicia faba. Classification (NCBI taxonomy): domain Eukaryota; kingdom Viridiplantae; phylum Streptophyta; class Magnoliopsida; order Fabales; family Fabaceae; genus Vicia; species Vicia faba. The sequence goes on from OX451740.1 coordinate 863,031,982, forward strand.
AAATGTTTTTGAAAAGTAGTTTTTTGTGTAAGTGCAAAGATGTTTTGAGCAAACTTCTAACAACTATCTACTTTTATACTCGAAATGGTAGTTCTTTTCCTCCTATCCATTATACAGTGCTATCCTACTATTAGTGAGTAGGTAGCCTTGTCGTTGGATGTTTTAGAGACATTCGAAAGGGACATTACAGTCACGAAGCCAACTTGTGGAGACTCTTTAATAATTTTTGTTTAGGGACTGGATCATTTACCGAAAGACAACTGTAGGGTCATCGAGGGACTACGATCTTTTGATTTATGGGTCTTTGCTAAAGCGTTCCTTCCTCATGACTGTTTTAATTCTGAAGGCAACCAAAGTGGGGTACCCTAGAGGTGTATATGTGCGAGTGTATTATATTCAGTTTTTTTTTATCTTTTTGTAAAGTTTGCTAGCGTTTGATTATTAGTTTTTCATACACGCCTAGTTACTAGCAATTAATATTTTGTAGAAATTTAAAGTGCATGAATTCAAATCTACGCTATTACATTGCTTTGGGGAGGGGGATATTTACATGTCTAAAAATGAGGGGGATAAAGAAATAAATATCCTAGTTTTAATCTTTTACATCCAGTGAGCAGGTACATTAATAATAAAAATGCGAAATTAAATAAACGCGCGTGAAATTGAAAATTACGTCTAAAAATATCCTAAGAAATAAAATGTTTTTCTTTTGTTTTTATTTTAAGAAAATATAACCTAAATCTATTTAGTTTTAATTTCAAGAAAGAGGTTAAAATAATTAATTAATTTATTTATAAATTAATTTGATTAATAAAAAAAATTATCCTAATGTTTTTTGTGATTTTGATTTAAGATTAATTTAAAATAAAAAGGATCAATAAAGAAATAAACAAAAATAACAAAAATAAAATATGAAAGAGTGAGGGGATCCTTCGATCCAAGGAGAATCATGGCTTCGATTCAGATGAAAAAAATTTCCTTTGATCCAGAGGAAGGTGGATTTTGACCCAGAGGAAAAAGGGTAGCCTTCGATCTAGGGAAGGATGTTTGTCCTTTGAGAAAGGGAGAGATAATTGTCTTTCGATCCAGGGGTGGATGCTGTGAGGGTACTGAATCTGCAAAGTTATGTTAGCCAAAACGAAAAGCAGGACCTGGGTGCCAAGCCAAGGTCCTTCGAATCTATACGCACTGGCCTTATTTATGCTGGATCTACAATAAGTGTTAGAAGAAAAACAAAGGTAGACTTGGGGTCGAACCCAGGTCTTTAGTCTTGAACAACAAAACGAATGAAACTATAAATGTCGATGTGTCATGCAAATGTAAAGATTAATCTTTTTACCAATTCTTACCAATGGTTGATGGATGAATATGTGATGATGGGTGTGGGTACCCTTGTTTGATGATTGCTTCGATTTGGCTTCTGGATGTGGATAACTTTGTTTAAGGGTTGCTTTGATTTGGATAACTTATGAGATTTTTGATAACTTTGGTGGGTTTATGGGGAAGCGTATCTTCACTGCGTGTGTAACTGTCCATTTGGCTTGCAAGCACTCTACTTATATAGAGTAGAAGGGAGGGGACAAGAAGACAATGGTTTAAACTGCCATAAAAAAACTTTTTCAAGGCCATGAATGAAGTTTTGTAATGTTGGCCAAAAACATGGGATCTTGTCCTTTTTTGAAATTTGAATGTATATGGACATTTTGTCTCCTTTGAATGCCCTCCAGTGTTGCTCTTTGATTCACCTATTTCCTCCTTCGACTGGACCTCTTGTAAAACCTCGAATGGGCCTTTGGTTGCCTCCTTCGAAGGGGTCTTTTGGATAGACCATTTGCGTCCTCTTCGAATGGGCCTTTGGTTGCCTCCTTCAAATGGACTTCTTGAGTGTCTTTCAAATGGTTCCTTCGTTGGACCCATCTATTTGCTTTAGTGGCTTGATTCTAATAGCCCAAGTGAGGACTTCATTCTGGCCAATTGAAGGCTCCTTTGTCATGAATGTAATGGTGCATGAGGCTTAGTCTGGGCAGCATGCAGGACTTTGGCCAGACGCATCAAAAGACAAAACAACACTTGCCTTCGACCATTATGTGGCTTTCGACTGGACCAAATGCATGCCCCTTCGAAGGCAGCATTTGTGTATCCTTTGAATAGCCCACATGCACTCCTTTGTGCTTTCTTCGAATGACTCTCCAATGCATGTCCTTCAATTGGACCTTTGGAATGCTCTTTTGAAGGGACCATATTATGCTATAGTGCAGAAACTGAGCTGAGGAGTCTTGGCCTCGTGCATTGAAGGAAAGCACAAAAGAAGTCTTTTTCTTAGTGAATCCAAGGAAGGCGTGAAGGGGCATTTGTCCTGATGAATCAAAACACGCTTGTAGGGGGTTCTTTCCTTGTGCATCAAAGGCAAGTTAAAAGAAACCTTTTTGCCTTGTGCGCTGAAGGCAGGCTGAAGGGGGATTATTTGCCTAGTCTAAGCAGGAATTAAGCATGCTCTAAAGATACCAAATTCCCAAATGAGGAAGAAATCCAGCCTGTATGCAGGTAGCCATTGCATTTGTGAGTCAAACTAGCATGCAAAGCCAAAGGTGCAATAGAAGGAGCACTAACAAGAGGCCCTTCCCCTTTGGATGTAAGGAGGTTGTTTTAAAGGAAACACATGCCCAGTCGAAGCTTGTATATAGACAAGTAGAAGGCCAAGGCTTCAATCAAAGCTTGGAGGAGGTCAGGCGCTTAATTGAAGCCTATTCAAATACCAATCGAAAGGCCTTTTAATATGCCAATTGAAAGACTTAGCTAAGATGCCAATCGAAGACTCCTTGTTCAAAAAATTTATTTTTCCTTTAATCAAATGCTTGTGACCACCCATATAAGAAAAAATCTTGGAAAACATGATAGGGTAAATTTTGGGGTACTAGATCTAGTCGAAGGGTACACAAGAGGTACATTTTAAGAAGCATGCAGAAGGCCCAGTCGAAGGCTACACAAAAGGGTCCATTCGAAGAAAAATTCAAAAGGCCCATTTAAAGGGTACACAAGAGGTACATTTGAAGAAGCATGCAGAAGGCCCAGTCGAAGGCTACACAAAAGGGTCCATTCGAAGAAACATTCAAAAGACCCATTCGAAGGGTGCATGAGAGGACCAATCGAAGGATAAAAGATGAAGGTATTTGAAAGCCAGTTTGGAGAAGTTCTTGCTTTGTACGCTGAAGGCACACCCAAAGGGATGATTTGCCCAGTAGAAGCAGGAAACAAGCTTGCTGCAAGGAAAACAAATGCCCAATCGAAGCAGGGATCCAGCTTGCATGCAGGTAGCCATTGAATTTGTGAGTCAAGACAACATGCAAATACCATGGTGAAAACGAAGGATCACTGACAAGAAACCCTTCCCCTTTGGATCAAAGGAGGCTGTTTTAAAGGGAAAATATGCCTAATCAAAGTTGGTGTGCAGCAAACAAGCAAAAGACCAAGGCTTTAATCGAAGCTTGGAAATTTGAGGAAAACTTGGAGGAGGTTAGGCGCTCAATGGAAGCCTGTCCAAATACCAATCGAAAGGCCTTTTAATATGCCAATCGAAGGATTTTGTCAAAATGCCAATCAAAGACTCCTTGTTTATCTTCAAAAAAATTTATCTTTCCTTTGATCAGATGCTTGTGATCACCATGTAAGAGAAAGATCTTGGGAAAATATGAGAGGGAAAATTTTGGGGTACAACACTCACTCTTAATTTGGGTTGGTCCTATGAACAATCTTGTTGTCGAATGGTTGGAATGAATATCTCCAGAAACACTTATTTTTGAGAAAATTCAATCTGTGTGTCGACTCAAAGATATGTGTGGTCGACTCATCACCTTCAACCAAGCCCTGGATGTGTTAGGTCGACCCTTCCGGTCGACTCAACCTGGGAATCAAAATATTTAACTATTGCATTGACGCAAGCCCTGTAATGGTTGATGCACTGTACTTCATAATGGATTTTCCTCAAACTGATGGATGTGTCACGTCGACCCTTCCGATTGACTCAACCTGGGAATCAAAATATTCAAAGTTTGCATAGATGCAAGTCCTGAAGCGGTCGACGCATTACACTTCAAAACAGTTTTTCCTTCGTCTGCGGTTTGTGTCGCGCCGACCCCCCTTTCTGTTTGGGTGAAACGCTCGCTGCCTTCATCTATTTTTCTGCTATGATTGTGGGTCTTGACTATTAGGTAACACACACACACACATATATGTATATATATATATATATATATATATATATATATATATTCATTATGCATCGTCATTTGAAGTCAACAAGAACCAGTGAAAGATACACATAGAGCTCATCATCTTCATCCTCTCTTCTTAAAAATCAATATCTACACATAATCATGGTTGTTGATTCAAGAAAAGTGTTATGGTGATAATGTTCAAATCAAGGATTCAATTCAGATTTGGATTGAGCAATTGTGGGTTGTTCTTGAATAAAATCGTTTGGATTTTATCCTCCAATATTCCTATTGGTGCGGGGGTTTTTGCACAAGTATTTGCTTAATTTAATTCAGCCGAGTGAAAGGATTAAGAAACAATGGGTTTGCTTAATCAAGAAGCGGTAACCGGAGGATTGTGAAGATAGATTTGGGGTCAAATTGCTTGCAATCGAAATCATTCGAGTGAAAGGATTAAGAAATAGTTGGTTTTCTTAATCAAGTAGCGGTAACCAGAGGTTTGTTCGAAGAATTTGGCACTTTGTTTTGCTCAAACCAAGGAAAGGGAAAAAGACTGTTACATCAGCAACATTGGTTTGTTTGTATTATGAATTATCTCTTCTCTTGTAACATTTGTAACTTAATATTAAGTATCTCAATTCTAGATTCTAGAATTGGGGGCAGACGTACCTTACGTGAGGAAGACAATGGGACATGGCTTAACAAGTCGTGTGTTCTTATTCTTTTTCTTTATCTCCATACTTGATTACTATATTTTGTGAAAATTAAATTGTCAAATCTGAATGTACTGAAATTATGGTGTGTTGAAATCATTTCACAACATTGGTAACAATCCTTTTGATTGATACCTGTTGCACCCCAAAATTTCCCTCCCATTTTATTCAGGGCATGCTCATTAAGGTCCTCAATTGTTAAAGGTTGACCAAGAATTGACTAGACATATTATCCTTCTAAGCAATGGACTTCCATCTAAGGTTTCATTTCTCACCAAGAATTTTGGGGTGCAAGGGCTTCAAATGATTTTCATGCCACCCCATATGCCTCAGCATAATGGCACAACTGAAAGAAGGAAAAAGTGTGCATGACAAAGTGTAGGTCGAAGGCTGAAAATATGCCTAAGAGCTTTTGGGTCGAAGCAGCTTCGACAATAATATGCAGGCTAGTTTGAAGGACCAAAGGAAGGCTAATTTGAAGGAAAATGTGAGGAGGCTAATTTGAAGTCTTCGATTGGAGCTTCGAAGGGTTCATTTTTGAACCACTGAAATATAAGCTATTCGAAATATCCAAGGAAGGTTGGATCGAAAGAAGGTGCGTGAGGAGGCTTCTTCTAAAGTCTTCGATTGGAAGAGCTAGTAAAGGAATTGAAGGGTGTTGTTTTTTAATCATGGAAATTTAAGCTATTCGAATCACTACAAGAAAAAACCTTTCAATTGACATGTTGTTTGAATGGGCATTTTGAAAATAATAATATTTTGGGAATCAAAAAGCTTTTATTTTATCCAAAGAAACATGTGAAAGGATAATGATTAGAAGGACATGAAGCCTTCAAATATGGCGTGATCGAAGTTTAGCTAGAAACGAGTCAGCCAGATATGATTCATCTTGTGGTTTTAGGATGAATATGCCTAAGGCATGTGCCTGAACGTACAAGGGAGTTGGGTGATCGAAAGTGCTCATAGGTTATCCTTCGATTGGTGCAATACAAGATGTATTCACCAATCGAAGGTGAACTAAGGGTCAATAAGGATGGCTTTGCAAACGAAAAAATAAAAGTAAGGATTAGATTCAAAACTGTGTTCGAAGGAGGTGAACAGAAGGAAACTCCAAGAAAAGGAAATCAAAGAGAATAAAAATGGAGTTCGACTAGAAGAATTTTCCAGGTCAAACAACCAATGTAGATGGACTCAATCGAAGGAGCCATGAGGATGAAACCGTGAGAAAATTGAATTAAAGCCCAAAGCCATCAAAAGGAGCAATTCAGAGCCAATCGAAGAACAAGGCTTGAGGGCATTCGAAGGAGTCAAGATGAGAAACCTGTCCAGGTTCATTCAAAACCCAAAAAGGGTAGAAAATCATCAAAAAAGGCAACCTTTTAAGGCTTTCGATTCTGCCATTAAAGCCTGGTTAATGGCTGATTCTTGCCATTTCCATTCACCAATGCCCCCTATAAATACAGAGTTAAAAGCGCAAGCAAAGGCCCAGACACAGAAACATTGCCACCAGACACATAAACGTTTCCACCATACACAGAAACGTTGCCACCAGACACAAACGTTTCCACCAGAGACAAACACTTTATCCTTACACAGGAATGTTTCCACCAGAAATAAACATTTTTCCACACACACACGCATTAGCCAGACGGAAACATTTCCCCCAGAAAACCACACCAACTTTTCTCCAAAGTTGAACAAAGTGGTTCCATACTTAAAACTGCAGATCGAAGTATATCGGCCATAGGTATAAATTTCGAAATCCAATCTCTTAATTCAAGCATTTTTTTATCGTTCTAACGTTTTTGTGTGTGTTACAGTCCTCACATGTGAATACTGACATCAGGATAAAAATATACCATTTGTTTGGGCATTTGAAATTGTTCCATTCAGCCATGGCATATTATTGTTTTATTCAAACATATTTCTGACTGGGTTTCAAATATATTACTGTTTTCTTGTTTGTACTAACAATTGAAGCAAATGGTTGTGTGGTGAAGAAGCGTGCGATGGGCTAGAGGACCTGGGTTCGATCCCAGGCTTCATCCTTTCTATTTTTCTCATGTTATATTGACAGATCTGGCGCTTCAGGTCCAAACATGTGCACCATGCACTCTACCATCAACACCATCAGATTCATTCAACATGGATCTAGCACCTCCAACATGTAGTCCCCATTGTGGACTCCCCAGATGCATTCTCACAAGATCCTAACGCACCCTAGGCCAACTTAATTGGGCCTGACCAATTTCAAAGATTGCACCGCCTTTATTATTTTTGAGCAGACCCGTTTGTGTTTTCCTCTTCTACTGTTTTAGTTTTTTTTGTTTATTTGTTTCATATTTTATTTTCAAGATTTAATTTTCTTTTAATAAATAAATAAAATCACAAAAAAAAATTAGGTTAATATTTTTTAATTAAGCTAATTTTGTAAATAAATAAATTAATTACTTTAACATTTTGTTTAATTTAAAATCAATAGACTTAAGATTCTAATCAATTTTAGTTCTACTTCTTAAAAATACCAAAAATCATTTTTATTAATACTTAATGTTTCAAGACATTTTTATATTTTTTCTTATCATTTTTCTATTTATTTTCCATTTAAATTCTATAAAGAATGCATAGGTTCCATGGGAAATTTTGTAATGGTTTAGTTTATTTTTCTGTATTTTTATATTATGTAACTTCCCACGGGATGTAATAGCGTAGGATTTAATTTCCGCACTTTATATTTCCTGTACATATATTAACTATTTAGATGTATGCTAATAGGATTGTATGGCAAAAGATCAAAATCAAACATTAGCAAAACCTAACATGAAGATAAATAATTGAAACACAATACAATTGCACATGCGTACCTTTAGGGTACTCCCACTTTGGTTGCCTTCAGAAAACAATAACAACTCTTGAAACATGAGAGATTTTAGTGGCTATCCTCCGGTTTAAAGATCACAAGTCCCTCGATGACCCTCTCGACGTTGCCTCGATAAATTGATCTTAAAACTCTAGGGTAGTTACTAAGGTTTCTTACCCAATTGCCTTTGTGACTATAAACTTCCCCTCGAATGTACCTCAAACATCCAAAGATAGGGATACCTACTCATTAATAGTAGGATAGCACTGTCTAAAGGAATAGAGGAAAAGAGCGACCCTTTCGAGTAAAAGCAAATAGTTGTTAGATGCCTGCTGAAACAAATTTTTTACACTTACATAAAACAATTTTCAAAAACCTTTTCAAAACGCTTTATAAATACTCTTGAGGACTAATACAAGAGTTATCATAAAGAAATATACCTGACTATTGGCATTTCAAAAATACTCTTTCAAAACACACAAAGCACAAAGCATTTCAAATGAGCTAATCATTTAAGAGCCCGTATAAAACTACGGATGGAAAGGGTGCTAACACCTTCCCTTTCGATAATCTACCCCCTTACTCGGAAATAATATCGAATGGTCTTTTTATGTTCTTTTCACCCTTTCCTTTGTTAGATAAAAGAAAATTCAGTGGCGACTCTTGCTTACCATAACATTTGCGAACACAAACACCAAACCAGTATAACAGTCGGTTCTGCCACTGTATCATAGAACTAGCGACTCTGTTGGGGATTTTGTAAAAAGTAGGGTTACCTTATAGCTTAGTTCATTTTAATTTGCTTTCATTTGTGTGTTTTGTTTTCTTTATCTTTGAGGGCTTGTTCGGGTTATTACTAAAGATCCTACACCCGGATCTGGGGCACCTTTTAGGTAAGTAGCAATAGATCGTGGGGACTGTGTTGGGTATACCGACACGGTTGAAACGATAGCTATGTTAGTGTGACATATTTCTTGGTATCGATATCCCTTGAGTAGTCAAGGAGAATATAGGGCCGCTGTGTGGTGTCATGAAGAACCAACTGACCTTAGAACCTTTAATTGGACAACTTTTCCACTAGGAAGTAGTGAGATAGTCGGCTTTGATGCAGTCCGAAGTTGGTTGATACTTGATAATACGCTCATTGAGATCGGACTTCTAGGATATTCCGGTCGCTAATAAAGAGGCTTGCGCTGAAACAATGCTCGGTGAAGAAAGATCAATGATATTGAGATTCCCTAGAACCCAGTTACTTTCTAGGACAGGTTGAACCAACTATACTTCAAGAGGGTACTTACATATGGAATCCATGCAAGCCTAAACTTAAGGGATTATTTGTATGCTTGTATATATTTGTTTGTACATAACATCATAACATGGCATGTCACACTAACCATTTCAAGGACTTTTAGGACTTATCTTTGTGTCTGTTTTGTAGGACATGGTTCTCACTCGCAGAAATACTATCCAAGCCAACCTTGTAAGGGTGCCTCCTCAACTCAAAGAGTTGGCATCAAGGATTCCTGAGAATTCCCCATTCACCAAAAGACATGGTCGACTCCTCAATTTGGTCACCTCAAGCCCTGATGAAGACATGGTGAAAGTTCTCTTTCAGTTCTTTGACCCTTTACATCATTGCTTTAAATTTCCCGATTACCAGTTGGTGCCTACTGTTGTACCCCAAAATTTTCCCTCTCATTTATCAAATATTTTCTCACAAGATCTCCTTTGCTTCAAGATTGCACAAGGGTTGATCAGCTCAAGACATCTCCTTAAGCATTGATGACTGAAATTAGGGTTTGAGATTGCACAAGGATATTTGAAATTTTAATTTCTCATATGACTTTCATGGATCATTATGGACCCTGAAGAGTACTCATGTCAAGTTTCAAGTCTTGGATCACATTTTTGCTCAGTCAATTGACCAGTTGATCTAAAAATCAGGTGTATTGGGGAAAAAGTCAATTGTGGCCAATTTACAGTCAAACTTCATAATTTTTGATCCATATCAACATTATAAACTCATATGTATCATTTGATCAAGTTTGGACCATAATTCCTCAAGAAATTTGATCAAATAATCAAAAGGGCAAAATGGTCAAAATTAGGGTTTTGACTGAGAAAGGGCAATTTCTGATTTTTGACCTAGAAAATGGTTATTTGGTTGGAGGTATGATCTCAAGAGTTCAATTTCATCATTTTGACCTAATGGAATGACTCAAACATTGCTCAAGGACATTTGATTGATGGTTGATTTTCAGTCAACTAATCAAAAGTAAACCGTACACTGAAAAGTCAAACTTTGACTTTTTGGTCAAAATCAAGTGTCAAAGATCACAATTCATCAAAACATCTCAAAATATGAAACTTTTTCATCAAGAAATCAAAAAGTCAAGATTTCATTTTGAAAAGTCAAAGTTTCCAAACTTAGAAATTTTTCTAAGAGTTGAAAACTTCATGTTTTTTCACATCTTTGAGCCATTTTTTCACCATGATGCAAGATGATTCAAAAGAAACTTTCAACATGAAAGTTGTAGATCTCCATGAGATCTAAAACATTTCTTTACACAAATTATCCTATAAATTCTTGGATCTCAAGTTATTAATCCATGAAGTGATGGTCATGAAACTAAACACTTAGTGGAAATTTTGCCCTAATTTATGCAGGATTTTGACCTAACTTCATGGAAATTTTTCATTTAGTTCCAAGGGGAATTTTCAAAAGTGATTTAAAGAGGTGTTGTAGAGCACATTACAAGCTTTCTAAAATGTCAAAGAACTCCTTGAGATCATTCTTGAGCAAGGAGAATCTAAGAGAGGAAGTTAGGGTTTCAAACTGAAATTATAGGTCATTTTGTGATGAACACGAATTCAAATCTCAAGCCTATGCTGCACAATCTTCCTTTGCAAGCCTCTAAACCTCAATATATCTCCCTAATTAGAAGATTACACTTGATTTTGAGTTACTATCCATTTAATTCAAGCTTTATCCAAGATAATTTTCCATTAATGGTACAAAGGCACCATTGCCATTTACATAAAGCATGCTTTATGAAAAGTCAACTTGCATTGAGCTTTGCACTTGTTCCTTCTACACAAACTTCCTCTACAAAGTCAGATAAACATGTTTAAAGTTGGTAACCACTCTAGATAGCTTTGTACTATGCATTGAAACCATGTTTGTCAACCTTACTTCAAAAGCAAGCTAAGAAGCCAAAACATGTGATCTTGTACTTCTGACCACCTCAAGTATCCAAACCTTTTCCATACATATACATAAGTTTTTTGCAAGAAAACACACGCATACACAAGCCCTAAAACACACAAGAACTCAGAACTGAATCAAAAATCACCATTGTTGCAAATTTTGACCAAAAACATGAAACTCACATCTCCCCCGTGCGTTTTCAAGCCTTTTGGTTCCTAAATCTTCTAAACATAAAATACAACTCATCCTTGTCCCTGTTACACAACTGTAACCCCATTTCCATCTTCCTCCATAGCCAAAAACAGAGCACTGCATGTTGACTTCTCCAAGCCATTTCAGCCACTCTCAACTCAAGCTAACCATTACATTAGCTTCTTGGGAACTTGAGGAAGCTAACCTGATCATTGCAGCACCTTGAATCAAGCTCATTTATATTTCACGATTTCCAGTTTAGAGGTATTTTTCTTGAACTTCTATCTCATTACTTATGCATTGTTAGGCTTGCATTTGTGAAGATAAAATGTAGACATCATTACCCTGAAGCTGTACATGTCCATATATTTTATTTATATTGATTGAGCTAGGAAAATTTTAGGATTGAACCTATGAAAATAATTAGGTAAGAATTTGGTACTTTCCAAAATTCTCATTCATCTTTGATTTATAGTTTATGATATTTATATGGTTGGATTCATATGGAAAAATAGAGCAAATTTCATGTTTACATTTTCTATTTTTGTTGAGAAATGAAAGATATACATATGATCTGGCTGGAGGTTAAATATGAAGTTCATATTCAGGACTTGTTTTGTATTATGTATTTATCATTTCAGTTATATCAATGGATGTACAGCCACCCCAGTGGTACGGAAACACGCGTTAATGGGAGAGGTCAAGGATTCGAACCTCAGCGCTGCCTTTTGTTATTTTTTCCCCCACATTTATACATTTTTGTTGGTTTTTGCAGCGCCTGGGACAACATGGTCATTGGGCTTAGCTTTTTTTGCTATTTCTTACCCTCATCACTCTTACAACATGTGGCCCATTTTCCTTCTTTTTACTTTTTTTATTATTTATTTTTATAATAATAATAATAATTATTATTATTACTATTATTATTATTATTATTATTAATATCATTTTTTTTGCTACTAAAAAAAACCAAAAAATATTTATATTTTATTATTTATATTTATTTAGTTTATTTTTCTTCATAAAAATAAAAGAACAAAAACATTTCCTTTAATAAATTAATTTACTTTTTTAAATACTTAGATAATTAGTTTTAATCATTATATTATTATTTTTTTTCTTATAAATTAAAATCAATTTAGAACTTAGGATTTTTATTTGATTAATTTCATTTACTAATTTAATTAAATTTACAAAAACCCTAAAAAAACTTGTTTTCTTTCAATTAATTTATTTTACTAACTTAATCTTAATTTTCTTATTTTTAGTTAATTATTTTATTTTAGTTAACTGGTCAAAAACCCTTTTCATGAAAATCAAACAAAAATCACATTTCTTTTTACATTTACATTCTTGCATTTTTACTTATTCAATTTTGTATATTTATTCAAATTCAATATGGTTGTAATAGATAATTAGGGTTTTAATTTCTTGCAATTCCCCATTTGAAAATTTGTAAACCCCCTCCCCTAAATGATGTAATAGCTTAGTATTTTTATTTTCCACAATTTAAATGCTTTATATACAAATGCTAGTAATTAGGGTTTGTATGGCAAGAATAAAATCAATAAGTAGCAAACCCTAATCAAGACAAATCAAGAATGTAAACCAATACACTTGTACACATACACCCTTAGGGTAAATCCACTTTGATGCCTTACAAAAATAGCCATATTATGCATATGAGTTATCTTAGCAAAAACAAGCAAAAGATACAAGACCATAGTCCCTCGATGACGCTATCCATGTTGCCTTTCAAAATGATCTTAGTCCCTAAAGAAAAATGCTAAGATATCTTACAACATTGTTAATCATGGCTATACGATGACCCACGTTCGTCCCTTTTACATCCAAAGATAGGGTTACTTATCAAATCAATGGTAAGATAACAATGTCAAAGGAAAGAGGAAATAAACATGAAATACTTTTGAGTAGGTAGATTGTTCATAGTTGCTTGCTCAATTTCAAAACCAAAAATATCCTTGCTATTTTCAAAACATCATACCAACAATTTCAAAACCATCTTTTAAACTTGAAAACATTTTTAAAAGATCAACACTTTGTATACATTCTTACGAATGAGAATCATTATAAAGTTTGCCTAAACGATGACACCTTTTCAAAATACTTTCAAAAAACCACACAAATTACATTTTCAAACAAAATCAAGTGATCTAGCAAGTAATTAAGAGCCCATGGAAAACCATGGATAAAAATGGTGATAATACCTTCCCTTTTTATAATCTACCCCCCGAACTCAAGAAAACATCTCAAAGGTCTTTCTTGTTCTTTTCAGCCTTTCCTTTTGGATTAAAGAAAAGTCGGTGGCGACTCTTGCTAACCGCAACATTTGCAATCTAATGCAAAACAACCAAATTAGTTCTCCCACCGCGTTACAGAACTGGCGACTCTGTTGGGTAAATTACGTAAAAGTGGGGTTACCTAAGGGCTAGATCATATTTACTTGCTTTATTTGTTTGACTTGAACGCTTTACATTATGGTTCCTTGTTTGGGTTTGTTTTGATCCTACACCCGGATTTGGGGCATCTTTCTTAGGTAAGTAGCAATAAATTGTGAGGGAACTATGCGGGGTATACATACACGGTTGAAATAGTAGCTACGTTGATGGGATACTTTGGTGTGTACCGGTAGCCCTTGAATAATAAAGGAGAATACGGGGCCTCTGCATGGTGTCATAAAGAGTCAACTAACTTTAGCACCTTAATTGACCAACTTGGCTTTTAGGACGTAGTGAGATAGTCGTCTTTGGTGTAAACCCAAAGTCGGTTGATACTCGATACTACACTCATTTAGGTTTGACCCTTGAATTTTGTTTGATGGTAAGTCAATTGTCTATCGGAATGAGAGTTAGGGGAAAGACCGGTGATATTGAGATCCCTTAGAACCCGATTACTATATTTAGGACTGGTTGAACCAATCCAACTTCAAGAGGGTATCACCTTAAAATCCATGCAAGCCTTAAACCTAAGGTCTTTGTGTGATTTTATTGTGCTTTCTATATCTACTATACCTGAGCATAATCATGACATCATAACATATCATGGCATACTAACCATTTCAAGGATTCTTAGGGTTTATTTTTGTCTTGTTTTGTAGGACATGGCTCTCGCTCGCAGATTCACTATCCAAGTCAGTCTGGTAAAAGTACCTCCTCAGCTTAAGGATTTGGCATTAAGTGTTCCCGAAAGCTCTCCATTCATAGAAAGACATAGTACACTTCTTAGCTTGGTCACTTCAAACCCTGATGAAGAAATGTTAAAAGTGCTCTTTTAGTTCTTTGACCCTCTCCATCACTGCTTCACTTTCCCGAATTACCAGTTAGTGCCTACTATGGAAGAGTTTTCTCTGCTGTTGGGGGTGCCTATCCATAATGAGGTACCTTTCAATGGTATGGAAAGAGACCCTAAACCTGAAGATATTGCTAAAAGCTCTGTCCTTACAACGGTTTGACGTAGTAGCCAATTGGGAAACCAGGAGAGGTGTCAAGGGTTTTTTGGATAAGTTCTTGTTCGAGAAAGCTCATCATTTTTGGGATACCTTGGAATTACAAGCTTTTGAAGAGGTGTTAGACCTTCTCATCTATGGGTTGGTATTGTTTCCTAATCTGGACCAGCTCATAGACGTGAATGCGATTAAGATTTTCCTGTCATGTAATCCAGTACCTACTCTGCTTGGAGACATCTTACATTCGTTGCATACTCGCACTATAAAGAGGAGAGGAACCCTTCTGTGTTACACACCTCGTTTTTATAGGTGTTTTATTTCACACCTACCCCGATCCGTCTTGAAGAATGAACAGGATTTGAGATGGTCTCAAAGGTTAATGACTCTTACATATTCAGGCATTCATTGGTGTCCCCGATTCTCGGAGAATGTTACCATCATTGTTCGATGCGGAGAATTCCCTAATGTCCCTCTTTTAGGAATTAGGGGAGGAATCACTTATAATCCTTGTTTGGAGCTACAACAGTTTGGATATGCAAGAAGGGATGGTCCCCATGATGCACTTATTCAAGGATTCATCTTCGACTACGAGAATGATGATTAGGATTACCGCAAAGGGTTCATGCGAGCTTGGGGAATGGTACATAGAGTTGATAGCAAGACAATGGGGCACATGAATTCCATCCCTCTTGAGCCTTATATTAAATGGGTACGATTTCATGCTTAAAGTCTTATGATGCCTTATCCCTCTATTCTCCCAGTTATCATAGAACCTATTGTGGAAGGAGATGTCCGATACACTATCCTTCATCCTAACATGCCTACCTCTCTCGAATACTTGCAAAGGGATTGGATACAGCTTAAAGGGGAGCGAGACACTTTTGAGGCCCAATTCTACGCCAGTGAGAAGAAGGTTCTGTAACTCACCAGGCAACTTCATGAGGAACGAATTTTGAATCCCTACATCGCACCAAAGAGGATGCGCTCAAATTGTTTGTCTTAGATTTTGTATTTTCATTTATTTCATTGTAAGCCCAAAGAGGCATGATGTACTCAAACTTTGATTTATTAATATGACATGTGTTCCCTTTTTGTCTAAAGCAAACTTAAATCTCTAATTTCCTTGAAATTATTACATATGCATCTTCATTCATCATAACATAAGTAGGTTTCTTATCACAAGTCTTCGTATCTTTCTACTGTTTATTTCAGTAAGATGGATCATGAGCAGCCAATAAAAGATCTCCAGGCACAAAATGCTCAGTTTCAACTAATGTTCTTGACTCTAGTCAAAGTAAAAGAGGATTTGAAAACTTTGTTGATCAACGAAAAGAAGAAGAAAACAAAGAAATCAAGCGGTGTTTTAAATCTAGGAAGAAGGTTCCCAGGGCCATCCAGACGGACCCTAGACTTCGTAACATCATTTGGTGAAAAGGATAATCAAGAAGGGAAATGCAAGGAAGTGACTGCCCATCCAGAATATTAAAAGGAAGAAGAAGAAGAAGATTACTCTAAAGAGCAGTATCCTCCGGCTGACAACAAATACAAACATCTAGAAGAGCGTCTAAGTGTAATGGAGATTCAGAAAATGCTTGGGCTGGACTTTGTAGAGTTGGGTTTGGTGTCTGGGATTGTTATTCCACCAAAGCTCAAGGCACCAGTGTTTGTTAAGTACGACGGGGTTTCGTGTCCCAAGATGCACCTCCGATCTTATGTGAGGAAGATACAGCCTCACACCGCGGACAGATATTTGTGGGTCCACTTCTTTCAAGATAGTCTATCCGGGACTCAACTAGATTGGTTCTATCAACTCGAAAGGGCCAATATCCATAATTGGGAAGACCTTGCCACTGATTTTTATAAATAGTATCAGTCCAACGTAGACCTTTCTCCCACCCGTACTCAACTCTAGAGTATGGCTATGGTTTCAAGTGAGGGGTTCAAAGACTACGCTCAGAAATTGGGGGACTTAGCAGGAAGAGTCCAGCCTCCCCTGTCAGACAGAGAGCTAGTAGACATGTTTTTGGGTACTCTGTCTGGTCCTTTCTTTAATTATCTAATTGGAAGCTCCTCAGCTAGCTTCACTGAATTAATCTTGACCGGGGAAAGAGTGGAAGATGGGATTAAGAGTGGAAAGATCCAAAAATAAGCATCCTCCAATGCCATGAGAAAACCATTTATTGGGAAGAAAGAAGTTGGTGCAGTGTACCCTCAAAGGAATCAAGACATAATTGAACACCATCCAATGGTATGAGCCATCATGATCCCTAAACCTGTACCTACTCAACAAAGGAGCAACCAACCTAGAACAGAAAGACCAGTAAGACAATTTACCCGAATAAATATGATGTTGTCTCAAGTCCTACCACATTTGTTGAGATATAATCTAGTAACTTTGAAGGAATCCCCAAAGAATCCCAATACCGCCTCTCCTCATTACTACCTTAATGCTTGTTGTGCTTACCATTTAGAAAGTCTAGGCCATGATACCAACAATTGTTGGGCTTTGAAAAACAATGTGCAAGACCTTATCGAGGCAAAAGAAATTGAATTTGATGCTCCTGAGATTCCAAATGTTATCACCGCTCCTATGCCCAAGCATGGTCGTGATGTTAACGCTGTTGAAGATGATATGTTTGTTACTGTTGTTGATGAACTTGTTACTCCTCTCCTGACTGTCAAGAAGAACCTATTGAAGGCCGGTTTATTTCTGGGATGTGGCGAAGGCTGCCACCTCTATTTATCCCTACCAACTGGTTGTCATTTACTGAAAGCAGGTGTCCAACGCCTAATTAATGACAAAGATATTTTGTTTGAAAGGATGTTTCAATAGTAAGCATTTCCGCCAATCCTTCCAAGGTCGGAACCAAAAGACCCGTTAGGATTACATCTATTCCTAAAGTGGCTCCACTGATAATTACTATGCCAGGACCAATTTCGTACTCATCAGATAAAATTGTTCCCTGGAATTCTGGGGGTGACATCTACTATCACGGCGTCAAGCAGGATTGGTTGGCTGATGAAGACTCAATTTTTGAGAAGGCTGACCCCGACATCGGCAACATTGTGGGAACCAGCAAAATAACCCTAAGTGGAAGAGTATTCTCTCCCGAGATTGCTCCTCCGAAAACGGTTACCAGTCCTATGATCATCCCTGCTTTTGTTTCTACTACTACAGTTCCTGTGGACACCCCTACTGACACCCCTATCATCGAGTCGATCGAGACTCGGGGCAAAGGCATTATGGTTGAACCTATCCGGATGAAGGTGCAATCAGTTTCTATCCCTGAGGTCTCCAAGAAAGAGATGGAAGAAATTCTAAAAATTATAAAGAGAAGCGACTACAACATAGTCGAACAGCTAGGGCAGACTCCGCCAAATATTTCTATGCTCGCTTTACTGTTGTGTTCCGAGGCTCATGTGAAGGCCTTGGTAAATTTTCTTAAAATGCCCATGTGCCACAGGAAACCTCTGCTGATCAATTCCAAGACTGTGTGGCCAGTTTAACAGCGGACATCGGCTTAGGCTTTTCTGATGCTGACTTGACACCTAGAGGGAGGAAACATAACGAGGCGTTGCATGTCTCTGTTGAATTCAGGGGGACAACTTTGGCCCATGTCCTGGTCGATACTGGTTCATCTTTGAATGTGATTCCTAAGAAAGCTTTGGATAGAATCGAATGTGAAGGTTTGAATTTAAAACCCAGCAACATAGTGGTAAGGGCTTTCGACGGTTCAAAGATAATGGTGCATGGGGAGGTGGGCATCCCCATAAAAGTTGGAACTCAAACCTTTGATTCAACTTTATATGTAATGAACATTCGCCCTTCCTATTCCTTCTTATTGGTCCGACCTTGGATTCATGACGCTGGTGTCGTCACCTCTACATTACATCGAATGTTGAAATACCCAACCAAGGGAAAAATCATTATTGTCCATGGAGAGGAGGAATATATGGTAAGTCACTTGAACTCCTTCAGATACGTGGAAATGGATGGTGAATTCATCGAAACTCTGTTTCAGCATTTCGAGGAATTCCCACAAACAGTGGCATCAACCAAAATTGTTTCCCAAGTCCCGAAGATTACAAGTCCTCCGCTAAAGATGTCTTCACTAAAAGATGCCAGGGAAGTGGTCGAAGAAGTTGGGTGTACTATTTGTGGCCAACTCCCGGATATCCCTTACAAATCTGATAAATTTGGTTTGGGTTTCACTTCAGGATCCTAGAATGCTGTTAGTCACGCTCGTGCCGGGGGGCCACCTTGGAGGATCAACAACCATGGAGTCAACGCGGTGGAGGATAGTGATGAAAACTGTGATCTAGAAGAATGGATTTTCCCAACTATCAACGGAGGACTCACCAACTGGGAAGCTAAACATTTTGTCCCAATTACTTTTATCCAATAGTAATTGTCTTTAAATTTTTATCAGACTTGTAATAATTAAACAATTCAGACTTTTAAAACCTTGTGTCTTACTCGAGGCACAACGATCCATTTTTAAGGGTTGTCACTTCATTTTCATATGTCATCCATGAATCATGGATGTTTTTGCATGCAATCTTTGTGCTCCTTGTCTTTCTTTTTCTACATTTTTTATTTCTTTCAAAGATAGCTACGCTCTTACACACAATCACATATTAAAATGTAGATCTACATCCACTCAGGATACCATGGGTAACGATTATGCTATGGCCTATTGTGACTCTGAAAATATAATCAACCAAGCCGAAGACGAAGGTGAGGAAGATTGTGAAGTGCCGGGGAAACTAGCCAGGTTACTACAACAGGAAGAGAGGACCATACAACCCCACGAAGAACCAGTGGACATAGTTAACTTAGGTACTGAAGAGGACAAGAAAGAAGTCAAGGTAGGAGCCAATCTGGAAACCAGTGTCAAGAAGCGCTTAATTCAGTTTCTACATGATTATGTTGAAGTCTTTGCTTGGTCACACAAAGACATGCCAGGACTTGATGCTGATAGTCCATCATCTACCAAAAAAAGAAGACTGCCCTCCAGTAAAACAGAAGGTCCGTTGCATGCAGCCAGACGTGTCAGAAAAGAGCAAAACTGAAGTCATGAAACAATTCAACGCCGGATTCTTAGCCGTCACCTCCTATCCACAATGGGTCGCCAATGTTGTTCTAGTGCCTAAAAAGGATGGTAAGGTACGTATGTGTGTGGAATACAGAGACTTGAATAGGGAAAGCCCCAAGGATGACTTCCCGCTGCCCCATATCGATATTCTGGTTGACAACATCGCACAACATAAAGTATTTTCCTTCATGGATGGCTTCTCAGGCTACAATCAAATTAAAACGGCACCTGAGGACATGGAGAAAATGACCTTCTTCACACAATGGGGCACTTTCTGTTACAAGGTTATGTCATTCGGGTTGAAGAACGCTGGGGAAACTTATCAGCGTGCCATGGTAGCTTTATTTCATGATATGATCCATCACGAAATAGAGGTCTATGTGTATGACATGATAGCCAAATCTTAAACTGAAGAGGAACATATTGACCATTTGCATAAGTTGTTTAAAAGACTGAAGAAATACAAGCTAAGGTTGAACCCAAGTAAATGCACATTTGGGGTGAGGTTCGGTAAACTCCTAGACTTCATTGTCAGCGGTAAAGGTATCAAAGTGGGCCCTGTCAAGGTGAAAGCAATACAAGAAATGCCTTCTCCTCGCACCGAGAAAGAAGTCAGAGGATTCTTAGGACGGATAAACTACATCGCCAGATTCATTTCTCACTTAACCTCTACTTGTGAACCAATCTTAAAATTACTGAAGAAAGATCAAGTAGTCAAATGGAATGATGAATGCCAAGCTGCCTTCGACAAGATCAAACAGTACCTTCAAGAGCCTTCTATTTTGATGCCACCAGTCGAGGGAAGATCTCTGATCATGTATTTAACTGTTTTGGAAAATTCAATGGGGTGTGTGCTGGGGAAGCATGATGAGTCTGGCCAAAAAGAGCATGTTATTTATTACTTGAGAAAAAAGTTTAGCGACTGTGAAACAGGATATTTAATGCTCGAGAAAACTTGCTGCGCTCTGGCATGGGCTGCTCGCCGGCTAAGACAGTATATGTTGACCCATACTACCTTGTTGATATCCAAGATGGATACAATAAAATACATATTCGAGAAGCCTGCCCTCTCTAGGAGAATAGCAAGATAGTAGATGATCCTGACAAAATATGACATTCAGTACACTACCCAAAAAGAAATAGAGGGCAGTGTACTAGCCGATCATATTTCTCATCAAGCTGTGGATGACTATCAGTCCATGAAATTCGAATTCCCAGATGAAGACATCATGATGGTAAACAACTGTGAAGAACTCAGACTATATGACGGACCTGAACAAGGATCCCGATGGACTTTGGTTTTGACGGAGCCTCCAACACACTCGGAAATGGCATAGGTGTTGTAATCATATCCCCAAAAGGATGTCATACTCCCTTCACCGCAAGACTTTGTTTCAACTGTACAAATAACATGGCAAAATACGAAGCGTGTATTTTTGGTCTCAAAGCTTCCATAGATTTGGGAATCAAGTCTTTAAGTGTATTTGGAGATTCAGCCTTGGTCATCAGTCAGATCAAAGGAGAATGGGACATGAAGCACCCTAACCTCATCCCCTACAAAGAACATGTGTTGACATTAATCCCATAATTTTAGGAGATTACCTTCGACCATTTCCCGTGAGAACAAAATAAACTAGCGGACGCGCTAGCTACCATGTCATCCATGTTTAAGCTCAAGTGGGGTAAAGAGGCTCCTCAGATCACCATTAAACAAATGGATGAACCAGCTTACTGTCACGAGGTCGATATTGAAGAAGTAGTGGACCAGCCTTGGTTCCATGAAGTTAAGAGGTATCTCGAGGCCCAAGAGTATCCGAAAGGAGCTTCAGTCAATGATAAGAAGTTCTCGAGAAGATTCTCTGCTAAGTTCTTCCTCAGTAATGGCATTCTCTACAAGTGCAACCATGACACTGTTTTGCTTTGTTGCATAGACAAGGTTGAGGCAGAAAAGATCATGGCTGATCTATATGAAGGCACTTTTGGCACCCATTCTAGTGGGCACACGATGGCAAAAAAGATCCTACGGACAGGGTACTACTGGTCTACCATGGAAGCAGATTGCTATCAGCATTCACGAACCTGCCACAAGTGTCAGATCTATGCTGACAAAGTGCATGTACCTCCAGTTCCTTTAAACATCTTGACTGCTCCCTGACCATTAGCGATGTGGGGCATCGATATGATTGGAGAAATCAAACTTACAGCTTCTAATGGGCACCTCTTCATCTTGGTGGCCATTGACTACTTCATGAAATGGGTTGAGGAAACTTCTTTCGCTTCTGTTACCAAGAATGTTGTAGCCCAATTCATCAAATAGAATCTCATCTGTCGGTATGGTATCCCGGAGAGAATCATCACAGACAATGGTACGAATCTCAACAATACTATGATCACCGCACTATGCATGCAATTCGAGATCCAGCACCATAATTCTTCCCCTTATCGACCAAAGATGAATGGCGTTGTCGAAGCCGCAAATAAGAACATCAAAAAGATAATACAAAAAATGACAGTGACCTACAAGGACTGGAATGAGATGCTACCATTCTCTCTCCACGGTTACCATACCACGGCGCACACATCAACAGGGGCAACTCCTTTCTCCTTGGTATACGACATGGAAGTTGTTCTACAAATTGAAGTCCAAATACCTTCTCTGAGAATCATAAAGGATGCGGGGCTGAATGGAGATGATTGGATCCAAACTCGGCTTCACCAGTTGAACTTGATTGATGAGAAGAGGCTTACGGTTGCCTGTCATGGCCAAATATACCAAAAACATATGATCAAAGCTTTTAACAAAAAGGTCAGACGTCAAGTATATCAGGTTGGTGACTTGGTAATCAAGCGTATCATATTACCACAAGGTGATCCCAGGGGAAAATGGACTCCTACATACGAAGGACCATTTGTGATCAAAAGCATATTCTCTGGTGGAGCAATGATCGTAACCACTATGGATGGCGACGACCTTCCACACCCTGTGAATGCAGACATAGTCAAAAGATACTATGCATAAGATACCCGCTAGGTTTACACGCCTCGGAAAAACAAGGGCATCCCGGCAAACCACAAAGGTTCGGGCAAAAATTAGGGATAAAATAAAAAATTTGTACACCCGGCAAGTTGAAAACCCAAAAGTGCGGCTTGGGCAAAAAAGGGTATCCCGGTGGACTGAAAACCCGAAAGGGCGGTCCAAGCAAAAGTTAGGAAATTAAAGCGTATGCCTATGTCTCATTGGATCACCTTACAGACAACATTTAGCATCGACTGACAAGCTCAAGAGGTTCTGATCAATCCAATCAGCTTCGGACAAGGCAGCAAGTGGACAAGACACTCAGAGACATGAAGGCTATAGAAGAATGGGAACCCCATGGGATTATTTCACATAGCTATCTTTTTCTTTGTATTAAATTTTCATTTTCTACGACGACATTCTCTTACTAGAATGTTCGTCTCATTGTACAAAAGTACTTATTCAAGTTAATACAAAGATATTCCTTTGAAAGTGCAAAACTATCTGTTTTTCTTTATTTTTGTGTTTTGTTTACAAAAACGTCCAATGATTTATTTTTGAACATATGCATTTGAACGTGACTACTGTTTACAAATGGAAGAATAGAAAAGATAAAGACAATCATTGATGGCTTTAAGAAATAATATAATATCTTTAGACTACTCCATAAAATCCCCCGCAGGTACCTTTTCCAACAAGAACGGAAATTTGAGACATCCCACTACAGGATCACTAACGTATCTCCAGTATACAACTTAATGATATCAAGCTCTCTCACGTCCCCGACGGAACAAAACTTCCAGTTACCGCTCCTAAGATTCCTCAGTAAAAGTCGCCCAACTTCTCAGGATTCCGCAATAGGATTTCACGAGGTCTACAAGCAATACACGACATCTACCTTGCACAACAGAGTTTATTTGTCTAACAAATGGAAACTCTCAACACTTCAAAACATGAAGACCTGCACTCCTTATTCCCAACAGTACTCAGGGATTTATTTTCCCCAACTACAACAATACTGCGAAATAACAATTAACGTGTCCATACATTATATCCATCAGTCATAGCATTGACGACATAAATACATACGAAACAATCTCATTTATTTTGAGAACATCATTGCACCATGCATTTCATACATCATGACATTGCATGCAACTAACCTTTCATATTTTCAGGAAAGATCAATCAACAGAGAATTATTGTCTATTTTCAACACGTCAAATACAGATCAATTCCCAAGAAAGGGCTGGTCAACCATCTACATAACAGATATTTCTTTCAGACCCCTGTCAGTTCAGTGTAAACGTCCCAAAGGTTTATTCTGATTCTTTCCCGCAGACGTCTTTTCTGGTTCAGATAAATCTCTCAATGATTTGTTCTGATTCTTCTCCAGATCCCTGTCGGTTCAGTGTAAACCTCTCAACGGTTTATTCTGATTCTTTCTCGCAGACATATTTTCTGGTTCAGATAAATCTCTCAATGATTTATTCTGATTCTTCTCCAGATCCCTGCCGGTTTATTCTTATTCTTTCATGCAAACATCTTCTCTAGTTCAGATAAATCTCTCAATGATTTGTTCTGATTCTTCGCTAGATCTCTTTTGGTTTAGTTTAAACCCCTCAACAGTTTGTCCTGATACTTTCCAAAGGAACACTTCGGGTTCATATAAATCTCTCAATGATTTATTCTGATTCTTTCTCGCAGACACTTTCTCTGGTTCAGATAAATCGCACAAAGATTTACCCTGATTCTTTCCAGTTAAAGAACATCCAAGATCACTTTTGGTTCAGTTTAAACGCCTCAACGGTTTATCCTAATACTTTCCAAAGGAACACTTCGGGTTCAGATAAATCTCTCAACATTTTATTCTGATTCTTTCCCACAGACACTTTCTCTGGTTCAGATAAATCACACAAAGATTTACCCTGATTCTTTCCAGTTAAAGAACATCCAAGATCTCTTTTTGTTTAGTTTAAACCCCTCAATGGTTTATCCTGATACTTTCTAAAGGAACACTCCGGGTTCATATAAATCTTTGAACGATTTATTCTTATTCTTCCTGGTCAAACAACATACAAGACTTCTCCTGGTTCAGATAAGTCGCTCCAAAGATTTATTATGATTCTTTTTCAGTTGAAATCAAGTTCAGACTTAGTCCATTTTCTGTCAACAGTAACCCTTGGATGGAATCTACAAGCCCATCTCTAGCAAATCTCCATCATTCCTCCAAATGGCATCTGTAAGCCCATTCCCGTTCCATCTCCGAGTGCTAATTTCTGGGCACTCTAGTGTCCAATCATCTTCCACCTTCAACTCACGAGTGGTGGATCTGCCAATCTAACTCTTCAGGTTTAAGAAGATTGAACAGGGGCAGCTATTGTACCACAAAATTTTCCCTCTCATTTATCAAATATTTCCTCACAAGATTTCCTTTGGTTCAAGATTGCACAAGGGTTGATCAACTCAAGACATCTCCTTAAACACTGATGACTGAAATTAGGGATTGAGATTTCACAAGGATATTTGAACTTTTAATGCCTCATATGACTTTCATCGATCATTATGGACCCTCAAGAGTACTCATGTCAAGTTTCAAGTCTTGGATCACATTTTTGCTCAATCAGTTGACCAGTTGATTTGAATGAGAATTGAATGATTTAGCTTGATTTGGAAAGAAATAATGCAAGGATGGAATGAAATCAAATTTTTATAATTGGTAAATATTCGAAGCCTTTTTGTTAACCTAATTCAATCAGATACATATACAGAACAAATCCCAAGCACAAGGAGAGAGGTGGATCGCGTGAAACAGCTAAGAACAAGTTGCATTTTTTGTCAAAAAATCTCAGATCGGATTCAATACCACAACCATCCTCAAAGAGATTTAAGGATTGTAACACGTTCCTGGAAATCTCCTAAAGCTAACTGCACCTTTTCCACGCACCAAAACACTCTGAATCGTAAAATCCGCAACCCTGTTATCCAACTATTTTTTATTTCTAATTACGTGCATACATGCTTTGTCAATGAAATTTAATCATATATTCTTGTTTATCACAAAGTTTTGATGCTTTATGAATCGTTTAATTGAGTTTTAAGTGCCGGAGTCATGGTTTTCCATTCTTAGGGTTTCTAAGTTCATTTTAGGGCTATCTTTTATAGGCAAAATTAGAGCTAGGCGTGGGTACCATGATGTTCAGGACTTCAAGCCTAGTTGATTCATGGTTTTCATTTTAATTTATATTGCTTGAGCTAGATTTTTGAATGGTGTAGGGTTGTAGTTACATACATGAAACCGTAGGTAAATTTCTAAATCTAAAACGACAGTAATAGGGAAGAAGAAGACTGTGTGGCAATGCCCCATTGGACCATTTGAATGTTAGGGCATTTTGTTCTGGGCATAGCGTGTTCCTTGAATTATATTATATTTTGTTGATTTATGTTAACAAAAGGCCAAATGGACCAGTGGTGTGGAGGAAGGTAGATAAGGCGTTGCATACGAGAGGTCAGGGGTTCGACCCCTGCCTCCAACATTTGTTATTTTTGAGTTTTCAATTCCAGATCCAGTGTACCTCACCTTCAGAGGATCATCACGCGCCCTCAGATCTCATCCACTAGATCTATCTCTAGCCTGATCCAACGTCCAGCATACGCAAGCTCATGATAGACCCTCAGAGGATGGTCTCACTGAATCAGGCACGATCCTTTGGGCCACCAGCTTTGGGCCCATCCTTCTGGGTCTCATCATTTCAGCACACCCCCCCTGGAGTGCTAACTACATCATGCCCATTTTCTTTTTCTCTTTATTTCTTTATTTGTTTTTTTAATTTGTTATTTTAGTTATTTTCACAAAAAACCTTTTTTAATTAAATCAGAAAATCACTAAAAAATTAGATTTAGGTTTTTTTTTAATAAAAATATTAAATTGCAATTAATTAATTAGTTTATTTAGGTTAATCTAAATTCCTTTTTTTTGTAATTAAAATTCAATAGAAATTAGGGATAACTTAAAAAACATTTTTTTTATATTGAAAAGTAAATGGATATTAGGTTAATTCGCAAGATTAGTTATTTTTTTACAATAATCCAAAAACACCTTTTCTTCGTTCCCGTCTTAATTCTTCGGGCGTGTTTTTAGATATTTTAGAATTATTGTAACTGTTTCAAGTTTGTAATAGATTAATTTGGATGTTAATTTCCATATCTTTATTTTCAGTCAAATATTGGTGTATCTGCCCAAAAGCCTTGTAATAGCGTAGATTTTATTTTGGAACTCTTTAAATTCCACAACTGTTAACTGCCTAGATGTATGAATAATAGTATTGAATGGTAAGAAAAATAACTTTAAAATGGTAGATAACCCTAATTGTGCAAAGATAATTAACTGAAAAAACACACTTGCACATGCTGACTCCTAGGATTTTCCCCACTTGCTTGCCTCTGAGAAACAATGGTCGTGTCCCTCGAATGTAGGGATATCTTAGCAAAGACACGCGATTCAAAGTCATCATAAAGATCATGGTCCCTCCTTGTCCCTCGAGTTTCCTACGAAAAATGATCTTATGATGATAGTCCCTTCAAAATGCTAAGGTATCCTTGCTTGTTGCCTTCAGAGACCATGTCGTCCCTTTCGAATGTCCCTTAAAATCCAACGACGGAGCTACCTACTCCTTAATAGTAGGATAGTGCTGTCTAAAGGAAAACGAATAGACTTTTTTTCGAGTAGGTAGAAAATTCTTAAGTACTTGCTAAAAAAAAAAATTTTTACACACAAACAATTTTCAAAAATAGTTTTTTAAAACAACTTCGTCACACTCTTGAGGATAGATACAAGGGTTATCGTGAAGTAAACAAAATTTTTTCAAAACAAGCACGCACAAGAAATTTTAATAATGAGCAAGTACCTAAGAGACCGTGGAAAACCACAGATAGAAAGGATGCTAACACCTTCCCTTTCTATAATCTACCCCCATACTCAGAAACATCTCGAAAAATGGTTTTTCTGTTCTTTTTCCTTTTCCTTTGTTGGATGAAATAAAAGTCGATGGAGACTCTTGCTTACCGCGGCATTTGCGAATACAAACGCAAAACCAGTATTAACCGTCGGTTCAGCCACTGTATCACAGAACTGGCGACTCTGCTGGGGACTTAATAAGTGGGGTATACCTTAGGATCTAGGTCATTTCTAAAAAAATTGCTTGCTTGTCTTTTGCTTTGCCTACTTTATATTTAAGGGTTTTGTTAGGGGTTATGTAGATCCTACACCCGGATCTGGGGACACCTTTTAGGTAAGTAGCAATAAAGTGTGGGGGAACTGTGCGGGGTATACCGACACGGTTGAAGCAGTAGCTACATTGATGTGGAACTTTGGTTGGTACCGGTAACCCTTGAGTCAATCAGGGAGAGTACGGGGCCGCCGCGTGGTGTCATAAAGCATCAACTGACCTTAGAACCTTTAATTGCACAACTTGGCCAGTAGGACGTAGCGAGATGGCCGATTTTGGTGTATCCCCAAGGTCGACAGATACTCAATGCTACACTCATTGAGGTTTTACTCTTATGTTTTGTTCGGTTACAAGTCAATCGCCTATTGAACGAAGCTTCAGGGAAAGATCAGTGATATTGAGATCCCTTAGAACTCGATTACTATTTATAGGACAGGTTGAACCAATCCAGCTTCAAGAGGGTACTTACCTATGGAATCCAAGCAAGCCTAAACCTAAGGCTACTTGTGTGACTTGTTTGCTTTCTATTCCTAACAATTTAAACTCATTGTAGGGCTTTGTTTGTATTCCTTGCAGGACCTTGTTTGTATAAATCTAATAAATTGGTTTCTTACCCTGCATTTTTGCTGGATGCATAGCATACACATCATAACATCATACCATATAATTTCCCTAACCATTTCAAGGATCTCGAGGGCCTGTGATGCAGGTTATGATGAACCAGACGTCTAGCAAGGGGCAAGGGGATTTATTTTCCTCCAGCCAATGCCGTCAAAAGATCAAAACACGATAACTTGAGTCAGGGGCTATGACCTACTTGATACGAAGTTTTTAATCAAAGCTGCAAATCTCAACTTCTGGCATTTTCTTGTTTACCCCGCGAGATACTTGAAAACATTGCATACATATATCATACATATCATTGCATAAACATGTTTCAAAGTAGGTCTCTCATGTTCCCACTATTTATTCCAGCAATGGCTCTCAAACAAGACAACATAGTTATCCAAATTCAAGAGGCTCAGTTCATGGAAATGTTCCTAAACCTATACAAGGGGAAGGAAGAGTTAAAGACACTCCTCACTGGGAACTTGGTCAAGAAAAGTCCTGAAGACAATAAGGACGAACGGCTGGAACAACTGCAAGCTGAGGTAGATGCAATGATAATCCATATGCTGGGGCAGATGGCTCTTATCCAAGGCCTATCTCGGGGACAAGAAGAGTTGAGAGCCATCATCAACCAACTTCATCAAGACGGATACAACAGTATGAAGCAAGCAGCTGAGGCTGGGGACCAAGTCATTGATCAACCTCCAAGAAGACAAAAGGTTGGTTTGGGGAAGAGTGGACCTTTCCAAATTTCTACCACATCACGGGTCCAACAACAACCTCGCCAAAAACAACGGGTTAATCAGAGTAAGCCAGATATACCCAAAAGGAAGTTTACCAAACTCAACGTGTCGCTATCTCAAGCTTTGCAACACATGTTGAGGATGAATCTGATTACATTGATAGGACCTCATCTGAATCCCAAGACTTCCTCTCCTAACTACAATCTAGATGCAAGGTGTGCTTATCATTCTGGCAGCCCAGGACACGATACTAACGATTGTTGGGCGCTGAAATACAAGATTCACAACATGATTGACGCCAAGGATATCGAATTTGACCCACCTGAGACTCCCAACGTGATCACTGCTCCCCTTCCAAAACATGGCTAGGATTGAAAGCATTTTTGTTCATTTAATTCTCAAGTTGTATTTTATTTGCTTATTCGAACAATTATTGTCATGTCAAAACTTTGTTATTTCATTAATGCATTACACATGTTTGTCTCGAATTAATCTGTTTTTCAATATGCTTAAACTACTTTATACTTCTTTTTCGTGATATTCAACTCTTGATTAAGAGCTCTAAGCCTTAGAGGGAGGATGAAGAAAATGGTACCACAATCTCTATAGTATGCTTTTGAACAGACCCCGCTGACGATGTACAAGCATTGTTTCAAATCCCAAATAGTGGAGTTATAAGGAATATAATCCCTAGTCAACCCCTTTGAGCTAATGAAGTAGGAGTTTTTCTTTCACACAAATTAAAATCCTTAATCATAACCTGGGGCAGGGTAGTTTTCTCAGTTAATTCAGGAGCGCATTCAGTCGCGATCTTCCGCTTCGTACATAATGAATGGAATCGAATACATCCTTCCAAAATAGAAGATGGTGATAGTTCTGCATAATCATCAAGACAGGCAGTCATTATCTCTCAAAATAAAATCCCATTAAGTCAAAACCTATGAAGGAGACTTAAGAAAAAAACTGGGGCATCCCGCTGACTATAATCACAAAAGAAATAGTTCAGGCAAAAGACAGGGATAATAAAATAAAAAAGAAAGAGGTCCTAGAAATTCTCGACAAAAAAGATTACAAAAATGACTGCCTATTCAAAATAAACTTTCAGTATCCGAACCATTACCGGAACATCAAGGAAAGTACTTCAGGACCCAACTGGGAATCTAAACGCACAATTAACTGAGCATGGGACTAAAGGAAATCACGAAGAACGGGTGGGTATAAATAATTTTTGAGCCTTTATCCTTTATTTCTTAAACCGTGAACCAGGTCACGTTATAACCCTTAAAAGTCCTAGCTGAAGCACTGGTTAGTTTGAGAGCATATTGTTATAAAGGTATCCTGACTCCTGTAGGACTTGTTACGAATCCCGAGTTGATATCACCTACTTGCAAATTTTGTTTTACTATACAAAACACATTTTCAAAAAAAAATAATTTCAAGATGGATATGAGTTTTGCATTCTTTAAATGACATTGTTTGCATATGACTAATTGTTTGACTGTAGAGAAATCCACACAATGGATATTCAATGAACAGACATCCTCTCAATGGTCAGAATCACCTCAGCAGGAAAGACACTTCCAACAACAGGTTTTCTATAAGCAAAGGGGCATGACATGATGTCCAACACACTTGGAGCAGTCTCTCCAAGAGTGCCAAATAACTAGGGGCAGATCTCCATCTGAATCACTTGGGGCATTACGTACGCATTCTAGCAACGAATCATGTGCCATCAAGAAAACATTTTTGACAGTACTACAACACAACACTATAGACAGTGACAACTCCCTACATCTTGAGAACGTGGACATAGTCGGAAAAGACCACACATGAAAAAGACCCGCTAGGTCGACTGGCCTAGGCAAAAATAAGTGCATCCCGGTGAACTAAAAAAGGTTTGGGCTAAAGTTAGGGATATACATATGAAAAAACTGTACACCCGACATGTCGAAAACCCGAAGAGGCGGCTTGGACAAAAAAGGGTGTCTCGGTGGATTGAAAATCTGAAAAGACAGTCCAGGCAAAAGTTAGGGATTAAAGTATACGACTATATCCCGTCATCTTGTCACTTTCCAACCAGTAGAAGACTTATCATTCGGATCGTAATTTACCAAGCACCTCATGAGTTGGGATAACACTCAAGCCACCCACAAAGCCTCTGCATGTACTTTCTCCAGCAGGTACAGGGGCAGAAAAGTCCTGATGCAAAGTCATTACCGTATCCTCAGCATACGACCTTGTGACATCTACACTCCCCACAGAGTAGAGGCAACTGAAAATTTGACATCGGCTTCCCCAAATAGGAGTTACTTTCCCCAGCAAAGTTCCTTCAGAAAGCTGACATCTATATTCCCCAGACGAATTTTATAATTGCAAGCGGTTCATAAAATTTTCTCCCAAACAGAGTTTATTTCTCTAAATACAGAAGCTCAATTCCCGACAGAGTTCATCTCTTCAGCTACGGAAGTTCATACCCCTACAGAGTTATCTTCCCGCAGAGTTATTCTCAAACAGAGTCTCTCCTCCGACAGAGTAGCTGTAAACAAGGAGCAAATCTCCAGCATAGTCATCTCCGTTCACCATCTCCAGCGGAAGTAGAAGAACCACATTTTCTACAACGATCAGGAATGCAATTTCCAGTACTCTCCAACAGAATTCAGGGATTTATTTTCCCAACCTCGGACGTGCCACCATAGCTTTTCATGTTCATACATCATAACGTGCACATACATATTGCATACAACATAATATCATTTATTTTGAGAATGTCATCATAAAATGCATTTCATGTATCATATACGATTAATCATGTACCTTTTCAGGAAAGATGATTATCATCAACAACTTCTAGCAGGTTCAAGATTAGCTCCTGAAACAAAATAGAGTAATTATCTGCGCGACCAAATGCAACTTTGCACGGGTTCTTCACAAAGAAATCTTACATGGGTTTCTCCTAAATGCAACTTCACACAGGTGTATCCTGAAAAAATCTTACACGGGTCCCTTCTCATACATTTCCAAATAAAGTTTCACACGAACTCCTCACGAAATAACCTTACCCAGGTTCATTCTGAATTTTTACGCAGACTTAGCCCGAAGTAACCTTACCTAGGTTCCTTATGAATTTTTACACGGACTTGTCCCGAAGTAACCTTACCTAGGTTCCTTCTAAAGTTATACATGAACTTATCCCGAAGTAACCTTACCCAGGTTCCTTCTGAAGTTTTACTCAATCTTATCCTGAAGCAACACTACCCAGGTTCCTGCTTACAATTTCCCGATGTAGTTTTACCCAAACTACTCATAAAGCAACCTTACCAAGGTTCCCTCTCGGTTCAGATGCAGTTTTACCCAAACTCATCATGAAGCAACCTTACCCAGGTTCCCTATTGGTTCAGATGTAGTTTTACTCAAACTCATGACGAAGCAACCTTACCCAGGTTCCCTCTCGGTTCAGAGGCAGTTTTACCCAAACTCCTCACGAAGCAACCGTACCCAGATTCCTTCTCGGTTCAGATTCAGTTTTACCCAAACTCATCACGAAGCAACCTTCCCTAAGTTCCTTCTCATAGCCCTACTATCTAGGCTCTCATTTCTAAGTAACCCTACTATCCAGGTTCCATCTCATAACCCTACTATCTGGGCTCTCATATCGAAGTAACCCTACTATTCAGGTTCCTTCTCATAGCCCTACTATCCAGACTTTCATTTCGAAGTAACCCTACTACCCAGGTTCCTTCTCATAGCCCTACTATCCAGGCTCTCATTTCGAAGTAACCCTACTATCCAAGTTCCTTCTCATAGCCCTACTAGCCAGGCTTTCGTCTCGAATTAACCCTACTATCCATGTTCCTTCTCATAGCCCTACTATCCAGGCTTTCATTTCAAAGTAACCCTACTATCCAGGTTCCTTCTCGTAGCCCTACTATCCAAGCTTTCATCTCGAAGTAACCCTATTATCCAGGTTCCTTCTCATAGCCCTACTATCCAGGCTTTCATCTAGAAGTAACCCTACTATACACGTTCCTTCTTATAGCCCTACTATCAAGGCTTTAATCTTGAAGTAACCCTACTATCCAGGTTCCTTCTCATAGCTTTACTATCCAGGCTTTCATCTCGAAGTAACCCTACTATCCAAGTTCCTTCTCATAGCCCTACTATCCAGACTTTCATCTCGAAGTAACCCTACTATCCAGGCTTTCATTTCTAAGTAACC
This sequence comes from Vicia faba, assembly GCA_948472305.1. Taxonomy (NCBI): domain Eukaryota; kingdom Viridiplantae; phylum Streptophyta; class Magnoliopsida; order Fabales; family Fabaceae; genus Vicia; species Vicia faba. The sequence goes on from OX451740.1 coordinate 863,065,540, forward strand.
CTACTATCCAGGTTCCTTCTTATAGCCCTACTATCCAGGGTCTCATTTCGAAGTAACCCTAATACCCAGGTTCCTTCTCAAATTCCTACTATCCAGGGTCTCATTTCGAAGTAACCCTACTACCCAGGTTCCTTCTTATAGCCCTACTATCCAGGATCTCATTTCGAAGTAACCCTACTATCCAGGTTCCTTCTCATAGCCCCATTATCTAGGGTTTCATCTCGAAGTAACCCTACTATCTAGGTTCCTTCTCATAGCCCTACTTTCTAGGCATTTATTTCGAGGTAACCCTACTATCCAGGTTCCTTCTCGTAGCCCTACTATCTAGGCTTTCATCTCGAAGTAACCCTACTATCCAGGTTCCTTCTCATAGCCCTACTATCCATGCTTTCATATTGAAGTAACCCGACTATCCAGGTTCCTTCTCATTGCCCTACTATCCAGGCTTTCATCTCGAAATAACCCTACTTTCAAGGTTCCTTCTTATAGACCTACTATCCAGGCTTTAATCTCGAAGTAACCCTACTATCCAGGTTCCTTCTCATAGCCTTACTATCTAGGCTTTCATCTCGAAGTAACCCTACTATCCAGGTTCCTTCTCATAGCCCTACTATCCAGGCTCTCATTTCAAAGTAACCCTACTATCCAGGTTCCTTCTCCCTTATCTCCAGACTACAATTTACAACACTGTAAGACTTGGACCCGACCAGATACGGTCGGTTTCATATTTCCCCAGTAAGTCGTTGTGCAGCCTAGATCCTAACCATGATATGCAGTGTACTCCCACCTCCTCAACCAGGAGTTAATTCCCCAGTAGAGTAATTGACAACTGAATCTCCTATACTCTATTTCCCAGGACATAATTCAACATTCTCCGGTGAAGTCCTCCTCAACGGCATGTACAAGAATTCTCGCAAAGGAGTCTCTTATGAAACTAATATCTTTTCTGGATGGCATCTTTAAGCCCATCTCCGAAAATTCTATTTCAACTTCAAAATGACATCTGTAAGCCCATTCCCGATATCACCGATCAGTATTACTTCATGCGAATGCAAATTTCTGGGCACTCTAGTGTTCAATCATCTTCCACCTTCAAATCACGAAAGGCAGAACAGCCAATCTACATCCTCAGGTTTAAGAAGATTGAACAGGGGAAGCTGTTGTACCCCAAAATTTACCCTCCCATTTTACTTAACATATGTTCATTGAGATCCTCAACCTGCTCAAGGATGCCCAAGAGTTGACCAGACAATCTCTCTCCTAAGGCAATGAACCTCCAACTAGGGTTTCCATTATCATCAAGATGGGGGAACTCCAAAGGCCTCATATGCTCCCCATTGTCCTAATATGTTCCTAAGATCATCCATGCCAATTTTCATGCCTTGCACAAGAAGTTTGCCCAGTCAACTGCTCAGATGCTTGAAAGTCAACTATATTAGGTCAAAAGTCAAATGTGGCCCACATACAATCAAACTTCAAGATTTTTGGTCAACATCAACATTTTGAAATAATATCCATCATTTTATCAATTTTTTATCATGATTCCCCAAGGAATACTCCTAATTCATCAAAACTCAAAAGTTGCTAAATTAGGGTTTCTTAGGAAAAGTTAACCAAACTTTGACCAAGCATAACTTTCTCATACTTTATCATAAATTTTCCATCCAAGGATCATTTTGAAGAGAATCCAATTCCGTAGAACTCATATTTATCCTTCAATCTCAAGAAATGCACTCATGAAAAGATATGAATTCAGACATTATAGGTAATTCCAGAAAGTCGACAAAAACACCTTTTGGGTCAAAGCTTCTTACATGAACATGGAAGATCCAATTGATATGAAACCAAAAGGATTATTTAGGGGACATCCTAAGCTTTCTAAAAAGTCCAAGAACACCCTCTTAGGGTCAAAATTGAATGAGATATGCATTGTCAAAGTTGGCCATTTTTGGAGAATTGTCAAAAGTCAACAATGCCCAAAATTGCATATTTTGGCAAATGGGCCTAACTTTTTATGCTTGCATCTTACTTCTAGCGATGTCCACGACCCAAACACCCTCTCATATATTATTGATTTTATTTTGATTTTAATCATTTAAAAATCAAATTAAATCAAATAAATGATATAAAATATGGAAGATTTGTTTTTGATCTGATTTTGAATGAAAATGCAATCCATTTATGCTATCAAAACATAATCAAATCATGCCAAGGTTGATTGGGATGAGAATAGAATAATTTAGCTTTATTTGGAAATAAATAATGCAAGGATGGAATGAAATCAAATCTTGATAATTGGCAAAGATTCGAAGCCTTTTTGTTAACCTAATTCAATCAGATACATATACAGAACAAATCCCAAGTTAAAGGAGAGAGGTGGATCGTGTGAAACAGCCAAGAACAAGTTGCATTTTTTGTCAAAACATCTCAGATCGGATTCAATACTACAGCCATCCTCAAAGAGATTTAAGGATTGCAACACGATTTTGGCAATCTCCTGAAGCTAACTGCACCTTTTGCACGCACCAAAACACTCAGAATCGTAAAATCCGCAACCCTGTTATCCAACTATTTTTGATTTTTGATTACGTGTATACATGCTTTGTCAATGAAATTTAATCATATATTCTTGTTTATCACAAAGTTTTGATGCTTTTTGAATCGTTTAATTTAGTTTTAAGTGCTGGAATCATGGTTTTCCATTCATAGGGTTTCTAAGTTCATTTTAGGGCTTCCTTCTACAACCAAAATTAGAGCTAGGCGTGGGTACCATGATGTTCAGGGCTTCAAGCCCAGTTGATTCATGGTTTTCATTGTAATTTATATTGCTTGAGCTGGATTTTTGAATGATGCAGGGTTGTAGTTACAAACATGAAACATTAGGTAAAGGTCTAAATCTAAAACGACAGTACTGGGGAAGAAGAAGACTGCGTGGAAACGCCCCTTTGGACCATTTGAATGTTAGCGTGTTTTGTTCTGGGCATAGCGCGTTCCTTGTATTATATTATATTTTGTTGATTTATGTTAACAAAAGGCCAAAAGGCCCAGTGGTGTGTAGGAAGGTAGAGAAGGCGTTGCATATGAGAGGTCATGGGTTCGACCCCTGCCTCCAACATTTGTTATTTTTCTGAGTTTCCAACTCCAGATCCAGTGTACCTCACCTTCAGAGGACCATCACGCGCCCTCAGATCTCATCCACTGGATCCATCTCTTGCCAAATCCAACGTCCAACATGCGTAAGCTCATGATTGACCCTCATAGGATGGTCTCACTGAATCAGGCACGATCCTCTGGGCCACCAGCTTTAGGCTCATCCTTCTGGGTCTTAGCATTTCAGCACACACCCCCTAGAGTGCCAACTACATCAGACCCATTTTCTTTTTCTCTTTATTTCTTTATTTGTTTTTTAAATTTTTTATTTTAGTTATTTTCACAAAAAATCTTTTTTAATTAAATCAGAAAATCAGAAAATCACTAAAATTATATTTAGTTTTTTATAAAATATTTAATTGCAATTAATTAATTAGTTTATTTAGGTTAATCTAAATTCCTTTTTTTTGTAATTAAAATTCAATAGAAATTAGGGTTAACTTAAAAAACTTTTTTTTATATTTAAAAGTACATGGAAATTAGGTTAAATCGCAAGATTAATTATTTTTTTACAAAAATCCAAAAATATCTTTTCTTCGTTCCCGTCTTAATTCTTCGTGCGTGTTTTTAGATATTTTAGAATTATTGTAACTGTTTCATGTTTGTAATAGATTAATTTGGATGTTAATTTCCGTATCTTTATTTTTAGTCAAATATTAGTGTATCTGCCCAAAAGCCTTGTAATAGCGTAGATTTTATTTTTGAACTCTTTAAATTCCACAACTGTTAACTGCCTAGATGTATGAATAATAGGATTGAATGGTAAGGAAAATAACTTTAAAATGGTAGATAACCCTAATTGTGCAAAGAAATTAACTGAAAAAACACACTTGTACATGCTGACTCCTAGGGTTTGCCCCACTTGCTTGCCTCGGAGAAACAATGATCGTGTCCCTCGAATGTAGGGATATCTTAGCAAAGACACGCGATTCAAAGTCATCATAAAGATCATGGTCCCTCCTTGTACCTCGAGTTGCCTACGAAAAATGATCTTATGACGATAGTCCCTTCAAAATGCTAAGGTATCCTTGCTTGTTGCCTTCAGAGACCATGTCGTCCCTTTCGAATGTCCCTTAAAATCCAACGACGAAGCTACCTACTCCTTAATAGTAGGATAGTGTTGTCTAAAGGAAAACGAATAGACTTTTTTTCGAGTAGGTAGAAAATTCTTAAGTACTTGCTCAAAACAAAAAAAAACTTTTACACACAAACAATTTTCAAAAATAGTTTTTTAAAACAACTTCGTCACACTCTTGAGGATAGATACAAGCGTTATCACGATGTAAACAAAACTTTTTCAAAACAAGCACGCACAAGAAATTTTAAAAACGAGAAAGTACCTAAGAGTCTATGGAAAACCACAGATAGAAAGGGTGCTAACACCTTCCCTTTCTATAATTTACCCCCCTTACTCAGGAACATCTCGAAAAAAGGTTTTTCCTGTTCTTTTTCCTTTTCCTTTGTTGGATGAAATAAAAGTCGGTGGTGACTCTTGCTTAGCGTGACATTTGAGAATACAAATGCAAAACCAGTATTAACAGTCAGTTCAGCCACCATATCACAGATGGATACTGATATTGTGGTTCATCGTCTGCCGACAAAAGAAGACCGCCCTCTAGTAAAACAGAACATTTGTTGTATGCGGCCAGAGACGTCAGAAAAGATCAAAGCCGAAGTCATGAAATATTTCAATGCTGGTTTCTTAGCTGTTACTTCTTATCCATAATGGGTTGTTAATGTTGTTCCAGTACCTAAGAAGGAAGATAAGGTACGTATGTGTGTGGATTATAGAGACCTGAATAGGGCAAGCCCTAAGGACGAATTTTCTCTTCCCCATATTGATGTTCTGGTTGACAACACCACACAACATAAGGTATTATCCTTCATGGATGGTTTCTCCGGGTACAATTAGATCAAAATGGCGCCTGAGGATATGGAGAAAACAACCTTCATCATGCAGTGGGGCACTTTCTACTACAAAGGTATGCCATTTGGGTTAAAAAGTGTTGAGGTAACCTATCAACGTGCCATGGTAGTCTTGTTTCACGATATGATCCATCACGAGATAGAGGTATACATCGATGATATGATAGCCAGGTCTCAGACTGAAGAGGAGCACTTTGATCACCTACATAAGCTGTTTGAAAGACTGAAGAAGTATAAACTGAGATTGAACCCGAATAAGTGTACCTTTGGAGTAAGATCTGGTAAGCTCTTGGGCTTCGTTATCAGCGGCAAAGGTATTGAAGTAGACTCTGCAAAGGTTAAAGCTATACAAGAAATTCCAACTCCTCACACTGAGAAGGAGGTATGGGGATTCTTGGGACGTCTAAACTACATTGCCAGATTCATTTCCCATCTAACCGCTACTTGTGAGCCAATCTTTAAATTACTGAATAAAGATTAAGCAGTGAAGTGGAATGACGATTGCTGGACCTCCTTTGACAAAATCAAGGAATATCTTCAAGAGCCTCTAATTATTATGCAGCCGGTTGAAGGAAGACCTCTGATCATGTACTTAACAGAATTAGAGAATTAAATGAGGTGTGTGCTGGGGAAGCATGACGAGTCTGGTTGAAAAGAGCATGCAATATACTACCTTAGCAAAAAAGTTACTGACTGTGAAACAAGATACTCATTGCACGAGAAAACTTGCTACACTTTGGCATGGGCTGCTCGCCGACTAAGATAGTATATGTTGACTCACACTACCTTGTTGATATCTAAAATGGATCCTATCAAATACATCTTTGAGAAGCTCACTCTCTCCGGAAGAATAGCAAGATGGCAAATGATCCTGAATGAATATGATATTCGGTACACAACCCAGAAAGTAATTAAGGGAAGTGTATTAGCTGATCATTTGGCTCATCAGGCCGTGGACGACTACCAATCCATGAATTTTGAGTTCCCGGATGAGAACATCATGTTAGTGACCAATGGTGAAGAACCTGGACCGGATGAAGGACCTGAAAATGGATCCCGGTGGACTATGGTTTTTAACGGAGCTTCCAACGCACTTGGCAATGGAATCAGTGCTGAGATGATTTCTCCCGAAGGCTGTCATACGCCTTTCACTGCCAGACTATGTTTCAATTGTACCAACAATATGGCTGAATATAAAGCATGTATTATGGGTTTCAAAGCTGCTATCGACTCGAGGATCAAATTCATGAGTGTATTTGGAGACTCGGCCCTAGTAATCAGTCAAATCAAGGGAGAATGGGACACAAAGCATCCTAATCTCATCCCTTATCGAGAGCATGTGTTGACACTAATTCCACACTTTGAAGAAGTTACCTTTGAGCATTTTCCATGAGAGGAAAATCAACTAGTGGACGCGCTAGCTACTATGTCATCCATGTTAAAGGTCAGGTAGGATAATAAAGCTCCTCATATCACTATTGAGAGAATGGACGAACCGATATACTGTCATGAGATTGATACTAAATAAGTTATGGACAAACCTTGGTTTTATGAAGTCAAAATATATCTCGAAGCCCAAGAGCATCCTAAGGGAGCTTTAGTCAATTATAAGAAGTTCCTAAGAAGGTTCTCTGCCAAGTTTTTCCTCAGTAATGGAATCCTCTATAAGCACAACCATGATTCTACTTTGCTTCGGTGTGTAGATAAGAGTAAAGCAGAGAAGATTATGGCAGATTTGCATGAAGGTACCTTTGGCACCCATTCCAGTGGGCACACAATGGATAAAAAATCCTATGGGAAGGATACTATTGGTCCACTATAGAAGCAGGCTATTATTAGCATTCACGAACTTGTCACAAATGCCCGATCTATGCTGATAAAGTATACGTGCCTCCAGTTCCTCTAAACGTCTGGACTGCTCCCTAGCCATTTGCAATGTGGGGCATCAATATGATTGGAGAGGCTAGACCTACAACTTCTAATGGGCACAACTTCATCCTTGTCGCCATTGATTACTTCACAAAGTGGGTCGAGGCAGCCTCATTTGCTTCTGTTACCAAGAATGTTGTGGCCCGATTCATTAGACATAACCTTATCTGTCGGTACGGAATTCCAGAAATAATGATTACGGATAATGGTACCAATCTCAATAATACTATGATCACCGAGCTCTGCGCGAAATTCAAAATCCAACACCATAACTCTTCTCCTTACCGGCCAAAGATGAATGGCACTGTAGAGGAGTCTAACAATAACATCAAGAAGATCATACAGAAGATGACTGTAACATAAAAATACTTGCATGAGATGTTACCATTTTCTCTTCATGGTTACCGTACCTCAGTACGTACGTCAACAGTGGCAACTCCTTTCTCTTTGGTATACAGTATGGAAGTTGTCCTACCCATTGAAGTTCAGATCCCTTCCTTGAGAATCATGAAGGATGCAGGTTTGAATGAAGACAAATAGGTTCACACTCGACTTGACCAATTAAATCTGATTGATGAAAAAAGGCTCGCGGCTGTCTGCCATGGTCAGTTGTACCAAAAACGAATGATTAAAGCTTTTACAAGAAGGTCAGGTGTCAGGTATATCAGGCTTGTGACCTAGTAATCAAGCGTATTATCCTGCCACAAGGTGATCCCAGGGGAAAATGGACCCCCACATACGGAAGTCTATTTATGATCAAGAACATGTTTTCTTGTGGAGCCATGATCTTAACCACTATGGACGGTGACGACCTTCTGCACCCTGTAAACACGGACATAGTTAAAAGATACTACGCATTAACAAAGACCCGCTAGGTTGACTGGCCTAGGCAAAAGTAAGGGCATCTCGAAGAACCAAAAGGGTTCAGCCAAAAATTAGGGATATACATATGGAAAAATCTATACATCCGGCAAGTTGAAAACCTGAAAAGGAGGCTTGGGAAAAAAAAGGGTATCCCGGTGGACTGAAAACCCGAAAGGGTGGTCCAGGTAAAAGTTAGGGATTTAAAGCGTATAACTATGTCCAGTTGGATCACCTTATATCCAATCTTCGGTAACAACTATCAAGCCCAAATGGCACTAGCAACAAAGAGATGAGACGCTCAAAAAACATAAAGGCAATAGCAGAATGGGAAATCAATGGGATTATTTAACCTAGTTGTTTTTCTTTGTATACTATTTTGTATAGTTTTCATTCTTATGACGACATTCTCTTACTAGGATGTCTGTCTCCTTTTACAAAAAATTCCTATTCAAATTAATACAAAATTATCTCTTTAAAAGTGCAAAACTATTTTTTTTTTTATTTTTCTATTTTATTTGCAAAAACATCTGTAGCGATAAAAAATGTAGCGGGGTAAATCAGAGATCGAATTATTGATTAATTCGTCTCACAAAAGCAAGAGTCGCCACCGCGCTTTATTGTTTCCAAAGGAAAAGGGAAAAGAGCGAAATAAAACCCTAAATATGCAATGTAAATATTAATAAAAATACAAAGCATTTTTGAAAAGAGATCTTATGGTTCGGGGGTTGGTTATACAATGGGAAGGTACTAGCACCCAATGCATCTATAGTACTTTATAGGAACCTTTTGAAATATCTGTTTTATTTAAAATTGATCACTTGATTGAAAATAAATCGTTTTGGCCGAAAAGGGATACGGACGGGTTTTTGAAGATACGACGACCTAATGTTGAAGTTTTTTTTTTTGCTTAAAAGGTATAGGTCTTGAAAAGGGTGAATGTTTGAGGAAAAATTATCCTAAGTTTTAATGAAATGCGAAAATTCGCGTAGTTAGATTTGAAGACATGAAGTCAACAAATTTACTGTTTTTTCCTTTGGATTTAAGCATAAACCGAATAAACAAATAAATACACGGACAAAATATGCGAATAACGATTAAATAACAATAATCTAAGTGATGGAATAGAGGATGCGAATAATGCGTTTTTTATGATTTTTTTTGGTTTAATGTTAACGGGAAGAAAGTATTTTAAATTTTTTACGCATTTTTGATAAGGATAAAACAAAAGAATTATTTAACGAGGACGTGACGTTTTTTAGTTTTAAGTTATTAAGTTTTTTTTATATATTTGATATTAATATTAATAAGACGAGAAAATAAAATATATTTTTTAGTTTTTTTTTTCTATTTTTATGCCTTTTATTATAAAAAGTATTACTTTAAGAACTCTTTAATAATAAAACTCAATGCTACTAACTTAAATCTAATTTTTTTTTAAAAGATACTAAGGTTATTAAATTAAATCCTAAGAGTTTAAATTAATAAAATGGTCCATTATTAAAAAAAATTGTTTTAAATTACATCTCTAATTTTGACTAACTAGATTAAACTTAAACTAATAAGATTCTAAGGGGGGTAATTAAATAGAGAGAAATGGGCTAAAAGATTGGGATAAGGCCCAAGGCAAAAATTGAAGACAGGGGGGTGCACAAAGGAATCGTGGGCTTAAGCTGGGAATAAGGGGATGAGGCCCAACAGCTTGATATGGCATTAGGGTTAATCTTATGTTTTAACAAAAAATTAGGGTTAGTCTTGGGCAGAAACGGCGCCTCTTCTTCGTATCTTCTTCTTCGCATCTCTTCTTCGCATCTCTTCTCTAGAACCTTGCTGTCTCCTTGCTACGGCCACCCACTCCGGCCCTTCTTCCCTCCACTGAACGAGAAACGAGACGGCTAATGGATTCGGTAAGAGCACGTTTGATTGTTAACACTCGATTCGGTCTTGCATGTTGACTTGATTTCACGATTTCCACTATGTTGATCTTTATTATTAATTCTTATACTTGATTGTTAATGCTTGATTTGAGGATGTTCAAAGAAATAAAAGAGAGGAAAGACCGTTACCTAGGTGGAGACGGAGGAGGAGGCTAGGGGTGACGGAGGCCAGGCGGCGAGGAGAGTGGAAGCGAGCCCAACGGTGAACGGTATTTCACGATTTTCTTCTCTTGGTGGCCTTGGTACTGTACTGTATTTTATTTCTTCTCCTTGTTGGCCTTGGTTCTGTACTTCTGTTTTCTTCTTCTTCTTTGAACGTGATATTGCACTTGGTTTTCCTTCTTCTTCTTTGAACGGGCTACTGTATGATGATTTTGTTTTTCTCTCTTTGAATGGATTACTGTTTCTCTTCTTCTTTGAATGTGATGCTGTACGATACGTATGTTGGCCTGAATAGTGATTTTTTTTGGAATGAGGTTGGCTTGAGTAAGTGTTTGAAAGGCCAATGATGTTGATACTGAGGCCTAGCCGGTTGCCTTAGAAATTTTTCAGGTTTTTGGATTGATAAAGTTCAAGCTTGAATAACAGTTGGACATGGTTATGTGTATAGGGATCTCGTATGGTTTGGACAGGTTGACGGAAATTGGGGGCATAAGTTGGCTAGGCCATATTGATGGTGGTTTTGACTGGTTTTCTGTGAGATTATTTTTGATATTTTTCTTTGACAATGGGATGATGATGATGTTGGTTTGAATGGCTCAATCAGTTTGTAAGGTTTTTGTGTATGGTTGGAATAATTTTTGACAGCAGATGGGATAACTATGCAGGTTTGCTGAGTCTTTTATGTTTTTCTTTGATAACTATTTTTTTTTTTGCTAAGTGTTTCTTGAAGGCTTGCTTATGTATCTCCTGTGATATTGATTCCCTTTTGTTATGTGTTATAACAACTTCCCTCTTCTTCTTCGCTACAGGCTGGAAATTTGAAAATATGCTTGGGATCTCTTGGGCATTCTGCACTACTGTCCCTCCAATTTGTTTCTATTCTTCTTTTGTGTTATTATCTCTACTGGCTATATTTTTGTTTGTCTTGTATACCTTCTTTCTGCCTATGCCAAGCCTGTATAACCCACACTTCTCCCTCTCTTTTTCTCTCAGTATAGCTTTGATAAAAGAGTGATAAGCTATACTTTTTTCTGAAACTGCAATGGCCAGAAAATGATGAAAAATGGAATTTTTATATTGCTTGCAAATGTGGTCAAACTGCATGTTTTCCTTTAATACAAAAGTTGTTTTGTTTTCTGCTGTGTGGGCATTGGTTCACGTAGCATGCTTGCATATGTAGAAAATGCATGGGTTTTGTATGCTTATGCTGTATGTCTTTTTGAAATTGCATTTGGGATTTTAAACAAGTGTAATTAATTTAAACATGCAGTTTTTGGAAAACATAAACTTGTGCACATGTTTTAAAATTCCTTTCTTTTTTTGTGAACCGGGAGCAATCCCGTGATTTGCAAAAAAAGAGTAACTGATTCCGGCCATTGCATTTAATGATGAAACTTTAATAATTTCGCTTTTTATTCGTTTATTCGAATTCTAATTTCTTTCTTTTTAATTTTGCAGGTAACATTAAGTGATCGGACAAAACGCATTGGATCGAAAGTTTTAGAATTAGGATAGATTAGTTTTTTATTTCATTTTAGTTTTTTTTTTGTAAATTTATTATTGTAATTTATTGTAATAGATACAATGTTTACATAATAACTGTACAATCAAAAAAATGAATAATAAAAACACTATTTGCCAATTAAATTCTTCTTTCCCTTTAATTATTTATTTATCGTTTACAATTCTCCAAACGAATAATAATTGAAAACAAATTTCAATTACCTACATTCAAGATAATAAACAGATAAATAAATAATTATCGTTGATCAACTAATATCTTCAATTATTTAATTCATCATTCATAACTAAATTATAATAATTAAAACAGGGTTTCAATTATTTAACTTAGAATGACAAATGATTAAACAATCGTCATTGACCAATGAACTTTTTCCGAATGCTTATTATATTATTCATAAACCTTTAAATTATGTAATAACTAAGAATAAATTCCAGTTACTTAAATTGAAGATAATGAGTAATAAATAAATACTATCCGCACAATTAATGCGCCTCTTCTCTGATGTTCATTTTATTATCTATACATCTTTAAACTACATAATAATCGAAAATGAATTTCAATTATTTAAATTTTAGATAATAAATAATTAATGAACATCGTTTTAGCACGAATCGATTAAATGATTTAATGTTCAGCATAAATAGCTCTTGGCCTGAAAAAGTTATGAATTTTAAAATCGATGGATCAAAACAAATGTAATGTAATAATGCAGGTAGGAGACGATATCTTAGGTCAAAATTTGGGGTACAACAGCTGCCCCTATTTAAGTTTCTTCTATCCGGAGATATGAAGATTGAAATCTTCGTTTCGACGAGATTGAAGGTACTTAAATACATAACTACGCAAATTTTGTCCTAAGATGCCGTCGTCATGTTTGGTATGAATGCAACGATCGAACTCACAGAGAAAGATATTGTGTGAAACGAGACAATGTTGGGGGGAATCGAACACCAACAAAACACAGCGGTACTGATTATACATTACTGGGGAAACAAGCTATCGACTTCAAACGACAGACTCCTGATAGCGAATAAAATCGAAGGGAATACAACCTCTAACCCTAACAAAGAGAGCATCTTGCATAGTCCTTAACAGATTATTGATCCCAAACAGTGAGTTCACAACTCAAGGTCGATGGTAGACAGAGAGTAACAAAATGCGGATAACTGATTACCAACTTCTGGAGGTATAGATTCGTAACAGACTTCTCTGCTAGATTTTCAGAGGTATACTCATTAATGCTGAGGTAATGAGACTGTAGATACGAAGGTTGTTCAAATAAAGAAAACTGTCGTTTGTTGTTGTCCAAAGAAAATGCCGATAACATGCAAACTGCCCAAATAAAGAAGCTGCCGCTTGTTGTCGTCCAAAGAAAATACCGATAACATACAAGCTGCTCAAATAAAGAAGCTGCCGCTTGCTGTCGTCCAAAGAAAATACCGATAACATACAAGCTGCTCAAATAAAGAAGCTGCCGCTTGCTGTCGTCCAAAGAAAATACCGATAACATACAAGTTGCTCAAATAAAGAAGCTGCCGCTTGCTGTCGTCCAAAAAAGTAATAACGTACAAGTTGCTCAAATAAAGAGGCCGCCACTTGCCGTTGTCCAAAGAAAATACTAATGTACTGGTAGCTCGTGAAGAGCTGCTGCTTGTCGCTTTCGAAAAGACAAAATGACGCACTAGTAGCTCATGAAGAACTGCTGCTCGGCGCTTTCAAAAGAAGTAAATAACGCACTAGTAGCTCATGAAGAACTGCTGCTCGGCGCTTTCAAAAGAAGTAAATAACGCACTAGTAGCTCATGAAGAACTGCTGCTCGGCGCTTTCGAAAAGAAGTAAATAACGCACTAGTAGCTCATGAAGAACTGCTGCTCGGCGCTTTCAAAAGAAGTAAATAACGCACTAGTAGCTCATGAAGAACTGCTGCTCGGCGCTTTCGAAAAGAAGTAAATAACGCACTAGTAGCTCATGAAGAACTGCTGCTCGGCGCTTTCAAAAAGTAACGTACAAGTTGCTCATGAAGAGCTGCCACTTGTCGTTTTCCAACGGTGTCTATAACGCACAAGTTTCTCATGAAGAGCTGCCGCTTGTCGTTTTCCAAAAGCAATCAGGAGGAAATTGCGATGATACTGGCAGAGAAATAAAATCTTCGTCAAAGAGAAACCTGAATCAATCCTTCCCGAGGGGATCAAATACTTAAAGGTGCAACATAAATGCACCAGCCGTCTAGGTCGCGAACTTACTGGGGAGAATCAAAGAAATAGCCTATGCAAGAGGCAGCAACTTCATCCGGGGATAACCTAGAGAGAAAACAGTCAAACAAGATTCCACCCGATGAGAAAGTAACTCAATTGGGGAATTCCTCGTATTCAGAAATGGGCAAGGTAGGCTAAGCCAAAATCATCCATGAGGATTAGCTCAGTTGGGGAATTTAGAAAGGAAGCACATTTTCTACCTAAGCTGACTTTCTACTTGGAAGGAACATATGTACGTTGTTCGAACAAACAAGGTATGACTCAAAATCAACGGCAAATGTGGATATGCATGCTGATATGAGTGTACATGAATAAATGAATGTTATGCTGACAAAACAGACAGATGGAATATCTTGGAGATAATAAGATGTCACAGCAAAATAGATACTCGGCCAATCTCGAAAAGACGGAAGATAAACAGAACTGGAAACACACAGCAACGTCAGAGGGTATCACGCTACAAGGTCCAAGTCTTCTGAGGAGAAAAACATCCAAATCCAATCTTCTAACACCAATAGACCACGGTATGAGACAAAATGTACCACACTTCAGAAATCACCCAACTAGAGATAGCCAAAACAAAGCTCAACTGGAACAGTTGGGGAGTCACCAAACTTAATACCACGAGAAACACAAGTTTACACAACCAACACCTCATGACGATTTGAAATAAAACATGCTCATCATGCAAGGATAAACTATTGTACTGATTTGCATTTCATGCCTTGACCGTCCTCGGAACGACTGTTAATATTCCTTTCGTTATTCACGACACATTTTTTAAAAAATAAGAACATTTTAAGTAAAATTGTTTCAAGTATTTCCATAAAAATTAAAATTTTGCCCACAAAAGATAAATGCTCAAATTTCATTAATAAGAGGTTGTTCGCTAACAATGCGACTTCAACGGTTTACAAAAGCTTGGGGAAATAGTACATGAAATAAAAGGTCATACAAAAAACAATGATCGCTATTCTCCCTAACAACTTTGAATTCCAGAATGTGTTCAGACGCCGAGACATGATTTGACCAGAAATTTGCCTAAGCGAAATACTTCTTGACTGCATCGGCGTTCAAGGGACGTGGGAGTTCTTCACCATCCATATTGGTGAGAATCATGGCACCTCCAGAGAAAACTTTCTTAACAACATACGGTCTTTCATAATTCGGAGCCCATTTGCCCCTAGAATCAGGTTGGAAAGATAATATTTTCTTGAGTACAAGGTCACCTTCTCTGAACTCGCGCGGTCGAACCTTCTTATCAAAAGCCTTCTTAATCCTTTGCTGGTACAACTGACCATGACACAAAGCTGTCAATCTCTTTTCTTCGATTAAATTCAACTAATCATATCTACTTTGACACCATTCAGCCTCAGAAAGTTTAGCTTCCATCAACACTCTCAGAGACGGAATCTCAACCTCCACGGGGAGTACTGCTTCCATACCGTAAACTAGGGAAAAAGGGGTCACGCCCGTTGAAGTTCGAACCGAAGTACGGTACCCATGTAAAGCAAACGGAAGCATTTCATGCCAATCCTTATAAGTTACCACCATCTTCTGGACAATCTTCTTGATGTTCTTGTTAGCAGCTTCAACAGCTCCATTCATCTTCGGTCTGTAAGGAGAGGAATTATGATGTTCGATCTTGAACTCTTCACAAAGCTCCTTCATCATCTTGTTATTCAAATTCGAACCATTATCAGTGATGATCTTGCTCGGGATACCGTATCGATAAATGATCTGATTCTTGATAAATCTGACTACCACCTGTCTGGTTACATTAGCATAAGATGCTGCTTCCACCCATTTAGTAAAATAATCAATCGCTACCAAGATGAAACGATGACCATTTGAAGCTTTGGGTTCAATCATTCCAATCATGTCAATGCCCCACATAGAGAAAGGCCAAGGTGAAGATATAACATTGAGGAGGGTCGGCGGCACGTGCATCTTGTATGCATAAATCTGGCATTTATGACATTTCTTCACATACTTGCAGCAATCAGATTCCATGGTCATCCAATAGTAACCAGCTCTAAACATCCTTCTAGCCATTGCATGTCCATTGGCATGAGTGCCAAAGGATCCTTCGTGTACTTCTTGCATCAGCATGTCTGCTTCACGTCTGTCTACACATCTGAGCAAGACCATGTCGTAATTCCTCTTATACAACACTTCTTCATTGAGAAAGAAACTGCTTGCTAATCTTCTCAACGTCTTCCTATCTTTGTTGGGTGCCCCGGGTGGGTACTCTTGAGTTTGAAGAACTCGTTTAATGTCATAGAACCACGGTTTGTCGTCGGTGACCTCTTCCACTGAAAACACATGAGCAGGTCTGTCGAGGCGCATAACTCGGATTGTAGGCACGTCGTTCCAATCATTCACTTGAAACATTGAAGACAAAGTAGCTAAACCATCAGCCATTTGATTCTCGTCTCTAGGGATATGATGTAATTCCACTTTGTTGAAGAAAGTTAACAACCTTCTAGCGTAGTCTCTGTAAGGGATCAAACCAGGATGATGGGTCTCCCATTCTCCTTTGATTTGATTAATCACCAATTCCGAATCTCCATAAATATCAAGAATCTTAATCCTTAGATCCACTGCTTCTTCGAGACCCATAATACATGCCTCATATTCAGCCATGTTGTTCGTGCAGTCAAACTTCAGTCTTACCGTGAACGGGATATGAGTACCTCGGGGAGTGACGATGATTGCCCCAATTCCATTTCCATAGGAATTCACAGCTCCGTCAAATATCAAACCCCAACGGGATTCAGGATCAGGTCCTTCTTCAGGTAACGGCTCTTCACAATCTTTAGCTTTCAAGTACATAACATCTTCATCTGGGAAATCAAACTTAATGGATTGATAATCGTCAATTGGTTGGTGAGCCAAATGATCGGCTAAAATACTCCCTTTGATTGCTTTCTGAGTGTGATACTCAATGTCATATTCGGATAACAGCATCTGCCAACGGGCTATTCTTCCAGATAAGGCGGGTTTCTCAAAGATATACTTGATCGGATCCATTTTGGAGATCAACCAAGTAGTGTGATTAATCATATACTGGCGCAGACGGTGAGCAGCCCAGGCTAAAGCACAACAGGTTTTCTCAAGCAATGAGTACCGAGATTCACAGTCTGTGAATTTCTTACTCAGATAATATACGGCATGTTCCTTTCTTCCAGTCTCATCTTGTTGACCAAGCACACATCCCATGGAATCTTCCAATATAGTGAGGTACATAATCAAAGGTCTTCCTTCCACCGGAGGAATCAATATGGGAGGTTCAAGAAAATATTCTTTGATACTATCAAAAGCTCTCTGACAATCTTCTGTCCACACACATCCTTGGTTCTTCCGGAGAAGCTTGAAAATCGGCCCACAGGTAGCAGTCATATGAGATATATACCTAGAAATGTAGTTCAGTCTCCCAAGGAATCCTCTTACTTGTTTTTCCGTCTTGGGTGCGGGCATTTCCTGAATGGCTTTGACTTTATCAGGATCTACCTCAATACCTTTCTGACTAACAATGAAACCCAGGAGTCTCCCAGAACGAACGCCAAAAGTGCACTTGTTGGGATTCAGACGGAGTTTGTACTTCCTCAAACGCTGGAATAACTTCAACAAATGTTCCAAGTGATCTTCCTCAGTCTGTGATTTGGCAATCATGTCATCCACATACACTTCTATCTCCTTATGCATCATGTCATGGAACAAAGCAGTCATGGCCCTTTGGTATGTTGCGCCAGCATTCCTCAAACCAAACGGCATAACTTGATAACAAAATGTTCCCCACGGTGTAATGAACGCGGTCTTCTCCATATCTTCCGGTGCCATCTTGATTTGATTGTAACCAGAGAAACCATCCATGAAAGAAAAGACTTTGAACTTGGCGGTACTGTCGACCAATACGTCAATATGAGGTAATGGGAAGTCATCCTTCGGACTAGCTCTATTCAGATCTCTGTAGTCTACACACATCCGAACTTTGCCATCCTTCTTAGCAACAGGCACTATGTTGGCTAACCACTGAGGATAAACCGACGTAACAAGGAAACCTACATTAATTTGTTTTTGAACTTCTTCTTTAATCTTGTCAGCCATGTCAGGACGAGTCCTTCTCAACTTCTGCTTGATCGGTGGACACTCGGGTCTCAACGGTAAACGATGCTCCACAATGTCATTGTCCAACCCTGGCATATCTTGGTAGGACCAAGCAAACACGTCAACATACTCTTTGAGAAGCTCCAACATCTTCTCCTTAACTTCCGGGATAAGCAATGCTCCGACTTTGACTTCCTTTCTATCCTCTTCATCACCCAAGTTGACCAGCTTTACAGGTTCTTCAAATGGTTGAATGACCTTCTCATCATGCTCAAGCAAACGGGAAATCTCAACAGGAACCTCTTCATCATCCTCTTCTTCGGCTCTGAACACAGGGAATTCAAAGTTGGGAGAGGGCATAGGATCATTGTTTTCGATGGTTAAGTCATGAAGTAATCTGCACACATGATTATGCTTTATTTTAGAAATCGATTTGTGCAAATAAAACAAGATGTTATTAATTAATTTTCATTGTTATTTCCCAGAAAAAGTGAAAAATAAAACAGCAGTGGACAAAATAACATTTTTATTCATTAAAAGGGAAATACTTGAAACAAAAAGCCCAGACATTTCTCTTTTGCCTTGGGCAGAGCAAAAGGAGTTATTTTTCATAGCCCGACACAAAATACGTTTCGCCTTGGGCAGAGAGATTTTTCAAAAGGAAAATAAACAAAACATTACTCGGAAATATGCATAACCACAGGAACATCAACAGCTATCCAGTTTTGGCAAGCCAATCCAGGCGTCACAAACACGGGCAAATCCTCCTCGGAATCATCATCTATGATAGCATCAACCTCAGGATGCACAAACCCTGCACTTCGGAAGACCTCTTGAATTGGATGAACAACCACCTCTTTCTTGACCCTTGCAGATATTGGATGAAAACCCAAACCTTCCCCAGACTTGTTCTCGGGTAACGTCAACACCTGGCCCCATCCTTCGGCCGAACCACTTTCCACCACTCGCCGTGCATCCTCAAAAGAAGAGATGGATGCCCCTTGCTTCTTCACTGTATTCTTAGCAACAGATAGGCCCTGGAACTGGGTCCCAACATCCTCGTCAGCATCAATAAAAGAAAACGATGATAAATGGCTTACCACCATAGCCTGCTCTCCCCCAATCATCACTAGCTTCCCATGTCTTACAAACTTTAGTCTCTGATGGAGCGTGGAGGTGACTGCTCCGGCATCATGGATCCAGGGACGACCCAATAAACAGCTGTAGGCAGCACGGATATCCATCACTTGGAAAGTGATTTGAAAAGTATGGGGACCAATCACTATGGGAAGATCCACTTCACCAATAACTGTCTTCCTGGAACCATCAAATGCTTTAACAATTACTCCACTAGGCCTCATAGGAGCACCTGGATATGAAAGTCGAGACAACGTGGTCTTGGGCATCACATTCAACGACGAGCCCGTATCCACCAACACACTTGATAAGGTATCGTTTCCACAACTTACTGAAATATGCAAAGCCATATTATGGTTTCTCCCCTCCTCCGGGAGTTCTTCATCACTGAAACCCAGGTTGTTACACGAAGTTATATTTCCCACAATCCCATCAAACTGATCAACTGTCACATCATGGTCTACGAACGCCTGGTCCAAGACCTTCATCAAGGCTTCTCTATGTGCACCGGAATCTCTCAATAAGGCAAGCAAGGAAATCTTGGAAGGTGTTTGCAAAAGCTGGTCCACAATCTTATACTCACTTCTTTTGATAAGCTTTAAGATCTCATCTTCTTCAGGGTGAGGGATAGGTTCACTGGATCGGCCTATCTCAACCCTTGGTTCAACATTTCTTACAGGAATCTCCGCTGGTATGGGCCTCCTAACTTGAACTTCTGGTCTCCTCGACGGTACTGCGGCAAAAACACGCCCACTTCTTGTAACTCTACTCACATCGGCAATATTAACAAAAGACGGTTTGGTTGGTATAGGGACTTCTTCCCCATTCTCGATCATTGTGGCGTTATACTTGTACGGCACAGCTTGGTCTGAGCTGTAAGGCACAAGGCCAGGTGGGTAAATAATCAAAGGATCAACAGACGCAGTCTGGCTGTTGTAAGCAATCTCTACTGATTCTGGCAAATTAAATTATGGAGTGATAACATTCACTTCATCTTCCGGATTTCGGTCATAGGTAATAGTGATAATTCTCTGATCTAGCAACTTCTGAATGTCCTCCTTCACAATAGGACAATCATCTTCTCTTGAACAAAACTCACAAACGTCATAGTCATGTTGGTGCCTAACAAAGGCAAGTCTTCTCAAACTCTGATGTAACCTGATCAATGATTCTCTGATGTGCTCGACTTGAAAAACTCGGAACTTCCCCGGACAACCTTCCACCATATTCACAGAAGCTGTCCCATGTCGAGGCAAAGGATTATCTCTAACATTGGGATTAACATCCTTAAAAGACAAGATGCCATTCTTAATTAACCTCTGCACGTCCGCCTTCAGAGTAAAGCAATTCTCAAGGTTGTGCCCCGGCGACCCTTGATGATATTCACAGAATTGATCCGCCTTGTACCACGGAGAAGCACTGTTTGGTGCGACAGGAGGAGGTTTTGTTGTGATGAGATTCTTTCTGATGAGAGCAGGGAACAATTCAGTATACGTCATAGGAATGGCATCGAACTGCGGTTTTCTGGGTGAACGGTTCTGATTGTTGAACGGATAAGCCTGTTGTCGAGGCTGCTGCTGAAATGGCCGGGGTTGAGTTGGCGGGATTTGATGAGCTGGGGCCATCAAAGCTGGGCGGACAGCCGGAGTGACTGCCGCAACGTGAGAGTAACCTCTCCTAGGCCTACCTGGAAACAAAGCACTGACATCCTGCTCTTTTCTTTTCGGGAAAACACTTCCAAACTTCTTCGCGCTGCTAGACGGACTCCCTTCTTTAACCAAACGCCCTTCGCGAATCCATTCCTCTAATCGCATGCCCATGCTTACCATTTCGGTGAAGTCACTGGGTGCGCTGGCTATCATTCTCTCATAGTAAAAGGACCCTAAAGTTTTCAAAAATATCTTAGTCATCTCTTTCTCCTCAAGAGGTGGATAGATTTGAGCAGCAATTTCACGCCACCTCTGGGCGTACTCCTTAAAAGATTCTCGGTCTCTCTGCGACATCGCCCGGAGTTGATCCCTGTCCGGCGCCATGTCAACGTTGTACTTGTACTGATGGACAAAGGCTTCACTAAGATCGTTAAAGTTGCGGATTCGAATGCTGTCTAAACCCATATACCACTTTAGAGCAGCACCCGTCAAGCTGTCTTGAAAATAATGAATCAACAAATCATGATCATCGGAGTACGTAGACATCTTCCTCACGTACATTGTCAAATGGCTTCTAGGACACGAATCACCCTTATATCTCTCAAAGTCTGGCACTTTGAATTTCGCTGGAATCTTGACATTCGGAACTAAACAAAGGTCATGCGTACTCTTCCCGAACAAATCCTTCCCTTTCAATGCTCTAAGCTCCTTTTGCATTTCCTGGAACTGATCCTGAAATTCTTCCATTCTATCAAAAAGACCCAAACTTTCAGCGGGCTCGGCAGGATAAATTGGTTCATTCAAGTATGGCACTGGGTGGACCACAGGAGCAACGGTTGTCATAACTGGTTGCGGAAAAGGTGCTACAGACGGAATTACTGGCGGCAAGGCAGTTGTCTCTGGTTGAGGAAGAGACAATGCAGACTGAAATATAGGTTGTACGGTGGGCTGATACCCCTCTGGCACAAAGTTGTAAGGCATTCCCCATGGAAAACCTTTCGGCATCTGATGTTGAAGCGGAGAGTTGATTTGGGTTGCGGAGGCAGGAACTGTAACAATTTCGGAAACCACTGGAGTTGAAGTCTGAATCTCAGCAGCCGTAGTCGATGGCTGATTCTGAACAGCCACCAAACTTTCCACCAACGCTGTTAACTTTTCCATCTCGGCACGAAGTGTAGCAACTTCCCCACGAAGCTCGTGATTTTCCTGTTCCAAATCTTCCATTTTCCTCTGACGATTGGCCCGAGTGTCGTATCGGTGAGACAGCTTGACAACCTTCGGTGGAAAAAGAACAAGAATGAGACTCTAGAAAACATGTGATGTGGAATGATGCATGATGGCGGTGCAAATGATGACTCATTTTAAAAGTTTTTCAAGGAACTTTAGTAACTTTGCATACATCAATGGTAAAGGAATTTAGAACAACAAAATTCAATTCGTTAATCGAAAGCGATAAATTACAACTTACAATTTGGAATAGTAAATTACAACCTTGGGATAACAAATCCACTAATGAAAACAATAAATTACAACTAGCAACATGAAAACCATAATAAAGCGATAAATTACATTTTTAAAACATGAAAGCAGTAAATTACAACTTGGAGCATGAAGCCCAAAATAATACAATAAATTACAACTTCGGAGCATGAAGCCCTTAATAAATTAACAAATTACAACTTCGGAGCATGAAGCCCTTTTACATAGTTTTACAAAATGACATCAATAAAATAAACTAAAGCTAAAGCTTACTCGGAATCCTCAGATGACGGACCAAACACCAGCTGTAATCGGAGCTTCTTGATCTTTTCTTCGTAAAAGTCTTCCATATCCTTCTTTTCCGCTATCAGTCGATCGATGATTTCTTCTTGCGGATTAGGAACGAGAGCCACGCTTACCGAACCTTCCCTTTTCCTTTTCCTTTCACTCGCGTACTTCTTCAGCAAGGCATCTTTCTGACGAAGCTTCTCATCGTGGTCAACGAACCGGCCGTCTTGAATAAGCAACAACTCCTTCTTTTCTTTCAGCTGTCGAGTCAGGACTCGATTCTCATATTCGGACATATGGTACTTTTCCTTCCAAGCATCCCTCTCGGACTTCATCCTAGCCAGATTCCCTTGATATTCTCCTACATCCGCGATAGGAATAACAACTGATGATGGTGCGATGGCAGGGAATAAAGGTTTCTCAAGTTTATACGGCATCTTGAGAACACAAGCCCTAGCACGGACCCACTGCAGGTAAGGTTCCAAAGAGACGGCACCTCTATGTCCCAGCATATCTCTCCCTTTCTTGTGGATATGTCGCCAAGCTCCTTCAATCTCCCTCTTAGCAGCCTGATGATCTTGTCCTTCCTGAAGAAAGAAACCACTCACATGGATACTGTTCGGCTTATCTCTCATCGGGTACCCGAACTGACGGCGCGCTAGAACAGGGTTGTAGTTGATTCCACCCGTCGTACCAAGAAGAGGTACATTGGGAAAAGCACCACAGCTGTCAATGATCTCCACGTCATGGTAAACTCGATTGTACCAGTCAATATCGAAATGAGTGAGAGCCATAATCTTTGGCGCCCAACGTGGTTCCCTCTTGAGATCCCAGAAAGCATCGGACCCAGCTAAATGCGAGACGTACCACTGATACAACAACGGCACACAACAGATAATCATCCCTCCTTGATAAGAGTTTCGAAGGTGGATAGAGTAATACGTGTCCCCTAGCAGCGTAGGGACCGGATTTCCAATCAGGAAAACTCTGATGGCATTGACATCCACAAATTTATCAACGTTAGGGAATAAGAAAAGACCATATGCTAGTAAAGCAAACACGTCCTCGAAGGTAACGGTATCCTTTGTATCAGCAAAATAACGAGCTTTTTGCAACAGAAACTGCGCCGGCAAACCCCGGATTCCTCCTTTCGTAGTCATATTCTCCTCTATCTCTGATTTCTTCAGGTGGGTGATGGTTGTTATCTCGTGGGACTTAGGCTCCTCTTCTAATCCGGAAAAAGGAACACGGTCGGCGATCGGCAAACCGAGAATATAGGAGTACTCCTCTAAAGTAGGCATTAACTGATAATCCGTGAAGGTGAAACATCGGTACAGGGGATCATAGAACTGAACCAACGTGTTGAGGATGCCTTTCTTCATCTTGCGCTTCATGAGCGGTACGATGGACCCATATTTCTTCTGAAAATCTGTCGGACTCTCTATCTTCGGAATCAAACTCTTCAATTCTTCAATCTCGGGCTCCTTGAAGCTAAAGCTTCGAGTATTTCTCCTTCCAAGTTCCATAATACCCTGAGACGTTTGCAAAAATCATTCCAAAGTTCCTTGAAAAACGAGTTTGTTTACAAAGATGTTGATGAATGCATGAATGAATGATAATGCAACAATCACACACAAGTTTGCAAACATGGGGTTTAAAGGTTCAACGTTCAGCATGGGGTCGAGGGTAAAGCCCACCCAAAGGTATGTACTAACGTTTCGATCACACCTGTAAGACAAGGTTCTAAGAGTTCCCAGAGTCTACATCCCTCTTTCGGATATTACCAACGTCTTGATTACTCAATAATTAGCAATATTCTCAAGAGAAACTCGTCCGAGCGTAGCATCGCGTGACAACTACTTCCGAATTACTCTGTTATAGTCTCCGCGCTACACCTAAAAGGCCAAGATGGGTTAGGGTTCTACGGTCCTCAACTTCTCGGGCTCCTAGGTCGAAAATAATAATGTCTTCCCGATTACTCGGTGTTGTACCCCAAAATTTGCCCTCCCATATTCTTCAAAGATTGCCAAGTCAAGCTGCAAAATTCCCCAAGGGTTGCACAATGCAAAGGTCTCCTATACAGTCAAAACTAGGGTTTGTGTTCTGATCAAGAAAATGAAGTTTTCAAAGGCCCAATCAAGTCTCATATGCTTACAAATATGGTCAAATATCCTCATATCAAGTTTCAAGGCATTCAGCTCAAAATTGCACAGTCAAAACCCTAAATTGCACTACAGTCAACTGTAGGGGCAAAATGGTCATTTGACAGTCAAAAGTTCAAATTTTTGGTCAACATATCATTTTGAAGTCACAAACATCATTTGATCAATGCTTGATCATGATTCTCAAAATTTGGCTCAGAAAATCATCAAGATGCAAAAGTTTCCTTATTTGGACAGCTGAAAAAGTCAACTGAAATTGACCAGGGCATAACTTTCACATGGATTGTCAGAAAAATTCCATCCAAAGCTCATTTTGAAGAGAAAGACATTTCCTACAACTCATCTTCATACTTAAAGTCCAAGAAATGCTCTCACAAAAAGTTATCAATTTCAACATTATAGGTCATTTTCAAAAGTCAACAAAAAGGGACTTTAAGTAAAAGGCCATAACTTGAGATTGGTAAATCCAAATGACATGGGACCAAAGGCATTGGTTAGAGGACTCAAAGACCGTTTCAAAATGTCCAAGAACATGAGCAAATCTTAAAAATTGAGAAAGTTATGCCTTGTAGAAGTTGGGAAATTTTTGGATATTTTGAAAAGTCAACACTACTTCAAATGACCTAAAATTGCTAATGGGCCCATTTTTCTTCCATGATTCATCATTCTAAGCATGTGCACGACCACTTGGCCCAAAGGGAAGTATTTTCTCATTTTTTATTTATTTATTTGAATTATTATTTATATTAATTCATTTAAATCATTTAAATATATGAAAAATATCTAACTTGACCTAACCAATCTTTTTATACATGTTTTAGCCTCTATAATTAGTGCATATGCAAATGAGGAAAGATTTGGCTTGATTGGATGCTAATTGACACAAGAACACATGGAAAAAGATTTAAAAAGATCTTAAGAAATCAAATTTTCAAAAACAATGATTACAAGAGATTTGATTGAGTTTTGTTAACCTAATGCCTTCACTACATATGCCTGATCATAAACCTAATCATACTAGAGGCGCAGCTGCTCAGAAACATAAGAATCAAACTTGAATTTTTCTCTAAAAAAGTCAATACTGAAAACCACTTTTGAGGGCGATTCAAAGGATAATTTTCATTCCAATAGCTTCCTCAAGGATTACTGATCACATTCCAATCAGAACCCACCATCAAAACTCCAAGAATTGGTATATTGAACTGGAACTGCATCAAGGAAAATTCATAATCGTATATCATATTCCATGCATTATTTGTGAAATTTATTCATTGATTCATGTTCATTATGATGTTTTAAAGCTAACCATTATGTTTAATTGAATTATTATGCTGTATACGAGATTTCGCCATGTTCGATTTCTAGGGTTTACAGGGTTGGAAATTAGGGCTTTTGCAAAAAAGGAAAAATTGGTCCTCAAGACCATGACCATTGGCATCAGTGCATCTGGACGAAGAAGATAAGACCATCGCGCCAAATTTATGGACACCATAGGCCTAATCGCTATTTTCCCATAGCTGGCCTAAGAAAACGCGTCCAAAACCGTTGCTTTTGTTTTTTGTTTCAGGGATAATGGAGAAGACGATGTGTTGGCAAGACGTGATAGGTTGTTTTGAATTTCGCGCGTTCTAGCCCACTAACGCGTTGTTTTCTTTTATTATATTTGTTTCTTATTTATTTAACAAAAGAGCTTCATGGTTCAGCTGGCAAGCGCTCATTGCATTGACATCTAAGACCTGGGTTCGAGTCCCAGGTCTGTATAATTTCCCATATTATTTTGCCATATATGTTCCTATGCAATTCCTATACTGCAGACGCACCATACACTTCATCATCCAGTCATCCACGTGCACGATGAGATCCAGTCAAGGGCATAGATTGAAAGCATACCATGAGCATAAGTCAACGCTGCAGCATGCCATCTGGAAAGTCAATGAAGGCCAGCTCCTTAATGGGCCAGATTGCTAAGGTCAAAACCTCCATATTGGGACTTCCACCCCCCCTGGTTTGCAATTTTTTTTCTTATATTTTATATTTAATTGTTATATTATTTTCTTTATTTGTTTTGATTTAATTAATTATTTTTTTTACAAAATACAAAAACCTCCTAAAAATCAGAAAAGACAAAAAAATATAATAATTTTTATTTCTAATATTTTCTTATAAATAAATGCATGTAAATAAATTTAGTTTTAAATTAGGATTAATTTTAACTCTTTTCAATAAAAATCTAAAAATACATAGAATTAGGGTTTGAACAATTTTTCATCTTTTTCTATTTTTCTTTCATAAATATTTAACATTATTTTATTTATTTTCACAATTAAAATTGCATGTAAAAATTAGGTTTAATTTAGGTTAAATTTTAATACTTTCATAATAAATTTAAAAGCCTTTAGAATTAGGGTTTGCATTCAATTTTGATTTTAATTAATTCTTTTTATTAAATCCTAAAATACACAAAAATACCAAAAACAAAAACAATTTCTTTTCTTAATTTGAATCTTGATTCCTTATTAATTTTAATTTTTGCAAACGGGTCCAACGCCCACGTTCTTAATTTCTTATTTATTCGCACATTTAGTTTATTTCGCTTAAATAATTATGTACCTCTCCCGAAGCCTTGTAATTACTTTTCGCACTTTTAATTCTTTTAATTTACCTTTGCTTTCTTTATTTTCTGTCAAATCGGGTCCTGGAAATTTTGGCGATGTGGACCCGCGCCTTTTGTAATAGCTTTAGAACTTTTAATTTCCGCATCTTTTTAACTGTTAATAAATGCATGCAAGAATGAATGATAAAATAAAAACAAACGCATAGATCACCTTGACATGAATAAGACAAAATAACTGAACATGACACACAAATCACACACCACCCCTAGGGTACGCCTCACTGTTGCCTTGCCTCGAAAGGTGATCGTCGAGTAGAGGATGTCTTAGTAAGTCCTCATGATCCGGGAACCTGGCATGAGGGTAGCTTCTAAGGTGTCTTCCTATTGCTCTGGTGATCACCATGTCCCGAACCTCGAATTGACCCGAACACCTCCAACGGTGGTGCTACCTACCTCTCAATGGTGGGATGGCACTACTTTAAAGGACATTTACACAGACGAATTCCTTAGGATAGGTAGACGACTCGTAAATACTTGCTCTAACTCAAAACAAATCAAAAATACTTTTCACACCGACACATTTTCAAAAAGCTTTCGAAAGCAATTTTTCAAACACTCTTGAGGACCGATACAAGAGTCGAACTGGAATTTTCAAAGAAACTTTTTAAAACCCACAATTGAAAAGAAAACAAACAATTTTGAAAACACAATGAGCAAGTATCTAAGAGCCCATGGATAACCATGGATAGAAAGGGTGCTAACACCTTCCCTTTCTATAATCTACCTCCCGAACCGAGAGCAATCTCTTTAAGGAATTTTTCTGTGCTTTTGTCCTTTCCATTTGGAGAAAATAAAAGACGGTGGCGACTCTTGCTTCCGCGACATTTCGCGAAACCAGCGTTAAACAGTCAGTTCCAGATCCACTGATCACAGAACTGGCGACTCTGCTGGGGATATTAAACTTAAAGTGGGGTGTACCTTATGGCTAGGTCATAACTATGTTTTCAATTGTCTTCTTTGCTTGCTTTATTATTGTGGGTTGCTTGGGAGTTCTATAGATCCTAACCCGGATCTGGGGGATACCTCTCTTAGAAAGTAGCAACAAGGCTGTGAGGGAACTGTGCGGGGTATACCGACATGGTTGAAACAGTCTGCTACGTTGATGTGGCACTTTGGTGTGTACCGGTAACCCTTGAGTTCAGTCAAGGAGAGTACGGGGCCTCCGCGTGGTGTCATGAAGCATCAACAGACCTTAGGAACCTTAATTGAACAATCTTGGCCTCTTTAGGGTAGTGAGATAACTGACTTTGGTGCAGTCCGAGGTTGGTTGATACTCGATACTACACTCAATTGAGGGTTGCTTTCCTGGAATATTTCGGTCGCCAGTTCAGTGGCTAAATCGAAACGATGAACAATGAAAGCAATCCCGTGATATTGGGACCCTTAGAACCCGGTTACTTCTGATAGGACAGGTTGAGCCCACCAACTTCAAGAGGGTAATACCCAGACCCCATGCTGGCCTAAACTCTAAGGGCTCTTTTGCGTGACTTGTGTGCCTTCAAACTTGGATTACTTGCATGCTTGTTATCTGACATCTGAACTTCTTGCAGGTTTTGTTTATAGTCCTTAACTAGGACTCATAATAAGGTTTACTGAACTTCCTGCAGGTTTTGTTCATAGTCCTTAACTAGGACTCATCACAAGGCTTACTAAGTTTCTTGCAGGTTTTTGTTTTAGTCCTTAACTATGACTCATAACCAGGTTTACCGAGTTTCTTGCAGGGTTTGTTTTAGTCCTTAATTGGGACTCATGACAAGTATACTGAATCTCTTGCAGGGTTTGTTTATAGTCCTTAATAAGGGCTCATAACAGGGTTTATTCATATTACCCCATGCATCATGACATCATACCATTGCATACATCCTAACCCATTTCAAGGACCTCAAGGGCTTGTGATGCAGGTCATGGTGAATCAACTATCCCAGCAAGGGGCAAAGAGGATTTATTTTCCTCTAGCCAAGGTAGTCAGGGGCTATGACCCACTGGATATGGTGAGCCTTTGACCCTTGAAGAAGGACTCTCAGCAATATGCAGTGCCTTCAATCAAGCTACCAGTTTCAAATTTTAACAAATTTCTTGTTTACCCCGCGAGGTCCTTGAAAACATTGCATGCATATCATACATATCATTGCATTGCAGGTACCCTTGTTGCATGTCACTTACCTTTCTCGCTGTTTATTTCAGCAATGGCCTTCCAACCAGACAACCAGGACTTTCTTGCTCAAGAGACCAGGTTCGGGAAAATCCTCCTGAATCTATCCAAGGGGCAGGAAGAGCTAAGGACACTTCTCATGGAGACCTTTGTCAGAAACAGTGCCGAGGATGAAAGGCTGAAACACCTACAAGCTGAGGTGGATGCATTGAAGGTCCAGATGCTGGGGCAGGTGACTGCCATTCAAGGGTTAGCTCAAAGACAAGATGAGCTCTGGTTTCTCGCCAACCAACTGCTTCAGGTAACCAACTGGGGCAAAAGTCTAAGGGTAAAAAGCCAGTCATCGTTCAACCACCTTTGAGACAAGGAGGTAAGGGGAGAGCTCCTCAAATGGCTCCAGCGTCACAAATTCAACATCACAACCAACAAAAGAGTGAGAGAAGGCAGTTCACTCGGCTCAGCATGACCTTATCCCAGATATTGCCACAGTTGCTGGAGACCAAGCTGGTAACTCTAAAAGAAGCTCCGAAGAGCCAAAATACAACGTCACCAAAATACAACCCCAACGCCCGCTGCGCTTATCACTCTGACAGCCCGGGGCATACTACAGATGATTGTTGGAGCTTGAAAAATAAGATCCAAGACATGATCGACGCTGGAGAGATTCAGTTTAAAGTACCCAAGACTCCCCACGTGATCACTACTCCCTTGCCAAAACATGGCTAAGATTGAGAAATTTTTGTTCATTCGAATGTTCAAGTTGCAATTCTCTTTTGTTCAAACATTTACTCATGTTAAACATTGTTATTTCGTTAATGCATCGCATATGTCTGTTCTAAAACAATATATTCGTATTCACTAAATGCAAATTATTTTCATATTTTTTCTGATATCGACTCTTGATCTAAATTCTAAGC
The DNA here is from genome assembly GCA_948472305.1 of Vicia faba. Taxonomy (NCBI): domain Eukaryota; kingdom Viridiplantae; phylum Streptophyta; class Magnoliopsida; order Fabales; family Fabaceae; genus Vicia; species Vicia faba. The sequence continues at coordinate 863,095,853 of OX451740.1, forward strand.
CTCTTGAGGGAGGATGACGAAAACGATACCACTATCTTTACAGTATGCTTTTGAACAGACCCCGCTGATGAGGTACAGGCATTGTTTCAATCCCTAAACACTGGAGTTATAAGGATGATAATCCCTCGTCAACCCATCTGAGCCAAAGAAGTAGGAGTTTTTTCTTTTCGAAATTTAAAACCCTTAATCATAACCTGGGGCAGGTTAGTCTCTCAGTTGATCCAAGTGCATAACGAATGGCACCGAAGAGGTCCTTATAAAAAAAAGAAAGACAGTGATGGTTCCGAATAATCAATAAAGATTGGCAGTCATTACTTCTCAAAATAAAAACCCATTAAGTCAAAACCCATGAAGGAGACTTACAAAACTAGGGCATCCCGCTGACTGTCATTCCAAAAAAGGAAACAGTTCAGGCAAAAAAAGGAAGGGATAACAAAATCAAGAAAGAGAAAGAGGTCTTACAAACCCTCAACAAAAAAAAAAGGGAAATGACTGCCTATTCAAAATAAACTGTCAAAGTCCGAACCATCACAGGTATATCAAAACAAAGACTCGAACAAGGTCTAGCGTATGATCAACTGAGTTTAGGTTTGGAGAATATCACGAAGAGCGGGTGGGTACAAATAAAATTTGAGCCATTATCCTTTGTTTCTTAAACCGTGAACCAGGCCACGTTATAACCCTTAAAAGTCCTAGCTGAAGCATGGGTTAGTTCGAAAGCATACTGTTACGAAAGGTATCCTGACTCCTTAAGGCCTACGGTAAATACGGTGTTGACATCACATTTTACAAACATTCACTTGTTTTATGAAAAAAACTGCATTTTCCAAATATTCAAGACAGACATAAGCTTTGCATTTTTGATATAACATTGTTTGCATATGACTATTTGTTTGAACAGCAGGGAAATTCGCACGATGAATACCTAGTGAACAAAAGCACTTCCAATCAAGGGGCATGACATGATCTTGGTCTATCATCCGGGGCAGTTAAGTCAAGATTCAGAGAATCTCTCAACAATGCAAAACAGTCTGGGGCAAATCTCCGCCTGAGTCACCTGGGGCATTCCAACAACGAATCTTGCCTGATCAAGCATCTTCTGGTGGCATGGCAAAACACAATAACAGGGGCACCTCCCTACATCCTGAGAGTGTGGACATAGTCGAAAAAATACTACGCACAATCAAAGACCCGCTAGGTTGACACACCTAGGCAAAAACAAGGGCTTCCCGACGAACCAAAAGGGTTCGGGAAAAAATAAGGGATGAAATGGAAAAATCTGTACACCCGGCAAGTCGAAAACCTGAAAAGGCGGCTTGGGCAAAAATGGGTATCCCGGTGGACTGAAAACCCGAAAGGGCGGTCCAGGCAAAAGTTAGGGATCAAATGCGTACGACTATGTCCCGTCATCTTGTCACTTGCCTACCAGAAGAAGGTTTGCCCGTTAACAACTATCAGCACCTCATAGGTCTTCCTCTCCCACATCAGAAACAGGGGCAATAAAGAGTTGTCTAAGCAATCTGATTGTTCGGTCCTCCAGGGTATCAAGGTAGGTTCAGCTGAAAAACATAACCGGTATATCTCAACTCCCCAGAGAGTGAGCCAGCAAGTCCCTGCACTCTCCCTAAGCAAAGCTATACAATCAACCTTAGGGGAGTTAGGTATCCTCCAGCAGATCTCAACCTTCCCCAGCAATGTATAGACATTCTTAACAAGCATCCACGAAAGTCTTGGTCTAAAGATTGTTCCCCGGCGGTACATCAAACATTCAGTGGAATCACTTCCCCAATACAGCTCAAAACTTCCCCAGGAAAGTCCAATCCAGTTCCCCAGGAAGGTCGGAATCCATCTCCCCAAGCAGTAAGCTTATCCCCAGTAGATTCTGGAAGCTTATCCTCCGCAGAGCACGAACGCGTCTCCCGGCTTTATTTAAAGAGTTATTTCCTTAACAGGATATAACTGGGTTATCCTCAGCCAAAAGCCACGGAAAGAGCGTCCTCGACGAAGTCTTCTTACCCCAGCGAAATCCATCAACACTTCCAACAATAAAGATATTCCCAGCAAATTACTACTAACAACACTCAACAAAGCATCCCTCTTCCCACAGAGTATTGCCTCCTAGCATGGTCGCTAGAGTATCTTTTCTCCCCGCAGAATCCTTCATTTGCCAAGTTTATTCCGCAACGGAGTCATCTTCTCCTACCGGTATTCTCGCAACTATCATCCCCAGCGGAGGCAAAGATCTATTCTTCAATATCAGCCCAGGATGCGACTTCCCGGCACCCGTCAAGGATTTAATTTCCTAGACAAAAACATACATAAAACATCACATACATCATTATAACATGCATAGACACATCATATCATACAAGTCTCATTTATATTGAGAACATCATTGCTTGATTCATATATCATGCATTGCACATACTTGACCTTTACCTTTCAGGAAAGATCCAGTTAAGTTCTCAAGCTACATTCCAAGACCTAGACCGGTTCAGTTAAATCGACCCTAAGATTTTCCTGATGCTTATCCAGTCAAAGGCCTTCTCTGGTTCAGTCAGATCGACCCTAAGATCTCCCTGATGCTTATCCAGTTGAAGATATTTCAAGACCTTGTCCGGTTCAGTAAATCGACCCTAAGATTTTCCTGATGCTTATCCAGTCAAAGGCCTTCTCTGGTTCAGTCAGATCGACCCTAAGATCTCCCTGATGCTTATCCAGTTGAAGATTTCAAGACCTTGTCCGGTTCAGTTAAATCGACCCTAAGATTTTCCTGATGCTTATCCAGTCAAAGGCCTTCGCTGGTTTAGTCAGATCGACCCTAAGATCTCCCTGATGCTTATCCAGTTGAAGACATTCCAAGACCTTGTCCGGTTCAGTTAAATCGACCCTAAGATTTTCCTGATGCTTATCCAGTCTAAGGCCTTCTCTGGTTCAGTTAGATCGACCCTAAGATCTCCCTGATGCTTATCCAGTTGAAGATATTCCAAGACCTTGTCCGGTTCAGCTAGATCGACCCTAAGATTTTCCTGATTCTTACCCAGTCAAAGGCCTTCTCTGGTTCAGTCAGATCGACCCTAAGATCTCCCTGATTCTTATCCCAGTAGAAGACACCCAAGATTTTCTCAACGAGCGTTGTTGAAGTTAAAGTCGTCCAAGGTTCTCTTACCAGTCATGCTAAGGCAGTAACCATCCCTGGTTCATTCATCACCGTTTGAAGCCCCAAACTCAGCTCCTGTAACCAGTCAGGACACATCTATACTGAGCATCTGAAAACCAGCTCCTGCAACGTGTCAGGTACTCATTTGTTCTTTTGCAGGTATGCAGGTTCTCGCTAAGGAATCTCCTACACGATCAACATCCAGATGGCATCTACAAGCCCATCATCCTATCCAGCAACCTCTAAATGGCATCTATAAGCCCATTCCACAACCTCTGCTACTATGTGAGCGCAAATTTCTGGGCACTCTAGTGTTCAATCATCTTCTACCCTCGGATTACGAAAGGCACGTCAGCCAATCTGCATCCTCAGGTCTAAGAAGATTGAACAAGGGAAACTGTTGTACCCCAAAATTTGCCCTCCCATATTCTTCAAAGATTGCCAAGTCAAGCTGCAAAATTCCCCAAGGGTTGCACAGTGCAAAGGTCTCCTATACAGTCAAAACAAGGGTTTGTGTTCTGATCAAGAAAATGAAGTTTTCAAAGGCCCAATCAAGTCTCATATGCTTACAAATATGGTCAAATATCCTCATATCAAGTTTCAAGGCATTCAGCTCAAAATTGCACAATCAAAACCCTAAATTGCACTACAGTCAACTGTAGGGGCAAAATGGTCATTTGACAGTCAAAAGTTCAAATTTTTGGTCAACATATCATTTTGAAGTCACAAACATCATTTGATCAATGCTTGATCATGATTCTCAAAATTTGGCTCAGAAAATCATCAAGATGCAAAAGTTTCCTTATTTGGACAGCTGAAAAAGTCAACTGAAATTGACCAGGGCATAACTTTCACATGGATTGTCAGAAAAATTCCATCCAAAGCTCATTTTGAAGAGAAAGACATTTCCTACAACTCATCTTCATACTTCAAGTCCAAGAAATGCTCTCACAAAAAGTTATCAATTTCAACATTATAGGTCATTTTCAAAAGTCAACAAAAAGGGACTTTAAGTCAAAGGCCATAACTTGAGATTGGTAAATCCAAATGACATGGGACCAAAGGCATTGGTTAGAGGACTCAAAGACCTTTCCAAAATGTCCAAGAACATGAGCAAATCTTAAAAATTGAAAAAGTTATGCCTTGTCGAAGTTGGGAAATTTTTGGATATTTTGAAAAGTCAACACTACTTCAAATGACCTAAAATTGCTAATGGGCCCATTTTTCTTCCATGATTCATCATTCTAAGCATGTGCACGACCACTTGGCCCAAAGGGAAGTATTTTCTCATTTTTTATTTATTTATTTGAATTATTATTTATATTAATTCATTTAAATCATTTAAATATATGAAAAATATCTAACTTGACCTAACCAATCTTTTTATACATGTTTTAGCCTCTATAATTAGTGCATATGCAAATGAGGAAAGATTTGGCTTGATTGGATGCTAATTGACACAAGAACACATGGAAAAAGATTTAAAAAGATCTTAAGAAATCAAATTTTCAAAAACAATGATTACAAGAGATTTGATTGAGTTTTGTTAACCTAATGCCTTCACTACATATGCCTGATCATAAACCTAATCATACTAGAGGCGCAGCTGCTCAGAAACATAAGAATCAAACTTGAATTTTTCTCTAAAAAAGTCAATACTGAAAACCACTTTTGAGGGCGATTCAAAGGATAATTTTCATTCCAATAGCTTCCTCAAGGATTACTGATCACATTCCAATCAGAACCCACCATCAAAACTCCAAGAATTGGTATATTGAACTGGAACTGCATCAAGGAAAATTCATAATCGTATATCATATTCCATGCATTATTTGTGAAATTTATTCATTGATTCATGTTCATTATGATGTTTTAAAGCTAACCATTATGTTTAATTGAATTATTATGCTGTATACGAGATTTCGCCATGTTCGATTTCTAGGGTTTACAGGGTTGGAAATTAGGGCTTTTGCAAAAAAGGAAAAATTGGTCCTCAAGACCATGACCATTGGCATCAGTGCATCTGGACGAAGAAGATAAGACCATCGCGCCAAATTTATGGACACCATAGGCCTAATCGCTATTTTCCCATAGCTGGCCTAAGAAAACGCGTCCAAAACCGTTGCTTTTGTTTTTTGTTTCAGGGATAATGGAGAAGACGATGTGTTGGCAAGACGTGATAGGTTGTTTTGAATTTCGCGCGTTCTAGCCCACTAACGCGTTGTTTTCTTTTATTATATTTGTTTCTTATTTATTTAACAAAAGAGCTTCATGGTTCAGCTGGCAAGCGCTCATTGAATTGACATCTAAGACCTGGGTTCGAGTCCCAGGTCTGTATAATTTCCCATATTATTTTGCCATATATGTTCCTATGCAATTCCTATACTGCAGACGCACCATACACTTCATCATCCAGTCATCCACGTGCACGATGAGATCCAGTCAAGGGCATAGATTGAAAGCATACCATGAGCATAAGTCAACGCTGCAGCATGCCATCTGGAAAGTCAATGAAGGCCAGCTCCTTAATGGGCCAGATTGCTAAGGTCAAAACCTCCATATTGGGACTTCCACCCCCCCTGGTTTGCAATTTTTTTTCTTATATTTTATATTTAATTGTTATATTATTTTCTTTATTTGTTTTGATTTAATTAATTATTTTTTTTACAAAATACAAAAACCTCCTAAATATCAGAAAAGACAAAAAAATATAATAATTTTTATTTCTAATATTTTCTTATAAATAAATGCATGTAAATAAATTTAGTTTTAAATTAGGATTAATTTTAACTCTTTTCAATAAAAATCTAAAAATACATAGAATTAGGGTTTGAACAATTTTTCATCTTTTTCTATTTTTCTTTCATAAATATTTAACATTATTTTATTTATTTTCACAATTAAAATTGCATGTAAAAATTAGGTTTAATTTAGGTTAAATTTTAATACTTTCATAATAAATTTAAAAGCCTTTAGAATTAGGGTTTGCATTCAATTTTGATTTTAATTAATTCTTTTTATTAAATCCTAAAATACACAAAAATACCAAAAACAAAAACATATTCTTTTCTTAATTTGAATCTTGATTCCTTATTAATTTTAATTTTTGCAAACGGGTCCAACGCCCACGTTCTTAATTTCTTATTTATTCGCACATTTAGTTTATTTCGCTTAAATAATTATGTACCTCTCCCGAAGCCTTGTAATTACTTTTCGCACTTTTAATTCTTTTAATTTACCTTTGCTTTCTTTATTTTCTGTCAAATCGGGTCCTGGAAATTTTGGCGATGTGGACCCGCGCCTTTTGTAATAGCTTTAGAACTTTTAATTTCCGCATCTTTTAAACTGTTAATAAATGCATGCAAGAATGAATGATAAAATAAAAACAAACGCATAGATCACCTTGACATGAATAAGACAAAATAACTGAACATGACACACAAATCACACACCACCCCTAGGGTACGCCTCACTGTTGCCTTGCCTCGAAAGGTGATCGTCGAGTAGAGGATGTCTTAGTAAGTCCTCATGATCCGGGAACCTGGCATGAGGGTAGCTTCTAAGGTGTCTTCCTATTGCTCTGGTGATCACCATGTCCCGAACCTCGAATTGACCCGAACACCTCCAACGGTGGTGCTACCTACCTCTCAATGGTGGGATGGCACTACTTTAAAGGACATTTACACAGACGAATTCCTTAGGATAGGTAGACGACTCGTAAATACTTGCTCTAACTCAAAACAAGTCAAAAATACTTTTCACACCGACACATTTTCAAAAAGCTTTCGAAAGCAATTTTTCAAACACTCTTGAGGACCGATACAAGAGTCGAACTGGAATTTTCAAAGAAACTTTTTAAAACCCACAATTGAAAAGCAAACAAATAATTTTGAAAACACAATGAGCAAGTATCTAAGAGCCCATGGATAACCATGGATAGAAAGGGTGCTAACACCTTCCCTTTCTATAATCTACCTCCCGAACCGAGAGCAATCTCTTTAAGGAATTTTTCTGTGCTTTTGTCCTTTCCATTTGGAGAAAATAAAAGACGGTGGCGACTCTTGCTTCCGCGACATTTCGCGAAACCAGCGTTAAACAGTCAGTTCCAGATCCACTGATCACAGAACTGGCGACTCTGCTGGGGATATTAAACTTAAAGTGGGGTGTACCTTATGGCTAGGTCATAACTATGTTTTCAATTGTCTTCTTTGCTTGCTTTATTATTGTGGGTTGCTTGGGAGTTCTATAGATCCTAACCCGGATCTGGGGGATACCTCTCTTAGAAAGTAGCAACAAGGCTGTGAGGGAACTGTGCAGGGTATACCGACATGGTTGAAACAGTCTGCTACGTTGATGTGGCACTTTGGTGTGTACCGGTAACCCTTGAGTTCAGTCAAGGAGAGTACGGGGCCTCCGCGTGGTGTTATGAAGCATCAACAGACCTTAGGAACCTTAATTGAACAATCTTGGCCTCTTTAGGGTAGTGAGATAACTGACTTTGGTGCAGTCCGAGGTTGGTTGATACTCGATACTACACTCAATTGAGGGTTGCTTTCCTGGAATATTTCGGTCGCCAGTTCAGTGGCTAAATCGAAACGATGAACAATGAAAGCAATCCCGTGATATTGGGACCCTTAGAACCCGGTTACTTCTGATAGGACAGGTTGAGCCCACCAACTTCAAGAGGGTAATACCCAGACCCCATGCTGGCCTAAACTCTAAGGGCTCTTTTGCATGACTTGTGTGCCTTCAAACTTGGATTACTTGCATGCTTGTTATCTGACATCTGAACTTCTTGCAGGTTTTGTTTATAGTCCTTAACTAGGACTCATAATAAGGTTTACTGAACTTCCTGCAGGTTTTGTTCATAGTCCTTAACTAGGACTCATCACAAGGCTTACTAAGTTTCTTGCAGGTTTTTGTTTTAGTCCTTAACTATGACTCATAACCAGGTTTACCGAGTTTCTTGCAGGGTTTGTTTTAGTCCTTAATTGGGACTCATGACAAGTATACTGAATCTCTTGCAGGGTTTGTTTATAGTCCTTAATAAGGGCTCATAACAGGGTTTATTCATATTACCCCATGCATCATGACATCATACCATTGCATACATCCTAACCCATTTCAAGGACCTCAAGGGCTTGTGATGCAGGTCATGGTGAATCAACTATCCCAGCAAGGGGCAAAGAGGATTTATTTTCCTTTAGCCAAGGTAGTCAGGGGCTATGACCCACTGGATATGGTGAGCCTTTGACCCTTGAAGAAGGACTCTCAGCAATATGCAGTGCCTTCAATCAAGCTACCAGTTTCAAATTTTAACAAATTTCTTGTTTACCCCGCGAGGTCCTTGAAAACATTGCATGCATATCATACATATCATTGCATTGCAGGTACCCTTGTTGCATGTCACTTACCTTTCTCGCTGTTTATTTCAGCAATTGCCTTCCAACCAGACAACCAGGACTTTCTTGCTCAAGAGACCAGGTTCGGGAAAATCCTCCTGAATCTATCCAAGGGGCAGGAAGAGCTAAGGACACTTCTCATGGAGACCTTTGTCAGAAACAGTGCCGAGGATGAAAGGCTGAAACACCTACAAGCTGAGGTGGATGCATTGAAGGTCCAGATGCTGGGGCAGGTGACTGCCATTCAAGGGTTAGCTCAAAGACAAGATGAGCTCTGGTTTCTCGCCAACCAACTGCTTCAGGTAACCAACTGGGGCAAAAGTCTAAGGGTAAAAAGCCAGTCATCGTTCAACCACCTTTGAGACAAGGAGGTAAGGGGAGAGCTCCTCAAATGGCTCCAGCGTCACAAATTCAACATCACAACCAACAAAAGAGTGAGAGAAGGCAGTTCACTCGGCTCAGCATGACCTTATCCCAGATATTGCCACAGTTGCTGGAGACCAAGCTGGTAACTCTAAAAGAAGCTCCGAAGAGCCAAAATACAACGTCACCAAAATACAACCCCAACGCCCGCTGCGCTTATCACTCTGACAGCCCGGGGCATACTACAGATGATTGTTGGAGCTTGAAAAATAAGATCCAAGACATGATCGACGCTGGAGAGATTCAGTTTAAAGTACCCAAGACTCCCCACGTGATCACTACTCCCTTGCCAAAACATGGCTAAGATTGAGAAATTTTTGTTCATTCGAATGTTCAAGTTGCAATTCTCTTTTGTTCAAACATTTACTCATGTTAAACATTGTTATTTCGTTAATGCATCGCATATGTCTGTTCTAAAACAATATATTCGTATTCACTAAATGCAAATTATTTTCATATTTTTTCTGATATCGACTCTTGATCTAAATTCTAAGCCTCTTGAGGGAGGATGACGAAAACGATACCACTATCTTTACAGTATGCTTTTGAACAGACCCCGCTGATGAGGTACAAGCATTGTTTCAATCCCTAAACACTGGAGTTATAAGGATGATAATCCCTCGTCAACCCATCTGAGCCAAAGAAGTAGGAGTTTTTTCTTTTCGAAATTTAAAACCCTTAATCATAACCTGGGGCAGGTTAGTCTCTCAGTTGATCCAAGTGCATAACGAATGGCACCGAAGAGGTCCTTATAAAACAAAGAAAGACAGTGATGGTTCCGAATAATCAATAAAGATTGGCAGTCATTACTTCTCAAAATAAAAACCCATTAAGTCAAAACCCATGAAGGAGACTTACAAAACTGGGGCATCCCGCTGACTGTCATTCCAAAAAAGGAAACAGTTCAGGAAAAAAAAGGAAGGGATAACAAAATCAAGAAAGAGAAAGAGGTCTTACAAACCCTCAACAAAAAAAAAAGGGAAATGACTGCCTATTCAAAATAAACTGTCAAAGTCCGAACCATCACAGGTATATCAAAACAAAGACTCGAACAAGGTCTAGCGTATGATCAACTGAGTTTAGGTTTGGAGAATATCACGAAGAGCGGGTGGGTACAAATAAAATTTGAGCCATTATCCTTTGTTTCTTAAACCGTGAACCAGGCCACGTTATAACCCTTAAAAGTCCTAGCTGAAGCATGGGTTAGTTCGAAAGCATACTGTTACGAAAGGTATCCTGACTCCTTAAGGCCTACGGTAAATACGGTGTTGACATCACATTTTACAAACATTCACTTGTTTTATGAAAAAAACTGCATTTTCCAAATATTCAAGACAGACATAAGCTTTGCATTTTTGATATAACATTGTTTGCATATGACTATTTGTTTGAACAGCAGGGAAATTCGCACGATGAATACCTAGTGAACAAAAGCACTTCCAATCAAGGGGCATGACATGATCTTGGTCTATCATCCGGGGAAGTTAAGTCAAGATTCAGAGAATCTCTCAACAATGCAAAACAGTCTGGGGCAAATCTCCGCCTGAGTCACCTGGGGCATTCCAACAACGAATCTTGCCTGATCAAGCATCTTCTGGTGGCATGGCAAAACACAATAACAGGGGCACCTCCCTACATCCTGAGAGTGTGGACATAGTCGAAAAAATACTACGCACAATCAAAGACCCGCTAGGTTGACACACCTAGGCAAAAACAAGGGCTTCCCGACGAACCAAAAGGGTTCGGGAAAAAATAAGGGATGAAATGGAAAAATCTGTACACCCGACAAGTCGAAAACCTGAAAAGGCGGCTTGGGAAAAAATGGGTATCCCGGTGGACTGAAAACCCGAAAGGGCGGTCCAGGCAAAAGTTAGGGATCAAATGCGTACGACTATGTCCCGTCATCTTGTCACTTGCCTACCAGAAGAAGGTTTGCCCGTTAACAACTATCAGCACCTCATAGGTCTTCCTCTCCCACATCAGAAACAGGGGCAATAAAGAGTTGTCTAAGCAATATGATTGTTCGGTCCTCCAGGGTATCAAGGTAGGTTCAGCTGAAAAACATAACCGGTATATCTCAACTCCCCAGAGAGTGAGCCAGCAAGTCCCTGCACTCTCCCTAAGCAAAGCTATACAATCAACCTTAGGGGAGTTAGGTATCCTCCAGCAGATCTCAACCTTCCCCAGCAATGTATAGACATTCTTAACAAGCATCCACGGAAGTCTTGGTCTAAAGATTGTTCCTCGGCGGTACATCAAACATTCAGTGGAATCACTTCCCCAATACAGCTCAAAACTTCCCCAGGAAAGTCCAATCCAGTTCCCCAGGAAGGTCGGAATCCATCTCCCCAAGCAGTAAGCTTATCCCCAGTAGATTCTGGAAGCTTATCCTCTGCAGAGCACGAACGCGTCTCCCGGCTTTATTTAAAGAGTTATTTCCTTAACAGGATATAACTGGGTTATCCTCAGCCAAAAGCCACGGAAAGAGCGTCCTCGACGAAGTCTTCTTACCCCAGCGAAATCCATCAACACTTCCAACAATAAAGATATTCCCAGCAAATTACTACTAACAACACTCAACAAAGCATCCCTCTTCCCACAGAGTATTGCCTCCTAGCATGGTCGCTAGAGTATCTTTTCTCCCCGCAGAATCCTTCATTTGCCAAGTTTATTCCGCAACGGAGTCATCTTCTCCTACCGGTATTCTCGCAACTATCATCCCCAGCGGAGGCAAAGATCTATTCTTCAATATCAGCCCAGGATGCGACTTCCCGGCACCCGTCAAGGATTTAATTTCCTAGACAAAAACATACATAAAACATCACATACATCATTATAACATGCATAGACACATCATATCATACAAGTCTCATTTATATTGAGAACATCATTGCTTGATTCATATATCATGCATTGCACATACTTGACCTTTACCTTTCAGGAAAGATCCAGTTAAGTTCTCAAGCTACATTCCAAGACCTAGACCGGTTCAGTTAAATCGACCCTAAGATTTTCCTGATGCTTATCCAGTCAAAGGCCTTCTCTGGTTCAGTCAGATCGACCCTAAGATCTCCCTGATGCTTATCCAGTTGAAGATATTTCAAGACCTTGTCCGGTTCAGTAAATCGACCCTAAGATTTTCCTGATGCTTATCCAGTCAAAGGCCTTCTCTGGTTCAGTCAGATCGACCCTAAGATCTCCCTGATGCTTATCCAGTTGAAGATTTCAAGACCTTGTCCGGTTCAGTTAAATCGACCCTAAGATTTTCCTGATGCTTATCCAGTCAAAGGCCTTCGCTGGTTTAGTCAGATCGACCCTAAGATCTCCCTGATGCTTATCCAGTTGAAGACATTCCAAGACCTTGTCCGGTTCAGTTAAATCGACCCTAAGATTTTCCTGATGCTTATCCAGTCTAAGGCCTTCTCTGGTTCAGTTAGATCGACCCTAAGATCTCCCTGATGCTTATCCAGTTGAAGATATTCCAAGACCTTGTCCGGTTCAGCTAGATCGACCCTAAGATTTTCCTGATTCTTACCCAGTCAAAGGCCTTCTCTGGTTCAGTCAGATCGACCCTAAGATCTCCCTGATTCTTATCCCAGCAGAAGACACCCAAGATTTTCTCAACGAGCGTTGTTGAAGTTAAAGTCGTCCAAGGTTCTCTTACCAGTCATGCTAAGGCAGTAACCATCCCTGGTTCATTCATCACCGTTTGAAGCCCCAAACTCAGCTCCTGTAACCAGTCAGGACACATCTATACTGAGCATCTGAAAACCAGCTCCTGCAACGTGTCAGGTACTCATTTGTTCTTTTGCAGGTATGCAGGTTCTCGCTAAGGAATCTCCTACACGATCAACATCCAGATGGCATCTACAAGCCCATCATCCTATCCAGCAACCTCTAAATGGCATCTATAAGCCCATTCCACAACCTCTGCTACTATGTGAGCGCAAATTTCTGGGCACTCTAGTGTTCAATCATCTTCTACCCTCGGATTACGAAAGGCACGTCAGCCAATCTGCATCCTCAGGTCTAAGAAGATTGAACAAGGGCAACTGTTGTACCCCAAAATTTGCCCTCCCATATTCTTCAAAGATTGCCAAGTCAAGCTGCAAAATTCCCCAAGGGTTGCACAGTGCAAAGGTCTCCTATACAGTCAAAACAAGGGTTTGTGTTCTGATCAAGAAAATGAAGTTTTCAAAGGCCCAATCAAGTCTCATATGCTTACAAATATGGTCAAATATCCTCATATCAAGTTTCAAGGCATTCAGCTCAAAATTGCACAGTCAAAACCCTAAATTGCACTACAGTCAACTGTAGGGGCAAAATGGTCATTTGACAGTCAAAAGTTCAAATTTTTGGTCAACATATCATTTTTAAGTCACAAACATCATTTGATCAATGCTTGATCATGATTCTCAAAATTTGGCTCAGAAAATCATAAAGATGCAAAAGTTTCCTTATTTGGAAAGCTGAAAAAGTCAACTGAAATTGACCAGGGCATAACTTTCACATGGATTGTCAGAAAAATTCCATCCAAATCTCATTTTGAAGAGAAAGACATTTCCTACAACTCATCTTCATACTTAAAGTCCAAGAAATTCTCTCACAAAAAGTTATCAATTTCAACATTATAGGTCATTTTCAAAAGTCAACAAAAAGGGACTTTAAGTCAAAGGCCATAACTTGAGATTGGTAAATCAACATGACATGGGACCAAAGGCATTGTTTAGAGGACTCAAAGACCTTTCCAAAATGTCCAAGAACATGAGAAAAGCTTAAAAATTGAGCAAGTTATGCCTTGTAGAAGTTGGGAAATTTTTGGATATTTTGAAAAGTCAACACTACTTCAAATGACCTAAAATTGCTAATGGGCCCATTTTTCTTCCATGATTCATCATTCTAAGCATGTGCACGACCACTTGGCCCAAACGGAAGTATTTTCTCATTTTTTATTTATTTATTTGAATTATTATTTATATTAATTCATTTAAATCATTTAAATATATGAAAAATATCTAACTTGACCTAACCAATCTTTTTATACATGTTTTAGCCTCTATAATTCGTGCATATGCAAATGAGGAAAGATTTGGCTTGATTGGATGCTAATTGACACAAGAACACATGGAAAAAGATTTAAAAAGATCTTAAGAAATCAAATTTTCAAAAACAATGATTACAAGAGATTTGATTGAGTTTTGTTAACCTAATGCCTTCACTACATATGCCTGATCATAAACCTAATCATACTAGAGGCGCAGCTGCTCAGAAACATAAGAATCAAACTTGAATTTTTCTCTAAAAAAGTCAATACTGAAAACCACTTTTGAGGGCGATTCAAAGGATAATTTTCATTCCAATAGCTTCCTCAAGGATTACTGATCACATTCCAATCAGAACCCACCATCAAAACTCCAAGAATTGGTATATTGAACTGGAACTGCATCAAGGAAAATTCATAATCGTATATCATATTCCATGCATTATTTGTGAAATTTATTCATTGATTCATGTTCATTATGATGTTTTAAAGCTAACCATTATGTTTAATTGAATTATTATGCTGTATACGAGATTTCGCCATGTTCGATTTCTAGGGTTTACAGGGTTGGAAATTAGGGCTTTTGCAAAAAAGGAAAAATTGGCCCTCAAGACCATGACCATTGGCATCAGTGCATCTGGACGAAGAAGATAAGACCATCGCGCCAAATTTATGGACACCATAGGCCTAATCGCTATTTTCCCATAGCTGGCCTAAGAAAACGCGTCCAAAACCGTTGCTTTTGTTTTTTGTTTCAGGGATAATGGAGAAGACGATGTGTTGGCAAGACGTGATAGGTTGTTTTGAATTTCGGGCGTTCTAGCCCACTAACGCGTTGTTTTCTTTTATTATATTTGTTGCTTATTTATTTAACAAAAGAGCTTCATGGTTCAGCTGGCAAGCGCTCATTGCATTGACATCTAAGACCTGGGTTCGAGTCCCAGGTCTGTATAATTTCCCATATTATTTTGCCATATATGTTCCTATGCAATTCCTATACTGCAGACGCACCATACACTTCATCATCCAGTCATCCACGTGCACGCTGAGATCCAGTCAAGGGCATAGATTGAAAGCATACCATGAGCATAAGTCAACGCTGCAGCATGCCATCTGGAAAGTCAATGAAGGCCAGCTCCTTAATGGGCCAGATTGCTAAGGTCAAAACCTCCATATTGGGACTTCCACCCCCTCCTTAATTATTTTTTTTACAAAATACAAAAACCTCCTAAAAATCAGAAAAGACAAAAAAATATAATAATTTTTATTTCTAATATTTTCTTATAAATAAATGCATGTAAATAAATTTAGTTTTAAATTAGGATTAATTTTAACTCTTTTCAATAAAAATCTAAAAATACATAGAATTAGGGTTTGAACAATTTTTCATCTTTTTCTATTTTTCTTTCATAAATATTTAACATTATTTTATTTATTTTCACAATTAAAATTGCATGTAAAAATTAGGTTTAATTTAGGTTAAATTTTAATACTTTCATAATAAATTTAAAAGCCTTTAGAATTAGGGTTTGCATTCAATTTTGATTTTAATTAATTTTTTTTTATTAAATCCTAAAATACACAAAAATACCAAAAACAAAAACAATTTCTTTTCTTAATTTGAATCTTGATTCCTTATTAATTTTAATTTTTGCAAACGGGTCCAACGCCCACGTCCTTAATTTCTTATTTATTCGCACATTTAGTTTATTTCGCTTAAATAATTATGTACCTCTCCTGAAGCCTTGTAATTACTTTTCGCACTTTTAATTCTTTTAATTTACCTTTGCTTTCTTTATTTTCTGTCAAATCGGGTCCTGGAAATTTTGGCGATGTGGACCCGCGCCTTTTGTAATAGCTTTAGAACTTTTAATTTCCGCATCTTTTTAACTGTTAATAAATGCATGCAAGAATGAATGATAAAATAAAAACAAACGCATAGATCACCTTGACATGAATAAGACAAAATAACTGAACATGACACACAAATCACACACCACCCCTAGGGTACGCCTCACTGTTGCCTTGCCTCGAAAGGTGATCGTCGAGTAGAGGATGTCTTAGTAAGTCCTCATGATCCGGGAACCTGGCATGAGGGTAGCTTCTAAGGTGTCTTCCTATTGCTCTGGTGATCACCATGTCCCGAACCTCGAATTGACCCGAACACCTCCAACGGTGGTGCTACCTACCTCTCAATGGTGGGATGGCACTACTTTAAAGGACATTTACACAGACGAATTCCTTAGGATAGGTAGACGACTCGTAAATACTTGCTCTAACTCAAAACAAATCAAAAATACTTTTCACACCGATACATTTTCAAAAAGCTTTTGAAAGCAATTTTTCAAACACTCTTGAGGACCGATACAAGAGTCGAACTGGAATTTTCAAAGAAAATTTTTAAAACCCACAATTGAAAAGCAAACAAACAATTTTGAAAACACAATGAGCAAGTATCTAAGAGCCCATGGATAACCATGGATAGAAAGGGTGCTAACACCTTCCCTTTCTATAATCTACCTCCCGAACCGAGAGCAATCTCTTTAAGGAATTTTTCTGTGCTTTTGTCCTTTCCATTTGGAGAAAATAAAAGACGGTGGCGACTCTTGCTTCCGCGACATTTCGCGAAACCAGCGTTAAACAGTCAGTTCCAGATCCACCGATCACACTCGGTAAACAAATATTAAGTTCAAGAGGGCCTTCCATTGAGTGGGGGATCTCATGCCTCCTTCTTCGGGATTACTCCCTCAAAGTTAACATGACTATACCGCCCGTCCTATTCCTAAGTGTAACTTAGTCCGGGTATAGGACTTGTCCTTTGTAAATATTATCAACACCCAAATAATCATAATATATACATATAATCAAACAATCAAATAATGATAAAACAGATAAAACAAATTAGGCTTAACCCACTTAGGGATGGACCAGCAAGAGGTCAATCTTTCCCCAGCAGAGTCGCCAATTCTGTAGCGATAAAAAATGTAGCGGGGTAAATCGGAGATCGAATTATTGATTAATTCGTCTCACAAAAGCAAGAGTCGCCACCGCGCTTTATTGTTTCCAAAGGAAAAGGGAAAAGAGCGAAATAAAACCCTAAATATGCAATGTAAATATTAATAAAAATACAAAGCGTTTTTGAAAAGAGATCTTATGGTTCGGGGGTTAGTTATACAATGGGAAGGTACTAGCACCCAATGCATCTATAGTACTCTATAGGAACCTTTTGAAATATCTGTTTTATTTAAAATTGATCACTTGATTGAAAATAAATTGTTTTGGCCGAAAAGGGATACGGACGGGTTTTTGAAGATACGACGACCTAATGTCGAAGTTTTTTTTTGCTTAAAAGGTATAGGTCTTGAAAAGGGTGAATGTTTGAGAAAAAATTATCCTAAGTTTTAATGAAATGCGAAAATTCGCGTAGTTAGATTTGAAGACATGAAGTCAACAAATTTACTGTTTTTTCCTTTGGATTTAAGCATAAACCGAATAAACAAATAAATACACGGACAAAATATGCGAATAAAGATTAAATAACAATAATCTAAGTGATGGAATAGAGGATGCGAATAATGCGTTTTTTATGATTTTTTTTGGTTTAATGTTAACGGGAAGAAAGTATTTTAAATTTTTTACGCATTTTTGATAAGGATAAAACAAAAGAATTATTTAACGAGGACGTGACGTTTTTTAGTTTTAAGTTATTAAGTTTTTTTTATATATTTGATATTAATATTAATAAGACGAGAAAATAAAATATATTTTTTAGTTTTTTTTCTATTTTTATGCCTTTTATTATAAAAAGTATTACTTTAAGAACTCTTTAATAATAAAACTCAATGCTACTAACTTAAATCTAATTTTTTTTTAAAAGATATTAAAAAAAATTGTTTTAAATTACATCTCTAATTTTGACTAACTAGATTAAACTTAAACTAATAAGATTCTAAGGGGGGTAATTAAATAGAGAGAAATGGGCTAAAAGATTGGGATAAGGCCCAAGGCAAAAATTGAAGACAGGGGGGTGCACAAAGGAATCGTGGGCTTAAGCTGGGAATAAGGGGATGAGGCCCAACAGCTTGATATGGCATTAGGGTTAATCTTATGTTTTAACAAAAAATTAGGGTTAGTCTTGGGCAGAAACGGCGCCTCTTCTTCGTATCTTCTTCTTCGCATCTCTTCTTCGCATCTCTTCTCTTGAACCTTGCTGTCTCCTTGCTACGGCCACCCACTCCGGCCCTTCTTCCCTCCACTGAACGAGAAACGAGACGGCTAATGGATTCCGTAAGAGCGCGTTTGATTGTTAACACTCGATTCGGTCTTGCATGTTGACTTGATTTCACGATTTCCACTATGTTGATCTTTATTATTAATTCTTATACTTGATTGTTAATGCTTGATTTGAGGATGTTCAAAGAAATAAAAGAGAGGAAAGACCGTTACCTAGGTGGAGACGGAGGAGGAGGCTAGGGGTGACGGAGGCCAGGCGGCGAGGAGAGTGGAAGCGAGCCCAACGGTGAACGGTATTTCACGATTTTCTTCTCTTGGTGGCCTTGGTACTGTACTGTATTTTATTTCTTCTCCTTGTTGGCCTTGGTTCTGTACTTCTGTTTTCTTCTTCTTCTTTGAACGTGATACTGCACTTGGTTTTCCTTCTTCTTCTTTGAACGGGCTACTGTATGATGATTTTGTTTTTCTCTCTTTGAATGGATTACTGTTTCTCTTCTTCTTTGAATGTGATGTTGTACGATACGTATGTTGGCCTGAATAGTGATTTTTTTTGGAATGAGGTTGGCTTGAGTAAGTGTTTGAAAGGCCAATGATGTTGATACTGAGGCCTAGCCGGTTGCCTTGGAAATTTTTCAGGTTTTTGGATTGATAAAGTTCAAGCTTGAATAACAGTTGGACATGGTTATGTGTATAGGGATCTCGTATGGTTTGGACAGGTTGACGGAAATTGGGGGCATAAGTTGGCTAGGCCATATTGATGGTGGTTTTGACTGGTTTTCTGTGAGATTATTTTTGATATTTTTCTTTGACAATGGGATGATGATGATGTTGGTTTGAATGGCTCAATCAGTTTGTAAGGTTTTTGTGTATGGTTGGAATAATTTTTGACAGTAGATGGGATAACTATGCAGGTTTGCTGAGTCTTTTATGTTTTTCTTTGATAACTATTTTTTTTGCTAAGTGTTTCTTGAAGGCTTGCTTATGTATCTCCTGTGATATTGATTCCCTTTTGTTATGTGTTATAACAACTTCCCTCTTCTCCTTCGCTACAGGCTGGAAATTTGAAAATATGCTTGGGATCTCTTGGGCATTCTGCACTACTGTCCCTCCAATTTGTTTCTATTCTTCTTTTGTGTTATTATCTCTACTGGCTATATTTTTGTTTGTCTTGTATACCTTCTTTCTGCCTATGCCAAGCCTGTATAACCCACACTTCTCCCTCTCTTTTTCTCTCAGTATAGCTTTGATAAAAGAGTGATAAGCTGTACTTTTTTCTGAAACTGCAATGGCCAGAAAATGATGAAAAATGGAATTTTTATATTTCTTGCAAATGTGGTCAAACTGCATGTTTTCCTTTAATACAAAAGTTGTTTTGTTTTCTGCTGTGTGGGCATTGGTTCACGTAGCATGCTTGCATATGTAGAAAATGCATGGGTTTTGTATGCTTATGCTGTATGTCTTTTTGAAATTGCATTTGGGATTTTAAACAAGTGTAATTAATTTAAACATGCAGTTTTTGGAAAACATAAACTTGTGCACATGTTTTAAAATTCCTTTCTTTTTTTGTGAACCGGGAGCAATCCCGTGATTTGCAAAAAAAGAGTAACTGATTCCGGCCATTGCATTTAATGATGAAACTTTAATAATTTCGCTTTTTATTCGTTTATTCGAATTCTAATTTCTTTCTTTTTAATTTTGCAGGTAACATTAAGTGAGCGGACAAAACGCATTGGATCAGAAGTTTTAGAATTAGGACAGATTAGTTTTTTATTTCATTTTAGTTTTTTTTTGTAAATTTATTATTGTAATTTATTGTAATAGATACAATGTTTACATAATAACTGTACAATCAAAAAAATGAATAATAAAAACACTATTTGCCAATTAAATTCTTCTTTCCCTTTAATTATTTATTTATCGTTTACAATTCTCCAAACGAATAATAATTGAAAACAAATTTCAATTACCTACATTCAAGATAATAAACAGATAAATAAATAATTATCGTTGATCAACTAATATCTTCAATTATTTAATTCATCATTCATAACTAAATTATAATAATTAAAACAGGGTTTCAATTATTTAACTTAGAATGACAAATGATTAAACAATCGTCATTGACCAATGAACTTTTTCCGAATGCTTATTATATTATTCATAAACCTTTAAATTATGTAATAACTAAGAATAAATTCCAGTTACTTAAATTTAAGATAATGAGTAATAAATAAATACTGTCCGCACAATTAATGCGCCTCTTCTCTGATGTTCATTTTATTATCTATACATCTTTAAACTACATAATAATCGAAAATGAATTTCAATTATTTAAATTTTAGATAATAAATAATTAATGAACATCGTTTTAGCACGAATCGATTAAATGATTTAATGTTCAGCATAAATAGCTCTTGGCCTGAAAAAGTTATGAATTTTAAAATCGATGGATCAAAACAAATGTAATGTAATAATGCAGGTAGGAGACGATATCTTAGGTCAAAATTTGGGGCACAACAACATCCAGTGATTATTATTGAACATATACATTTTAATGTGATTTCCGTTTACAAATACACGCATAAAAAACAGAAAGACAATTACTAATGGCTTTAAGAAACATGACAATGTCTAAAGGCCATCTGCAAATCCCCGCAGATACTTTCTCCAACAGGTACAGAGACAGAGACATCCTACTGTAAAGTCGCTGCCATATCCTCAGTTCACAGTCTAATGATGTCAAAGTTTTTGATATCCCTGGTAGAGCAAGAATCTCGAATTATTTTCCCAGCATCTTAAAGAATTTCCTAGCCTAGTTCACAAGCTTCTGGGATTCCCCAATAGGATTTCATAAAAATCCCCAAGCGGTTTACGGAGTTTCCCTTCCCCAACATAGTTTATTCCTCTAACAACAGAAATTCGTCTCTCAGCATTTCAACTTTAACAAAATTTGAAGACTTACACTCTTCATTCCCAGCAACAATCAGGGATTTATTTTCCCTAGTTCAGCAACACTGTAGTAGAACAACTGATACGTCCATACATTGCACAAATGCAGCATAAACATCATAGCATATGCAACACAAATGCATATATCATAATCTCATTTATTTTGAGAACATAATTACTCGATGTATCTCATGCATCATGACACTCCATACATATGACTCTTTACCTTTTTCAGGAAAGTTAGCAAGCAGACAAATATCGTCACCAATTTTCAAGAGTTCCAAATTAATTCCTGAAACCAGACAGGGCAACTATTTGTGAATGATTGAGTGTAGATCAATTCCCGAAACAAGACAGGGCAACTATCTACAAGACTAGGTCAGAGACTAATTCCTGAAACCAGACAGGGAAACTATCTCAACGATCAACAAAAACAAGTTCCAGATTAATACTTGAAACAAGACAGGACAACTATTTGTGAACGACTGATTATAGATTAATACCCGGAACTAGACAGGACAACTCTCTACATGAGCATATTGAAGATCAACTATCGAAACAAGACGGGGAAACTATCCTTATTTCTCTTAGGTCAGAGATTAATTTCTGAAACCTGACAGGCCAACTATCTCAACGACCAACAAAAACAAGTTTCGTATTAATACCTGAAATAAGACAGGACAACTATCTATGAACGACTGATTGTAAATTAATATTTGGAACTATACATGACAACTATCTACATGAGAAGATTGAAGATTAACTCCTGAAACAACACGGGGAAACTATCTTTCTTTCTCTTAGGTCAGAGATTAATTCCTGAAACCAGACAGGGAAACTATCTCAACAAACAACAAAACCAATTTCCAGATTAATACCTGAAACAAGACATGACAACTATATGTGAATAGATGATTATGGATTAATTCCCGAAACTAGACAAAGTGACTATCTACACGACCAGACGAAGCAATCTCACACGGGTTCCTTCTCATGATCTCCAGATGAAGCCTTACACGGGCTCATCTTGAAGCAATCTTACACGGGTTTCTTCTCACAATCTCCAGATGAAGTTTAACACTGACTCATCCTGAAGCAGCCTAACACAGGCTCCTTCTAATACATTTCCGGATAATAGTTAATTTCATTCTCCCCAGCAAGTTACCGTGAAGCCAGGATTTCTACCAGAAAATAGCTAAATTTCATATGTCCAGTCCAGAGTTAACTCCTCAGTAGAGCCATGGTCAGCTAAAAGACTTTATTCCCCACAGTGTTTTCCTCAAGCACGAGAACAACAGAAATTAACATTCCCCAGTGGAGTCCTCCTCAGACAACAGGAACAGGAATTCTCACAAAGAGACCTCTTATAAAGTCAACATCTACTTTGGATGGCATATTTAAGCCCATCTCTGACTACTCTTCATTATCTTCTCCAAACGGCATCTGTAAGCCCATTCTCGATATCATCAACCAACAATGTTTCTTCATGCGAGTGCAAATTTCTGGGAACTATAGTGTTTAATCATCTTCCATCTTCAGATTATGAAAGGTAGACAAGCCAATCTAAATCCGCAGGTTTAATAATATTGAACAGGGGCAGCTGTTACACCCTAAAATTTTCCCTCCCATTTTATTCAGGGCATGCTCATTAAGTTCCTCAATTGTTCAAGGTTGACCAAGAATTGACTAGACAAATTCTCCTTCTAAGCAATTGACTTCCATCTTAGGTTTCATTTCCCACAAAGAATTTTTGTTTGTAAGGGCTATAAATTATTTTCATGCCACCCCATATGCCTCAGCATAATGGTACAACTGAAAGAAGGAAAAAGTGTGCATGACAAAGTGTAGGTCGAAGGCTGAAAATATGCCTAAGAGCTTTAGGGTCGAAGAAGCTTCGACAATAATATGTAGGCTAATTTGAAGGATCAAACGAAGGCTAATTCGAAGGAAAATGTGAGGAGGGTAATTTTAAGTCTTCGATTGGAGCTTCGAAGGGTTCGATTTTGAACCACTGAAATATAAGCTATTCGAAATATCCAAGGAAGGATGGATCGAAAGAAGGCGTGTGAGAAGGATTTTTCTAAAGTATTCAATTGGAAGAGCTAGTAAAGGCATCAAAGGGTGTTGTTTTTGAATCATGGAAATATAAGCTATTCGAAGTAATACAAGAAAAAACATTTCGATTGACACATTGTTTGAATGGGAATTTTGAAAAGAAGAATATTTTGGGAATCAAAAAGCTTTTATTTTATCCAAAGAAACATGTGAAAGGCTAATGACTCGAAGGACATGCAACCTTCAAATATGTCATGACCGAAGGACAGCTAGAAATGAGTCAGCCAGATATGAGTCGTCTTGTAGTTTTATGATCAATATGCCTCAGGCATGTGCCTGAACATACAAGGGAGTTGGGTGACCGAAAGTGCTCATAGGTTATCCTTTGATTGATGCAACACAAGCTGTATTCACCAATCGAAGGTGAACTAAGGGTCAATAAGGATTGCTTTGTAAAACGATAAAACAAATGTAAGGATTGGAGTCTAAATTGTGTTCGAAGGAGGTGAACAAAAGGAAACTCCAAGAAAAGTAAATAGAAGAGAATAAGAATTGAGTTCGACTAGGAGAATTTTCCAGTTCAAACAACCAATGTAGATGGACTCAATCGAAGGAGCCATGAGAATGAAATCGCGAACAAATCGAATTGAAGCCCAGAGCCATCAAAATGAGCAATTCAGATCCAATCGAAGAATAAGGCTTGAGGGCATCCGAAGGAGTCAAGATGAGAAATCTGTCCAGGTTCATTCAAAACCCAAAAGGGTAGAAAATCATAAAAAAGGCAACCTTTTAAGGCTTTCGATCCTACCTTCAAAGCCTGGTTAATGGCTTATTCTTTCCATTTCCATTCACCACTGCCCCTATAAATATAGAATTAAAAGTGCAAGAAAAGGCCCAGACACAGAAATGTTGCCACCAGATACAGAAACGTTGCCACCAGACACAGAAACGTTTCCACCAAAGATAGAAACACTTTATCCAGATGCAGAAACATTGCCACTAGACACAGAAACATTTTTCCACACATACACGCATTAGCCAGACGAAAACATTACCCCCAGAAAACCACACCAACTGTTCTCCCAATTTTAACAAATTGGTTCTATACTCAAAACTGCAGATCGAAGTATACCGACCATAAGTATAAATTTCGAAATCCAATCTCTTAATTCAAGCATTTTTTATCGTTCTAAGGTGTTTGTGTGTGTTACAGTCCTCCCATGTGAATACTAACATTAGGATAAAAATCTGCCATTTGTTTGGGCATTTGAAACTTTTCCATTCAGCAATGGCATATTATTGTTTTATTTAAACATATTTCTGACTGGGTTTCGAATATATTACTGTTTTGTTGTTTGTACTAACAATTGAAGTAGATTGTTGGGTGGTGAAGAAGCGCGTGATAGGCTAGAGGACCTGGGTTCGATCCCAGGCTTCATCCTTTCTATTTTTCTCATGTTATATTGACAGATCTGGCGCTTCAGGTCCAAACATGCACACCGTGCACTCTACCATCAGCACCATCAGATCCATACAACATAGATCCAGCGTCTCTAGCATGTAGTCCCCACCGTGGACTCTTGAGATGCGTTCTCACCAGATCCTAACGCACCCTGGGCCAACTTAATTGGGCCTGACCAATTTCAAACGTTGCACCCCCTTTATTATTTTTAGCAGACTCGTTTGTGTTTTCCTCTTCTACTGTTTTAATTTGTTTTGTTTATTTGTTTCATATTTTATTTTCAAGATTTAATTTTCTTTTAATAAATAAATAAAATCACAAAAAAACATTAGGTTAGTATTTTTCCTATTAAGCTAATTTTGTAAATTAATTAATTAATTACTTTAACATTTTGTTTAATTTAAAATCAATAGACTTAAGATTCTAATCAAATTTAGTTATATTTCTCAAAAATACCAAAAAATCATTTTTCTTAATACTAAGGTTTCAAGACATTTTTATATTTTTTCTTATCATTTTTATATCTATTTTCCATTTAAATTCTAGAAAGAATTTATAAGTTGCATGTGAAATTTTGTAATAGTTTAGTTTATTTTTCCGTATTTTTCTATTATGTAACTTCTCACATGATGTAATAGCGTAGGATTTAATTTCCGCACTTTATATTACTTGTACATATATTAACTGTTAGATGTATGCTAATAGGATTGTATGGAAAGAGATCAAAATAAAACATTAGCAAAACCTAACATCAAGATAAATAATTGAAACACAATATAATTCCACATGCGCACCTTTAGGGTACTCCCACTTTGGTTGCCTTCGAAAAACAAACACAACTCTCAAAATGTGAGAGATTTTAGTGGCTACCCTCCGGTTTAAAGATCACAAGTCCCTCGATGACCCTCTCGATGTTGCCTCGATAAAGTGATCTTAAAACTCTAGGTAGTTACTAAGGTTTCTTGCCCATTTGCCTTTGTGACAAAAAAAATCCCTTAGAATGTCCCTCAAAAATCCAACGATATGGCTACCTACTCACTAATAGTAGGATATCATTGTATAAAGGAAAAAAGGAAAAGAACGACCCTTTCGAGTAAAAGTAGATGGTTGTTAGATGCTTGCTCAAACAAATTTTTTACACTTACACAGAACAATTTTCAAAAATATTTTCAAAACACTTTATCAATACTCTTAAGGACTGATACAAGAGTTATGATAAAGCAAACTACCTGACTATTGGCATTTCAAAAATACTCTTTCAAAACACACAAAGCACAAAGCATTTCAAATGAGCTAAGCATCTAAGAACCCGTAGAAAACTACGGATGGAAAGGGTACTAACACATTCCCTTTCCATAATCTACCCCCTTACTCAGAAATAATCTCAAAAGGTCTTTTTCTGTTGTTTTCACCCTTTCCTTTGTTGGATACAAGAAAAGTCAGTGATGACTCTTGCTTACTGCAACATCTGCGAACACAAATGCAAAACCAGTACAAAAGTCGGTTCTGCTACCGTATCACAATACCCAAGAAAACTCACAACTACAATTTAGTAAAATCAAACCTAAGGTGCTTTGCTTATAAGGTGTTTGAAAAATTGACTAATCCACAAATTATTCATTATGTTTACCTTTATCTCATTCAACTCATTGGAAGTAATTAATATTCATTGAGGGTGTATAAGTGATTGATCAATTGAGTAAAATGCATTGATTCTTAATTTTTCATTCTATCCCATACGGTTACACATATCTAATCTTTTCAATAGAAGATCGTTTAGACGATTGGAGATTCCGGGAAGCTTTCGCATATACTTCTGAAAAACAATTTTAAAAAGCGCAAATTATTTTAAACGATATATTCAACCCCCCTTCTAGATCGATCACATCGTCTAACACATACCAATCTTCAAAGAAACCACTTCCTCACAAAGCTCGATATTCTCTTATTCAAGGTTTTCCATCTTCCTTCTAGAATTGGTCCGCGTGTTGTACTGGTAAGACAACTTGCTGAACGAACAAGGCAGAGAAACAAGTAAGACACCTGGAAGAAAACATGAATGTAAAAATGTGCAAAATGACGCGTGATATGAAATACACATGATTTATTTGATTATTTTAGTTTTTCCAAGGAACTTAAAGAACAATTACAAATATCAATAAGTAACACATTTTTTAGCAAACTGAATAAACTTGTAATATTAATAACTTTAGAAGGGATTAAGAGTTTTCGTACAAGTTTCAAAAATCCTGAATACAAGAGAAATAAAGATAGAATCTAAAAAGTCTAAGAATCTGAGGCTGATGAAGATACCTCCACAAGCTTACACTTCCCTTGAGTCTTGTAATTTGAGCCTTCAACTGCTTGTTCTCTTCTGCGTACTTATCGGCAACTTCCTTCCTTCCACTAGAAGTGGAAGGTAAGTGCTCAATGGGACCTGGCTAAGTGCTAGAGGAAAATAAATCATATTGCTTATCCATCATCTCAACAACACATCTCCCAATAATCTCAATCAAGTCATCTTTCTCTTTCAATTCCATAGAGTAGGGCACCTATAAAGCCCGATACTTGTTTTCACATGCTTCCTTGTCTTGTTGCATCCTAACTAAAGCAAGCTAAAGTTCTTCCACATCATCTAAAAGGGAGGAGTAGTCATAATAAATATGTCAGCTAAAGGTTCTTCACAAGAATAAGGCACCTTCAACTGAATTTCCCTCACTTGTACCCACCGGAGATGAGGCTTTAAGGAAACAACTCATCTCTGTCCCAAATCTTTTCTGCCTTTCCTATGAATATGGTGCCAAGATTTTTCAATATCTTCCTTAGCTGCTTTGTGATATTTTACTTCTTGGAGAAAGAAACCACTTAGATGAATGTTACTGTACTTGTCTCTCATCGAATATCCAAGCTTGCGGTACGTAAGAATAGGATTGTAGTTAATTCATCCCTTTGTACCAAGAAGAGACACACTGGGAAAAACACCACAACTATCAATAATCTTCATATTATAATAAGCTTTATGATACCAATCAATGTCAGAATGGGTGAGAGCCATAATCTTTGGTTCCCAACATGGTTCCTTCTTAAAATCCCAAAAAGCAATAGACCAGGGCAAATGAGAAATAAACCACTGGTATAACAACAGTGTGCAATAGATGATCATCCCTTCTTGGTAGAAATTTCAAAGATGGATGGAATAATAAGTATCTTCTAGCAGCATAGGGACTGGATTCCCAATTAGAAAGATCCTAATGGCATTAAGATCCACAAACTTGTCGATGTTAGGAAATAAGAACAAACCATAGGCAAGAAAAGAAAAGATAGCCTCGAAAGCAATTGTACTCTTCATCTTGGAAAAGTAACGAGCTTTCTCCAATAAAAACTGACTAGGTAAACCTCTGATTCCTCCTTTGGTAGTTATGTTATCCACTATCTCAGACTTCTTCAAGTGAGTAATTTTTATAATATCATGAGACTTAGGCTCTCCTTCTAAGATGATGAAAGGAAAACAATCAATAATAGGTAGACCAAATAAATAAGAATACTCTTCCAATGTAGGCATAAGCTGATAGTCAGGAAAAGTAAAACACTGAACAAATCATAGAACTGAACCAACATAGTAAGCATACCCTCCTTCATCTTGAGCTTAATAAGAGGCACAATAGCTCCATACTTCTTTCAAAAATATGTAAAACTCTCAATCTCATAAATTAGACTCTTCAGCTCCTCTATCTTAGGATCCTTGAAACTATACTTCTAAGTCTTTATCCTTCCAAAATCTATGGTCAAAAGAGTACCTGAGATATTTGTATAGGTCAACCTTAAGTTCATTAGAAAATTGTTTAAATAATGCTCATGGGTGCATGAATGCATGATGCAACAATCACACATAAGATAACAAACATGGGGTTCATAGATTTGACGTCACGAGCATGAAGTCAAAGGTACTACCCACAAGGTAAGTGCTAATGGTTTCTCACCTTCCGAGCAAGGTTCTAAGGAAATCCCAGAGTCTACGTTCCTCCTTCTGATATTACCAACATCCCGATTAGCTCGGTAATTAACAATATTCTCAAGATAAACTCGTCTTAGTTCATCATCGCATGACAACTACTTCTGGATTGCTCCGTCATAGTCTCCACACTACATCTAATGGTCAATATGGGTTAAGGGTTCTGCGATTTCTCAGCTTCTCGGGATCCCAGGTCGAAAGCAGCAATGTCTTCTCGATTGCTCGGTAAAAAATACTACAATCAAAGAGGCCTCCACTGAGTGGGGGATCTCATGTCTTCATTTTTAGGATTACTCCATCAAAGTTGACATGACTATACCGCCTGTCCGATCTTAAGTTTTCCCAAGTCCAGGTATACGACTTATAAGAGATCACCAAGCACCCTGAAAACCAGAAAAATCCAGACAAACAGATATATATACAACGACAATATATAACAAATAATTGCACATGCACAAATAAACAAAGATAGGCTCAACCCACTTTGAGATGATCCAAGCTATCCCCAGTGACGTCGCCAATTTTTAGTAGCGGTAGAAATGTTGAGACTAAGCCATTAGATTGACTTAACTCGTATAGATCAAATAAAAATTGCCACCGCACTTTATTGTTTCCAAAGGAAATGGGAAAAGAGCGAATAAATTTAAAAGAGTAAGAGGGAGAGAATCTAGGTACGGGGGTTGGTTATGCAAAGGGAAGGTATTAACACCCTAAACATCTACGGTACTCTGCAGGAACCGCTTTGAAAAATGTGTATTTTGGAAATAAAAGGTGTATACAAAAATAAGATGCTGGAGATGTGAAAAGAAGTGTTTTTTACAATTTTTGCACCCGCCACGGTTGTGAACTTTTAGTGCCTACATATCACCTTCCAAGCAATAGGGGATCAGGGTACTCGTAGTTCAGCTAAACATTTTTTAAAAGTTTTGTGTGTTGGTTAATTTCAAGAGAAGAGATATCTCATCGTATTCGAGTGAAAAACATACTTATTAATCACAATTATGATAAAGGAGCATTTGCATCATCTCAAAGTGGAGGACATAGCTTGGATTTAAAATCAAAAAGACATCACTCAACACCCAAATGGAAGTATAGTACCTTGCATCACTACAAGAATCAACAAGAGTCTAATCTTTTAAAAAAAGTTTTAAAATGAAAAGCCAAAATGGAAAAATGATTTGAGTGAGGTTAATAACTTTTAGTATTAAGAAAGATGTCAAAGTATCATTAAATTGATTAAGAGTTTAATTAATAAAAAGAGTTTGAAAATGCATGGACCTAAGTCCAAGTTTATTGTGAAAGCGGTTCAAGTTTAAAAAAAAAACAAGAAGAGTTTTAAAAAGGAGGGAGAAGATTTTTTAAATTGAAGAAGATGAGAGGAGATGAAGGGACTATCCTATGTACACAAAGTAAAAGCTAAGGAGAAGAACGGTCTAACCAACAAGAAGCCAACACTTGACATGAAGAAGTCAACGTAGAATTATCATCCCTTGGATTAAAACCAAGCAATCAAAATACTAAACCTCAAATGAAAAAAAAAGCTTCAAGAAAAATTTGGCCATAGTAACAACTGTATATAGAGGAATTCCTAATCCCGGATAAAGCATGGAAATTAGAATAACTTACACACAGAAAAAATTCAAACCAATGCCTTGGAGTAAACCCCAAGGACTTTAGAACAACTTCACAAAAAATACCTCGGAGATCATAGAGTTTTAAGTTCTCAAGATTTCCAATCCTACATCTTCAAGAATCCACGACTCCACAAGGCTAGGGATAGTAACTAGATAGTCTAAGTAGCTTTAAGGCTTTTAACGTTCAAGTTGATTATTAGGTGTATTTACAAAAGAAAATAAATCTCAAGTGAGCAAAGATAAAATAACAGAAAGTAAATGCTCAAATGAGCAAAAGGCAAATAACATGAGATGTAAATGCTAAAGGTAAATGATATAAAGTAAAGACATAAAATAAATACATAAAGTAAATCATAAAGTAAAGTCAACGGTTAGAAGTTAGTGATTAATATTTGAGAGTTAAATGCTTTTAGAAGAGTGATCCATGATGATTTGAACATTGAGCTTAGGTCACAATTGATGAAAACTAATTAGAGGATTGATAGAATCAATAACAATGAGCTTTCAAGGTTATTGTCCATAGCTCAATATTCAATCATCTTTGGGCTTACAAACACAAGGTTTTAACCACTAAGAATTGGTCAAAAAAAGATGAAAAAGGAGGATTCCAAATGATATGATCCATGATGGTTTGAGCCTTGAACATAGGTTAAAGTTAATGAAGACTCATAAGAGGATTGAAAGAATCAAAGCCTCCTAAAAATGATCCATCAAGGTTATTGGCCATACCTCAAAACTTAAACATACTTGGGCTTCCAAACATCAAGTTTGGGCCACTAATAACCAATCAATAAGAAAGAAGAAAGAGGATGAGATGAAGGGGAAAGAAGGGAAATCACAATGAAGTAATCAATTTCCACTAAGATGAAGCGATTACCATTTGAGGCTTTCAGTTCTATCATACTAATCATATAAATACCTCACATGGAGAAAGGCCATAGGGAAGAAATAACATTGAGAAGAGTTGGGGGAAAATGAATCTTATCAGCATAAATCTGACACTTATGGCACTTCTTCGCAAATTTGTAACATTCAGATTCCATTGTCATCCAATAATAGCTTTCCCTTAACATCTTCTTTTCCATTGAATGTCCATTAGCATGCGTACCAAATGAACCTTCACAAATCTCATGCAATAACATGTCTGTTTTGTGTCTATCCATGCATCCGAGCATGTCCATGTCGTAATTTCTCTTGTATAACACATATTCATTAAGGAAAAAGCCACTTTCCGACCTTCTCAATATCTTTCTGCCTTTGGTTGATGCCCCAAGTGGATACTCTTGAGTTCAAAGGAAATGTTTGATATCATAATATCAAGGTACATTGAAATATAATGACGACTATTCTTCCTAATAACTTTGAATTCCCGTGCTTAAGCTTCAAGTGAAGAACGGTGAGAATCCATGAAGATTTTTTCTTCAATGATCAAGTCTTGTCTGATGTAGTTACTTGCCCATATTCCCTAACTTTTTCCTAGATTTCCCTTACGGTTTTTCAATCTACCGAGATGGTTTATGCTCTTTATGTCTCTAACTTTTTCCCGCAACGCTCTTATGGGTTTCCAGCCCACCAAGTCGCTCATTTTAGCCTAAGTATCCCTTTCGGGTTTTCAACTTAGCGAGTTGTTCATTTATTTCTTTAAGCAAAGTATTTCTTGAGTGCATCAGTGTTGTACCCCAATTTTCCCCCCTATGATTCCCCTATCATATCATGTGAACTTGATCATAACAAAATCACATTAGGGTTGGTTCTTTCTCTTTTTCTATCTCCTATCTTTAAGTTTGCTCTTGAGGAATCTCTAAGCACCTTAGTTGTGTATTTTGTATATGCGTTGATAATTAACCTCTAACCAAAATACAAAAAATATTTGTCTTTGCCTTTGCATATTTGTGTTTTGTAGCTACCGAGTCGAAGCATCCAACAAATAAGGTTTTCCGGTATTATTTCCCTAAAATCTATTTTTTGCAAAGAAAAATAAAAATAATTAAATTTTTTTCATTTTTTTGTTGACCTGAACAATCGATTGCTCCCATAGCGCAATCGATGGCACAGAGTGTATTGTGCACAATCTTTGGAAAAAAACTGTGTTTTCAGCCTTCAACAATCAAAAAAATTTAGTATGTGTCGACACATACATGTTATGTATCGACTCATGCAAGTTGATTGATTCTGTATTGTGTCGAAGTAGCAGCTTGCATCGAACCATAGAGGCTTATATCGACTCATCCTGCTGTGTAAATTTAGTATGTGTCGACACATACATGTTATGTATCGACTCATGCAAGTTGATTGATTTTGTATTATGTCAAAGTAGCAGCTTGCATCGACCCATCGAGGCTTGTATCGACTCATCCTGCTTTGTATAACTAGCATGTGTCGACACATACATGTTATGTATCAACTCATGCAAGTTGATTGATTCTGTATTGTATTGAAATAGCAGATTGTATCGATCCATAAAAGCGTACATCGACTCATACTGTGTTATACAACTAGCATGTGTCGACGCATACGACTCTTGTGTCGACTTATAGCAGCAAAACACACGTGATTTTTGAAAAAAGCCAGCAATTTCAAAACTGTCATCTTTTTGGCTCCAATTTTTCTGCATAATTTGAAAATTATATCATTAATTCAATTTTTGGCTCCAAGAATCAATTACCAAATTACCACTAATCCCAATCCTAAACTCTATAAATAGAGCCCTCATCTCATTCAAATTTCAAGCTTTTGATAGCCAAAATCACTTTGCTAAAAAATCTCTCAATTCTCTCCATCTACCAAATTCACTCAAAGCTCCATTTTCAAAAAAGATAGTAAGCTTTGCATTGAAGCTTACTAATCTTTGAGCTAAACCTTCATCCAAACACTTTTTCTTCATCAATTCTCTACATCCAAGCTTTGGTAATTGATTCTTGTGGTTGAATTGAAGAAAATTCTGGAAGTTGTTTGATAATTATCTAATTCTACCTTTGGTAAGTTGGATCATCGTCTTTCACAATGTGATCTCTTGTGGATTTCTGGTTTTGATTCATTGAGCACTGTTTTATGATTCCATTAGTGCTATTTTCTCATAATTTGATGGAATTTTCATGCTCAATTGGATCCATGATCATAAGGTGTTTGATGAAAAGTTGGAACAAGAATTTGATCCTTGAAATGTTGTTTTCTACTGATTTTAACAGGTTGCAATCAATTGTTGTAACATTGCAATTGTTTGTCACATAAATTTGATTTGAAAAAAACCTGCACTGATGCAATTGGTAGCTGTCTAAGCACAATTGATTGTAACAGTGCCGAAAATACTTTTTCTACCTTATTTTGGGACTGTTTTGACTCAAATATTTTTTCTGCTCACTCTCTTTGATGGATAATTTGGATTACAATTTTAAATTTCCAATTTCTCTTTAAGTTTGATGGACTTTGTGGTGTAGATGAAGTTGGATAAATGTTCATCAATTCAAATCTATCAAAGAGTGAATTATTTAATTCATTTTTGGTGCTTTGGATTAATGATATGTTTAGTGCTTTAATCCATCTAGAGGAGTGGTTGAATTTAAAGATGAAAGGATTTTGAGATGGTGATCCAAATTAGCTTATCATTTCCCTCCCTCTTCATCTTATCCCTTTCTTTTTTAATTGTGCTACATGTTAAGGGATGGTGATCCCTATATCATTTATCCAAACATGAAGTACATAGATTGATATTGACCGGCCTCAAAATAGGTGCTACTTCTACATAAGTCCACTTACGATTGCTTAACATAGCGCCAAATTTTGTCCCGATTCGAATAAATGATCATTTGTGGCCCAAACTTATGATTTCAAGCCCAAGTATGTTAATTTGATCTCTTTGATCCAATAACCTTGAGATTCATTGTGTGGAGGCTTTGGTTCTACCAATCCTCTAATGGATCTACAACACCTTTGGTCAACGCGGATCACTTAAACATCGTTGATCATTAAATGTTACTTTTAAGGATTCCAAAATGGATGATATACTTGACAAAAAGCAAATGCAACTTGTTGTGTGGAGGCTTTGGTTCTACCAATCCTTTAATGAGTTCCAAATGCAAGTTTCAAGATGGTCATCCAACTAACCACTAATTTCTAACAATTGAATTTACTTTATGGTTTTATTTTTTATGCTTTATGTACCATTTAATTTAAGCATTTACATTTCATGCCATTTTTTATTTTTCTCACTTGAGCATTTACTTTTATGTCATTTTTATTTTGCTCACTTGAGCTTTTCAATTCCTTTTAAAGACACCTAATAATCAACATGAACCATAAAAATCTTTAATGATACTTGAACTATTTGGTTACTATCCTTGGCATTATGGAGTATTAGACTTCTTGGACTTAGGATTAGAGACCTTGGCCTATCTTGGAGACTTTGTGACTTTATTTGATGTTTTGTCTGGAGTTCTTGAGGTTTACCTCAAGACATTGGGTTGTTTGTTTGTTTTGTGTACAGGTTATTGTGATTACATACTTTGTTTGTAATCTAGAATTCACCCGTATACAGTCGTTACTCTGCCCAATTTTCGCGAAGACTTAACACAGTTGAAGTTTGGTTCTCTCAAGAGGTCTAGTATCTTTGCTTGCTTGGTTTCAATCTGAAGAATGGGAATTCTATATTGACTCATAATGTCAAGTATTGGCTTCTTGGTGGTTAGATAGTTCTTATCCCTAGCTTTTACCTTATGCTTTAGGATAGTCTCTTCATCTCCTACCATCTTCTTTAATTTCAAAAATCTTCTCCCTCTTTTTAAAAACTCTTCTTATTTCTAAACTTGAAACACTTTCATAATAAACTTGGACTTAGGTCCATGCATTTTCAAAACATTTTCATAAATAACTTTCAATCAATTTAATAATACCTTGACATTTTTGTGAGAAGACTAAAAGTCAATCAATCTCATTTCAAACCATTTTTGCCACTTTGGCTTTTTATTTTAAAACTTTTCTTAAAAGATTAGACTCTTGTCAATCCTTGTAGTGATGCAAACAACTATACTTCTACAATATGTAGTAAAGAGAGATATTTTCCACTTGAGTGTTGAGTGAGACATTGTTGATTTTAAAATCCAAGTCATATCCTCCACTTTGAGATGATGCAAATTCTCCTTTCTCATGATTGTGGGTAGTAAGTATGTTTTTCACACGGACAATGACGATGGTGTCTTATCTCATAAAATTAACCAACACACTTGTGTTTCAAATTTTTAAAAGAGGAACTACGTGTACCCTGATCCCCTATTGCATGAAAGGTGGTACGTAGGCACTAAAGGTTCACAACCGCGACGGGTGCAAAAATCATAAAAATATTTCTTTTCTCACCTCCACCATCCATTTAATATACAACACATTTTTATAGCCAAAATATACATATTTTTCAAAGAGGTTTCTGTGGAGTACCGTAGATGTTTAGGGTGATAATACCTTCCCTTTGCATAACCAACCCCCTTACCTTGAATCTTTCCCCCTTTTTTTTGGGTTATTCGCTCTTTTCCCATTCCTTTGGAAACAATAAAGCGCAGTGGCGATTTTGATTTTGATTTGTATAAAGTCTAGTCAATCTAATGGCTTAGTCTTGAACATTTCTACCGCTACAATCAGCATTTAAGAAACGTGGGAACTCCTTACCATCCATAGTTTCAAGAATCAATGCACCGCCAGAGAAGGCTTTCTTAACAACATATGGGCCTTCAAAATTAGGAGTCAACTTGCCCCTAGAATTAGGCTTAAAAGACCTAAAATTTCTAAGAAATAGGTCGCCTTTTCTGAATTCACGAGGTCTGACCTTCTTATCAAAATATTTCTTCATTCTTTTATGGTATTATTGATCATGACACAAGTCTGTGATTCTCTTCTCTTCAATCAAATTCAGTTGGTCAAAACTATTCTGGACCCATTCAGACTCTGACAGTTTGGTTTCCATTATTCACAAAGAGGGAATCTTAACCTTGATTGGGAGCACTGCTTCCATGCCATTAACAAGAGAGAAAAATGTTTCCCCGATTTAAGTGCAGACAGATGTACGATACCTATGTAAAGCAAAAGGGAGCATCTCATGACAATACTTATATGTAACAACCATCTTTTGAATAATCTTCTTAATATTCTTATTAGAAACTTCAACAACCCCATTCATCTTAGGCCTGTAAGGATAAGGGTTGTGATGAGCAATCTTGAAATATTCACAATGCTCTTTCATCATTTTAGTATTCAAATTCAAACCACTGTCAATGATAATCTTGCTCGGCACACCATATTGACCGATAATCTGATTCTTGATAAACCAGACCACCACCTGCTTTGTCACATTAGCATAAGAAGTTGCTTCCACCCCCTTGTTAAAGTAATCTATTGCCACTAAGGTGAAGCGATGTCCATTTGAGGATTTCAGTTTTATCATACTGATCATATCAATACCTCACATAGAGAAAGGCCATAGGGAAGAAATAACATTGAGAAGAGTTGGGGTACATGAATCTTATCAATAAAAATCTGACACTTATGGCACTTCTTCGCAAATTTGTAATAGTCGGATTCCATTGTCATCCAATAGTAACCTGCCCTTATCATCTTCTTTTACATTGATTATCTATTAGCATGCGTACCAAATGGTCTTTCACGGATCTCATGCATTAACATGTTTGCTTCATCTCTATCCATCCATCCGAGCAAGGCCATGTCATAATTTCTCATGTGTAACACATCTTCATTGAGGAAAAAGCCACTTGCCAACCTTCTCAATTTCTTTATGTCTTTGTTTGATGCCCCAAGTGGATACTCTTGAGTTCAAAGGAAATGTTTGATATCATAATATCAAGGTACATTTAAATATAATGATCATTATTCTTCCTAATAAATTTGAATTCTGGTGCCTAAGCTTAAGTTGAAGAGCGGTGAGAATCCATGAAATTTTTTGCTTCAATGATCAAGTCTTATCTGATGCAATTACTTGCTCATAAACCCTAACTTTTGCCTAGTTGCCCTTATGGGTTTTTAATCTACCATGATGGTTTATTCTGTTTATGTCTTTTACTTTTACCTAGACCGCTCTTTTGGGTTTCCAGCCCACTGAGACGCTCATTTTTGCCTAGTTTTCCCTTTCGGATTTTCAACTTAGCAAGTTGTTCATTTATTTCTTTAGGTGATGTATTTCTTAACTGCATTAACATTCATAGAATGTGGGAACTCCTCACCATCCATAGTATCAAGAATCAATGCACCGTCGGAGAAGGCTTTCTTGACAACATATGGTCCTTCATAATTATAAGTCCACTTTCCCCTAGAATAAGTTTTAAAAGACATAAAATTTATGAGAATGAGAATACCTTCTCTAAATTCACGAGGTCTGACCTTCTTATCAAAATCCCTCTTCATTCTTTTCTAGTATAATTGACCATGACACAAGGCAACCATTCTCTTCTCTTCAATCAAATTCAGGTGGTCAAACCTATTCTGGACCCATTCAGCCTCTGACAGTTTGGATTCCATTATTACACGTAAGGAGGGAATCTCAACCTCGACGGAGAGAAATGCTTCCATGCCATAAATAAGAGAGAAACAGGTTTCCCCTGTTGAAAGAGAGCATCTCATGCCAATCCTTATATGTAACAACCATTTTTTGAATAATATTCTTAATATTCTTATTAGAAGCTTCAAAAACCCCATTCATCTTAGGGCTGTAAGGATAAGAGTTATAATGAGCAATCTTTAAATCTTCAAAGTGCTCCTTCATCATCTTATTATTCAAATTCGAACCATTGTCAGTGATAATCTTGCTCGGCACACCATATCGACAGATAATTTGATTCTTAATAAATCGGACCACCACCTTTTTGGTCATATTAGCATAAGAAGCTGTTTCCACCCACTTGGTGAAGTAATCAATCGCCACTAGGATGAAGCGATTTGCAATTAAGGCTTTAGGTTTTATCATACTGATCATATCAATACCTCACATGGAGAAAGGCCATAGGGAAAAAATAACCCTAAGAAGAGTTGGGGGCACATGAATCTTATCAGCAAAAATTAGACATTTATGGCACATTTTCGCAAATTTGTAACAGTTAGATTCCATTGTCATACAATAGTAACCTTCCCTTAGCATCTTATTTTCCATTGAACGTCCATTAGCATGCGTACCAAATGAACCTTCATGGATCTCATGCATTAATATATCTTCTTCGTGTCTATCCATGCATCCGAGCAAGACCATATTGTAATTTGGCTTGTATAACACATCTTCATTGAGGAAAAAGCCACCTACCAACCTTCTCAATGTCTTTCTATCTTTGTTTGATGCCCAAAGTGGATACTCTTGAGTTCGAAGGAAATGTTTGATATCATAAAACCAAGGTACATTGAAATATAATGACCATTATTCTTCCTAATAACTTTGAATTCCGGTGCTTAAGTTTTAGTTGAAGATCGGTGAGAATCCATGAAGATTTTTGCTTCAATGATCAAGTCTTGTCTGATGCAGTTACTTGCCCATAATCCTGAGTTTTTCCGAGATTTCCCTTACAGGTTTTCAATCTTCCGGGATGGTTTATTTTATTTATGTCTCTAACTTTTTCCTGCACTGCCCTTTTGGGTTTCTCGCTCACTAAGATGCTAATTTTTTCCTAATTTGGCCTTTCGGGTTTTCAACTTAGCGAGATGTTCTTTTATTTCTTTAGGCGAAGTATTTCTTGACTACATCAGCATTCACGGAACGTGTGAACTCCTCATCATCCATAGTTTCAAGAATAAATGCACCGCCAGAGAAGGCTTTCTCGACAACATATGGGCCTTTGTTATTAGAAGTCCACTTGCTCCTAGAATCAGTGTTAAAAGACATGAACTTTCTGAACACGAGGTCGCCTTCTCTGAATTCACGAGGTCTGACCTTATTATCAAAAGCTTTCTTCATTATTTTTTGGTATAACTACCCATGACACAAGGCAGTCATTCTCTTCTCTTCAATAAAAATTTAGTTGGTCAAACCTATTATGGACCCATTCAGCCTCTGACAATTTGGTTTCCATTATTACATGCAAGGAGGGAATCTCAACCTCGTCGGTGAGCACTACTTCTATGTCATAAACAAGAGAGAAATAGGTTTCCCCTGTTGAAGTGCAGACAGATGTACAATACCCATGCAAAGCAAAAGGGAGCATCTCAAGCCAATTCTTATATATAACAACCATATTTTGAATAATCT
This sequence comes from Vicia faba, assembly GCA_948472305.1. Taxonomy (NCBI): domain Eukaryota; kingdom Viridiplantae; phylum Streptophyta; class Magnoliopsida; order Fabales; family Fabaceae; genus Vicia; species Vicia faba. The sequence goes on from OX451740.1 coordinate 863,135,450, forward strand.
TCTTAATATTCTTATTAGCATCTTCAACAACCCCATTCATCTTAGGCCTATAAGGAGAAGAGTTACAATGAGCAATCTTGAAATATTTACAAAGCTCCTTCAACATCTTATTATTCAAATTCGAACCATTTTCAGTTATAATCTTGCTCGACACTCCATTTCGACAGATAATCCGATTCTTGATTAACCAGACCACCACCTGCTTGGTCACATTAGCATAAGAATCTTCTTCCACCCACTTGGTGAAGTAATCAATTGCCACTAAGAAGAAGCGATGTCCATTTGAGGATTTCAGTTCTATCATACTAATCATATCAATACCTCACATAGAGAAAGGCCATAGGGATGAAATATCATTGAGAAGAGTTAGGGGCACATGAATCTTATCAACATAAATATGACACTTATGGAACTTCTTCAGAAATTTGTAACAGTAAGATTCCATTGTCATCCAATAGTAACCTGCCCTTAGCATCTTCTTTCCCATTGAATGTCCATTAACATGTGTACCAAATGAACATTCATGGATCAGATGCATTAAAAAGTATGCTTCGTGTCTATCCATGCATCCGAGCAAGACCATGTCGTAATTTCTCTTGTATAACACATCTTCATTAAGGAAAAAGCCACATGTCATCATGTTCAATGTCTTTTTGTCTTTTTTTGATGCCCTAAGTGGATACTCTTGAGTTCGAGGATATATTTGATATCATAATACCAAGGTACATTGAAATACAATTACCATTATTCTCCCTTATAACTTTGAATTATGTGCTTAAGCTTCATTTGGAAAATGGTTAGAATCCATGAAGATTTTTGCTTCAATGATCAAGTTTTGTTTGATGTAGTTACATTCCGATAATCCCTACCCTTTTCCTAGATTTCCTATGTGGGTTTTCAATCTATGGAGATGACGTATTTTGTTTATTTCTCTAAATTTTTCCTGGACCACCATTTTGGGTTTCCAGCCTAACGAGACGCTCAATTTTGCCTGAGTTTCCCTTTCGGGTTTTCAACTTAGAGAGCTGTTCTTTTATTTCTTTAGGCGGAGTATTTATTGACTGCATCAGTATTCATGGAATGTAGGAACTCCTCACCATTCATAGTTTCAAGAATCAATGCACAGCTAGAGAAGGATTTCTTGACAACATATGGTCCTTCATAATTAGAAGTCCAATTGCCCCAAGAATCAGTGTTAAAAGACATGAACTTTCTGAGCATGAGGTCGCCTTCTCTAAACTCACGAGTTCTGACATTCTTATCAAAATCTTTCTTCATTCTCTTTTGGTATAATTAACTATGACACAAGGAAGTCATTCTCTTCTCTTCAATCCCATTTAGCCTCTGAAAGTTTGGTTTCCATTATTACACATAAGGAGGGAATCTAAACCTCGACGGGGAGAACAAATTCCATGCCATAAATAAGAGAGAAAAAGGTTTCCCCTGTTTAAGTGCGAACTTATGTACGATACCCACGTAAAGCAAAAGGGAACATCTCATGCCAATCCTTATATGTAACAACCATCTTTCGAATAATCTTCTTAATATTATTATTAGCAGCTTCAACAGCCCCATTCATCTTAGACCTGTAAGGAGAAGAGTTGTGATGAGAAATCATGATATCTTCATAAATCTCCTTCATCATCTTATTATTCAAATTCTAACCATTGTCAGTGATAATCTAGCTTGACACACCATTTCGATAGATAATCGGATTCTTGATAAACCAGACCACCACTTGCTTGGTCACATTAGCATAAGAAGCTGCTATCACCCACTTGAAGAAGTAATCAATTGGCACTAAGATGAAGCGATGTCCATTTGAGGCTTTCGGTTATATCATACTGATCATATCAATACCTCACATAGAGAAAGGCCATAGGGAAGAAATAACATTGAGAAGAGTTGGGGGAACATGAATCTTATCAGCATAAATCTGACACTCATGGCGCTTCTTCACAAATTTGTAACACTCAGATTCCATTATCATCCATAGTAAGCTTCCCTAAGCATCTTTGCCATTGAATGTCCATTAGCATGCGTACCAAATGAACCTTCATGGATCTCATGCATTAACACGTTAGCTTCGTGTCTATTCATGCATCAGAGCAAGACCATGTCATAATTTCTCTTGTATAACACATCTTCATTGAGGAAAAAGCCACATGCAATCCTTCAGAACTTCTTTTTGTCTTTGTTTGATGCCCCAAGTGGATACTCTTGATTTTAAACGAAATTTTTGACATCATAATACCAAGGTACATTGAAATACAATGACCACTATTCTCCCTAATAACTTTTAATTCATGTGCTTAAGCTTCAGTTGAAGAGTGGTGAGAATCCATGAAGATTTTTGTTTCAATAATCAAGTCTTGTCTGATGCAGTTACTTTCCCATAATCCCTAACTTTTGCCTAGATTTCCCTTGTGGGTTTTCAATCTACCTAGTTGGTTTATTTTGTTTATGTCTCTAACTTTTTCTTGGACCGTCCTGTAGGGTTTCCAGCCCACCGAGATGCTCATTTTTCCTAAGTCGCCCTTTCGGGTTTTTAATTTTGCAAGTTGTTCTTTTATTTATTTAGGCAAAATATTTCTTGACTGCATCAACATTCACAGAACTTAGGAACTCCTTACCATCCATAGTCTTAAGAATCAATGCACCTACAGGGAATGCTTTCTTGACAACATATGTGCCTTCATAACTAGAAGTCCACTTTCCCCTAGAATCAGTGTTAAAAGACATGAACTTTCTGAGCACAGGGTCTCCTTCTATGAATTTAAAAGATCTGACCATCTTATCAAAAAAATTCTTCATTATTTTCTAGTATAATTTACCATGACACAAGGCAGTCATTCTCTTCTCTTCAATTAAATTTAGATGGTCAAACCTGTTCTGGACCACTTTATCCTCTAACAGTTTGGTTTCCATTATTACGCGCAAGAGAAGGGAATCTGAACCTCGACAGGGAGCACTACTTCCATGCCATAAACAAGAGAGAAAGAGGTTGCCCCTATTGAAGTGTGGACGAATGTAAGATATCCATGTAAAGCAAAATGGATCATCTCACGCCAATCCTTATATGTAACAACCATCTTTTGAATTATCTTCTTAATATTCTTATTAGTATCTTCAATAGCCCCATTCATCTCAGGCTTGTAAAGAGAAGAGTTGTGATGAGCAACCTTTAAAATATTTACAAAGCTCTTTCCTAATCTGATTATTCAAATTTGAACCATCGTAATTGATATGCTTACTTGGAACACTCGACAGATAATCTGATTCTTGATAAACCAGACCACCACCTGCTTGGTCATATTAGCATAAAAAGCTGCTTCCACCCACTTGGTGAAGTAATCAATTGCCACTAAGATGAAAAGCGATTTCCATTTGAGGCTTTTGGTTCTATCATACTGATTATATCGGTAGCTTACATAGAGAAAGGCCATAGGGAAGAAATAACATTGAGAAGAGTTGGGGGCACATGAATCTTATCAGCATAAATCTGACACCTATGGAACTTCTTCACAAATTTGTAATAGTCAGATTCCATTGTCATCCAATAGTAACCTACCCTTATCATCTTCTTTGCAATTGAATATCCATTAGAATGCGTACCAAATGAACCTTCATGGACCTCGTGCATTAACATGTCTTCTTCGTGTCTATCCATGCATCTGAGCAAGGACGTGTCGTAATTTCTCTTGTTTAACACAACTTCATTGAGGAAAAAGCCACATGTCAACCTTCTTAATTTCTTTATGTCTTTGTTTGATGCCCCAAGTGGATACTCTTGAGTTCGAAGGAAATGTTTGATATCATAATACCAAGGCTTGTCATTTGTTTTCATTTCTGCTGTAAACACATGAGATGGCCTATCAAGACGCCTAATTGTAATCTGAGGTGCTTCATTTTGGAAATTCACCTTGTACATGGAGGAAAAAATGGCTAAAGTACGTGCCATCTGATTCTCGTATAGAGGAATGTGATGTAACTCAACCTTATTGAAGAAAGGTAACAACCTTCTCACATAATCTTTATAAGGAACCAGGTTGGGGTGACGAGTCTCCCATTCTCCTCTAATCTGATTTATCACCAAAGCAGAATCACCATATATATGAAGAATCTTAATTTTGAGATCCATAGCTTCTTCAAGACCCATAATGCATGCTTCATAATCCTCCATGTTATTGGTACAATTAAACATCAACCTTGAAGTGAAAGGGATGTGGGAACCATGAGGAGTGATAATCATAACACAAATTCCTTTAGGATAAGCATTCATAGCTCCATCAAACACCATACCTCATCGAGATTCAAGATCTGGACCTTCTTCATGCAAAGGTTCATCACAATCTTTAACTTTGAAGTACATCACATCCTCATCAGGAAAGTTAAACTTGTCTGACTCAAAATCATCAACGGGCTAATGGGTAAGGTACTCTGCCAAAACACTGCCTTTAATAGCCTTCTAAGTACGATATTCAATATCATATTCAGACAACAGCATTTACCAATGGTAATTATTCCAATAAAAGCATAATTTTCAAAAATATACTTAATTGGATCTATTTTGGATATCAACCAAGTAGTATGATTCAACATATATTGTCGCAGACGCTTGGTAGCCCAGGCCAAAGCACAACATGTTTTTTCCAACATAGGATACTGTGACTCACAGTCAGTGAACTTCTTGCTTAGGTAATAAATGGCATACTCCTTTCTATGTGTTTCATCTTGCTGTCCCGAAATACAACCCATGGAGCTGTCCAACACAGTCATGTTAGACTATGAAAACTCATCTAAATGGGGGGGGGGATGATGCCCATATTAAAATTGACATTTCAAAATGGATACATAAAAACTTATTTGAAAAACAATGTTGAGAGGAAAGTTTATTACCCTATATCAAAATAGTAGTCTAAATGAACCTAGTTATTGGAAACTCAGATATGCACAAGCCATATGGAATTAAAATAATAATAAAATCAATCAACATAATAATATCTCAATTAATAGTTTAATATCAAATTCAAAAGATTCATATTTCCAATGAAATCATATTAAAAACATAACTCGGCACTTTATCGAACATGTCTCGTGCAATCAATTTTTCAGAATTTTCTTTAAGCTTAGTTGATATGAAAAAGCACTTACAATCAAAGTGATTATAAACTAATTAAAAAAGAAATTTAAATTTAACAATCAAATAAAAATTGTATACCATTTGATCAATCAAACAACACATTCAACAAATTGCACATAGAGAGTAAATGAGAGTAAGTGATAGAATATTGCAATTTTCCTTTGAGTTGAACAAGCTAAATAATTTGTCAAATACTTGTTGTGCAAATGAATTTTCAGAAATTTCCTTTAAATTATGTTGATACACAAAAGAACTTATAAATAAAAGTGATTATGAGCAATATCAACACTTGATATATAATACAGTGGGAGAACTGACTTATTTTGCATTTTATCGCAAATGTTGCGGATAGCAAGAGTCATCATCGACTTTTCTTTTCTCCAATAAGGAAAAGTGAAAAGAACAGGAAAGACCTTAATACATTTTGAGTTTGGGGGGGGGGGGGTAAGATATGAAAAGGGAAGGTGTTAGCACCCTTTTCACCCATAGTTATCTACGGACTCTTAATTACTTAGATGACTTTTGAAATCTTGCTTTGTGTGTGTAATTTGTTTGAAAATATTTTAAAATTTCCAATGTAAGGCTGACTTTGTAATAATTCTTGTATCATTCCTCAAAAATGTATACAAAGTGTTTTGAAAGTATTTACTGTTTTTGAAAGTGATGTGAGAAATATTTTGAAAAAAAGGTTGTGAGCAAGTAATTAAGAATTTCCTACCCACTAAAAGTTTTTCTTTTTCTTTTCCTTGACCTTTAGAGATAGTACTATCCATACCATTAGTATGTAGGTAGCCCTATCTATTGGATGTGAAGGGACAGACAAATGGACATCGTATGGTCATTGAAGGAAACATGTAGAGAAACTTTAGCAATTATATCGTAGGGACTAGATTATTTTTTGTAGGCAACATCGAAGGATCATCGAGGGACTATGATCTTTATTCGAGGTTCTTTTGCTAATGTATCCCTACTTTCGAGGGACATGACCATTATTTCTAAAGGCAATTAAGAGAGGTTATCCTAGAGGTGTAAGTGTGAAAGTGTGTTTTTTTTCCAGTTATTTATCTTGAAATTAGGGTTTTGCTATCGGTTGGTTTTAATCTTTCCATAAAAATCCTAATTACTAGCAATTGCATAAAAAATATAGTAGCCGAATGTAAAGTGAAGAATATAAACCTAAAACTATTACAAGGCTTTGGAGCAGTTACATAAGTCTAGGTGCGGGAAAATAAACCCTAATCTATTACATACTCGAAGTAGTTACATAATAAGTAAAACGTGAGAAATATAAAGCTACGCTATTACATTCAAGGAAGCGTCCTATACAATTGATCTAGGAATGTAAATAAGTGAGAAAAGAAAAATAGAAAAACACAAAAGAAGAAGCTTGGATGTTTGTTAGGGTTTTTATGAAAAATGATTTAAGTTGATAATTAATTAAATAAAACCTAAAAATATAATTAATTTTAAAATAAAAAAGGAATAATTAATTAATTTAAAAAAAGTTAATTAAAAAACCTAAACCTAAATAATTAGGATTTTTTAAAAAAGATTTTGTTTAATGGTTAATTAAGAGAAATAGGGTTAGGGAAAGAAAAATCAAGAAAAACAAAGTTAGAAACCAAAATAAGAAAAAAATGTCAGGGGTGGGTGTTGAACCCACACCCTTTGCCTTTTGACTTGCACCGTTTTCCACTGAGCCATGCATTGGTTGGTGTCTGTAGACTGAGCGCTACATAAAATATGATAAACCTATGAAAATTGGAAACTATAAAACAAAGTTACAAAAGACAGGGATCGAACCCATGCCCTTAGAGACTAATGCCTTAACATGTGTGTGCCTTGCCACTGGGGTGGCTGTTACATATGATAGTGTCAGGAAAACAAATAAATTTAAAATAAAAAAATGATTGGGCCGGAGAGGCGTCGGAGTCCTAGCTCCGGTCGTCTTCTCCGGCGAGTTTCTTTTTGTCAATCTGCAAAGTAAAGAGCGTTAGTGATCCGGAAAGACCTTACGCACCTAATTTGACCCTTGCGAGTTTAATGGTGGCCTTGGTTTTGGCTAATTCTCCATGTATAGTGAAATACGAAGCATATATGGTAAATCGATTCAAGAATGGCAATCCCTCATCCTAGAATTATGGGACCTATGTGATGGCTTAGACCTGTATTAATACACCTCAGAAGCATGTTGGTAATGTTAGTTTTGATCAAAGCATAATAAAAACAAAAATATGAATTTCATGCAAACATAGAAGCCAGTGATGCATGGATGCGAGTTTCAGGCTTCTTTAATCGTCATGAGTGATCGATACTTACTCTATAATGTCCCTGGAGTTGATTTGGATGGTTTTTTAGTCTAGAAAAAGGTTGTAGATAAGAGTTTCTATTTTCCCTAGTTTGACAAAAATTTTGGAGTTTTGGAAGGTGATTTCTTACAACGGTTTCGTGTTCTCTCTTGTCTGAATGAGAAGGATATTTATAGGGAAGGATTAGTTCAAAGGAATGGGCTTGGATCTCTTGTAATCATATCTTGATTTTTTTGTTTGAAAATAAAAATAGAATAAGACAAAAGATTAAGATTCGTTTTGAGAATAATCTCACACGATTTGCAGCATGATCTTGGGCCTCTAAAATGTTTGAAACAACAGTCTTTTAAGCATTGCATCCCTATTTGCTATTTATTTGATTTTAAATGATAAAAAACCAAAATAAATAAAATAAAGAATTAAAAGGGTGTATAAATATGCTTAGAGGTCCAATATGAGGTCAAGAACACGTTTTGACTCTAAAAGATAAGCTCATTAGCCTAGAAATTCACGTTTGATCAATTTGGGTTTCATGCATTTTCTCAAGATTTCCCAACTTGCACCAATCATAACTCTCCCAATTTTTATCAAATGAAGGTGATCTTAGACTTTTTGGAAAGCTCAAGATGTCCCCTACAATCTTAATGCTGATAAGTTTTTCATTTGAAGACTTTATCTTGATGTAAATTGCTTTGACAAAATGTGTCTTTTTGTTGACTTTTGAAATGACCTATAATGTTTTGGACCATATCTCTCAAATGAAGCATTTTTAGACTTGAGCTTAGAGAGACAAAGTTGTAGAGAACTGAGTTTCCTTCAAAATGAGCTTTAGTTGATAAAAATATAATGAAGCATTTAAAAGTTATGCTTGGTCAAAGTTTAGTTGACTTCTCCTTAAGAAAATCCTAATTCAATAACTTTTGACTTTTGGGGGGTTTTGAGTTTTCTTGATGAATCATGATCAACCCTGGATCAAATGATGAATTTAACTTCAAAATATTGATGTTGACCAAAATTCTTGAAGTTTGACAGTATGTTGACCAAAATTAACTTTTTGTCCAATATAATTGATTTTCAATCATCTGAGCCATTGACTGAGAAAACTTGTGATGCAAGGCTTGAAATTTTGCATTAACATTCTTAGAGACATATGAGAAGTCATGGAATCCACATGAGGCATTATAAGCTTAATTTTCCTTGTGAAAAGTAAAACCCTAGTTATAGGTCAATTGCTTAAGAGAAGGGTTTGGCTGGTCTAACCTTGAGTAGTCTTGAGTATTTAAAAACCCTAGGAGCATGAGGAGATATCTTGAAGAAAATGGGCGGGAAATTTTTGGGGTACAACAATGTAAATCAAAAAATAGTTTGGAAAATTACTTACAATTTAATTGATAAAGCAATGTTATTTGACAAATTTATTGAAGAATATTAAAGCACTTAAAAGAGATAAAAGAAAACAGACACAAGGATTTTTCTACACAGTTGCCCATTTTCGTCCATGCATGTGGATATGTCTGCACCCAATTGCAATGTGGAATTAGGATACTTTCTTACTTTGCTAAAGTATGAATACATGATAAGTGTTTAAGAGCAATCCTATAAACTATAATTATTTGATGTTGATTCAACCCCTTCTCTTCTTTTAATCTTCAACAATACCAATACACAATAGATGCAAATTAAATATCTGGACTTGCTACTCCTTTGCATTATTTTTCTCCAAAGCTTTCATGCACCGTCAATTTCAAACTATAGAAACACAAGACTTAAATTGTAATTTTCCGTTCTTGCGCTACTTCCTTTGTGTTCTTTATCTCCAAAGGACTTCACTTGGACGCAATTACCTCTTGAACATCTTGCACGAAAATCCCCAATTCTATCAATGAACTTAGAGGATAAACCTGCAGTTTTTCTCAGATGAAGACCCCTACAAAGCTTAAACCAATACCTAACTAGACACTATCAATCCTTGTCTAGATGGCACTCCAATATAGCATCATCACAATGTAATATCAGTATGTATACATAAGTTGGAGGTTGAAAATGAAGAGAAATATAGGATAATTTTATGGTATCACCAAGTTGTATATGATGTATGAATGATATATTTATAGTTGGACTATTTTTAGGTAAAAGAGGGTAGTTTTAGAAAGAAAAAATGACCCATAAAACAATATGTGTCGACTTGAAAAAGTTATGTGTCGACACATATAAGACAATAACTACAAGCTTTAAAAATGCAAGGCATGTGTCGACACATGTGCTTGTGTTTTAATTAAGAAATGATGAAGGCTTTAATAATGCAGTACATGTGTCAACCTATAAATCATATGTGTCGACACATACTGAAGCTTTTAAGAAAATGCATAAATGCTGAACTTATGTGTCGACACATACAAATTTCATGTTGACACATAAATGTTGGTTTTATGCAAAAACATATTTTTCATTATTGGGACCAATTTTAAAGTTATTATAAATGATTCCTAAGACCTCTAATGCAAGGAAATGCCATAAGACATAAGGATACCATCCATAATACTGAAATGCTAGCTTCTCGAGTTTTGACATCATGCAAAAGATCCAATAGTGTAGTTGCACACAAAACTCCCCCTTTTTGATGAGGGGAAAATTTGCGGCGATGCATTTCATGTAGTTATTGAAGGCTCCCTCTGAATTTGTGCTTCCCAACTGCATCTCCCATATTCTTCTCCCCCTTTGACAACATCAAAAAGAAAGAACACAAATCGTGAAAAGTATCATATTTCATTACTAATACTAATATATCACGCAGAGACATTTTTGTAAAGAAGAGTGTACAATTACATATCCAATATATAGTAATGATGCAAAAAATAATAGATAACAAGCATAAAACATTATTGATCGTACAACTTGATCAAAACCTGCAAGGTGGCCGAATGATGATCTTCAGACGGGCTGGAAAGTTGAGGAGGAAAAAGGAGAGTTGTACCTGTAAGGCATTCCGACGATCAAGTAAGTGTGGGAGCAAAAGAGATACAAGCAAAGTATTAGGGTTTTAGTGATGAATAATGGATACTCGATACCTGGCCCTCACATGAGTGATAGTTTATATAGTGCCTCTGGAGCTTTGTCATTGGTCCATATTTTTTCCTAGATATACGGGTTTGCAAAAATAGGTGACTTCCAGGACTTGGTCAAACCGGGCTAGTGTGCCCGCAACTAGCCATTAGTTCTGAGGAAGAGGTAGGTCACGAGAAGCGATCTGGTTGATTCCTAGTTGTCTGGATGACTTGAGGTCGGGCATAGTGAGAGGCGCTTGTCGATTATTATAGGCCATTGCTTGTCCAAGAGGGCAAACGATCGATGGAGCCCAACAGAGTATGGGGAGACCGGGTTGTAATTGCATAGGCCGTGCCGAAGGAGGAGGTCAATTGGGCTCACTCTAGCCGTTGGGAGAGTCCAGAATAGTAGCCCCCAAGTCGTTGCTTTTGGGCACAAGAGTGATGATTTTAACACCTGCTTGTGGGATAGGGTGCTTCTTACAAGGAGTGTGACCTTTGCCCATTATACCTTTCTCACGGGGATAGGATTAGTTGGTCGTTTGAGCTTTGAAAATTTAAGAGGTAGTTTGTTTTGGGAAGTGTGCTGATGCAGTGGCGTAATGATGGTCGAGGGGTTAGGGGGCAATGATGACGATCCTACGGTTCCCTGGGCGTGTATCTCTCACGCACGGGAGACTTTAGCTATAAATACGAGAGGAGTAAGGCATTATGATTTTTTTGTTCTTCTCTCACATTGTTCGTTATTGCTCGTCTATTGACCACCAATAATTCTTGAAGAGTAATTGTTCTCCGTTGTTCCTTTAATCTTCCTTCCTTCTTTAATTAGTAAGATTCCAGATTTTCATTGTTATTTAGCTGTTGTAGCCTAGATTTTCACCATTTTATTCTTAGAAATGCATGTAATTAGGCTTAGGATCTTACTGTTAGGTTGTTCTTGGGGAGTGTTGGTGGTAGACGGTGGTTCTGTAGTTTAGAATCGTCGGAGCCGCTGTGGATCCTCCCCGAATTTTTTCATGATATGCCATAGATGGCCCTTGAGGATTTAGGTCGTTTTACTGACTAGAGCTCGCCTAGTTGGGGAAATGGTTGTTAGTTTAGATGCCTTAGTGAGGGTTCTGGTCGAGGACATGGTCCTCATTTATCAACACTCGCTCACTTGATTAATGGTGGAAAGGTGGTTTTGGCATTGATGTCGAATTCATATTTATTCTCTGCTTTTCAGGTACTATGGATGATAATGTCGGAGGCAATTATAGACGGACAAACCGGATCTTCCTAGAGTTCTATAGACAAGACTTGTAGTTCTTCGAGCATCTTAGAGATATATGAGGACGAGTTGAACCAGTCCGATCAACAAGTAAGGGGATAGGTTATGTAGATGGCCTCTGCCGATCAGGGTAGCCGGTTCACGCCAAAGGATGATGAGGACCTAGCGGACCTCAGTCGCAGAGGATCCTTGGGATTGGATTTCTTACTTCTTCGAGAACCAGGATAAGGTTTTTACTGAAGTGTGTGCGTACGACGACCGGAGCCGGGGGGAGTGGTCGCTTTGGATTCTCGGAAAAGGTAGTCGGATTTGCTCGAAATATGATAAGCGATGGATCCCCATGCATGACATTGTGTTATAGGAGATGGGCCTTCGACATCCCTTCTCAGATTTCTAGGTGGCAGTTTCAGGAATCTTCGACTGGCTACTTCCCAACTGCATCCGAACAGGGTAGCTTTTATGCGAACGTTTGAGATTGTCTGTGATTATTTAAAGATAGGGCCCACCATTCCTTTGTTCTTCTACTGCTTCCATCTCCCGAGGAGAAAGGTTGACAACAAGTGTGCATGGGTTTACTTGAAGTAGGGAAGTGGGAAGCTGTTTAAACCTTACTTGGAATCTGTTCGGCACTTCAAGGATAAGTATATTCTCGTGCAGCCTCTTTCGAGAAGGGCAATGCTGAATGTTTTTCGGGCTACTCCAGAATATGATGAGAATGGGGCCCTTGTCTTGAACGAGATGGGGGAACATGTGAGTAAGTTGGTCTACAAGTTCCCTTTTCAGTGGACGAGGAATCATTTTTACAACAAGTTGGGTTCCTTCGCATGGAAGGAAGGGGGGCTTGGAGATGATAACCAGATGGGCTTTGCTCTTTTGACCGCTTTTGTCACGTAGATTCCTCGCGTCCAGTGCACATGTCAGGGAGGAAAGCGGGTCATAGATAAGAACAGAGAAATCATGTACGAGCCCGGTATGATAGCCGTTAAGGAGCTCCTCCAGAGTGAGGACTCCGCTAAATACCTGGGTATTTAGATTTATGTTTTGAATAATTATATATGGTCGACATTTTTAAGTCCTCATTTGGTAACTCTGGTTTTTTGTTTGTTCTTCAGATAGCATGAATCTTGCTCAGAAACACATATCCAGGAACGTTGTCGTGAAGGAAAAGAAGGCGTTGAAAGAGGCCCAGGCCGGTTCAGGGACTGCTCCCATATCAGGGTCGGGAAAATCGTCTTTGGGTCAAGCTATTATCGTCATCTCTCCCGCTTCTATGTCCTCAAAGGCAAAGAGACCATGTATCAATGGAATTATTCATTTGACTGGGGAAATGGGAAAGGAAAGTATGATCTTCCCCCTGCTGGCTGGAAAGGGCATTTCTTTGAGGGTCCCGCTCTAAAACTCCCCCGAGTAGAGTCTCTCCACCTCAAAGGGCTGGATCGCCCAGAGAAAAGGGCAGTGTTGGTGCATGATGCTGGTGGCCTAATGAGGATATTGGAGATGATGGTCACCTACACTAAGGGGAGATCTTCTCAGGAAGTTGA